>SRSM01000144.1:0-1220859 GCA_019593545.1 Apocynum venetum | reverse complement strand
TATGTAATTGTTGATGAGTTTTCTAAATTTATTTGGTTATTATTCTTGTTGCATAAATATGAAGCTTTTGATACTTCTGTCAAGTTTTCCAAACAAGTACAAAAGACTATTGGTTGCAAACTTGTCTCCATTAGAAGTGATAATGGTAAAAATCAAACCTTTCCACTAACCTCAAGCTTCTTTCACAACTCTAAATATGATTTCTTCTAGTGTTGTTGTAGTGATGGAAGATCTTAATCATTTTGCCTTTGTCAAATTTTCACTTTCCTTCAAGCCATTTCTATCCGCAGGTGAAAAGGGGTTGAAGTCATTTAGGGTTTTTTTTGTTGGAAAACAAATTCATTTTGGGTAACTAGAGCCAAACGGGTATTCTAAAATCTCTTCATCTATGTAGGACTCTAAGAAGTCCATGAAATCAATATGTGCCCTATTTAATGCATCCTCAACTTGAGTAACCCATTCATCTTCAACAACATTTTCACTAGCAAACATGTGTTACTGCACCACTTCCATTGGCATCACCAGCTTGGGTAATCACTTTATCATTCTCATCCACATTATCATTAGCTTGTTGAATTTCATCTTCATTTCTAACATATTCCTCAATTACATGTTCATTGTTTAGTCTTTCACCCTCAATTCCAGGTTCATTGGTCAATCTTCCACCCTCAATTATAGTTTCATTAATCAATCTTTCAATCTTAATTACAATTTCATCATGACATCCAATATTTATGGCTTTGTTGCTAGAATTTTTCTCACTCCCACTTTTTTCCATTTCTCCATTGTTAATCTTCTTTTGTCCAATTTTATTGGAAAAATGAACTCCTACATTGTTGTCCATTTTTCTCACTAATATCCTCAATCAACATTGATGATCTTGGCTCAATAGGGATTGCAAGTATCATGGATTTGTAGTCACAATATATTTCCATAACCATGTATTCAGGCACCAATCCAATGAATTCAACAATGTGGGCATCAGTTTGTAACTGCATCAATCCATGGTTTATATCACTTCTACGGTCGAGGTAATAGTACAAAAGTGTCATATTTTTTTTGATACCCCAGATGTCATACAATATTGTTTAGTGCATGAATATATATGCATCTATGTAAAGCTTGACCACGCTCAGATGACTTGTATTCATTCACCTACAATTTGACCCCCGTGATGAATTCTGATAGTAAACAGTTGAGACCTAGGTGCTATAAATATAAAAGATAAAAAAATCACAAAATTATTCCAAATATATTATTATGTACCATATGACTATGCAAAAACATGTGCAAAGTAATGAATCAGATTCCAAATGTGAGCCATTTCGGTGACAATAAGGACCACAACTCTATTTTAAAATGCTTTTATGTCTGCAACAGAATCTTTGAATGACATAACCAAGAAGACAAGACATTTAACACAACACGCCAACATACTAAGTTCACTATGTCTCAAAAAGTACAAAGATCACATTTTTGGATTGTAATTCGAAGTGGAATACACCCATTTCTCAACTTATCTAAAATATGAAAAAGCTCTAGACTGAAACACAAATAAATCAATTAAGGGAGTGTAGAAAAAAAATAATTCTTGTTGTTAGGTTTTGGGGATCTTATACATAGTGGAATAAATAAAATTAGCCCAAAAATTCCCGTCAAGGATCCATGTATATTTATTTAAATTGATTAAATCCCTCCATCTTGATATTGGTTAACAGCTCCTTGCCTCCATGGACTTGATGAATATTATTCTAATGCTATACTATATAAAATTACCTAAATCATAAGAAACCTCGATTTACATTCTAGGGGAGTAAGATGAGAAGAGTATTTAAAATTAAGGAGTATAGAGAAGCACAACATGCAGGCCATATTTAAAATTACAACACATAAATAAAACATGTCAATCACATTGGTCAAATAGGGGCATGCCATGCACCATATTTTTAACACTTAAAACACAATTGCATAATTATGGAAATCAAATAATAAAATGATTAAAAATGTGACAATCCAGTTACGAAGGATTGGGGGTGAAGCCCTCGAAAAAAATCATTGTAATATAATTAGATCTATATCTTTCATGTTACAGCAAGTAGATCTACATATATACATACAATGAACATAAGTAAATCTATACATATATCATATATATATATATATATCACATATATATAGGAAGAATATGACTCCATACATATATCACATACATATATGAGAAATATAAGTAGAAATCAATCTAATAGATATACAAGTGGCTCTGATACAATTGTTGGGTTTTGTGGATCTCATACACAGCAAAATAAATAAAATTAATCAAAAAATTTCAACAAAGAAGCTATGCATATTTATTTAAATTGATTATATATAGAAGAATACATTTTGAAGCGTGATTATATGAACCACAAAGACATTGTAAATCACAAATGTCCTCTATTTATATCCATACAATGAACTCATCCTCTGGCAAGTTTAGTGTTCTAGCACAATTAGAAATTATTCACTGTTGTATTATGAATTTGCAGAGAGAGAAATAATATGAAATAAGAAGGGTGACGACTAGGGTTCTCTCCACAAGAGATTTCTAGCCCTAAGCCTCCCTATAATGTTGTATTTTTAGAGAAAGTAGTGACGGCTAGGGTTTCTCTTATAACTCTAGTTGTCCACATCTCATTACTATAATGAGTTCTCATTCTAATAATGCAATAAACCCTACTAGCCTACTTTTCATTCTTATAATGGGATGATGAGGCTTCCAATAAACCCTACTAGCCTTTTTCCTTTTAAAATATCATAATACAAATTATGTCCAAATCTAATTAAGACATTATGAGCAAGATGCCAATATTAGTTTGTTTTAGTGTGTGACCTCTAGGGTCATTTAAATTAGCAATGGACTTAAATTTTTTTTTAATTCAGTCCATAAATCATAATTGCTCTCTAGCAAGACATTATGATTACCTAATTTAAATGAAGAAATCGATGATCTAATTTATCTTAATTGCAATCCAATATTTAATCCTCTTGGTATACTATATCAACATTAAGGAATGTAATGTGTCATCCTTATAAAGTTTAATTCTTCAATTCCTTGATCTCTGAGTAAATTGTATAATCAAATAGTTCTTATAACTCTTTATCAAAATATTTGAGCATGGCTATGCATTTCTACAATTTAACTCATCAAGAAAATTATAGATATCTCTTTTTAAATAAAGGGGAACAAGTTCCTTCATACCACTCACATTCCTCTTCATGATTCATTTTATATCCAACTATAAATTTTATAATTATCGGGTTAAAGATAGCATTTGTTTATGTCAAGATATAAAACTCCTCATGTAGGAATCTATGGTGTAATTAGGTCAAATGATTCAAATATAATCACATTAATGAGAAATTATTATGACGCTAATCCATGTAGAATTCTTATAGTATGTCATGGCCAATACCATGTTTTCAACATGTATTTATGTTATGATATCATATCTCATATTCATAACCAGTAAAACACGATTATCTATCAAATTACATACTAGTTTTAATTTATTATTGTTCCACCAATAATAATTAAAAATGGACTATTTAGAATAATATTTTTATTGCTTTCGGGTTTTACTATCAAGACACATACTTGATGAACAAAAGTAGAATGATTATTCATGGAAACAAAATATGATAAAGTAAACCTCATATAAAATTATGTAAGAAAATACATAAAATGTTCTAATAGTATAGAGCACAATACAAAAAAAATCATTTTCGAAACCTAAGATCCTTCTTGTAGAAGACAACAAAATAAACATGATTTTGTGATCTTGTAGAGGACAACCAAATAATTGGCATGGTAACAAAGTCGATGATTTTATATTAATATCATTGTACTAACACTTACAACATGAGATGTATAGGTCAAAGTATTCAGCATTGCCTCTTATCAAGCACTCCATTGCAAATTATCTCACTAGGACTTTATTGGACTAATTATTGATTCAATATTGTGAAGGCTAAAATTCAACGCAAGCATCAATATGGGTTCAATTGTTGCTTGTTTGTAGATGGATGCTCAATATAGCCTCTGTACCTAAGAACTATTACACATGGAAGATAGGAGGAGTTCCGAGGTATAAAGTTTAAAGTATTTTAAAATGCGTCTCACTTACAATGGCATTACTACCTTAGAACTTAAAGTGTTTTAACACAATAAACCTCGTCCTATTAGCCCCTAAATATGGCACTTGACAGAATGACCATACTAACTTGTTTTTAAAAAGTAAAATGACCTTAAACAACATTAAATTAGTTTAGTGACGAAACTGAGACTTAATGAAAGTATAGTGACTAAATGTGCAATTCACTCTTTTAAATTTAAGTTAATTGTTTGAGAATTTAAATAAAGTTTATTAAATAATTAAGAGTTAGGACAACTAATATTTGAATATCCAGTAACTTTATGGTATTATTTTTTATTTTAAAAATATTAGGCCAAAACAAGCTAATATATTAAGCCTATATGGTCTATGGGTCAAATCGACCTAATTTTATTCAAATCAATACTTTTAGAACTCATCTTATATTTCTCTCGATCTAAAATGGGTCAGCCCAACATAGTTGCACCACTACATGACAGGCCTATTGAGATAGGCCATTTAGGCCCCAATTTTTCGGGCTGAAATTTTTTATATCTAGCCCAACCTAATTTGTGTGTTGCACATGTCAGGTTCAAATTTCCAACTCCGATATGCATTGCAACTTATGCTTATAAATTGTTTGTTTAATTGATTACTTTCTTATTCAAGAAAAGTAAATTATTTCAAATGTTTAATTATTAAAATAAATGCAAATAACAACATTCCTAGAAAATTTAGGATATTAAATAGGAAAGTAAATTTTAGTCTTCTCTACAATCATTTGAGTCATATATTGTTTCAAAATTATATTTTTATCCCTATCGCATACACCTAATAATATTTATACTCAATTTTCTTTTCTTTCTCCTTACATAGTTGAAAGAAAAATTGTGTCTTATGTAAGTAATAACATATTTTGATTGTTTTTCACATGGAGAGGGATACATTTAATTAAAAATTGATAATACATATTTTTTTCAAGGAAAATAATTTTAATTAATATATTATTTTACAAGATATACATATAATGGTATTCATGCACATATACATATGCCCCTTAGTTATTTGGGTTGCTAGTGTCAAAGCTGCAACATATTGAAGTTCTAGTCCTTCCCAAGGCTTCTTGGAAAGATCCAAAAAGAAAATTTTTGGTTTACATTGGATAATTCAAATATCAATTGCAATTGATAATCAGTGTAGTCAAATGATAATATGAGGATCCTGTCCATATTTTGTTGCTCTTAAAGATTTATTTAGATTTTTTGTTGTGTACCTTCTCTGGTAATGATGGTGGAAGTGAGCGATTAAGGATAGAATTAGATCCACCAGGAACAAATCTCTTGGAACTACCATAATTGTGTACCTCCAATAGTGGTGGTGGAAGTGGGCGATTACGTATATGATTAGATCCACCAGGAACAAATCTCATGGAACTACCATAATTGTGTACCTTCGATGGCAGTGGTGGAAGTGAGCGATTATGGATAGGATTAGATCCACTAGGAACAAATCTCTTGGAACTACCATAATTGTGCACTTCGATGGCAGTGGTGGAAATGAGCGATTATGGATAGGATTAGATCTACTTGGAACTACTATAATTGTGTATCTTCGATGGTGGTGGTAGAAGTGAGCGATTATGGATAGGATTAGATCCACCAGGAACAAATATCTTAGAACTACCATAGTTGTTTATCTTCGATTGCGATGGTGAAAGTGAACCATTATGTATAGGATTAGATCCACCATGAACAAATTTCTTGGAACTACCATAGTTGTTTACCTTCGATGGTGGTGGAATTGAGTGATTATGTATAGGATTAGATCCACTGAGAACAAATCTCTTGGAACTACCGTTGTTTACCTTCGATATTGATGGTGGAAGTGAGCGATTATGGATAGGATTAGATCCACTAGGAACAAATCTCTTGAAACTACCATCGCTAGAGACCTTTGATGATGATTATGGATTTGAAGGAAAAGGATTAGGTTCATTAGCTATAAGTTTTAAGGAACCCCCATGAGACGTTTGTCATGTATTTGGTAAGTCAAAGCCTAGCTTTCCAAAGAGAGAAAGGCTATCAATGTTTTTGCCTTTTGAGAGAATTCGTGCATTTGAATCCAAATGAACAAAACAAATGGACAGGACAATGAACAACAAGATTAGTTGATAAATATTTATAGAGAACTACAATATCATTAGGCATTAGTTGAGAAAAATAAGGAATTCCTACGTTAGTTGAGTTGAGAAAATTAAGGTTATGTATGTTGGAGGATTGTTGAAGACTTAGAAAATCATGGGCCAACATCCACTATGTCCTTACTTTATATGGCTAACACATATTCAATATTCAATGCATGATTTAGATCAAATCAAGCTTCGCATACAAGACTTGATTAAAACCAAATAAGAAGAGTTTGGAATCCTCAAATAAGCATCAACACACATATTTTAAAACCAAACATTGATGTCACATTGTATATGTAGCACCATAATCATAAAACAAGAGTCTTGAATTAAAGTGAAATGAAGATATATCAGATAAAGTGTAGCAAAAAACTAGCATAAAATTCTCAAATCCTAACAAAATGACACCAGATAAATCTGTTTGGTTGTCAAATTCTCAAAATCCCACAATGCCTTATAGTTGGAATTTGCTCAATTTACACTTCAGATGGTCTAGGGTTGTGGACCATAAGAATCCTCCCATTGTAAACTCAATAATATACTCAAAATTTATCTAAATAGACAAACATATTTATATGGCCTTGAATTAGGTGTATTCATCCATAAAGGTCATTTTGGACAACAAGACCTACATGAAAATATTTAAGAAGCATTTATGAGGAAAGATGTTGAAAAGGTAAATGAAAGCTTATTTCTAAAGGTAAGCCTTGTTATACATACACACACACATATATATATATATATATATATATATGAGTGTGATATTATATAAGGTAAAAAGTGTCAATTGTTCTCAACTTTTTCAAAATTTAATTGTTTATTTTTAATTTGATTTTGTCTAATTGTCTTTCAAAAACTCTTAAAACTTGCCCTCTTTCAATTTGGAACGTTAAGTCCCAACAGAATCTGGCCACTAGACTTTCACATGTGAAAAATATAAAGTAGTTTTATCTTTTTTTATTATTACATTGAGAGAATGGCATAAGGTTTGAACTCACAACTTTTAGAAAGTGAGAGAAGGTGTTGGCAACTAAGATAGCTTCCAATAGTTTTGTCTTTTGAAAAGTCATATTAGAATTTTGTCCTTTATAAAATCACTTCCTCTATTTTTAAAAACAATAAATATTATAATTATTGAATAAACTTGAAAGGCACTTCCCTCTAAGAAATTGATTGAAAAGATGGTGCAGTGAAGATTACAATAACATCATTCTCTCTGAACTTCATTACATTTTTTGGGGTACAACTTCATTAATTAACTAATGGCTTTTTCCCTCTAAAAAGGAAAAATTAGGCTATATTTGGCCAAAAATTAAACTCTGATTTTCTTGGACTAAATTTGTGCCAATTTGGGCTTCTTGTTTGGACAACAATTGACGGCCGTGCTTGGAGTTTGGGCTTCGTACAACTCCAAGTCCACAACGGTAACATGCATGTGAACAAATAAATAGTGTTAGGCTGCAAAAGAAGAAAAGAAACAAGGCCAGCCCACCCATCTACCCTCTTCAATGCATCGGTTCACAGAAAAGCCTGAGAAATTGTATTCTCACTTGCTCCTCTGTGAAAAAGCCGGCAGATTCCCTCTGCCATTATTGCCTTCCCAATATCACATATTTGATGGGGCGATTTTCTCACACCATTTTTCCCATTCCTTGTATCCTAGTAGAGGGCAAAGTGTTTATGAGAGCTTCAGGCACCACGCTCTCACTCTCACCGCAGGCTTCCGAGTCTGAAATTTCTCACCAACGGTGCTTTTGCAGCGAAGATTCTCGAGATCCCTCACTTCAGGTATGTAAAGTTTCCCCCCTGACCACTTATCAACTTCTACTGTATGCTATATTGGAAAATAAGCCTCGTAGCACCTTTTATGGCTTTGGGCTGAAGCTGAGTGAGGCAAGCTTTCAACCCTATAACTATTAGGAGGGAAAAAAAAGGGTTTCGGTTGATCTAGGTTTGAGGAACTTCAGAAGTTACTCAGGACCTGCAATATGATGTTGAGTTTCATATTAAACAGAAGAATACAAAAAATTATAGAGGACTCCAGCTATCCTGCAAGGATTTTCTTGTTTTTGAAGCCCTTTCCAAATGTTAATTTGGTAAAGGATTTGCTTCAAAATACATACTTGTTTATATTTACCAATATGTTAATTTATCGTCACAGTTATTTTTCTTCTCTTTTAGTTAATTGAACAAAGATAGGAACAGAGAGTCTTGCGTAGAACTTGCTTTGATCTGCAAAATAACCCAAGAATTGAGAAACTGTAGTCCCCTGATTATAGCCATGCCTATAATGTAGATTCACAAAGTCCATAACGTCCCTGTGGCTGTTCCATAGAGCTTGGTAATGGCTTTGAACTTCATCATCATCATAGGGAGCTATGGATGCAAAAGAAATCACTCATTTGTTATTCAGTATTGATATAAGTTTCCCAATTTATGGCTTAATCAAGAAATCAATGATAGGAAAAATTTCAGATTCATTACTAATGAAAAAAAAAGAGTTCAGAACTTCATAAACCTAAATCCCATATTAACATTGATAAACCTGTTTGATATGTTCAATTGTAATATAACTCGGATGTCTTGTTACACTAATATCTATTGTCAGTTTGTTTTTTTAACCATTTTGTTATTGGTCCTATGCCAATAACTCAGCTACATTGTGTGCTTATTTGCAGCGTATTTGGTTCCTAATTGACTCCACTTCTAGGCCCCAAGTACGTATTTTAGTCACATCGACTATATTCTTACATCATTTGCTCCCACGGATGTTACATCATAACTCAAAAATATCTTTAACCTCTTTCTTTTCACCTGCATGTTGTAGAGAAAGCTGGAGCCAAATCAAAATCAGCCTAGCATTGCATCGAACTGTGAGTCCTCCACTAAGTCCAACTTTTACCCATTGCCAATAAACATCAAGAAGTGAAAAAGAGAGGTAAACAATGTGCAATAAATTCTTTTCACTGCATTTACTAGAATTGAGTTAATATATTTTGATATATCTTTCGTAGCTTGGTTCAAATGTTCAGATTGAAAGTTACCTACTTTAAGATAATCGAGCATTTACTGGTTTAACACATTTTTTGTGCTTTGAAAAATTTATATGGGATACTAAAGATTACTGTATTTTTTAAAATCACTATTTCAAATTTCCCTACTTGTGGTAGATTTCCAATTACTGCTCAAAAAAAGCAAAAACACAGATGGATAGAACAACATGGCCTATAGATCTAGTTAACCATTACACACAAGTAATGGTTGCTGTGAAGGTTAAGGACGGAATGTGGGTTGGAGGGAAATTCAGCCAATCGGCTTGGGAAATGATAACCACAATTTTCCACGACGGTACCGAAAAAAATTACATAGAAATGCAGCTCAAAAGCAAATACAACCGCCTTATGAAAGAATGGAGACAAATGTGTTAGGCTTATTGAGAACCCATCACAAACCGGAGTTGGTTGGAATCCTGTAAATCAAACAATTCAGCTTACCGATGCATCTAAATGGAGTTGGATCAACGAGGTAACTTTACTTCCTATTTTTCATGTCATTCATGTAGAATATAAATAGCAGTGAAATTAATTAATGCTTGATATATCAGGGACTGTTTGGACATAACTATGTTGTTGAATTATAAGTTTAGTTTTTAATCAAAATTGCAGAAATAACATATAAATTGGCAAGAGCAGATCAAGAAAATAAAAAATTTATGTTTTAGCTAGCTTGTATGTCAAAGTGAAGGTGTCTTTAGTATTTGGTTACATTTTTGTGAGTACAATAATGATTTGAATGATACGATATATAGTAAAGTATGTACATTTTTAAATAACTGTCATATAGTGTGTGTTTATATATAAGACTTGATTCAAAACACCTTCTATTAAGTGCCAAATGATTACAAATATTTTTGTATGATATTATTAGCAGTAACGGGGTTAATCACCATTTATTCCAGTTACAACTTAAATAGCAACGAAAGCTATAACTCTATCTAACAACGTGATTTTTGCTTCAATTCTGCAGTTTAGGCCAAATGCAGTCAAGTTCCTTAACAAGGGCCTCCCCAATTTTGATATTTTGAATGAAATTTTTCATGACAGCTCCGCACAAGGCACATTTGCTAGGTCATCAATGCAGTGGCCTCTAACTGATGAGGAAGAAAATGAACTTGAAGCTATGCACAACAATCACAATCATTTCCTAACAGCATTGACCTAAATAATGTGGATGAAGCCACAAAAGTTGATGTTGGGAAGCGACCGTGCACCAGTAATACAACTTCTGGATCGAAAAGAAAATCTACATGCATGCAAGAAGATTTTGTGAAGGGGAAGTCGGTAAAAGGTTGTAAGATTGATGTAGCTATACAACAAGTGAGTATGATGCAGCAATGGGAGGAGGAATCTCGATCAAGGCAAAAGAAGTTGGATTTGCAATTACAACTTATGTAAAATATGGCCATTCAAGAAGAACAATATGGAATTCCAGCTTGTATGCAATTGCTGCGCGAGATTCCAAAAGTGCCCATACCTATATATGATGCAGTAGCTGCAGCATTCAGTGATGCTAATTTCCGGAAGACATAGGTTACAACTAGCGCAGATCACAGAAAATGGCTTGTTGAGAACAAATTCAAACAATTTTGAGGATTCACTTCATAGTTACTATATGCATTAACAAAAAACATTCATGATTGATATATTGTGAAGCAAAGACGATCTAGAGGCACGTTGAACTATCTATTTCAGATTCCGGTTATTAGTTTGTTTTTTTTTTCCTATTTCAGTTATTCAAATGTGTATTTCCAGATTTTTATTATGCATTTAGGGGAGGATGTTCTTGCTACTGGTTTTTTTTTCTCTACATTTTGATGGATTTGTTTTTCTACTGTGTGGCTGGAATTTTATTTGCACATCATCTGATAGTTTCTTTCATTTTCTCCCGAGGAATTTTGATTATTCTATGCTTGGCTGCATTTCTTTTTTTCTAGTGTGACTGGAATGCTGCTTTATATAACAATTGATATATATATATATATATATATATATATTTATAAAGCTGTTTTTTTTGTTTGTCTAACTTGGTTGGATTTCTTCGCTGTTTGTTTGTAAGAATTGAATATGGACGTTGAAGTGGAGAATTTGCATGACTCCTCAGATGACAACTCGGATACAGAATGGGAAAAACAGAAGAAGCTTATATTCATTACCCACGGAGTGTTCACTGACACATATCGGTTGAACGAAAAACAACCGTGCAGGACTTCGGTGTTGAGAGGCCCAATGTGGGTAGATGAGCTCTTGCGAGGTCATCCAACCCGGATATGGGAGAATTTGAAGACCAGACGATCCACATTTATTGCACTATATGAATTGCTATTGGAAAGAGGGTATTGGACTAACAAGCAACAACAACAAGTTGATGTGAGGGGTAGTCTTGCCATATTCCTTCATACTGTTAGTCGAAACCAAAAACATACAGACCTTGCAGAGCGATTCCAACACTCTACTGAGACAACTAGTAAGCACGTTAAGAAAATGTCTCGGTGTTTGGTCCAGCTTGCCCCGGAGTTGATCTGCCCTAGCTATTTCACAACTGTGCATCCAAAAGTTAGGAATGACAGCCGCTTCTACCCATAGTTCAAGGTTAGAGAGCTCCCACATTGAAATTGTCTTCCAAATTTCTGCATATATTCTTTAGTGTGTGCTTATTGTTTTTTATTAAGTTAAAATATGAGTTCCCTTAAGGTTGCTATAACTAAATTCAATATAACTAACGAAATTTGAGTTTAATCATATTTAGTTGGATGTTGGAAGTTTTCTTGTTGCGTACTAACTTGTACTTGCAGGGATGCATTGGGGCAATAGATGGAACTTGTGTATCTGTAGCGGCAAGAGGGAAAAGATAGGAGTCATTTAGAAATCGAAAAGCATCCATAAGCCAAAATGTGCTAGCAGTGGTCGACCATGATATGCGATTTATGTTTGTCCACTCGGGATGGGAAGGAAGTGCACACGATGGCAGAGTTTTTTTAGATGCTATTAGCCGCCCGAAATTGAGATTTCCACATCCCTCAGAAGGTAATGTACTAATTATGGACTTCAACATACTTGGACCATGGTTGTATTTGTTTAACTTTTCACATTCTAATTTGAAATTTTTTAACTATAAGTAGTTTTTGCAAGTAAAAGCAATGTTTTTTGCAAATATGTCGATGAGCTGCAATTGGGTAGACTTTTGACATTCAAACCTGATAGGTTTACATCATAAACCTAATGTTTTGCATTAAAATATTACATTGAGTCATTTCTTGTGGTTTGCAGGTAAATACTACATGGTTGATTCCGGTTATTCAAATTAGCCAGGTTATCTTGCTCCGTACAGAGGTGAGAACTATCACCGCAATAGGTTTGTGGGACATACAACATATCGAGGGCCAAGAAAGTTGTTCAATCATCGGCATTCTTCCATTCGAAATGTGGTGGAACATACATTTGGTGTGCTGAAGAAGAAATTCGGGATCCTGAAAGGACCAATGCCACCATATAAGGCTGCTCGACAAGGCACGCTTGTTCTTGCATGTTGTGTAGTCCACAACTTCATTCGGAGTAATGACATTGAGGATGTCATTTTTGCACGTCTAAATGATGTTGATGCAGAAGTCTCGGACAATGATGAGGATGAAGAATTGGTTCAAATTGATCCACCACGGCTTGTCCAACCACCTGCTACGACAGCAACATTGTGTAGTTGGTCAAATTTTCATGACTCTATTGCAAATGAGCTGTGGACCTCCTGAATTGACTGTTACAGATGTGTTTCAATTCTTTTTTTTTTGGATTTATTCTGAAAGAAACGCTGAGTATACAAACAGTCAGTTATAACTCGTTGGAAGTTATAACTAGGACTTAACCTGAAAAACAACTCAACAAAACGTAAATCACACAAAAACGTTTGTTAACGCAGTTCGACAATCCTCTTGTCTACGTCTGCGGGGCCCTCACCCAGATTAGTTTGCTCTTCAAAAGTACAAAGGGATTCAATACAATTTCCCTATGACTACTCCTTGCAAACTAATCACTCGATCACTATAGCTCCTCACTATAGTATTGCTGATAAAACAGCCTCGATTTCACACCATTCAACAAACTACTTAATCCAACAACTTGATTAAGTAGTCAACTCGAAAATGCCCTTCAACAACTAAGGGACTTGTTCAATACAAAGAATAATCTTCTACTTGTTCGAGTATCATCAATAAGCACTCATAGACATAGAATAAACTCGAACTATTGCTCAGCAATTTCTCAGCATTGTGCAACTGATTATTGCATCACAACCTTTGAACAGATTCTCTCAATATTCACCTTCTTCTCTGATTGCATTCGGTTCTTAATTAATCTGCACGAACATCTTCTTTATATAGAGTTAGAAGTCTCTTCTAAACAATCCTTCTCCTAATAGGAATCAATCAAGGATATACTTCAATATCTTCCAATATCTTCCAATATTCTTGTCCTTCTCCTAATAGGAATCAATCAAGGATATACTTCAATATCTTCCAATATCTTCCAATATTCTTGTCCTTCTCCTAATAGGAATCAATAAAGATTTATCTCCAAAGATAGCTCATAAAAAGATATAGCATATCTTTTTATCTTCAAAATAAATTGCCATCAATCTTCCAATTTAGATTTAGGAATAATCCTAATTTTTCCGTAACAATCTCCCCCTTGGCATTTTATTTTGAACAAAAACACCATTGAGATCAAGCACAGCATCTCACCAGTTAAAACTCCCCCTGAGTTGTATCTTTGGAAAAACAACATTTCAGCATCAATCAATCACAAGAGCAGTTCACATCAGATAGAACTGATAAGCAGAATTATATACAGAATACGCAATATACTCAATATGCAGTTACAGTCATCCATACTAAAAAAATATTGTCTCAACTAACTACTCCCCCTTTTTGGTCACAATCAAATGCCAAGACTTCAAGATTTCTTCGACAAAAGGTCAAACAATTTGTCCATCTTCTGACTCATATCCTGTTTAAAAGAAATAAAATCAGCAGCAAGATGGTTCACTTGAGTTGCCAGAGAAGAATCACTCGTGGATGACCTGCCTTGAACATCAACTTAGATCCTTGCAAACTTCTCTTGGTTATCCGATGCACATTTTTAATATTTGAAAGCTCCACATCAGCCTGACCAAGAACAACTTCATTCTGCAAGACAATTTCTGTTATCAAACAGGGACAACACATAAAAGAAGTACCTGATTTCAGATTGGCATATGTTAGTATGCTATCAAAGATAAGTTGACCAAGATTAATCTTTACACCATTTCCCAAAGCATAAACTAACTTAGCTCGATCAGGTTTAACCCAAGTAATATTCCCTGATGGCATCAAATTGAAGAGAGAAAACTTATTAAACACAGAATACTGTCCAACAAGTAAAGCTGACTGCACCAGTCCCATTTCAGGCCAAGTTTGAACTTGCCCACCAGTGATTTCTTTGATCACCATATCCAAATCCTCCACCAATTGCAAACCACTGCCTTGAATAGATGGATAAAATGGCAAATTCAACCTGTCAGCAATTATTCTTGGCGAAAACTCAATCAACTTTCCACGAACAAATACCTTGTGATAGGACTCACTGTCTTCATCACAAATTGTATTATCTAAATTTGCATAAAATTCTGTAACAACAGAAGTAATATATCTTGTAGCAAATTCTCCAGCAGTCAATAACCGAGCATTCTGAAAGAATTCTATCATATCATATTTCTCAAAAGATGACCTATCAATAAGTTTCTCCAGCAACAACATACGAGTTTTGAACTTTGACCATCTTTCAGATTTTGTAGTATCTTGAAACCTCTCAATTACTTTCTTTCCAGACACTTTAGACTTCTTCTCAGGCACAACCGGAATCGTTTCAGTGATTTTTCTTTTGCCCTTATCTTTTGACTTTCTCTTACTATCAGATTTTTCAACAATGTCTTCATCTGATGCATACAGATTAAAATCACCCCTATTTGCTCTAGCCTTTGTTCTTCTTTTAGAAATTTCACTCTCAGAAATAATTTTCTTTCCAGTTGCAACTGACTCTTGAATACCAACAGTAGACTCAACAACCGGTTCAGAAGGCAGTGTTTCAGAAATACCTGGAACATTAGATGGAGGAGATTCTGGTTCAGACTCACCATTGCCACCATCCGAGAAATCTTTGTCACTGGAGTCATCTTGTGCAGGGGATTCCGTATCAGAATGATGAAGTTCAGCCTCAGCTTCAGTTGCATCTTCCAAGGACTCCGCAATTGTAGGTAAAGGGCTCTTCTTCTTCTTGGTTTTCTTCGTCTTTGTGGTGGACGAAGAGGAACCTGAGGGTTTCGGAGGAGTGGTCAGAGAAGATGACTTCTTGGCATGACTAACCTTCTCCTTCTTCTTTGAAACTTTGTGAGTCCCAATATCTTCAACTTGTGATGGTTGATTAATCAATTCCAGAACTTCTTGATCTTGAGGAGGGACAACTTCTTCCTGTTGTTTCTTAGAAGTCCTTGTTTTCTTTGCAGGGGATTTCTTCTTTGTTTGAACTTCGGAAGATTGAGATTGTGAAGATCCTCTGGTTTTCGCCATTGATGTAGAAGAAAGAAACAGCAACTAGGGTTTTTCAGAGAGAAAGAAAACCGAAATAATATACTTGCTATAAGAGAAAAAGAGAGTCTGAGCTTTGACTGCAAGATACAATTGATAGAACAATTGTGAATGCTCAATCAATTTAAACACACCGAACAGACTCCTTAATTTTCGCACCTCTTAATTGAAAGATTTCCTCCCAATAAAATCCAACCAGTTATAACCCCTCTTTCTTCTTTTTTTTTAAATTCAAAAACAAATAAATCAAACTCATTCAACCAACTGATACAACTATTTACACGATTTACAAAATTCTCAATCTACATCTGACACACGCCCAAGGAATTTCGTAATTCTTCAAAACGGTTTGGTTCAAGTGGCTTTGTAAATATATCTGCTAACTGTTTCCCAGTTTCAACATACTCCACAGTTACAACTCCCTGTTCCACCAAGTTTCTGATAAAGTGATGACGAATGTCAATGTGCTTCGTTCTAGAATGTTGAACCGGATTCTTACTGATGTTGATAGCACTTTGATTATCACAATACATGATCAATTCTTTCTGCTTAATACCATAATCCTCCAACATTTGTTTCATCCAAAGAAGTTGAGTACAACAACTTCCTGCAGCTATATACTCTGCTTCAGCAGTGGACAGAGAGATACAACTCTGTTTTTTTGCTAAACCATGAGACCAAATTGTTGCCCAGAAAGAAACTTCCACCAGAAGTACTTTTTCTATCATCACCATTTCCTGCCCAATCTGCATCACTATATCCTACCAAAACAGAACTTGTATCTTTAGTAAAATAAATTCCATAATTGAGAGTGGAATTTACATACCTCAAGATTCTCTTTACTGCTTTCACATGAGACTCCTTTGGGTTTGACTGATATCTTGCACAAATTCCCACACTGAATTGAATATCCGGTCTGCTTGCTGTCAGATATAATAAACCTCCAATCATGCTTCTGTATTGATGTTGATCTACTGACTTCCCCTGTTCATCTTTAGTTAACTTTTCATTTCTGGACATGGGAGATCTAACTGCTTTACTCAGTTGTAACCCAAATTTCTTCACCAAATTTGTAGCATACTTTGCTTGAGACACAAATATTCCATCCTTCAACTGTTTAATCTGAAGACCGAGGAAGAAGTTCAGTTCACCAACCATACTCATTTCAAACTCCTTTTGCATCAAATCAACAAATTCAGCAACAAGCTCGTTTGATGTTGAGCCAAAAACAATATCATCTACATAGATTTGTGCAATCATAATTTCTTTTCCAGACCTTTTAATAAACAAGGTTTTGTCAACTCCACCTCTTTTGTATCCTTTCAACAAGAGATACTTAGTCAATCTTTCATACCATGAGCGTGGTGCTTGTTTTAAGCCATAAAGAGCCTTCTTGAGCTTATAAACATGATCTGGAAATTCAGAATTAATGAATCCTTTTGGTTGTTCCACATAAGCTTCCTCATTCAAATATCCATTCAGAAAAGCACTCTTCACATCCATCTGCTGCAACTTAAAACTCATTACAGTTGCAACTGCAATTAGCAATCTGATAGATTCCAATCTTGCTATAGGAGCAAATGTCTCATCAAAGTCAATTCCTTCCACCTGAGTGTAACCTTGAGCAACCAGTCTTGCTTTGTTTCGAGTTATGTTTCCCATCTCATCTGTTTTGTTTCTGAAAATCCACTTGGTACCAATGACATTTAAATCATTTGATCGTGGAACCAATGTCCATACTTCATTCCTTTCAAATTGTTCAAGCTCCTCTTGCATTGCAGCAATCCAAAATTCATCATTCAAAGCTTCATCTATTTTCTTTGGCTCAAGTGTTGATGTGTAACAAACAAACTGAACCATCTCTCTATAATTCAATCTAGGCTTGTTTCGAGTTTGAATACGATCATCCAAGTTACCAATAATTGCATCTTGAGGATGATTTTTCTTCACTTTAGATGAGGGTTGTCTATCAGTGATTTCTGGCACCAGTTCTGATTCTGTTGTTTCAGTTTGATCTGCCTCAGTTTCAACTGTTGTTTTTTTCTTTGTGTGCTGGACATCATTTCTATCATCATCTTCTTCAATCATCTTTTCAGCTTCATAGTCTTGTACAATCACATTTGCAGATTCTTGAACTACTCTGGTTCTTTTGTTAAAAACTCTATAAGCACGACTATTTGAAGAATATCCCAAAAATATTCCTTCATCACTTTTTGCATCAAATTTGCCAAGATATTCACGATCATTCAATATATAACAAGCACTGCCAAAGATATGAAAATAATAAAGATTAGGCTTCTTACCTTTCCAAAGTTCATATGCAGTCTTGTTTGTATTTGGCCTTAGATAAATACGATTGATGATGTGTGTAGCGGTATTTACTGCCTCTGCCCAGAATTGTTGTGCAACCCTCTTTCCATGCAACATAGTTCTGGCCATTTCCTGAATTGTTCTGTTCTTCCTCTCCACTACACCATTTTGTTGTGGTGTCTTTGGAGCTGAGAATTCATGCTTAATTCCAAATTCTTCACAAAATTCAGTAAAAAATCTGTTTTCAAACTCCCGTCCATGATCACTTCGAACTCGATCAATGGTCAAACTCTTCTCAATTTGCAGCCGAACACAAAGTCGTTTGAATGAACCAAAAACATCTGACTTTTCTCTTAGAAAATCAACCCATGTGTACCTTGAGAAATCATCTACAATTACATATACATACTTCTTTCCACTGCAACTTTCCACTTGCATTGGACCAAAAAGATCCATATGCATCAGTTCTAACAGGCGGCTAGTTGAAACTGCAGTTCCCTTCTGGTGCGAGGTTCTCAACTGCTTCCCCAACTGACATGGACCACAAACAGTTTTGACAGCATTTCTGACTTGTGGAATTCCTCGTACAGCATTAAGATGTCTCAGATTTCTCAAGTGTTTGAAGTTAACATGCCCTAATCGTTGATGCCATTAAATCAAACTCATCTGAAGTGCTTAACAAACATCTCCGAGTACCATCTGCCTTATAACAGTTGTTGATTGTTCTACTTCCAGTTAATATGCAATCATCACTCTCATTATTAACAATACATTTGTTTTTGTTAAAACTCACCAAATAATTTTCATCACAAAGCTGACTTATGCTAATTAGATTTGCTTTCATGTCATCAATATGCAACACCCCTTCCAACGGAGGCAAACCATCAACATTGAGAGTTCATTTACCAACAACTTTCTTTTTAGCACCATTACCAAAAGTAACATGACCAGATGAGCAAGCTTTATAATTTGTAAGCAGATGTCTACTACCAGTCATATGACGAGAACATCCACTGTCTAGATACCATACATCATCAGTACAAACTGAAAAAGCAACATGTGCAGCAAAGACTAGATAATCTTGTTTTTTAACCCACATCTTTTTCATCAAGGGTTTTAAAGATTTCTGATTCTGTTTAGGATATATCAAGCTTACTCCACTCAACAAATCAGAATATCTAACTTTGCAAGTATATTGGATATGACCAGTTCTTGAACAATAAAAACATATAGGTTTATTGAATACCTTATGTTTTGCGCCATCCGTAGTTTGAACTGCAACTCGAGTATGAACAGCTCTTTGATTTCTTTTCTGAACAGCTACAGTACCTTGTCCTTGATCTGATTGATACCCCAATCCAGCTTTATTATGTGGTGACCTCCCAAATGACATAACTTCATCCAATTTTGCCTTTCCAGTATTCAAACGGTTGATACAAGTTTCTGCTTCTCTGAGTTTTGATTCTGTGACTTTGTACTCCTCATTCTGCTGAAATAGCTCCTTTTCCAGTGCATTCTTCTCCAGTTTCAACTTCATATACCCTTCTCTGAGCAAGGTGTATTTCTTACTCAGTTCAACATATTCCTTACCAAGCTTCTCATAGGCACATTCCAATTCATCAATATTAGCGTCACTAACTTCATCATCAGTGTCAGCTTCAGCTTCATCAGTGACACACAAGTTGTCAGTTTCAATGCTTGTTCTATCAGTTTCAACTGTACCCTCAGTTACAACTGCAGCAGTGAACGCAACAAAATTGCTCACATCATCATCTTGCTGCTCATCATTATTACTTTCATTCCCACTATCATCACTCCAAGAAGTATTCAAAGACTTTTCTTTTTGTTGGTTCATAAATTTATTTCCACAAAAAGCTTGAACATGCCCATACCCATGACATTCATGGCACTGAATTTTTGACAAATTCTTCTTCTTCTCTCCAGACTTATCCTCATTTGGGTAGTTGCGTTTATCTTCTCTGGGTTTTGATGATCTCTCTTCCTTCCAATTTGACTTGCCTTTATCGCCCTTCTTTGTTGGATTCCTTCTTTTCAGAAATTTTGAGATATTCTTGGTAATCAATGCAATCTTCTCATCATCATCCAAATCTGATTCATTAAGTCCTTTCATAGCTTCAGCAACTAATGCAATTCCCTTTGATTCTTTACGACTGTAAAATTGAGTCTCAAACTGTTGTAAAGAGCCAACCAAATTATCCCATTTGATGTCATCGGTCTTCTTGATCTCTTGCAAAGCAGCAATTTTTGGAATAAACCTCTTGGGTAAGGATCTAAGCAATTTCTTGACAAGCTTAGATTCATCCCAACTTTGTCCCAATCCACACGCTTGATTTGACATATCTCTGAGTTTGAGTGTGAACTCATCGATATTTTCATCTTCTTTCATTTTCAGATCTTCAAAGGCAGCATTTAATTGTTGAAGTTTTGCATCACGAACCAACTCAGTACCTTCATGTATGATCTCTAGTTTTTCCCATGCATCCTTTGCAAGTTTACATCCTTGAATATGTCTGAATTGGTCTTGATCAACAGCTCCAAATATGGCATTCAATGCTTTGAAATTTCCATGACACATGCCGTGCTCAAGTTCAGTCCACTTATCTGGAGTTTTTGCCATAGTAACAATGACACCTGAAGCAGTAGTTTCAGTCTCCACTGGTTCTGTCCATCCACTAACAACTGCTCTCCAAGCATAGTTATCCTGTGCACTGATGTAAGCATACATACGAGATTTCCAGAAAGGATAATTTGTACTTGTCAAAATAGGAGGCTTGGATGAAGGCGGTCCTTGTGTATTCATGTTGATAACTCAACGTCTGTTTCTCCCACGATCTCACCAATTGGCAGCAACTGCAACGTCGGTGACTCTGCTCTGATACCACTTGAAAGAAACGCTGAGTATACAAACAGTCAGTTATAACTCGTTGGAAGTTATAACTAGGACTTAACATGAAAAACAACTCAACAAAACGTAAATCACACAAAAACGTTTGTTAACGCAGTTCGACAATCCTCTTGTCTACGTCTGCGGGGCCCTCACCCAGATTAGTTTGCTCTTCAAAAGTACAAAGGGATTCAATACAATTTTCCCTATGACTACTCCTTGCAAACTAATCACTCGATCACTATAGTATTGCTGATAAAACAACCTCGATTTCACACCATTCAACAAACTACTTAATCCAACAACTTGATTAAGTAGTCTACTCGAAAATGCCCTTCAACAACTAAGGGACTTGTTCAATACAAATAATAATCTTCTACTTGTTCGAGTATCATCAATAAGCACTCATAGACATAGAATAAACTCGAACTATTGCTCAGCAATTTCTCAGCATTGTGCAACTGATTATTGCATCACAACCTTTGAACAGATTCTCTCAATATTCACCTTCTTCTCTGATTGCATTCGGTTCTTAATTAATCTGCACGAACATCTTCTTTATATAGAGTTAGAAGTCTCTTCTAAACAATCCTTCTCCTAATAGGAATCAATCAAGGATATACTTCAATATCTTCCAATATCTTCCAATATTCTTGTCCTTCTCCTAATAGGAATCAATCAAGGATATACTTCAATATCTTCCAATATCTTTCAATATTCTTGTCCTTCTCCTAATAGGAATCAATAAAGATTTATCTCCAAAGATAGCTCATAAAAAGATATAGCATATCTTTTTATCTTCAAAATAAATTGCCATCAATCTTCCAATTTAGATTTAGGAATAATCCTAATTTTTCCGTAACAATTCTAATTTTTTTGCTGCAGTATTTTATTATGTTGCTTTAATGGGATGAAATAATTAACATGGAGAATTTTTTTTTTTAATTTGCTTGTGATGTTGAGTTTCCCGTGGAATTGGAAGATTGTTGAGATTGTTCACCTAAGTTTTTTATTGTCCTTCCTTGCCATTAAAGACTATCATCTCAATTTTGTAAGTACACTATCCTATAAAGTTCTATATCGACACATCATGATCATATATGGCATCTCTGACAAGTTTTTCCCTTTTATAAAAGTATTTTTTGCAGGTGATCATAAATATGTATTCCAACAATGCTGTTTTTCTACTAAATCTTTACTGCATTGAATTGCTTGGTGAGTGCAGTATCTGGTTCAATAAATTCTGTTTTTTATTCATATCATGTCTTATACTTGAGATTCCTAGTAGCAGGGCTTTTCCATGGAACGACTCAAGGTCGAACTGGGGTCAGTTCTTATTTACATAGGCAACCATTGACATTCACAAGCAGCCATTGGCAGGTGATTCAAATGTTCATTTCTGAATAGATGGAACTTGTGTTTTATTGGAGTCAACTATGTTAGTTCTTAATCTTGTCACTGTTCTTAGATAATTCAGCTTGTAACAAGTTCACAGTACAGACAACTTTTTGCTTGGATCGTTGCAGACGGAGTCATGTCTAAGATTCCTATTACTGTCCCTGAGTATTCTATCGTGGCCTATAAAGATTCTGTGATAGAGGACTTTCTCAGGCAAGCTGCCAACAAAAATATTCTCCATGGACATCATAGCAACCTAATTGAGGTACACAAATCTAGCTAAATGGTCTGTCCAAGTGCAGAGGTTTAAGGGACTAACTTCACTAATTTTCCTGACAAGTTCACTTGTTATTTTGTGTAGAAATTGAACTAGGGATTTAAGAACCACCAAATCTGGAAACATGTGTAAAATGTCTGATTGTTGTAAGTGATCTGGAATTTTGGGGAATGGAGAAAATTTAGAGAGCTAAACTTTCTGTTAGAGGAGAATCTTAAGATTAATTAGCCATTGGAAATCACTAATTAATTAACCTGATTAAGAGTGGCAGATCCTTACAAATCTGACACATAGTTTTGATGAAAATGCAATTATAGATTTGTTTAGCTTATTCACTATCTTTGCAGGTTGAAATTAAGGAAGATCAGTTTAGGAAAGAAAGCAAGAAGCTTGCACTTCACCTTGCAGATCCTGAAGTTGAGGTCAGAATTGCAAAGCATATGCATGCCCTATTACAACCATTTGTTCAAGTTATTTCTCTTTAAATCATGTGAATGCTTGGTGTTTTTTTAAATTTTTTTTCTTTTGTGGCAGTAAAAGGAGGAAGCAAATAATAGCATTCAGATTATTTCATTCTCTCTATTCAAAAGCTTTTAAGTTTTACTTATTCAGAACTTTGCTCTTTATTATATGTAAATTCAAATGTTTTTCATAAATATTGTCCAGTCTTGGATTTGCTTTCGTGTTTCAAGAATTTAAAATTGCAAGAACTTGTGAATGTTGGTTTTCCAAGTTAATAAATGAGTTCCAAAACTATCAAGTCTAAATCCTACAATTCTAATGATGATATGAAACTGTTGAAACCTGCAGTTGATATATTAAAATCTTAACTTTATGCAATATGTTGATCAGGGAACGATGAGTGCATATGACAGAATGCCCCTATCTGGAAGAATCATCCTCTTTCTTTTCCTTCATATCACAGGTATATATATATATATATAAATATATGTTGATACATGAGTGGCAGTGACAGTGTCTTAAAGATACAGGAATTACTAGTGTCAAACATGATTCCAATACTTAATGTATTGCCCATACACATAATAGGTGACCTAGTCTGATGTACATAATTGCAATATGGTCATATTTGGAAAGCAAGATTATCTTTGATGTTGTATTATGAACTTTTTATTTTTTCATTGAATAAATTGCATAAGTATTAAAAATCATTGAGATATTGCAAATGACTGGTACTGCTAAATCTAGGTCTTTATTCAAGACTCCTACGAATCTTTCTTGTTGAATTGAGAAGAACTTGAAAAGCATAATTCTGGTCAGGTACAAAAACTTTGCACATCTTCAATAGTTCCTGTGGCTGCAATGTGAAATCTGACAGCAATGCTTTAAGGCCTAACCAGACAGTCAATTACTAGGGATTTTTTTCCTCTGTTTTTCCCCAATTTTCATTGTGCAATTTTTCTATCCGTATCAAATTTGCACCAGAACAATTTTGTAGTGGCTCAAATCATACTTTTTGGTTTTTCTGTTTATCTTATGGGGCCTGGAGGGAAAAAACTTTTCAATAAAAATTTGAAGTGTTTCCAATGTTTAGTTCAATTCTTCTTGTTAAATGAGAAATGATATATCTGCTCACTGGAAGATTTTGAAATTATTATGTACCTACTGGTGTCTATAGGGGTTTTATATGAGTTTATTTCTACTTGGAAATATTTCACATGTTCTATTGAAATGCAGGATCAACATTTTGTTGCCATGTCTGATGTGGACAACACACCAAAATCTCTGCTTATGTTTGCTGAAAATGAAAGTGTACATGGATTGTATGATTTCTAATTAAACCATAGGTCAGTAAGTTGTGAATAACAAAGTATGAAACTTCATCTTTAATTTCTTTCTGGGCTGAAAACTATGATAATTGAGAAAAATAGAAAACCTTTGTTGTAGTCTCCTTTGTCAAATCATATTTACTGGTTGTAATTCATTTCATTAAAGATTGAAAGAATAGACTCCTAAAGTGTATGTCATTTTCATAACCTATGATTTCCTTTTTCAGATATATCTTGCTCTCTCTTATTGATGTGGATGTTCCTATTCTTTATTTACATTAAGTTCAATTGGAAATGCTGTTGTTACTGCTCCAACTTTGGGTGTGATAACCTATGAATCACAATTTCAGTACTCAATAGGCTTTCTTTTATCGGTATCATATAAATGGAAGTTCGTCCAAATAAACTTTGTTTCATATTGTTTTTTTTTTGACAGAGTTGCAATAAGTTTCCTCTATTTTGTGTGGTTGTAATTAAATTATTTATGATGTAATAACTGAAGAACTTGCTTTGCAGTTTCACTCTCATTGTGACTTAGGACATATCACTATCTTATTCAATCTTAAAGGATAATTTTTTGTCTTAATTCTCTCTCATTTCTCTCACCAAAATGCAGTATTTTATTTTAGACTTCCCCCATCTCTCCCTAGTGGAGGTCACTCATTTTTTTTTTTTTTTGTGAATGAGGGTATGCTGTGAAATGGTGACTTGAACATCTAATGAATATGTTCTTACTTGGTATTTCTCATCTTGTGTATATAATAAGCTTTGCATTATACTTGATAGTTCTAGTGTTCTAAAAATATAAAAAGGTTGCTTAAATCTTGAAACTGGTGCCATTAATGAGTTTTCTCTAAATTTTGCTCCTGATCTGATATTTTAGTTCAACTAAGCATGCAGGTAAGGTGCAAGGAGGTGAGGCGAGCTGATCATATGCATTTGCCAAACGATGAATCTAACACAGCAAATGAGGCTACCCAAGATTCCTTGCATGGTATATGTTACAGCCTTGGAATTAAGGATGCATATCTTCCACCATGGACGATCAGCAACATATCTTTAAAGTGTTGAGTGTTGTAACCATGTCAATATCATTCACATAACAATTTCTCTATTTGGTTATTTCATGTAATTATTTGCAGTTTTACTTCAGTTCCCACTTCAATTGGCTTGAATCACCCTCTAAATGTTGTTTTCCATGATTATATAAAGCTTATCAACTTTCATTGCAACAAAGGACAACAAATACTATTATAGTACAAAAATATACAGACAGAAAAAGACTAGAGACCTGCGTGACTTTCAACCAAGTTCTCTTCTAACAAATACTTGCAAGTTTGGACCATGGTTCTGCATCATAGGGAGTATATTCCCCCAGCTGATTGCAACTTAGGTTGAATGTATATTGGACCCACCAGCTCAAAATTCAAATATAGATTTGAGATAAAAAGTTTGTTCAAATATGGATGGCTGCAAGTAGAAAATTATAACACTTCTCAAATATGGCCTACCTGAGAAGAATAGATTACACTATTTCTCATAAATTGGAATGTCTCAGTGAATTGTGGTGCCAAGATGGGAAATTTCAGAATTGAATTTTTGTCCAAATATAGCTTTAAAAATTATTCTTCATTTTTTTATCAAGTCAAAAAGGGTCAAGTGGTGATAAAATTATTTAAAATTTTTAATTTTTTATAAAATCCTTACTTAGAGATAGTTTGTGGACTCTCCAATTTGTCTAACTTGTGGAAGAGAGAGCAAATCCCATATACATTCTCTTTGTAAATGTCATCTGGCCAAAGTGAGAAGTTTTGAGTTTGTTATTAAAAAATTATAACAATCCATGTGAAACCATGTTAAATACTTAAATCTATTAACTTAAGATTTTAGAGAATGTGAAAATTGAAATTTTAACGAAACTAATCATACTTTATCAATTATGATTCAAAATAACTCCAAAGTTGGATAATAAACTAAAATAACATAAAATGTCATTCCCAATATAAGAGTTTTTTTCAACAAAAACGTCGATAAAAATGGTGTTTTACTAAAACACCACTTGGAATTGAGATTGATGAATTTAGAAAAAACACTATCATCACCAGTGTTTTTCTATAAAATAAAAATAGATCATGCTTCTTCAACATGTGAAACCTTATTTTCATTAGTCTTTATTTTTTTTGTAGTATTTTAGTAAAACGCCATTTGGAATTGAGATCGATGAATTTAGAAAAAACACTAAAATCTTAGGAAAAACGCCATTTGGTATTTCCAAGATATGAAACCTTATTTTCACTAGTCCTTATTTTTTTGGCCAAAAAATTATTCTACTACTGGTTATTTTTTTCTTTTGTACAAAAGCACAACCTGCCCGAATTAATTTTCCCGCCAAAAAAATAAAGACCCGCAAAAACAAAACAAAAACAAAGGTACTGCATCTTGAAAAAGAGTGGCCTAAAAACACCATTCCCAAGTATTTTTATTGGAAGAAAAAAAAAAACTCTTATATCGCTGCAAAGGACATTCTGAGTCCGTCGGGATATTTTGAATTAAGTTGAAAAAGTAGAATTAGTATGAAAATTTAACAATTCCTTTTGTTTTTCCAACACCTACCGCCATAAGTATTTGTGCACTAATGAGAATAAAATCAGGGCTGAATCAAACATCGGGACTGCTAAATTAAGGTGAGGTCTGCGAAACAATATTAGTGCATTATATGTACAACTCAAAGGCCAAGACTTTTTTGGCGAAGAAAAATAATGTTCGCTGTTGCGCAAGTGCAGACATCTCCAATTAAAAGAGGACCAAATGAAGCTCACGATCCATTCAATAAAAATTAACTAGCTTCAAAACAAAAGTGAGCGTTTTATGTCTTAATAACACGGCCCTTGTACTGTCCTCTCCGTATTACAAAATCATCGGGAGGTTGAAATTCTTCTAACCAAGTCACTTCTGAGATTGTCACTCCATCCACCTCAAGATTACCTGGCATCAGGAGAGGGCGGAAAGGAGGATTTCAGTGAGACCTTTTGACCTAACACAAGTATTTACAATGTAAACATTTTGAAAATTGAGGTTAATATAATTTACCTGGTAGATCGCTTCTGGGAGACCTTCGAAAATAAGTGCAATGCCTTCCATCTTCTGAGGAGTAGGGTGGAGAAAGGATATCAAAGATGGCACAGGGTGTTATGGCTTTGAAACAATGAATGTTGCCTCCGCTAGTTGGATAGAGAATGGTGGTACCACATGGAGCTGCCATCTCACCATCCCTAACAAGCTTTGCAGGTCTTGCTGTGGTAAACATCACAAAAAGTAAATACATCCCCGTCAACAAACTTGCCCAATGCCGCAAAGAAAAAATTCCCATCTACAAATATAATAAAAAGAACAACAATAATCCTCTCCAAATCCAAAAAAGTTTATTCCAATAAGTACTTATTATCTCGATTGCTGAATTGTGAGTCCTCAAAAAGGGCCTCCTTAGATCAGTCCAATCACCTCTAGGATATTACAGTGGGGAACAGAAAATAAAGACTCCAAATCAGGAGCGCAGAAAGATTGTACAACAAAAGATAGAGAAAAACAAAATGTTCAATTCAGAAAGCAGTCCTAATGGTCAAACTGAAATGTTAGAATTATCATTTACTTGTATATCTGAATTATGTACCCCAAGAAGCAATTTGTCTATACGACATTGCTTTCTCATCGCACTTAAGTATGATTGACATGCATCCTTCCTAAGAATGTCCAGCTCCAGCAAAGACATTTTTTTTTGGGGGGGGGGGGGGGCGGTGTTAGGAGGAGAGAGGAGGAAATGAAAAAAAGTAAGGGTCAATAGTGTAACAGAGAGGGAAGAAGAGACTTTATTTAGTTAAAGAAAAAGAGACATTGCTTCTGTATAATACAACATTAGAAGCACTACACCTACTCTGGAAAAGCATATGAATAATCAAGTGTAGAAGTATAACTGTGAAGATCTTGCATCAACTAGGACTTAGATGAAACAGAATAATATCTAATCTCACACCTTCAGATGGATCAGAAGGCCCAGGGACATCTATCCAATCATAAGATTTCACGCGTAAAGAACCATACATAAGCTTGCTTAACACAGTCATCCCAGGATGATTATGAAGTGGAATGATCGAAGCAGGAGGCATGCAGAAAATACCCATCTGCAACAAACATTTAACCATGGTGATTCTGAAATAGTTCCCACTTTTTATACTTTAAATCCAGAGCAAAGTGTGAAACTGCATGCTCGCAACTATTGTAAAAATAAAAAATAAAAAATGCTGATCTATAAAACAGAATGAAAATTTGAGGCATGGGAGCAACCCTTACAGAGAAGCTATCACATTCATGCAAGTGCAGGTACTTGATTGGCGGCGGTGAGCGATAGCCCCCATTACGCTCGCTAACAGAGCCTTTCCACCCACGTACTAACTGCGCCTCCTGCTCAAGACCTACATCAGAAGGCTTGATTTTCTCTGGTAGAGAAATAGATAAAAGTCAAAGAAAAGAAGATGCAATATGCATAAACTGAAAAACAAAATCAGTAGATTGTTTCATGCAGAAATATTCTACTAGATTGGTAGAAACAAACAGAAAAATGAAATTATTTAGTCTTTCAAACCTACTAATTATAGAATTATGTAAACAATACAAGTGGCTTGAGGAGTTTTGACTCTTTTACTCCACAGATATTCATATAGAACAGTTTGATAGTCACATATAATAAAAGAAAAAAACTTCAGTTGAAAAGCATCTCCTCTTACTCATGCTTAACAAGAGCCAAAAGAGAGAGGATACTTCTCTAACAAATGTTATTTTCCATGGAACACATCGCAGGCTTGCAGTCATACTCACTATGAATCCTGAAGGTCATTTTATCAATTAGATGACCTTGACCAAAGGAAGAGGATCAAGAACTAGGAATGGAAAATCATGGGGGTAGCTACAATGTGAGAATGATCAAGGCAAGCCTTTTGACACCAAGAAAGGGAATTGGGATTGGGAACATGTATCACAGTTGGATCTATAGTTCCTTCCATCATTTTTACCTCCTAAAAAAGATAAAGGGATTAAGCTATTAATACGGTGTCCTTGAAACCTTGTAAATCATAGCAACAAGAGAGAGGTAGAGGTAGTAAATGAAGAAGTAAGAAGGAACAGATCTATCTCCTTGACCTTGACCTGGTAGAAGCCAAAAGTGCAAATTTGTCAACCAATACATCCACACTCCTGTGGAGTCCCCTGGTTAGATGATTGATGTGTTGGTCATTTTTTACTCTTTCATCATACCCATCCAAATCCTGAAGTGCCAATCAATGTGCTATATATACTTAAGAAAGTTCCCCAAAAGGACTAAAGTGATCTATTGTATGTGATGAAGGCTGCAGGCCATAGGCAATAATCTTCAGTAACAACTTTCATGAGAAAGAGTTAAGGTTCTATAATTCATAATTACTAATCCTTGAACATAAAAGATATACTCAAAAGCAAAGACTAAGAAGTTCCATAAAGAGAAGTGACAGCACAACTTTGGTTTTGCTCAAAAATTTATGACTTTTATTCAAGTCTCAAGCTGCAAGAAAAACCAACGCATCGATCAAAGTCTTTGATAGTAATCAACTTTCCACAAATGAATTTCTGATCTTGTCAAACTTTTCATGCCAAAACAAAGGTACAGACACTTCCCACAAGTTACGTCACAATACAAGACACAGGCTACTTAATGCCTTTCTTATGACACAAACTTATGCAAAAGGAAGCTTGCCAATTTCAAGTGAAGATTTTGTAGATTATCAATATACCACTATCAAGGGGAATAATAAAGGAGTCAGCTGTTCCTTACTCCCAGATATTACAGAGATAGGACATTCAATTCTATAGCATTGTCAAGTCCACATATAAAACATTTTCAAAAGGGATTATTTACCACATGCTTCAGCTGTTCCAGAGACTAGAAGACCCAAACAAATACTAATATAACTTACATTACAACAGAAGGAAGCAGAGAGTATAGGAAGATGGGTATGAAATGGAAATGGTTGGTCTCAGAAAAGATAAGAAGAAGATCAGAATTATAGATCAAAACAATGTTATCCAAGGGTATAAAATTGTTGAAATTATACAAGGGAAAAAAGACAATAGGAAGAGGTTTGACCAAATTGTTTAAGATGAAGTTAAAATAATGTTCTATCTGAAACAGAGGGCCAAGTTCCTCCATATAGACATCAGTGAATATCATAAAATATGTAATAGGCCATACAGACTAAGAACTGATACCCTTATTGTTTAGGGCAACCCGTAAAGACTTGAAAAGCGATGAACACAGGCGGCAGTGAGCATCAAGCTCATCTTCCGAAGCGAACTCCCCTCAACTTCCAATGTCCATTCTAGAACAAAACATTGGACTAATGGATAAAACTAATTTGGAATTTAAAATTCCAGATTAATGACTTAATAAAGAAACGAAACCTCATAAGTAACGACAATACTTGGAGGATATGTTTATCAAAACTTAACTTGATAATCTAGGATAAATTGTGGAAGGAAGATCTCTTTTCAAAATCATTTTCTTCTGTAAACTCTGCAAATGGTGCACCAAGTGAATGTCTCCCAATTTTAAATAGCAACATATTGTTGAAAAGTTTGTTGGAGGAAGAGTGTTTCCTAGGTTGATCCTTAGAAAATTTTGAGGTGAGACATTGGTATAGCATCAAATAGGGGAAAAAAGATAAAGAATGATAGTATAGGGCAGTTAATTCCATGAGTAAGTTGATATTCAAGGTCATCTTAATTAACATCTTCAAGGGTAACAGATGAAAAAGATACGTCAAGAACAGTCAAGATTTTACAAATTTCAAATCCAAGTAAACATAATGACATTGTGTTTAAGAATGACTAAAAAGCAGACAACATGAAGTATTCTGAGAAACATGCGCTACTAGCAACTAAAACAAAAGATCTTAAGTAAAAAAATAACATGATTGATAACATAAACTATAGTTGTCCTAGTGAACAAATTACAATCATTGTCATTCATACAGATATTGAAAGCATAGCTGTACTTATATCAAGCAATTATGAATTAAGATGCAAAATAATAAATAGAAGTAACAATGCTTAGATTTTCATTTTTTATCTTACCTAAAAGAGCGCACACTTTCTCAAGAGCCTCTTCTGATACAGGTCCATTTGGAGAAAGAGATACTATACAAGCATTATAAAGCTTCTGTACAGCTGGCATGATTTACAAAAGAAGCCTATCCGAACCCCAAAAACGACCAAAGCTAACCGCCTACTTTAATATCTATGACGACAATTCAATCTAAATCTAGTGCGAGAATTCCAGTCAGAAGGGTCCTCTACCTCACCGAAGACCCTCCAAGATTTTTCACGGGAACTGCAAGCAATCAAACCAACAATTATACATCCACGGGCTACTTAGTTGATCCTCATTTTCTGCATTTCTTTCACAACCTATCAAAGCAAATAAATTCAACATCAAATCTCTGCTGCAATTTAGTAACACTTCTTACCTTAATTTTTTAAAAAATATATATTCACAGTTCCAACAAATAATCAGACTGAAATTTCTCAAAGTTCATGCCAATTAAGTCCTATAACTAACAGAAAACACTTAGTCTTTTGGAAAGATGTAAACATAGAAACAAAAGCTTTAGAACTTGACATTAGAAAGACCCTCAACAACATCAACAATAATAGTTTTTACATATTTAGACAACATCAAATAGAGAAGGGAGATGCCAATATAAATAATTCGATAAATCAAAACATGTAAACATCTTAGAAACATTAATACTTCCCGTTAGAAATCAAATTTAAATATCATATTAGGAAACGTATATACAGATAGAAGATTACATATCAGATTCTTTATCCATACTGTGAAGCGTACCAGGTGAAGTGTGTTGGTGGACTAAAAGAAGAGAAGTGGAAGCAGGCTCACCTTTCCACCAAATCGGAGTATGACTCCCCCGGAAGAGGGAGGAGGAGGAGGAAGGCGTGGGGTATATCGGGAGCAAAGAGGAAATGGAAGATCGAATTAATGGAAGATCGAATTAGCTTAAGGAATTTAGTTTGGGCTTTTTTGTTTTTTTGGTTAATTTTAGGGAAAAATATCCAAAATGCCTCTCAACTATCCAAACATTTACAAACTGCCCCTAAACTTGGAAAATAGCATAAAATACACTTAAATTTTTAAAAAGTATCATAAAATATACTTCCGTCAAGTTTGACCGTTAAATTAGAAATTTGACTCTTAAATCCTTCATTATATTAGTCATGTGTCAAACACATTCTCTTAAGAGTATTTTTGTCTTCACAAAAAGACCCTTAAAAATCTTTCCTATGTTTTTTTTTTCCTTCCTTCTTCTTCATTATCTTTTCTTTTTCCCCTTCAAACCCTAGAATATTTTTGAAGCCACTACCACCAACCGTCAATCACCCTCTTCTAATGCTGCCTATCATCAACCACCATCTGCCGCGTATTATCAGCTACATCAGTCGCTACTCCTTCGTCAAAGTTGAGCCAACTAGTCACGTCTCTAAAACGGAAGCATCAGTTCCGTTCAAGCATTGTAAGAAGACAATCCGCGAGAATGAAATATCTGTCGGAAGTGCATTTTGGCTCCTTACTATTTGGATTGTTTTTTTTTTCAATAAATGTTTCCTTTAGTTACTTGATTTTGGTGGAATAGAAAAGGGTAAGGGTTTTTAAGTAGCAATTACTTCTAAAATAAAGGATTAAAAAAGATGAATTTGAACGGTGGAATGGAAAAAAAGATGTTACTAAATTGGTTGTTGGTGTGGTCATGAAAGCAAATGTGGTGGAGATTAAGATACGTAAAATAAGGGAATTTTGTGGTGGAATCAATGGTGGTGGTTGGTAAACTAAATTGTAAGGTTACACTTAGGAAGAAGAAGAAAAAGAAAGAGGATGTGGGAAAAGAAAAGAAGAAAAAATGGGGGGTTTTCAAAGGATTTTTATTCGGCTTTTCAAAGGAAAAAAGTGCATTTTGTGTGACTTTTTAAAAGTTCGAGTGTATTTTCTATCATTTTTCAAGTTCAGGGACATTTTGTATTTTAGCAATTCATAGTATTCTTGAAAAACACTAGAAAATAATAAACATAGTGTTATTTTTTCAAACTGTAAAGAAAAGGAAGAAAATGATTGAAAACTAAAAATTCATAATTTGAAAGGCTAATCTAATGTTTAATTGATGGGGGAATGAAGGATTGATCAAGCCTGTCGTACGGTTCTCAAATTTAAACCTAACAATTCATATGTAGATAGGGAAAGTATGAATTGAATCCACAGAGATTTGTCAACTCTTAAATTAAAATCATTAATCGGAAAATGTTTTGAGATTTTTTGGATTTGTGAATAGAATTAAAAAAGAATTTGAAATACAAATGATATAAAAAAACGTTAGTAAGTAACTAGGATCAAGTTATATTTTTCATGGGATTAATCATAGATAAATACATTATTAAATAGTCGGTTTTAGAATCCTGATAATCTCAGACAGATTCATATCTTTACAAATTAGATTAATCTCGATCAGCTCAGATAGATTAATCTCTAATTTAATTAAACATCACTACCATCCAGTGTGTATAGGATGCTTAATCAAATTGCATTGAACAAATAAAGCATCACCAACATTAAATTGTATATAATAATCAGCTTAATTATATTCAATTTAAATTATATAATTTCGCTACTAATTTAATTAAGCTAAGAGCTGCAACTCAATTAAATTAATATATGCTACTTGAATCATTAATACAAGATTAATAATCCTAACCATATAATCATATTTATTAACTAGATTGTCAATCCAATTAATTCATACAATTATATTGATTAAAATATGAATTATATAAATACTCAATTAATATATATATATATAAGTATATTAAATAAATAAACAATATATATATATATATATATATATATAAGAAAGATTGGATTTATGTTAACTAAACAAATTAGACGGTTCAACCTGCGATTTAAATAAATTAAACTAAAAGTATGGAGGTTCGGCTTGCTATAAAAAAAATTAAAGACATAAAAGAAATTAAACTAGTTAGAAGGCTCAGTCTTGCATAATAAAGAAAATAAAAGACATAAAAGTAAATTAAACTAATTAGGTGGTTCGACCATCCATTTGCGATATTTAAAGTGTATAAAGCAAAATAAATAAAGATTAAGCGGGTAAACTGACCATAAGTCCACTTAAATAAATCCAAATAAAAATTAAGTATAAAGAAAATTATCTCATAATCCTATTTATTAATAACTTAACACATATCCTTGCTAACAAAAGGAAATTGCTCACAATACATATTTAATAAATATAAGATGAAATTTATAAGCATTATAAAGAAAATTTGAAAGATAAACTCTCCAAAAATATTGAAATTATCTTGACCGAATTTCTTTACTAAATATTACAAAAAACCTTGAAATATTATTCTAAAAATTATGAAAAATATACTAAGATTAAGACAATAATTAAAGAAATAAATTGCAAAATAAATGGAGAATATTTGAGCTAAATTAGTGTTAAAATGATAAAAATAAGTTTCCTATTTATAGACACAAAAATCATAAGCAAAATGGTCATTTCGCACCTCAAAATCTTGAAAATTCAGTTGGTTGCCTAATTTCTCCAAATTTCGCCACATGTTACTTCCTCATTGGTCCACATTGAGGCTTATAGAAGTGTCACTTGTCATCTTTTAATTGTGTTACGTCATCGAATGACATGGATTTTTTTAAAAAAACTTCTCCAACATTTTTTCTTTTTCTTTTTATCTCCATAATGAACTAAAATACACTAAAAAAATTAGAAACAATGAAATAGAAGGGAAACATGAAATATATCCATTAAATAACATAATTAACCGATTTTTAAACAAAATATAATCATTAAATAACATAAAAATTAGTTAATTTATGAGTACATCAAGGATCAATTGTGTAATACTCCAAAATCCTAGGTAAAATCCTAGACTCTTTTATTAGGAAATATGATATGTTTTCTTTAGATGGATTTAGGAAGTTGGGGATTAAATACGGAATTATGAATTCTTGAGTTAGAAATTATATATGTCAATTAAAGGGGATTATAAATAAAGGGGTTAATGTGCAATTTTGGTAGATATTATGGAATTAAAAAAGAGAGAGAGAGAGAGAAAAGAGAGAAACCTGAGTTCAATTCCAAGGCTTCCTAGTGTTTATATATCTAGTTTTTACATTAAAAGAAGCGCTTATTTCACCAACCTAAAAGAGCTTAGACTTGAATTTATAAGCTCTGGAAGTTACATAAATGATCCTTCTATTTTTTGAGAGTTACTGTTCATATGTAAAGTACTACTCATCCGAAAATTCAAACTTCAAGAACATTTTTTTTAATGTTGGATTATGTTCTTACATGTCTAATATGGTTTGTTATGTGATTAAATTGGTTAGAAAAATTCACAGTGCATGAGAAATTTTTATCAACATTTTTACATACACTAAATTATCATTCACTTAAAAATTAAAATGCTAGGGATATCTTTTTGAAGCTTGAAAAGTGTTCTTCCATTCCTAAGATTGATCCTTATATGATTATAATTGTTTAAAAATTGTTTTAGATTGGATTTTAGAAGGAAGCATGGAAGACTCTTCATAAATTTCAAACTTAGCGAGAGTTTTTGAAGTTGTCAGCCATGGAGTGCAAGGTTGCTGCCTGGAACAACAACTTTGTTGTTTTACTATTCATTTTTTACAATTTATGGTTACTGTTCATTGCTGTCCGAGGCTGCCATTTTGTTGTTAAATGTTATTGAGAATGGTTATTTGAGGGTTTTAAGCATTTATTGGACCTTTAAGTTTATAAGTTTGAGGATTTTAGTTGATTTCAATGTTGTAATTATGACTTTTCTTATGTTAAGTGTTGATAAACTTTTTATCTATGAATTGACATTTTGTTTTAATAACAATAGTACAATTACTGATAAATGTATTAGATGAGCCTTTTGAAATCCCAAATATTCTACAAAGGAATTCATTTGTACTTTTGATATTGGAACTTCATGAAATTACCGTTTTTCCTTTGAAAACAATGTTTTTTATAAAGACATCTTGATATTAAAATTGTTATTAGCATCAATTTTAAGGTCAAATGAACTCTTTTGAAAGAAAGAATAAAGTTTTGGCACATGAGGATGCATGTATTGTATATTTAACTAGCTCGATCACATTTGGAGTAATTTTGAGCATGACTGGAAGTTTAGTGTTACTAGAAGTGATCTTGCGAGCCTTTTCTTTAAGGTTGTACAACTTAATAATTAGGTTCTATTTATAACCATTAGTAAACATGGACTTTTAATCACTAAATGTTATTGTTATAGCCAAGCACTAGTAGGGTCTTTGTTTAGAATGATAAATTATTGGACTCACGTCTTGAGTTTAGAATCTACTAAGTCAGTGATTAACATACGCAAATCTAGGTTAGAAGGTTAGCTCAGAGAAGCATTATGTGCGTTGATCCCAAGTACTGGGGAAAATACACTAATGAAATATGGTGAATAAGGTAGAAAAGTCATATATATATATATATATATATATATGTATCAATGATATAAGGCTGGTAATTTAGGTAAGGGATATTTCCACCATGGAGGAAATTTTCTTGAGCCCTAGTCAATTGTTTTAATTCTTAAAATGTGAAGCATTGAAAAGTTTTGTACACTTAAACATTATTTTAAAATGTTAAAGTTTTTGTCAAAAGATTGAAATCCCATTTTTATTATTTTAAAATATTAAATTCTTATATCCTACTCACTGAGCTTTAACTCACTCTATTTTTATTTAGCATTGTCATATTAAGTTATCAAGGAAATGAAGAAGTAAATACAACTTTACACTAATATTTGTACTTGACGTACTGAATAAATACTAGATATAATATGTTTAGTTTGAAAGTTTATGTAATATGTTTAAGATGCCATGTATGTTATCTATGCATTTGGGAACAACTACATTGGAACACCAATTGTGTAATGTGACGTTATGAAATAAAGTTTGTATATTTGTTATATTTATTGTAATCCCCTCTCAGACTTTGTTACCCCACCTTCTATGGCATATGAGGGTACTAGAGTTGGGACGTGTCACCTTGATGCTTGTTTCTTTTTCATTCAGACTGCTATTTATAGTAGTTGTTCTCAAACTTCTTTATTTCATTTCACCAATCTCTTCATTTGATTTCATCAGCCACCTTCGTTTCATTTCCTACATAAGGAATAAAATTAAATTGTAATATAGTCCAAGATAGAGAATTATTGAAAAACATTTTAAGTTAGCCCATAAAATCTATTAGCCTATAAAATAGAGTTAAAATAGATAATTATAAATTTAAAATTCATTTAACCCTAGATAAATTTATTAACAAAACTAGGTGAAAAGTAAAAATATAGTTCCATCAAGTTGCCAGATTTACATCCTCAATAAGCTTGAAACCAAAACCACTAGCATTTTTTGGAGCACAGATATTCTGCCAGCTTCTAGTATAAAGATGTCTCTATTGACTATTCTCATACCCCCGCCATAAATCTCTCATCATTCTATCCATTGCGTTGAGTATAGACTTTGGCGAAAAAAATACTACGTAGTAAAAGTTAGTATATAATAATATTGGGCCACAACTTTGAGTAATACTCATCTTCCCCCTTGTGAAATATTTTTGACCCACTAAGCTTTTGACCAAGTTGATCAATAGTGTGATTATACACTACCTTCTTGGAATTACCCTTACAAAAAGAAATTCCAAGTTATATTTAGTGTGGCTACAATGCTTCATGCTGAGCATGTTGCAAGTTATATTTGATAACCCCATATTCACATTCTTGCTAAAATGGATAGAGGATTTCCCAAAGTTAATACATTGACCTATCCAATTGCAGAAAGTATTGAGAATATTCAAAACTCCATATGCTTACTCTATAGATTATTGGCACTCAAGTGGAAATATTTGGTGTTAGCATTCCCTTTTTCAATTCAACGAGCTTTGGTTTTATCTCTCTAAAATTTTCCTTTCTCACAAAAAGTTCATCCAACTTATCTTACTTTTGATTGATCCTTGACAAACTCCAAAAGTGAAAGAGATGGACTGATCAAGATACTCAAATTCAACTTTGATGACTTAAAATTTTGGACATGACCAAAAGAAACACGATTCCAACTTTTGATAGCCAGATTAGTAATCCTAATTTTCCTAGAGAGAGTAAAACAATTTGAAACTACAGGGCCAGAACCCCATGAGTTTGACACCACATGAAGAATAGATTGATCCCTAATCCACATAAATTTGAACCTAAATGGTTTGGGGCGATTAGATAAATAATTATTTTTATCTAAGAGGAATGGGTAATGATTAAAGACAATAGGAATGATGTGGATAATGTTGGCTTGGGAGAACAACAAATGCCAGGAATCATTACAGATGCTTTTATCCAATCTTTCTTAATATTAGCCAAATCTCCCCTTTGATTAACCAAGAGAAAGGCCTACGAGAGTATCCTAAATCAATTAGTCCAATTTGATCCATTATTTTTTGAAAAATAAAATTTGATCTCGATTTAACTTTTTTGCCTCCTTTTTTATCCCATGTGACAAAATGCTATTGAAGTCATCAATAACTAGCCACATACTAGAGAAGGTGTCACTAACTAGAGTAAGATCATTCTAGAATTTGGTCCTAAAAGCTAGATTCAAAAGACCATAAACGCTAGTGAAAAACCAAAATTGGTTAGGGGGATGAAACAAATGGCAACACTAATAAAATGAATATTTTGGGAGTCACTACTTCCCAAAATAAAACTTTAGTCCACCAAATTCCTATAGTTAGAGTCATTGTCCTTGATAGTACTTGTGCTATTACTATTCTCATCGGCCTAATTTCCCAGTAATTTGAACTGCTTTGAACCAGGCCAGATTGGAGTAAGAATTTTTTCACGAATCTACCTAGTGCAAGATAGACCCACTTAAAACTTCAAACAATAGGTCTTTGGGATTGGGTCAAATAATGAAGGTTTGGATTAGATGATTTATGTCTAATTTTGAATGGTTAAGGAAGCAAAATACGATAAGAACGATGAAATAGGCAATGATTCAAGCTATCTGATGTGACAGAAGGGAGATTTAGTTTTTTTTTTTTTTTTGGTCAAAATGTAATGGAGATCTAGCACTGATTCATAGATAACCAAGCTTTTTTTGGTATCCATTCTTTAGATTTCGAGTTGAAGCTTGAGATAGTTCTCAACCGAGGTCCATATGTAATTGAAGTTTCCAAATAATGTATTAGAGAAGAAGACATATCAAGATGATCAATGTTTATGTGCCCCAATCTACAACAATAGTAGAAATCCACTAGCCTCTCATACTTGAATTGGGCCCATGATCTCATTCCATTTCTAGAAAGAAGTTAGTCTTTAGAACATGGCTCACATTAATCTTTACCTTTAAATATATGTATCTTATGAATAGACTAGGACTGAAGTTTCTCTTGTCAACCTCCACAATACTTTCAAGAATTCCTCCAATCAATTGAGCATTTTCATATTAAACTTGTTTGTGGCGAGAATATGAAATTTGCACCCAAAAATGTGCACTATCCAATTCTATTTCTTCCAAGGTCTTCTATGGTGATCATTTTTTCAAGATAACATGTACACCTTTAATGGACCAAGGAGCGCAAAAACAATTTTTTTGGAGTTTATGTCCTTGAAAGAGCATAACACAAAGTTCTGGTCTAGAGCATTGAATGCTAATTTGTTCCCGAGACTTTAAATAACTCCAAGGATTCTAGATATGAATCTAAAATTAATACGCTTGGAAATGAGAACTTTTTCTATGACATTTAAGCTACAAGTTGGACCATAAGGTCCTTGAGAGTTTCGAAATGTCAAACTTTCCATTGAGAATAAAACTAATACTATTTATAAGGATCTCTAAAAAAACAAGTCTAATGGTCACAAAACAAATAATTTGAGGGATGGATAAAAGAGAAAAGGTCGTATAGAAGTACGACAACAGGTAAAGGAACATGAGGGATGGAAGGGGAGAAAAACTAAGTGACCCAGATAAAATAAACACCATAATTGTAGCAACAAAAACATAACAAGAAAAGACAAGGTAAGAATATGACCGAGAAGGAAGAAAACACAAAAGAGAATCAAACAAATACTATTGGAATATGTCAATGGAATAACTAATAGGTTGAAGCTATTACAATGAAGTTTAGGGACATAGAAGAGAGAAAAGCTCCACTCATAGAGAGATAGAAGAGAGAAATTATCCTTTTCAACTACATGTGTCATCATTGTAATGATCGAATCTATACTTTGGTTTGATGGAAATATTTTGGTTTGATCGAATCTATTCTAAACCATTAAAAATGAAATATGGGGCCACTTCTATTTACTTGTGAATGTTGAAGTGTCTTGAAAGTTTGAAGAACTTGATTTTCATTTGTGAGCCCTAATTTTATTACAAAGTGCTTCCATAGACACAATTTTTTGTACAATTATAAGGACATTTCCTTGCTTTTATTTTAATCTTATTCTTTGATTTTTAATATGATTAAACTTCTTGTCACAAAGTAGATGTAGGTCTTGTGCCAATTGGATGGCAATAATAGTGATCATAGGTTGTGTAGTCACTAGCCAACAATAGTTAGAAAAACTATTATTAAAGAACTCAAACTCAAGTGTATGGACAATTATTTCAAGACCATTGTGTTTATGAAATTTTTAACTCAATGATTTTTGTATTGTAAATGGATTTGCCTTGTCTTTTACTTATTAAGATATTTTAATAGATATTTTATTTAATGTTATGGTATTGTGTGCAGTTGTTATGTTGTAAAATAATTAGTTTAGTTTGGTGGTATGCAATATTATGATTTATAAATCTATTTTATGAGAAAAATATAAGAAATAAATGAATTAAAGCTTGAACTTGAACCAATATGAATTATACAAATTCGGTTCGATAAATTAAATGAGTAGAACAAACGAAAAGGAATCGAAATCTTGATTAAAGAATTGAGATTTCTCTTCAATAAGAAGAGGAATTCAAGAGAGATTTGTTTTATCTCCATGATCCATCTAATCTTATGGTTATATATTACCATTTCATTTCTTTTAATTATAGTATTAGTCGGTGATTTATCGAAAGGAGAGGAAAGAGGAGCATAGAGAGTTTTTCTTTTGATGTTGTTATATGGTGAGCAAGCAATTGTAATTAATTTTGAATTTGTAGTTTAGGACCGAGACAATAGATTCTAACAAACTCAAAACAACAATTTAGGTTTAATTTGGATATTGTTTATATATATATATATATATATATATATATATATATAATTGGGCATGAGTACTATAAAGAAAAAAGTTTGGGTTTTTGCTTTGAGGAAGAAGAAAGTGGAATTTGTTTTTTAAAAAAAATCAATTCATAAACTAAAATGATCAAACAAAAATAGTTTGAGAACTAGATTGACCAAATTTTTTTCCTTTTTTTGTATAATTTGGAAAGAATCATTGAAGTACAAATATTGTTCTCAAAATAAAATGCATGTGCATAACACGTTTAAGACCTTGCAAGAAACTATTGCTTCTTTTACCGAGAGGATAAAAAAGGTGTTCAAAAATTATTGAAGAATAAAAAAGTTTAAAATAATGATAAATGAGTAATTTGGTTAAATGAAAATAGTATTAGAGACTACATTGATTGATTTTCTCAACCATATTTGACTATATGAAAAGTTAAAGAGTAGAAAGTTTCTTAAATAAATAAAATGTAAATTTTCAAAATAATTCAACATTGGATTATAATTTTGCAATAGTTTTTAGTAATAAATTGTAAGGTAAAAATGTCAATAGCTCCTAATTTTTTTTAAAATTTTGATGTTTGCACTCAAACATTTTTATCAAATTTTACCCCCAAACATTTAAAATTCATCGAAAGTAACATTTTTTTTCAATTTTCACCATTGAAAGGCTAACAAAGTTCACTTATAACTTTTCTTATTTGGGTTTTTGTCTTTCAACTTATAAAAATTATAAAAGGTTGCCCTATCATTAGTTTTGTATTTTAAAAAGGTTACAATAACTCATATATGACATACATATGACCAATATGAACAGTATTTTAGTTAAAACATCACATTATTATTTATTTTATTTCATATTCATATTTAACTATTTAAGTTTCTTTTCTTTTTCCCTTTGTCATTTATCTTCTACTTCTAGGATTAGTCACCACCTCCGACCTTATCAAACATTTATTCTTCTCAATTAACTCTTTCAACAAATGTAGCCTAATGAATCTTTTAAAAATAATTTCAAGTTACAATTCTACAATTTCTTGAATTGCAATTGCAATGTGTAATAAGCTTTTGTTCATCTCCTATTTGATATGAAAAAAACACCAAATTCAGTTAATCTTATATTTATCCTACATATTTTTCTATAAGCATTAATCATTTTCTTTTGTTTGTTCATGAACATTTGACAAATCTCTAAGTCTCAAATTTAGATTTTTCATTTGCATATTGATTTTTATAGTAAAATGATGAATGATTTATTAAAATTACTCTAAAATTAGTCATGTGTTTTTCGCATATGAGTTTTGCTAACTTTTTAACAAGCAAAACTAATAAAAGAGAAACTTTTATAATTTTTGTAATTGGGCACAAAAACCAAAAGATAAAAATTTTAAATGAATTTCATTAGACTTTTAATAGTGAAACTCACATAAGGGTTATTTTTAATAACTTTTGAAAGTTAGAGCAAAAATTAGATGAAAAAAGTTAATTACAAAAATCAATTTTTGAAAATGTTTAGTGGTTACATACATTTTTTACTATAAATTTTAGGATAAATAGCCAATTTGGTCCCTGTACTATTTTTTTTGTCAAAGTGGGACTTAAAGCATATTTTCAGTCAAAGTGGTGTATAATCTTTCTTTTTTATGTGAAAGTGATTATTTGACATTTTTTTGCACGAAGTCCATTAAAAAAATCAAGTGCTCTGCACGCGATCATACATTCAAGGGAAAAATCGTCTATTTATCAAATCCCTCCAAATCTAAATGTTTTAACAATTAACAATTTTATTTTTCAAATTAACTAACTAATTAAATACATGTAATTTACTATTAGCTATTAATTTTTTTTGCTAACTCACAACACAACCTTCTCCTCCAACTCATTAAATATATTTTATAGAATTTTAAGTATATGCATATATTTTGAAAATCATTTCAAATATCCAACTCATATCTTATCTTTATGAAGTGCATTTTGAAAAACTTTTCACTTTTATTAAGCGACCTATAGAAATTATTACTCATAGAGGTAGATATAGAGATATCTAATGATATATATAAAAAAACACTACGCCTCTAGATCCTATCTAATCCAGAAACTGCTTATCTTCGACACTTGATAACATTTGATCTTTCCTGAAGACTTGAAACTTCGATTTTGCATGGATTAGACATATGAATCCTAAGAGACCAACACTTATACAATTAAGACATTAGTCATCATCAATGCTTGTCATTAATCAAAATTAAGACATTAAAAGCTTTAACGTTTTCAACAATAAAAACAACTAAAAAGCTAAAAAAAAGCTCATCCAACTATATCACAACCCAAAATTCAATCATATCACCCATAGATATCATTTAACTAGGACAAAAGCAAAACAAATTAAACAAGGGTCCACAAATCGACAAAAGCAATAGCAACCAAATAGCTTAAAACAAAAAGATAACTACCAATGACCAGCAATATCAGAGTAAATCGGCAAATGAAAACAAAATAGCAACCATGAAACAACAACATTTGAACCAGCAAAAAAACATAGTACAATTCTGCAAGAAACCAGCAAGAGAGAGCCAATATTGGCTTAATCTTGAACAACATAACTACTAGTTTCTTGAATCTCTGGCGACTCATTTATTGCTTCTAGCCTCGAGAAATCCCAAGACAGCAAATTTTATCATTTCCTTTTGTTCTTCCATTTCTTAGACGACTCCCTCATACTCAAATGCTTCTCAAAAGCTTCAATAGCTTGATGAATGAGTTCACAATTAGGTAAAGAATCCTTTCAATCCCATTTAACGATTGCCCATAAGTCTCCCCCCAATCATTGTGCATAAAATTGCCCATTCAAGTAAAATGCATCATTCATATTTAACTTGCCTATTTTCATTTGCCTTCAGTTGCCATTGATTTCTTTAGCGAATCCAAAGGGAAAAATGCTCCAATTGCAGTATTGCAGAGTAGAGAGTTGGCATAAACAACTATCACAAAATTGAGGGATAAAAATTTGAAATATTTTTAATGGCTAATAGATGATTTTTTTTAGAGATTTATGTAAAAAGACAATATTGCCCTTCAATTGATTTTTTGACAGATGCCATCCAAAAAAAATTCAATTGATCACTCGGGTAGAAAAAAGAAAGAACAAACACAACTTTTGCTGAAAATAAACCTTTAGTTTCACTTTGGTCAAAAAATAATAGTATAAGGACCAATTAGTTATTTATCCTAAATTTTGTTTTATGGAATCTCTCATATCATAGTAATAGTTACGTACAACTGCAGCGGCGTATTTGTTTTTATTTTTTATTAAAAGAATAATTTTCTTTAATCGAGTCGCGACCTCGTCACATGAGAAATCATTTTCGTCTTGAAACGGATGATTTCTCTCTCTCTCTCGAAACAGAAGTCTCCAAATTAGAGATAAATCCGAACTGCTCTCTGCCAATGTGTGGATTGATTGAAGAACTCTGATTGCTAATGATGGTTGATTTGAATTGAGTGAACAGTGATTGATAGATAGAAGCAAATGGTTGATCTCATCAAGTGCTGTTCCGATTCCATCAGACAAGTATGTTTTCGGATTCAGAATTGGTTTTGAATAATTTTTTGATTTCTGAAGTAGTTTCTCGTAGTTGAATATGCAAATTGCTGCTGTCTGATATTTATGTTCATTGGAAGAAGAATGAGTTACTATAATTTTAAGGAAGGAATCAAATTTTAGGTCCGTAATTGAAAAGGGAAGAAGTTTTTTACCTTTTAGGTACTTCTATGAGACCATGTTTTATCATTTTATTCTTCGATAACCTAACTGTATTTGAAGTTTTTTACATTTATAATTCGATCTCTTCATCACAAGTTAACTTATTCACCTTTTACGTTACTGATTTCATAAGTTAAACATGGCCTTTGGTTTTTGGACATGAGAATTTTAGTTAGTTCAGAGCCAGCTGGCAATACCCTCGATCATATTATTAATATTGTTATCTTTTGTGGAGTTGCAGTTTTTTTTGGAGCATTTCTAAGTTTGGACTTTTAATAAGGATTTTCTGCATGTTGTTCAGGTATCTGATGACATTAAAGATGCCATTGTTTACTTAGATGCTGGATGTACTGAGAGTTTCCAGTTTCTTGGGGCATTTCCTTTGTTACTTGAAATTGGGGCACGTGCTGTCTGTAGCTTGGAGAAAACGTCTTCACTTGATCAGGTGAGATTAATTTGGGATATGGGGCTGATCCAGTGTCTGATATTTTTCACTCTCTGCAATTTTTCTTTTCACCTTGCGTGTGAATTTTTTAATAAAAATAAAAAAGATCTTACCCATTCACTTTAGGTGTGGACTGATTTCAGCTGTCCATTACTGCAAGTGGATGGATAGTTGATTGTCTACCTGAATATTTGATTTTTTTTTCAAATCTTTGGAATCCTCTTATTCTGATGTATGCGAATATTTCTTGCTATTCACTAGAACAAGTTTATCATGAAGTGTCATTTCTGTCCAATGTAGTAACTGATGTACCCAAAACGCCTTAAATGTTGTTTACAGTCACTTCTTATTATGTTGATGTTTTAAATACTATTGTTACAGTAACTAATTCCACTCAATTCATGGAGGCAGTTTTTCTAGTGCTTAGGCGTGTTGTTCTTTTTTTTTTTTTTTGGCCTATTCCTCAATAATCTTGACTTTCTGTGCTGGTAAAATCTCCCAGGTAGCTAATTGCTGTTCAAGTCCAGAACCAGCAGAGAAGATTGTGATAATTACGTCATGCCTTCTTAGTGATGCACACCGATATGTTTTGCGTTGTCTGAGTACTCTTCAAGGAATTCGTTTCTGTACTGTTTTTACCTCCATATCAGAGGTTCTTATTCAACCCTATATCGTTTTTGTAGATTTACATTGACCTTTTATTCATTATAAGTTCAAAAAAAATATGAATTGTTTGCTTTGTTTTTCTTGAAGATAAGTCGAATAACTAGAGCTTAGAACTTTACAAATTGATTGAGTTTATATATATATACAAATACATTTTCAATTTTCTCTAAATGTTTATTATACATGGGTACACTTTACTTAACTAATGCAGTAAGTGGAATTGAAGAGTATCTATACTACAACTTTGGTGGAAAATTCTTAAGAGGGAAAATTCTTGAAGAATTTAGAAAGCTGGTCTGCTTTTGAATTGCCATCTTATGTTTACATGGATTTGGGTTTGGAATCAACCTAATAAGCTGATACTGAAATAGTGGTTGGTAAAAATCATGACTTTAGATAGCTGTCCAGCTTCCCCTCTGTTTCTTGGAATATGTTGGTGGCTGTACACCCTTTTCCCATAATTTTCCTTCTCCCTGCCACCCTGCCATTTCTCATATTTATATTTTACCTAGATTCATGATAAACTTAGGTTATGTGGACTTTTGTCATGACATTGCACAATGACTTGGAAATGCTGGGATGTGATCTCTTTTTGTTTTCTTGACTCTTTCTAGTGGAAAAGGTTAGAAATTTGATTAGGTGAAGTAATCTCAATAATCGAGAGGGTTTCGTTGATGCTGGAATCTTAAATGTGTATAAATATATGCTCAATCTAGATTGCTCCTCTTTAGGAAAATCTTGGATTGAGGCTGAATACCTTGACCTCCGTAGCTTCCTTTGCTTCTCAAATGAAGAATGCTTCGAAGAACACTTTTAAATATTAATATTTAAAGAATTCTTGGACTGTATTTGGAGAAGCTTTTAAAGTTAAGGTTTGTGTTTATTTTAGAAATGAAAATAAAACAGGTATTTGGTAAGGTTACATGTATGATTTGATGTTTGGTAAATCCATTGGATAAATTAATAAAATAGTTAAAATATAATTAATAAATTGAATTTGTGGAAGATTAAGTTATAAAAAGGTATATTTAATGTGCATCATGGGACCCATATGTTGGAATTCTAAATTTTTTAGTTTTAGAGATAATTTTTTAGGAAAAACCTATTTTTCGAAATGAGTAGAAAAAAAGGAAACAGAGTGGACAATAATTGTTGTCCAAAAATACCTCAAAGTGTATTAGAGAATTGTTTTTAGGCTACCTCAAAGTGCATTTTAGGCTATTTGTCTTAGGCAAATACCTCAAAGTGTATTAGAGAATTGTTTTTCTACTTAAGAAATTGCCTTAAGTGCACTTTAGCCAATTAGGCTACTTATTTAACGAGGTTGCAAGTAGGTCTTTAAATTGAATGACCCAAATACTCTATATAGAGCGGCCCAATCATTTGATGGACTTAAATTAAACTTGATCGGGTTTGACTTGATTCGGCCACTTTTCCAACATATAGGATCTGACTTGTAGTGGGCTTCAATGTAACCCAATTTTGATAGCCTTAGACAATTGGACTTCTGTATGGATGTAATTTACATAACTAAGACAAGATATTTACTAGTCTCCATTAAATAAATTTTCTTTTCTCAAAATTCATTATGTAAGTATATATGTTTCATGCTGTACTGTCTAATTTTCAAGGATGCTTTTCTCTAATCCTTTATGCTGTCAGTATGCTGTGGTATGTGGTTGTACTGTAGTTTGACTGCTGTTGGAAAGAACCTAGGATTTCATTTGATATTTGGAGTTTCATGAGATTGACTTATGTTTCTTTCTTTGAAATAGATGACTTTTTCATGCTTTTTCATGCTTTTCAGAACTTTCTCCTGCATTTACTAATTGCAGATAGCTCACTCTGCATACCCTGATTCACCTTTGGGTCCAGATGCTTTCCGTGAGTATGAATCTTTGCTTGTCCAAGACTATGAGGAACTTGTTAGGAGAGGCCAGATGAATTCTGGACAGTATAATGACTCAGATTTGAGGGAGAGTTCAAAGGTTGAAGATGAAGGATGGTCTGAACTCACCTCAAATGAAGATGAAATTTCTAACGTTGCTTCCTTTCGTAGTACAAAGCAAGTTTCTTACAAAGAGGATTTTACTGGACCTTTAGAAGATGTAGGCCCAAAGCTGGTTGTTAATGTACATCACTTCCCTTTAGTATTTTGTCCTTTTTCACCTAGAGTTTTTGTCTTACCTTCAGAAGGATCAGTTGCAGAAGCATGCCTATCAGTTGAACATGAGAATTCCTTAAGCCCTGGGTTGCCACCAATAAGTATGGGTACACTTGCTGATGGCGAGGATGTGCCTCCTGGCGCAACTTTTACAGCTCAGTTTCTATATCATCTTGCTGCTAAGGTAGCTATTGATTCCTTTACATTGGATAATGTTCTTATCTTGGTATGCAGATGACTGGTAAACTCAGGGACCAGATAGTTTCTAATTGCAGTCTATGACTCTGTTCAACTAAGCTCAAATCCCATTATGCGCACTTCTATGAACCGCTCTCTTGGAAAAAAATAAATAAATGAAAGAAAAGGATTTGTTTGTCTGAATAAATTGATTCTTTTTCCAGTCGGTTACTTCATTCGACCCTCATATATGATATTGTTTTCTTCTCCCTAAAATTTGTAGATGGATCTGAAATTGGAAATATTTTCCCTTGGCAATTTCTCAAAAACTGTTGGGAAGCTTTTGATGGACATGTCAAGCCTTTATGATGTTGGTCGTCGTAAAAGATCTGCAGGGTTACTTCTCATAGACCGCACACTTGATCTTCTTACACCGTGCTGTCATGGGGATTCGCTTTTGGATCAGATGTTTTCTTCTTTGCCTCGTAGGAAACCGAGAGCTTCATTAAGTAACACGAAAGGCTCTCAAAATCAACTCAGACATGGCCATATATTGCGTGCTCCTCTTGATGTCCAGATACCTCTAGAGAATATTCTCAAGGAAGAAAATTCAAGCACAAATAAATTTCATCTCCTGGAAAGCATTGAGTCTTTTTTACATGGTTGGAATTCTAGTAATTCTGTTCAAATTGGTGACTTGGCAAATCTAAGTAAGAAGCTAGATGGTGAGAAACCCTTGCAGCATTCTGAGAGTGAGGTATTCCATGGGTCCTTTGTCTCTACTGAAAATTTCCATGGAACAAAGTTCCTTGAAGCCATAATGGAAAGAAGAACAAAAGACGGGGTGGTGCTAATGAAGAAATGGCTCCAGGAAATCTTGCGGCAGGAAAATATGTCTCCTAATTTGAAAACTCGTCCTGGTTTTGCTTCAAAGTTGGCTCTGGAACCTTTGGTTAAGGCACTGGCTAAAAGCCAGTCATCTTTAGTGAAACACAAAGGCATCATTCAATTAGCAGCAGCCATAATTTATGCTTTGGACGAACTGTATTCTGCTAGATGGGATGCATTTATGAGTGCAGAAAAGATATTGAATGTAAATGCTGGAGACGGAAGCCAGAGCCTTGCTTCTCAGATATGTGATCTCATTAATAAGAGCACTTTAGTGGATCTGCAAGAGCACAAGAATATGGAGTCTTCACATGGCCTACTTACTCTTAAAGATGCTCTGCTACTTACAGTTATTGGTTACATGTTAGCAGGTGAGAATTTCCCAACCTCAGGATCTAGTGGTCCATTTTCCTGGCAAGAGGAACATTTTATGCAAGAAGCTATTTTGGATGCAATTATTGGGAACCCTGCGACTGCGAAACTGAAGTTTCTCCAAGGTTTGGCTGAAGAGCTGAAAGACAACTTTGACAAAAGTAATTCTGCAGACAAGCAGGAATCTTCTTCTGGCCAAACTGATGTAGTTGGTGGTGATGATGATCAGTGGGAAAGCTGGGGTGATGAGGATGAAGATGCAGATACCACAAAAGAACAGACTTACGGTGACATGCAGCTAAAGTTAGAATTACGTGATAGGATTGATAATCTTTTCAAGTTCCTACACAAACTATCCAGCCTGAAGAACAATTTGTCGTTACCAGCAGGGCCATGGGAAATGGAAACCAGATTTAATGAGGAGCCTTATTCAAGGAAAGGATTGCTGTACAATATCTTGACTAGAGTATTGGCCAAGTATGATTTACCTGGCTTGGAGTACCACTCTTCTACTGTTGGGCGCCTTTTTAAGAGTGGGTTTGGAAGGTTTGGCCTTGGACAGGTACATTTTAATTCATCTCTAGAATTTGTTCCCCTTGTATTCGGAGAAAACCATCATTTCTCTCTTGACGGTCATAACATGCATTTTTTTAAAAAAACCATTCTGCAGGCAAAACCAAATCTTGCCGACCAAAACGTTATTATTGTTTTTGTAATAGGGGGCATCAATTCTGTTGAGGTATGCAAAATTTCAACTCAGTTTTGTCCTTTTTACTTTATTTACCATGTTCCTCTTCAGCTGTCAATTACATTCCGGTTCCTTTTCCAAAATTGTTTATCTTTAGCTAGGGTGACATTTCTGAGATTTTGTAGCATCCGTCGGAAATGTACTAAGAACACCTTTATTTTCTTTTTCATGGCTTAGGTGCGGGAAGTTCAGGAAGCCTTAGCAGAAAGCAGCAGACCTGATGCAGAACTGATTCTTGGTGGAACAACTCTTCTTACTCCCGATGACATGTTTGAATTACTTTTGGGAGAGTATAGTTACATTTAAATATACCTGATACAAAAGATGTTCACTTGTAGATTACTGCAATTGAAAGGACATCCATACCGAGATCCGAATTTTTTATCACTCTAAGCAGTTTGTTAATCTGTTTCTATTCTAGCTTCCAGCGGGAATGCAATGCCAATGTGCTGCCAGGAATCTGTATATTCAATTTTATTTTATTTCATAATTTGTTTTTACCATACTCCCATTCACTTTTTCATTTTCTTGGTGGCTCATTCTTGAAGCATAGGGCAGAAGATGTGGGTTTTGATGTACTATATTTTCTCTTCTATTCCTACTGTATGTTCACTGTTTCAAGTTTACCCTGGGCTGCGGAAAATAATTACCTCTAGAGCAGGGCTAATCAATCCTTTATTTATTTTTATTTTTTTGTTCAATGGTGTTTATGCATACGCAAAGGAGTTTATGAATATTTCATGACAAAATGGAGAGTACTGATAACTCTTTTTTTTTTAATGGTAGTTTTTTCTGTTTGATATTAAATGTTCTTATTTCTTCTTTTGAAAATAAAAAGAAGAAATTTATTAATGAGAAAAGTCAAGCATAGCTATTGGACTGATAACTCATTGTTTTTATTGGTATTTTTTCTGTCTAAATATTTTTAAAAATAAAAATAAAAAGAAGAAATTTAGTATTGAGAAAAGTCGGGACAGCAATTGATATATATTACATTGAAAGACATTCAAGATGGATGGGAAGGGACAAAGCAAGACCTTTGTTTCTCTACATGGGAGTTAATTTCAAAAACCCCTATTACTCCTAATGATAATTAATTACCCAATATTTTAATGGACACTGCTATTTGGATAGAATTTATCTCGATAGAATCAATAAGTACAATATATAATACTATATTTTTATCACTTATCCCCCAATATCTCTATCATCCCTCTTTTCCTTACAAGAATATCGTTCCTTCCAAAATAAGCTAAGTTCCCTCTAAAATAAAGTTGTTTCATTATTTAATGTTTTTTAGATCTACAATGCTCTCCTTAATTACAATGTTTAAATGTAATATACATCACATACCAGAATATGCATCATTCTTTGTTAAGGCAACACTGGTATTTGAGAGATCATGGCATGATATATATATATATATATATATATATATATAGCACAATATTGGTGGAAACACATATGATTTTAATTATAATGAAATTAATTAATTGAATTGACACTTTTTCTACACAAAAAAAAAGATATTTAAATAGATTTATTTAACTTTTGATTATATATATATATATATATATAAGTTCAAAATCCATTATTTTAATTTATTTTTTCATAATTTTATTTTTTAAATATTAATACAAATAAGCTTTTAAAAATATGAATCACCTTAATTAATTACTTACATAAATATGAATATATATTAATTATGGGAAGATGGATATCTATAATATATAAATAGAAAATATAAAACTAAACAATTTATAGTCATAGAGATAAAAAGTATTAATATTTTAACGAGTTATCAATATTTCAATACAAAAGTATCGTCGTTTTAACAAAACTATCATTTTGAATGCAAAATTATCATTTTTTTTGTACATTATTTTGTGAACTTACCTATATAAAAAAAAATACTACTTTAATTATACTCTCTTTGTCACATTTCAATTATTCACTTTGGACTTGCACAATAATTAATACAAGTATTAGAAATATTAATTATACAACTAAACTTCCTAAGTTACCCACATTTAATAGTTAGTATATATGTATTAATACTTCTACAAAAATGCACTCTTCAATAAATAGTTGACAGTTCATCCAAATTCTTGATTAATAATAAGGGTATAATTGTAAAACTACGTACTAAAATTAGAAACTGAATAATTAGAATGAGTCAACTAAAAAAAACATAAATAATTGGAATAAGACGGGGGGAGTATTCATCAAACAATTTGCTGTGAAATAATTAATTGACACTTCTTCTTAAAAAAATAGATATTTATATAAATTTATTTAAGTTTATATATATATATATATATATGCTTGTGTGTGTGTATATAAGTTAAAAATATAATTAATTTAAGTTTTTACATAATTTTATTTTTAAAATAATAATAATAATAAGTTTTTAGAAAAGTGAATCATCTCTATTAATTAATTACATAAATATGAATATATATTAATTATATAAAGATGGATATATATATATATATATAAATATAAATAGAAAACATATATAACTAAATAGTTTATTGTCATAGAAATAAAAAAGTATCAACATTTTAATAACGAGGTATCAGTAGTTTAATGCAAAAAGTATCAGCATTTTCACAATGAATTATCATATTTTGAATGCAAAACTATCACTTTTTTCTACATGATTTTGTTAACTTAACTTTAAAAAAAAAACTACTTTACTTATATTCATCAGACAATTTGGTGTGAAATAATTAATTGACAATTCTTCTATTTAAAAATATTTAAATAGATTTATCTTTATGTTTTATTTTTTATTTATAAAAGTTCAAAATCTATAAATTTAAGTTATTTTTTCAATATTTTATTTTTAAAATATTAATAAAAACAAGATTTTAGATAATTGAATCAGCGCTATTAATTAATTACATAATATGATATATTAATTATATGAAAATGTGTATAAATATAATATGTACATAAAAAATAAATATTCACTCTTAAACAAGTAATACTTTTATATTATTAAAATACTACTTGATTTTTATGACTATAAACTATTTAGTTATATTCTTTTCTATGTATATATTACATTTATATACAATTTCCTATAATTAATATATATATATATATATATTCATATTTATGTAATTAATTAATCTAGGTGATTCAATTTTTAAAAAAAAAAATTAGTATCTTTTAATAGAATTAAGTTTACAAATAATGCACAAAAGAAGTAATATTTTTACATTTAAAGTGTGATACTTCACTGTTAAAATATTGATATTTAATCATTGAAGAGCTGATAATTGGTTGTTAAAATACTAATACTCTTGATTTCTATGACTATAAACTATTTAGTTATATTTTTTTCTATGTATATATTATATTGATACATAATTTCCTATAATTAATATATATATATATATATATATATATATTCATATTTATGTAATTAATTAATCTAGGTGATTCAATTTTTTTAAAATTCAATCAGTATTTTTTATTATAATTAAGTTTACAAATAATGTACAAAAGAAGTAATACTTTTACATTAAAAGTGTCATACTTCACTATTAAAATGCTGATACTTTAACATTGAAAAGCTTATACTTAGTTGTTAAAATACTAATACTTTTGATTGCTACGACTTTAAACTATTTAGTGTCTATTCTACCTATTGACATTGTTAACAAAATTCTGGACATTTGTTTTTAGGTGAAATCCAAGTGCATTAGTAATAGTAAGATTGTATGTACAAAATTGTTTTGCTAGCTGGCATCTAGAGGAACAAAACCTCTAGCAGCCAGTGTAGACGCAGTAATAAGTTCTAAGATATGCCTCAAGTTATTGCTAGCTATTTGGGAAAAAGGAATTACAAATGAGAGAGCATCAAAGCGCTCTTTGTTTATGTAAAGCCAAATTGTATGGTTTGCATGGCGAAAAATGAAGTGCCATGATCCTATCTTTGTATCAAAGTTCCCCAAATTATAGGTAATCCATTCTTTTTTAGATATACTACTCCAAAACAATCCATGATATCCTCTTGGAAGAAGTAACTCCCACACCTGTTTTGCTTGAGTGCAGTCACGTACTACATGAAGAATACTCTTCAAAGGGCGATCACAACTTGTGCATCGAGGACTGTCTAATAAACCTCTTTGCCAAAATAGAGAGGCCCTAGATGGACTAGGAAGTTTCCAAATTTTACTCCAGCTGACGGATGCATGATGGTTTTCCTGACCCATTAGTATAGAGAAAGTAAATATTGTTGTAAATTTACCAGAAGCATTGAGCCCCCAAAAGGGAATGTCATTTTCCATACTATCTTCAAGTATGAAGATTCTCAGCTTTAGAATACATTCAGTAGGTAGGTATCAGCTAAGTTCCTCTTCTAGCCAACTATCTCCTTTCTAATACTCTATCACAGTAGCATTTCACAATTCCAATGGATGAGGTACTAGGCAGAGATCAATCATGGGTTCCGTTCCAAGCCACTGGTCCAACCAAAATGACATGTATCCCCTTTACCTATACGCCAAAATAATCCTCCTCTCAAAAGATCAAAATTTCTTGTAATATTCTTCCAGAAAGGAGATGCAGTTGAATTTTTATGGAGACCCTAAAGGCCACGGATACCACCATATTTAGCATAGAAAATATTAACCCATGGTGTAGGATGACCCGACAGCATTTTCCAACCCAATTTAGCCAACATAATTTGGTTTGCCATCCATAGAGGTTTGATACCCGAACCCCCAATCGATTTTGGTTTGCAAATTGTGCTACACCGAATAGTATGCATGATATTTTATTATTATAGTCACCCCATAAGAAGTGTCGATTGATTTTCTCTAATTCCTTTGTCACCACATGGGGGAGTTGTAAAGCTTGCATGGTATATTGAGGGATAGAAGAAGTTACCGATTGGATAAGAACAAATTTTGTAGCTCTAGAAAGATATTTACTTTTCCAACCACTTAGTTTGTTGCGAACCTTATCTATTAAGTAGCCAAATAATTCTTTCTTGATTCTACCATGCAAGAGAGGTATGCCTAAGTACATACCAAAATCTCCAGTCACTTGTATTCCAAACTGCCTATTAATATGTCAAGCGATCCCTTTAGGAATGTTTGGTGAGAACCAAATTATGGATTTACCAATGTTAGATTTTTGTATATTTAGGACCCGAGTATCCTAAGTCCAAAAGATGACTACTCTGTATAAAATTCCATAGGCAATTGGCATTTCCCCATTTGATAGCTTTACCCCCCACATTTATCTCCAATAGCAAGGGCTTGATTGCAGCCTCCCAAGACTAGCCAAGGTGAATGAATCTCAATGCCAACGTGAGATAGGTATCTCCAAAGTTTATTGCGGTAGGTCGAGCAATAGGAAACATAAATAGCTGTCAGGCACCAGAGTACTAGTGTTCATCTCCTAACAACAATATTAACTGCCTGATCAGAAATAAATAAAAAAAGGACAATATCAATAGTTCCCCAATCCCATAGAATCCAAATTCCTCCTGAGTAGCCCATGGCTTCTGAGGCAATAATATTCGTGAGATGGGACCTTGAATTATGCGCTCAACTTTCAAACTTGAAGTTCTTGTTTCCAACAGAATCATAATAGTAGGTTTGGTGCGATTTAAAATGTCCAACAAGTGAGTTATAAAGGTCTCAAAAACAGTGACCTTACAGTTCCATGATATGATTTTTATTGACATAAGAAATAAATAGATGGGAAAAAATTTACAAATGATGAGAATCATCCTCCTCAATTGCCATACGGTTAGCTTTTTCAGTAGGATTGTTTGGATCAGTATTCTGGGAATTATGCTCCTCAACTAAGGTTAGGATATCTCCTTCCACAGTTTCCATATTAGTGATTTGTGAATTTCCTACTCTTTTTTTATCTCAGTGGGAAACTTCTGGGGCATGGTGTGTGACACGTTGGTTCGAGTATGCTAAACTTCTAGCACTGGGGGGTGGCGTCCAATAGTTGAATACTTTGCTGCACTAGGTGGACTTTCGAGATAGTGGACCTATTCTCATTTCTCATACACAATATTTGAAATGTCCCTTAAAGGGGAAATATTGGATCTTGTATGCATTGAAGATACTTGGCCTAGATAAGAGTTTGGTTTGTGATTTCCTACAACCTTTTTATTGGAGTCCAGCGTCTTCTTTTGAGGTCCAGAAGTTTGGGCATATTTTTTTGTCCCATTAGAGCTCCCCTTAATTGGATTTGAGCCCAAGAAATGAGGTCTACTTGGGCCTTGTATTTCTTGGAGTCTGGCCTTTAGACTGTCAACTTCCTCTATTCAATAGTCACCCTTTTCATATTGATTCAGATTGCAAAGAATCTCAAACTCGGACCTACCAAAATTGGTTTCAAAGTGGAAAACATGTTGTGACGGTTTTCCTTTTGAGTTGTTAGTGTTGCCTGCCACATTACGCGGTCTACGAGGAGTGTCCCTAGCCCTAGCAACAACATGGGATGTCTTTGGCCTACCAAAGGTTGTTGGATTTTGCGTTTGAACCACGCGTGCAAAGGCTCCAACCAAATTTGGTTGTGCCTCCTTATCTCGGCCGGCTTTATTCAGTCTTCTTCCATTCTAGACCAACATCCACAAGCCATAAGGACCCTCCTGCACAAGTGGATCGTTTAAGGTTTGTGCAAGAGCTTTAACAATAGTCTCATTTTATCCTTGAGGTTTTTGTAAAAGGAAAAGCCTCAAAGCAGTGGCCATATTGGCCACAAGAGAAACATATTTGATGTAAACCTTCAAATTCAATTAGTTGTTTTTGTTTGATGAAAGTAATAGAAGGAACAAGAGGTTTAGAAAAATCAAGTTCCACGCATACTCTAGCAAACTACCCCCTTGTGGTAGACTTGGTAGTCATATCTACCTTGAGTGATTTCCCTATCATATTCTCCATTACCATTAGAGTATCATCATCAAAGCACTCACTGGGTACTTTTGGAAATCTAACCCATACCAATGTTGATGCAATCCTATCATTTGAAGGGTGAAAATTTGGCATCCACTTTGCCATTGTGAGGTAATGTTCCATGATGATCTAAGGACCATTCTCCAACACCTTAGCATAGTCCTCACACAAATATAATCTCACGAGGTAATAGTCATGCTTGAGATCGATCAGTTGGCTTTCTCATTTTAATTTTCACAACTCACGAGTATGTTGTTCTAGTAAGTTGTACGAGACATTTTTGCCAATGAACTTGAAAATTAGAGTGTGCCACCATGGCTTCCATAGTTGTTTATATTTTTCCCATTAGAGAAATACAATAGGTTGTAATCCATGAGTATCGTGGGATTGGTTTTCGTCGATGTAGTCGGCAATATTAAGATCTTTAAAGTCGTCCTCTTCACCTTCTCCGGTGTGAAATGATGGTTTTTATTTTCCATTTGTCAAGACTTCAGTAAACGTAAGGTTACCCTATCCTCTATTTGCAGGGACAAATTCCACATATGACATGATATCTTCAAAGATAGGCGATAGCTCTCCAATAAAAAGCTTGGGCAGTAGATAAGCAATCATTCTTTCTTTTGTATTTATTAACCGACCGTTGAAGCTTATCGTGTTCTTCCAGAGAAAGACCACTGGTCATACCCGAAAGTGAGAGAATTTTCTAGTTCCATATCAAGTAGACTTTTAGAAAATTTTGGACATTAAAGTTAATATGGATGAGCATGATATTTTGTTGTGGGTTTTATCTTTTTTTGGAAAGTTCTCTTTTGGTTCAGCATAGGATTCTATATGTCAAAGAAGGAATGTTTCATTTGTTTTAACTAGAGTTTGGGAGATTCAATTACCACTCAAAATGTATTTTCTATCATGGCGTGTGCTACATAATTATGTTCCATTAGATTAAATTGTTCAACACCGTGGTATTGTTTTAGTCTCTTGGTGTGGTTGTTGTAAGGATATTAAATCTCCTTGATATCTCTTTGTGCGTGGAAATGTGGCAGTGTAAGTTTATTGAGAAGGGTTGAGTATTCATATCCATTGCCACCTTTTATGGATTGGTTTTTGAAGATTGAATCTTCGACTCTACGAGGTATGTTACCTGTGGTTATCACTTGGTTAATTTGGCTTGCGATAAATGTTACTCGTTTTAAAGGATCCCCTTTTCTTTTTTGCCAATATTATTTTCCAAGTGGAACAATTTTTTTATTATGTTATGTAAAACTAAGCATTTTCGCCAACAACAATTTATGGGTGATGAATTAGTGCCCTTTTTTAAGGAGGTTGTTTTTCAACATAGGCGAATAAAAATATTAAAGGATATGCATTAGACTAACCCTGCTAATGGATGCGTCAAGTTAAATACAAATGCAAGTCTTGTGCATGGGCATGACTTTGGTGGTGGTATTTTTCGGTCTTCTTTAGGAAATGTGGTGTTTGCCTTCTATAAGAAATTTGGTGAAGTTTCGGTTTTAAAGGCAAAATTATATGCATTGATATCGGGTATTCTTGTGGCTATACATGAAGGATATTCTGGCTTTACGGTGGAGATGGACAACTTGATTTTGATTTCTTTGCTTCAAAGTAATGATATTGGTGGTGGTCAATATGCTATGATTTAGCCCATTTGAGATTTTTGCTTACAACATATGATATTTTGGTTGTTCATATGTTCCGTGAGATTAATCAAGTTGCAAATAAAGTGGGGGTTGATGCTCGGTGAATCTAAAGTTTTCAAGGAGGATTCTTTACCTATTGATGTGTGACAAAATTTGTCGTACGACTCTCAAATTTAAATTTAGCAATTCCTATGTAGATAGGGAAAATAGATATCGAATCATAGAGATTTGTCAACTTTTAAATTAAAACAATTAATCGAAAAATGTTTTGGGGGGTTTTGGTATTTTGAGAATAAGAAAATAAAAATAATTAAAATAAATATTTTGGAGTTTTTGGATTTATAAACAGAGTTTGAAAAAGACTTTAGAGTATAAATTATATAAAAAACGTTAGTAAGAAACTAGTATCAAGTTATATTTTTTATGAGATTAATCATAGATAAATACATTATTAAGTAGTTGGTTTTAGAATTCGATCAGCTCAAACAAATTCTTATCCTTAAAAATTAGATGAATCCCGATTAGTTCAGACGGATTAATCTCTAATTTAATTAAACATCATTATCAATCAGCATGTATAGAATGCTCAATCAAATTGCATTAAGTAAATAAGGTATCGCCGACATTAAATTGTACATAACAATCAACTTAATTATATACAATTTAAATTATATAATTTCGCTACTAATTTAATTAAACCAAAAATTGCAAATCAATTAAACTAGTAAATGCTACTTGAATCATTAATACAAGATTAACAATCCTAGTTATATAATTACATTTATTAACTACATTATCAATCAAATTAATTCACACAATTATATTGATTAAAACAAGAATTATATAAATACTCAATTTATATATATATATATATATAAGTATATTAAATAAATATACAAATATATATATATATTGAATTTATATTAAATAAACAATTTAGACTGTTCAACCAACCATTTAAATAAATTAAACTAAAAGTATAAAAACTCGACATTTCATAAAAAGAAATTAAATTAGTTAAGATGAGCGTCTTCCATTTGTGATATTTAAAATGCATAAAGTAAAAATAATAAAAGCTAGTCAGATAAACTGATCATAATTCCAGCTAAATAAATCTAAATAAAAATTAAATAAAAAAACATTTATCGCATAATCTCATTTATTAATAATTTAACACATATTATGGTTGACAAAAGGAAATACTCACAATACAAATTTAATAAATATAAAATGAAATTTATAAATATTGGAAAAAGAAATTAAAAGATAAAACTTTCCGAAAATATTAAAATCATCCGAACATAATTTCTTTTCTAAATATTACAAAAAGACTTGAAAAACTATTCTAAAAATTATGAAAATTATATTAATATGAAGATAATAATAAAATAAATAAATTGCAAAAGACATTGAGAAGATTTGAGCTAAATTAGTCTTGGAATGATAAAAATAAGCTTGTTATTTATAGATACAAAAATCATTGGTAAAATGTCAATTTCACACCTTAAAATCTTGAAAATTTAGCAGTGACATAATTTTCTCACTGCACCACGTGTCATGTCCTCATTGATCAACATCACAAATTCTACACGTAATCGAATAACGTGAATTTTTTTTTTTTATTCTTCAACATTTTTTTTTCTTCTTTTTATCTTCAAAATGAACTAAAATATGTTAAAAAAATAAATAGAAAGGAATATGAAATATATAAATTAAATAATATAAAAATCAGTTGAATATGCATTGATTAGTTCGTGCATATGCAATTGGACTGTCTTCATTGCGGCCTTATTTTCTTTAGCTTTTTAGCATGCTTAGTTTATTCATTTATATTTGTTTCTTTTCTCTAGATTTTTTACTATTGTTTTTTGTTTGATTTTTTATTTCTAATAAATTGGGAGTGGCGTTCCTCCCCGTGCACGGGGTTTAGCTTAAAAAAATAGTTATATTTTTTCTATGTATATATTATATTTATACACAAGTTTCTATAATTAATATATATATATATATATATTCATATTTATGCAATTAATTAATCTAGGTGATTCAATTTTTTTAAAATTAAATTAGTATTTTTTATTATAATTAAGTTTACAAATAATGTGCAAAAGAAGTAATAATTTTTTTACATTCAAAGTGTGATATTTCATTGTTAAAATGTTGATACTTTAGCATTGAGAAGCTAATAATTGATTGTTAAAATATTAATACTCTTTACTTCTATGACTATAAACTATTTAGTTATATTTTTTTCTATGTATATATTATATTGATACACAATTTCCTATAATTAATATATATATATATATATATATGCATATTTATGTAATTAATTAATCTATGTGATTCAAGTTTTTAAAAAATTATAGTATTTTTTTAAATAATTAAGTTTACAAAAAAATAATTATTTTGCATTTAAAGTGTCATACTTCATTGTAAAATGCTTATATTTTTACATTGAAGAATTGATACTTGGTTGTTAAAAACTAATACTTTTGATTTCTATGACTATAAACTATTTAGTTATATTATTTTCTATGTATTTATTATATTTATATACATTTTCCTATAATTAATATATATTAATTTTTTTATCTAGATGACTATAAAATATTTAGTTATAAACTCTTTCTCTTTTGATGTATAGAAGAAGTATGAATTGATTATTTCACAATAAATTATTTCATAAAAGTAAAGTAATATTTTTATTATAATTAAGTTCACAAAATAATATACAAAAGAAAAACTAATATATATTCATATTTATGTAATTAATTAATCCATGTGATTTAATTTTTAAAAAACTTATTTGTATTAATATTTTAGAAATAAAATTATTAAAAGATAACTTAAAATATTATATTGAACTTATATTAATAAAACAATAGGAAATGGAAAGTTAACTTGACGAATTTAGTCGAATGCAAAGACTGAAAACTTGTCATCAACCTCTCCAAGTTTGAGATTCCAATCATGGGTAGGTGAAGTAGTTAATTTCTTTTGGAAGATAACTATCATATATCTAAGAATAGTCATACTTTAAAAGCTGGTATTTTTTGCACAAACAAACTTATATTTGTGAATTTAATGACTGATACTTCATAGTTTAAATACTAATATTTTTCTATCTATATGACTATAAACTGTTTAATTATATTTTTCTATGTATATTATATGTATACATCTTCATATAATTAATATATATTCATATTTAAGTAATTAATTAATCAAGGTGATTTGATTTTTTAAAAAATAAAATCACAAAAAGATAACTTAAAATATTAGAATTTTGAATTTATATATAAGAAATCAAAATTAAATAAAAATATTAAAATATTATTTTTGTGTGGAAGAAGTATCAATTAATTATTTCACAACAAATTGTATGATGTATATAATTAAAGTGTTATTTTTTATTATAATTAAGTTATTATATAATGAATATATATTCATAATTCATAAAATATCATATATATATATATATATATATATAATTACATGAGTTGCACATTCTTTCCGTGGTAAAATATTCAGGTTTCACAATGAATATTTCGTGACAAATCGATAAAAATGAATAATGAAACAAAAAATAGCAAAAAAAAAATGCAAATTAATGAAGAATTGGATGTGAATAAATAACATTAGTTAATTGGAGATTAACGAGTGAGAAATAGGTGGGAAAATTATACTCCCTCTGTCACTTTTTATAAAATATATTAAACAAATTCTTTTGTTCATAATTATAAGATGTTTTTTTATTTTTTATGATTATTATGAATGTTATTTCCAAATTTACCCTCATTTTATTGAGAGAAAGAACAAATACTCCATTTTTAAGAAAGACTAAAATAAATAAGAGTGATAAGTAAAATATTTTTTGATTTATGTGAAATTAGCTAAAAAAATCTTATAAAAATAGATGGAGGGAGTATTAATTAATATGTTGGAAATGCCATTAAAAGATGAAGTAGACTAAAATTTTAAATATAAAGAGATAATACCAATTTTGAATAGAAAAGTAATTTAGGAATTCCAAAAATATTAAATAGGAGAAAGAGAATAATTGTACCACTTTTATTATCTAATTACCTCTCTCTATCTGGATGGATTTTAGCCCGAATACCCTATTTTAATTTTAAAATTGGAACTCATTTAAAAAAAACGGTTAGAAATTAGGTATGCAATTGTCAAATAGTTATCATGGCATTGTAATTAACCCTATATTAAGAGTATTATAATTCTCTAGAATGACGGGGAAAGAGAGGTAGGGGAGGGGGTGGGGGAAAATACCCACAATGAGGGTATTTCTGTACTTTTACAAAAACCCTTCGCCTCTGGTGTCTGCACTATGCAGATCTTCTAAACCCCCTCCCGAAGCTCTTCGTCTTCCAGGTGTCAACTGTCTTTTTACTGTGTGCAGTGTGTGCTCTCATGAGTTTTTCTTTGGTCTTCCATTTCCTGCTTCCTTTCTGAAATCATGGCGGCCTTCAGAAACATTCTCTCTCAAGCCCATCGTCATCAATGCGTCGCAAGAAACGCCCAAACTTACCTCTCTCCTCTCCTCCGCCACCACCAAAGCCACCAATTTTCTTCATCAGCGCCGTCGGAAGGTGTAGAACCCTCATCGCCACCTCCATCTCAGCCTCAGCCCGGTTCAAACCCAAGAAATCCTATTCCTATTGTACCTGTTTCTTATGCTGCTAAACAAACTAATCCGGAGAACCCACCTGCAGACGAGGGATTTCCATCCCAAGTCGGGGATGCCACGCGACGACAGGCGCCACTGCAGCAGAAGCAGCAATCAGCACCCAACCCAGATGATAGAAACGACACTAAGGGCTGGACCCGGGAGGATTTTCGCTTTGTGAAAGATGCTCCTTCGATAGCTCCTGTGTCGTACCCGACCCGGGTGGCACCACTGCCTGAGGACCGGGTGCCAGCAACAGAGTTCAGAGAGGATCACGAGATTAGGGAACAAATGGGGCGCAATGAGGAGCTGGAGAGAGAGAGAAGTAAAATTGAAGCCGGAAATTTGAATATGAAGAGGATGTTAATGGTTGAGCAAGAGAAAGTGCCCTTTCCTACTTTGATAAGGCCAGAAAATAGTAAAGGGAAGGTTATCTATGATCTTAAAGAGGCTATTCAACTTGTGAAGGTCAGTTCTTTTCTTCTCTTTGTTCCCATGTGTTTCTTGGTTTTGGTAGTTAAGATGTTTTTGGTTAGGCATTTGAATATGGTACGAATCAGTATATGCATTTTTTAGTGCTTATTGTGTTGTTGATGTTAATCTAGAATTTGTGACTTCTATTATTTGGTAGTTATTAGGTGTTATGTGTTGCAATCTGGATATTTTCTTCTAGTGCTTGCATATAGTTGACTAAAAGCTCAGGGCAAAAAACAAAAAATCCCATCACTAATAAAATTCAAGCTCTAGACTACTCTTTATTATTTTTTTACTATTCCAGGTTACTGCTTGGGCATAAATAGCTCATTCTCTTTTCCTTCTCCCAGGAACTACATTTGATAAAGTGGCTTTCTGGTGTAACCTTTATATCCCTTGAGCCAAGGGTCTGTTGGAGTCATATGCTCATTCAATTTAAATAACAGAAAGTGGGGAGGGGGGACCTCATACTCAAGTTATATGGGCTGATTTTCTGATTGTTGGATTCTTTAGAAATTAGATGAAAGGCATAATTGATTTAGGATGATTGATATGCAACAGCAAACTGTATGTTATTAATTTTGATAGCACTGAAAGATGTTTCAATAAAAGGTTTTAATCTTTATGTAGGTCACTTTTCATATTTTGTAGTCATTACTATCAGGAATCAATTTAGGAACACCTACTAAGACTTTTAAGCATATATCTTCTGTTAAGCAAGCTCTGCATAAAAATTGAAGAAAGAACTGTGATCGGTGTTTGGAAAACAAGTCAAGGCTTGACCCCGGTCATAGTCTGTTCTGTTTATGAGATTGTTCTTTTCCATAATACATGAAGGGACTTCAGAATCAACAAACGGTTGTCTAAAGGATAGAACAATTTAAGTCAAAAGAATTTTAGCTATAGAGTATGTGAAGAAATTGTATATATTGATGTCAATTAGATTTGATGCAACTTCTGTTTGCACCTAAAATTTTGCTTTAATAATTTCCTCCTAAGATATTAGTTTCTCTTATATTCTTTGTGGTCTTTCTAGTGTTTGTACAGGCTAATGCCAAGCGTAATTTTGAAGAAACTGTTGAAGCTCATGTTAAGTTGACTCCTGAGTTACGCAGAACTGATCTGGTACATGCTTCCCTTCCTAGAATTTTATGTTGTATCTTTTTCTGTCAGGAATATAGAATGTTAGTGACTGTTTTTATAACTTTCTTAGAATTTGCATTGTTAGTGAATCCCACGATAATAATTTATCTCAACTTATATCTAAAAGTTGGGGGAGGGGGAGTTTGTAGATATGGTTGTATGTCATAAATGAGTTGATTCTTGAATGGGCAGATTGAAAGTTGTGCATATTTGAGTGAATTATGTAGCCAATATCTTCGCAGCCATGCTGAAGCTCTAGAATCGAGTTGATTGCTTCCAAAGTGAATTGGAGAATTTTGATAAAAATATTTTGAACTTGTAATTGTAGGCCTAGCTTCAGTTCCAGATCAACTGACTAAAGAACGCAAGTCTATGTGACTTGGCTTTTACAAGGACCCTGGACCCACATGAGTATCAAAAGTCTGGAATTGTTTAGACTTTTGCACTGAGTTGTTTGGAGTACAGTATATTGAAGGATTCTTGTTCATGAAGATCATAAGCTGATTGAACATTGATGAAAGTTCTTTTGACTTTTAACTAGTTTGATGCTTGCATTGAATCAGAAAAAAATTCTGAGTTGAGAAAGGATCGAACAATCTGAAAGAAAATTATTCAATCTGAAAAAAGAAGAGAACTTGTAAGGTATCCTTGTGAGAGAATTGTGGTATAAGGTTTTAGTCTATACGCCTATAAAGCTCATTGCTTAATCAACATCTTTTCAAATTGTGATGGATGTTGAAGTTAGCTGTTTTTCATAATATGGAAAATTGTTTCTAGATTTTTAACTTGTTTATAGAGTTTCCATGTTGTCTTTACAATCTTTTAAGCCTTTCTTGTGGGTTTTTATACCTTTCTAGGACTCACTGACAATTTTCAGGCATTCATTTGCCAATAATATAATCCTTTCTTGTGTTAAGTTACCCTATTCCACTCTTTTAATGATTTCTCGTGTGAATTTATGGTTGCAGGTTTGATTCTTTTAGAGTTCTACCTGAATTTTGCAATGACTTTCTTAATGGTTCATAGAAAATCTGAAGCATTCTTAGAACTCTATGAAACTACTAAGCATAGCCCTATTTTTATTTTGTATATTACACAAATATGCATTGTTTATTCAGTGTAAAGCTCTTTAACTTTATTCATTTTCACAGTTGATTTCAATATGCTAATTTTTAGACTAATGAAGAATGATTTGCTGTAATTTCTTGTGGTATCCCAACATTGTGAGGTTTCAGCGTCATTAATTGTAAAGCTATACCTTGGAAGCAGGAAGGCTGGGCACATTGATCTTATGTTTGGTCTTGTTAGCAGTAGGAATTAATATAACTCACATTTCTTGGTTCTTGATAAGTAACTATAACTCACTTTTTTTCTCTTGTTTAAGTGCAGAAGTTAAGTGGCTCTGTGGTGCTCCCACATGGTAGTGGAAAGGTTATATTTTTCTTATGCAGCTATTGATATTATGGTGATCTTTGCTATTTTATATTTCTACTTGAATTAAATGGTGATCCTGTTCTCTAGAAATTTCGGGTGGCTGTTTTTGCTGATGGTGATGCTGCAGAAGAGGCTCGAGAAGCAGGGGCTGCCCAAGTTGGTGGTTTGGAGTTTATAGAGGAAATAAAGAATGGTAAGGTGCTAATCTCAATACAAGCTTCAGAGAAATAGGAATTTTTTGCTAGTTAGATGCTGTCGACAAGGATTTCCATCATCAAAATAGTTGAGTAGGTTATACTTACATTGCACATACTTCACTTGGAGAATAGATGCATAACTGTTTCCTGATTATTGGTTATAAATCAAGGAAGATGAATTAGGAACTTAAAGAGTAAGGCCATAAAGTTCTACATACTCAAACAGAAGGGGAGATGAAGGGGTCAGTACTGTCTGACATGTTCCCGTTCTCTCTATAATTTGAATTAGTGCAAGGAAGTTGGGGTATGCTTATGAATATATATAATCTATCAAATTAATTTAAGCAGTTGGAATATTTAAGTGCTTTGCTTTTGAGGTTCTAATATATATATACAGGAGGCAGTCATATTTCTTCCAGTCTGAGGTTCAACCGTTAGCGAAAGATGGATGCAATGCATTTCAGTCTTGTATATTGCTTCACTTGCATCTCTTGAAATCTTTGGTCCAAGTAGTGTTGGGTAAAATAGAAAAAACCTAAAAGGAAAATAGTGGCCTTTGTTTAGTTTGTTTTCCAGAATGGAAATGAAAATCAGTATAAGAAGCAAAATCTCACTGAAAGCAAGGCATGGCCCCAGTTTTCAACATTTAGGTTTTACATTTTATATCTTCTAATCCTATTTCTGTTAAAGAAATATAACTGGAATCATTACATTTGAATCCCATTAGCGCATGAGCACCATCCAATGATACAGTTTCTTAGTTTTCCTTGACTGCTACATCCACCCGACTTGTATTCAAAAACTGATTGCAGAATGGCAGTGGAGGTAGGAATAAAGTGACTTCGTCTCCTACTATGATCCTTAAGTTCTTCGTCATCCTCATACCGTCTGGGTATAAGGTTGAAGGCCTTTTGCATTTTTCCTGCAAAGTTCTGTACATGCATAGGTACTTGTTACAGAGAATCCCTAGAGACCTTTACTCCTAACCATCTGTCTTCCAGTTGCGAATATTTCTGATAGGAGATCAAGCATTTTTCCTTGGACATGGAAAATTCGGCCTTGAGGGCTGGGATCTTTCATCGGTGCACAGGCATTGGCTAGTTCATGAACGCCTATGATTTGATAGCGCTCTTGCGGCCTGCATCGTACATCAATTAGTAGGTATGAGAGGTTAATGCCGGATCCATAGTATAGTGTGGATCTCAAAAGATTTGAAATGAGAAGTAAAAAAAAGGAAACTTTCAAATTTCTTCCTCAGATGTTTGTAGATAGAGTATATGATGTGGCCTGCAAGCTCTAATTTCTCTTACATTTGGAATGCATCTTTCTGGCTCTTTATTTGTTTCCTATCATTTATAACTTTGGCATCTTATTTCAAAACAATTGCTTGGTTCTTAATTGCAATTACTTGCAGGTAAAAAGTTTGATTTTGATAAGTGTTTCGCAACTCATCAAATGATGAAACATGTTCTGAAGGTATTGCAAATCTGAGTCTTGTCAGTTTTGTTGTGCATGAAGTTTTGCATTCTATCTAATGTATGCTTTTCTATTTCAGATTGCTAAACGTTTAAAGAGAGGATTGATGCCTAATCCTGAGGTATGTTTCTTGGCATGTGTTGTTACTCAAATGACTATTCTTTTTGTAAAATACGATCTTAATCCAATTCAAGTAATATATGCAGAATGGAACTGTGACCAATGACATTGGAAGGGCTGTTAAAGCAGCTGTGAGTCAAACTGTTCTTTTCCAGAAAGACAAAACTGCAATTGTGCATGTACCACTCGGGAAGGTATGGGTCTTTGGCATCACTTCCTCCTCCTTCCTCACTGTCTCATTTTTTATATATATTTTTATTTGTTTCTTTGTCTTAGATTACTAAGGCATATCTACCTGATTTATATATAATCCCCATGAAACAATCTTTTTACAGGTAAATTATTCAGAAGAGGCATTGCGAGAAAATATTGGCGCCTTCATGAATGCTCTTCTGCTTTCCAAACCTGCTGGATTAAAAAAGAGTAAGTATAATTGCATTTTTCTATTCACCAGCTTTAGTAAAAGGGTCTGAACATGTAGTTTAGCATGCCAAATATTTGATTTATTGTCACTTATAACCTATGATGAATTGATTTATGAGCCTTGCATTGATGTCCCTATGACTTATTTGACCATAGAGTACGTAACATTGATATATATATATATATATATATATATATATATATACACATACATACATATATATGTGCATATTTTAGAAGTCTGTATCTTCTTTCATTAAGCTGCTCTTTTCATTATTGTCTTTGTTGGCAAAGGGCTTTGGCTAGAATGGCAGGAGCACATCAAGACCTTGTTACCAGAATAAGTATTAATTATTGAGAATAGGAAAAATATTCTATCATCTCGAGTCATAAAGAAATGAAGGTTGATTGCCTTATTTGATGATTCAATTGATGGATACTTTTTATTGATCATATTGTACAATGTATTTCATCTATGATATTATTTTGATTACTTATATGCATTTTCATCATCATTTCACCAAAATTATTGTGTAGCGGTATTGTGAATGATTATTCACCTATGTTTTAGCTTCTTAGATGATGCTTAACTAGGTATTGAACCATCATTCTGTTAAATAATTCTCAAGAAAGCATAGCTCTTAAATAGCTTTTAAATGCCTTAGAAACTAGTAATAGAGAAGAAAGAATGGCCATTAGGGTTGTTAAGAGGAAAGCTAGCATTGGGAATTGCCTGAGTTATATATATCAATAATATCTCAATCTTTAATTCATTTTCTCAGACGACAATGAAAGTTAATCTGTGACTTAATTTGGTGGATGGCGGTGCTAATTTATTAATGCATTCTTGTTCTATCTCTTGCAGGTTCCAAATATGCTGGGTATGTTAGTACTTTTCATGTGTGCAGCTCGGTAAGCTCTTGAGTCATCCTTGAACATACTTTAATGCTATGATGAAGCTATATGCATACAGATGTCAAACGTAAGATTGAACAGGGATTCAATCCCATGTGTAATTGGAAGTCAATTCTTAAGTCCTCTCATTTGTCTTTCCTGCAAGCTAGTTTTTTTTTTAAAAAAAATGCGTTAGGGATTTGCATTTTGTTTCTGTGGCACTCTATTATATGACTCCCTCTGGTTTAATTTACTTGTCAATTTAGGATACGGCATGGAAATTAAGAAATTGTTAAAGCTGATAAAAGACATAAGGTAAAATGACCATAAAGTCCTTATACGTAAGATGTAACAAAACATTAATGGCTAGTTGGAACGGTAAAACTATTAGGGTGTCTACGCATGTTATCTCTCTTATCTAAGTAAACAATGATTAGTTTGAAAAGTAAATATATTTAAGTTTCAAAGTTTAATGCAACGGTAAAATATGAAAAAAAGTGTAATAATTACTCCATTGATTTGCGAGACAATTAAATTGGAACAACATAAATAGAACTTTTTAACAAGTATTTAGACTAAAGGGAGTAGCTTATTCTTTCTGCAATTCTTCGACTGTTACAGTGTTACCTCTGCAATAGCTTGTGGCCATTCATCACATACAGATTACATGGTTGCACCTATATTATCACAATTGAATCATTCTCCTCCCTAATTTGATTGGTCTCCTGGCTAAATCCAGATGGGCCCTTCGTACCCTGTAACTGTGCAATCGCTGTCAATGGCTGTGGATCGTTACAACAGATTACGGCTGCAGGTTTAGAGTTACAATATGATTACAAGAGATTGCAGCTAGGTTCAGGGGTACAATTTGGATTATTTCAGCTCATTTTGATTTATAGGTTGAGGGTTTGAGATAAAAAAAATTTCCCTTTTTATTTCTTCTCTTGGCTGATGTCCTCCTTGCCAGTTTTCTCTCTTTTTTCCCTCTTAACTCTGAGAGTTCTAATTGTAATATCCTTGCAAACTTTTGAGTTATTTTCAGCTGCCTGTCTTTTATGTCACTGAGAAAGGAAATCACAGGATTATTGAATTTGTGATGTTGCTCTTTTTGTACACTCAAGCAGTATGGATCTGCCATTCTAGTTCCCTATACTGTCAAAAACTGCTTTGCCGCATAGGATGTTCTCGCTTTTGATTTTAGCTCAAGGGGGGGAAATACTTTTTGAAAAATTCAGGTTTGATGTGTTCTTTAAAAGCAGTTTTGTTTATTATATTAAGTATAACTTTTTCGTAGCGAAAGAAGAAAAAAAAGAATTGGAGTAACTATTGTTAATCATCATTTTTATGCTTTTTCCTTTTGCATCTTTTGTTCTTTATGTTTTTACTTGTTTCTCTAGCAACTTTATTCCATTTTCTCTCTTTTATGCGTTTAGTGCATGAATCCATGGTTTCATGCGTTTATGCCCCCTACTCTTCATATATTCCCATTTTGCAACTCATATGTCCAGCTTTTCATACAAAGTATTCAGGTTGCACCGAAAGTTTTTTTAAAAGGGTAAAAAGTGCCAATAGCTGTCAACTTTGGTTTTGCACTCAGATTTTTTATTTCCAAAACTTCCAAAGTTATCGGAAGTAACACTTCCATTAGCTTTTACTGTTTAAAGGCTTAATGGAATTCACTTACTGACTTTTTTATTTAGATTTTTGCTCTCAAACTTACAAAAATTATAAAAAATTGTATTTTATTAGTTGTCTATCAAAAATATTATTAGAAATTGCATGTGACATAATTGTCACAACTAATTTTAAAGATATTTTAGAAAAAGACATTTGTCATTTTATTAAAAAAATTTCAATATGCAAATGGAAGTGAGTGAGATTGAAAATTTACTTGAGATTTACCAAATATTTATGAATAGACAAAAAAAAAAAAAAAGTTGACTAATGCATGCTGATAAATCTCAAGTTTATTTGGGTGAAAAAATTTGGGCTTGACCAATTTTCCTCGGCACAATTGTTTCAGGCCGCATGATTTGCCACCCCTAGTCAATGATTGATTAATGAGGGATATTTTCATCAAAATAAAATTCCTTCAATTAACAAGCTTGCACAGTATGTGATAAAGTTGCCATAATATCGTGAGTTTGATTAGAAAAGTTTCAATTTATGCAGAGCTTCTTTAACAAGGTCCCAGTGTCATGCTCCGAAACTGGATCGGAATATGTCGTGATCATGAAGTTTCCTTCACAATCACAAAGTTATAAGATTATAAAATATACTATGTTCAAATAAATAAATAATAAATCATCCAAATTGAATATAATATTCTTATATCAATCAATTTGCTAATATTCAAATCGGAACTTCAAAGGAAATTCTTATATAATTATTCAAATTAAATCTCTCAAATTTTCCAAGAAAACAAAAGTTAACATAAGTTAGAAATTCATTAGAAGTGTCCTTGTGCTAAACTATCAGAAATCTTCTTTGTCTTCATCAAAAGAAATCTCCTTATCTGAAAAATAAAAGATGATAAAACATGAGCGATACAGGCTCAATAAGTAATATGATATCTCCATGTAATGAGTCATTACATACATAAATAATTATTAAAAACTCAAGTTCATTATAATTGATATGCGAAACTTCTCATATTATCAAATAAAGTCATTTGGTTCATTTTGTGCAAAACATTGAAAAGATTTCAATAAGTTAAAATAAATATATATATTTTTAGTCTCACAAAGAAACTAGAACAAAAGAAAACAAAAACCTTTCTTTTCCTTTTTTTTTTTAAAGCTAGTAATGTAGATTGCCAAAATTAGTTTTTCTTTTTTAAAATAGAAACTATTCAGAAAATTTCTAAAAACTGTATAAAAATATTCCAGAAAATTGAACAAAATTGAAAATAATTATTGCTGAAATTACTTAATAACATATGAAAAACAGTACAGAAAAATAATGCATAAATTTATGAAAAATAGTGCAAAAAATAAAGAAAATTGTGCAGAATTTTTATGGGAAAAAATATAACTTTTTCTATACAAAAATTATTACAGAAAATCAAAGAATAAACATAAAACTGAATTTTTCTATGAAATTTCAAATCATATTGTAAATCAAATATTTCATTATTCATGGAAAAACGTGACTTAAATATATCAATCAATCAAAACATTCATCAAACAATTTCTGATAACTCATTCGATGATAACATCCATTGGTCTCAAACTCTGACGTCAAACTCAACTATACTCCAGCTAGGACGGCCAAATAACAAAGAAATTTTTATACGAATGAACGGAATCAAATCAAAAGTTGGAACATGTTCCTACCAACTTTAAATTATGTCCTTACGAGTTCCACAAAATCATTCAATTTTCATTTACAAAAATTTAGCCACAATATACAAATAAATTTTCTAAATAGAAATTACTCTAACTCATTTCAGAATTTATATATAAAAATAATTAGATAAGCAAAATAGCAATTTTTTTGAGATACTTTTCAATAAAATCAGAGGTATCAAAACTACGTACCTCGATTGAACAAATCTCCTAGGTAATCTCAAATCAAATCGATCTCTAAGAATCCTTGCCATAGTCTCGTCTTTCTCTCTCAATAGCCGCCATCATAAAACAAAATAATATGCTAGGGTTAAGACTAGACACTCTTATATAAAGTTTCATACAAAATCCTAATCTCTTAAGACTTAGTAATTTAACCTAATAATAATAAGTATTGGGTCATGGGCCAAAAGTCTTAAATAAAAATTATAGTTCATAATTATTGATCCATCAAAATGGAGCAGGTTTACACACAAAGTATGAAAGCTCACCTTAATATCGAGAGCTCGTTTAACATGATGAGAAACTCACTTAGCAAGCTTGTTCTGATATCAAGAGCCCAATGATGAAAATTGAAATATATGACAAGCTTGTTAATCCAAGAAATAGAATATTAACGGCGGACATAAGAGGGCCAAGAATTTTGAATTTTTTTTGTGAACAATACTTTACAATTGCAAACTAGAGGCAACAATATTAGACATGGCATGCAAACACGATACGTTATTAATGAGTTTGGGTTTAGGTTTGGCGAGTTCGCAAGTCAACTCGTTTAGTATTAAAGAGGTTTGTGTTGTAAACGAGATATTTTAGTATTGATGATATTTGCAAGCTTGTTAAGATATTTTATCCTGAAGATGTTTTTGAACAAGAGAAATTGCATTTGAGATATCAATTAGAGCATTTTGAGATCAATATTTGTCGATATATTGCATTTCAAAATTATCAACAATTTCAAAACTTTGCCAAGAGTTAAAAAAGACATGAAAGTTACTAATTTATTCTCTTATTCATAGATTAGTTTGGCTCGTATTAACTTTTCCAGTTTCTATTAGTACAATAATTTTTAAAAAATTAATTTACAAAATTATTGACTTTATTACCCTCACAACTATTTTGTTGTCCTCTATAAGATCACAAAATCGCATTTATTTTTTTGTCTTCTACAAGAAGGATCATACGTTTTGAAATTGATTTTGTTTATGTTGTGCTCTAGACCATTAGAACATTTTATGAGATTTATTTTCACGAATAATTATTCTACTTTTGGTCATCAAGTATGTGAGTTGATAATAAAATCCAAAAGTAATAAGAATATTATTATAAATAATCTCTAATTGATTATTATTGGTGAAACAATAATAAATTAAACTAGTATGTAATCTTATAGATGATCATGTTTTAATGGTTATGAATATGAGATATTATATCATAACTGAAAGCCCTAAATCTTTTAATATCTTAATTTTGATTAATGACAAACATTGATGAGGACTAATGTCTTGTTTGTACAAGTGATAGAGTTTTTGGATTCATGATTTAATCCATGCAAGGACAATATTTCAAGTATTCAAGGAAGTATACAAGTCAAGACTATCAAGATTTGAAGACAAGCTTTTATTGGATTAGATAGGAACTAAATGTATAGTTTTAGAGTTTAATATATTTTGATATCTCTAGTTTTACGTCTAATTGAGTAATGGTTTATAAATGTTGCTCTATGAACTTAAAACGTTATTTCAAAATGTTTTTAATATGTTAAAATATGTTTTGGTATTTCAAAAACCATGTATCGTGATTTCAAAATTTAAATATTTCATAAACTCTTGTTAAATTGATACCATAACTTATATGGTTGATTGAAATCATCATTTGTGTGTTAGAGTATTGTTGATATACAAATGAACGTGTTTCGGTTGACCTAAAGTGATTCAGGTATCGTCCACAAGTTAGATTATCTTGTGGATGCATGTGCTGTCAAATTTGTTCATCTATTAACTTGTGGACGACTATGCGGTAGACCGCAAGTGAGGTGAGGTCATCTACAAGATGAAAATCATCATTCGAAGGTTGTCCAATGAGTTTGCTGATGATGTTGCAGATGATGCACCGGTCGACTGCAAATTGCTAGTGGGCTTCCAACAATTTTATTTTTTACCGTTATGAACAAACTTATAAATACCAAAACATTTGGAAGTATTTTTAAGATCAATTTTTGAGCAAAAACATTATATATCTTGATCCTATAACATCTTAGAAGCATTCCAAAACCCTTTCTAAACATCAATCTTATTAAAATCATTCAAGAAGGGTTTTTACATTCAAAAGTGAATTTTGAACAATCTTAACAAGCAATTACTCAAAGAAGTTATTGTGTTTCAAATTGATATATCTTCACATTAAGGTGATATCTATCAAACTCTCTATCTCTTATTATTTATTGTAATTATATCAAGGTTGTAAGTAGCATAAAACCCTAAGTGTTAGGGTGAGCCTTGTGTAGGTTGTTTTGTATTCAATGTTTGTTTGCAAAACATTTGGGTGAACCTTGAATTCAATTATATTGTGAGGACTTCACTAAAGAGAGTGGTGAGATTATTGTATAATCAAGGTTATGTTGTAAAACTCAAGGGTTGAGTGAGCCTTGATTGGTTGAGAGGTTATTTGTATAATCCTAAGGTGAATTAGGTGAGCCTCTTTTGTAATCTCATTTATTTGATTAGTGAAAGAATTTGGTAAAATCCTTGAGTAGGTAACTCAAGGTAGTGGATTAAGTTTTGTTGGATAAACCGAACCACTATAAATCATTATGTTCATTGATCTGCTTTCTGCATTTTATTTGAACACATTTTTACTCACGCAAGTAGCACATCAAGTGTTTGATATTTGTTGTCAAAGAGGTGTTTTATTGGGTTGAAAAATCAGATAAAAACCTAATTCACACCCCTCTTAAGTTTTTCAATTGGTATCAGAACAGATCTTCTTGTTTTAGGTTTAATCACCTAGAAGTAAATATCTTATGGCTCATATAGACAACAATATCATAAGTGAGGGTTACTCTACTAGTAGACCACCATTGTTGAATGTCTATAACTATAATTTATGGAAATATAGAATTCATATTTATATTGGCTCCATTGATTTTGATTTATGAAATATTGTTATAAATGGTCCTTATATTCCCACTGAGATTATAAAGAGAAGAAGTGTTGAGAAAACTCTTAATGAATTTGATGAAAAGGATAAAAAAAAATGAAAATTTATTGCTATGAACATTCTTTGTTGTGCTCTTGATTTAGATGAATACAATAGAGTAAGTGGTCGTAGTTCTGCATATGAAATATGAAGATTATTTGAAGTTGCACATGAAGGATTGACATGCACATCAAATCAAGAAGGAAGTGAAAATGAAGAAAACGATCAATTCAAGATTGCAAACACTTGTCTTATGGCTCTTGAACTTGAGGTAACTATTTCTACCTCACAAGCTTTGCATGTTAGTGAAAATGATTGCAATGTTGATAATTGTGATATATTTGATCAAGATGAATTTGTTGCTAATTTCTACATGAAATGAAGAAAGTCATCAAGAAGAATAAATTCTTGAAATGTCAAAATGAAAATTTATTATTGGAGAATGTTAAATTACTTGATGAAAATGCTTTATTGCTTTCTTCCAAAATGACTCTTGATTAAAATATTCTTGGTCTATGTGATAAGGTGAAAATTCTTGAAAATGTCAATAATGATCCCGCTATTAGAAGAAATTGAATGACATGATGAGTGACAATGACGCTATGAAGTTGAGAATAGATGATTTAAGTGTTAGCTTACATAAACTCACATGTGTTAAAGATAACTTGAATAAATTACTTGGTGGTCAAAGACTCTCTAATGATAAGAGAGATATTGGTTTTATTGATACACATGATGATGTCTTGCATACACACAAAAATATGATATAAAAAATATCTCACATACGCATTATAAAGTACATCACACACATACTCATATATCATCAAGAATATGTTGTATCTATTGTGGTAAGTTTGGCCATAAGGTAAATATATGTTATGCTAAGAAGAAAATCGAGAATGGTGCAAAAAGTATCTGGATTGTTAAAACAAATTTGACTAATTCTCATGAATCCAAAGTCACTTGGATACCAAAAGTTTCATTTTCTTTGTAGGTAACTCAATTTGATGATCATAAAGGAGCAATATAACATGCTAAGAGAATTTGCTCAATCCACATGATCAAATATGATATACTAAGGTACAATGTTCTTCATGAAGGTAATGAAGAAATTCATTCTTTTGAGATTTAACTATTAGTAAGAATTTATTCGTTATGAATTATGTAACTTAGATCATAATGTTATATGTGTTATACGTGGTTGAAAAGTGTTTTTAATACAAATACTTGATTAATTTTCTAATTGGCTTTTGTATTTTGTATATGTTTTACATGCTAAATTATTTCCTCATGAAATATGTTAATTGCATATAGTGATAATTGAGATGTCATGTCATATTGTTTGATATAATTATTTTACAAATTTTTCTCACAAGCATTGAATATTTTGTAAATATCATTCAATTGTTCACATGATATTAAGTGGATTTTGTCTTTAAGTGAAAACTGGTAGTTCTGATGAACTTGCGAACGACCCTTGAGAAGGTTCCAGTCGACCGCATGAAAATAATATATCATCCACTAAGTGGACAATAAGTTTACGGACGATCCAAGGAAAAGTTTTGGTTGACCGCAAGCTTAAGAATAATCATCTACAAGTGTGAAGAAATGAAAATTTGTATGATCTTTATTTTGATGATCTAGTTGAACAAGATGTTAAATGTCTTTCTTTGAAAGATGATGATGCATATCTTGGGCATCATAAATTAGGGCATTTTAGCATAGATACTTTGTATAATTCATCAAAGCATTATTATGTTAGAGGTTTGCCTAACATTAATTTTAATAAAAATCATATTTGTGATGCATGTAAATAAGTCAAGAGCTCTTTCAAATCAAAGAAAGTGTCTCTACTTCAAAACCTCTTGAACTTGTACATATAGATTTATTTGATCCTATGAGAACCATGAACATTGGTGGCAAACTATATATCTATGTGATTGTTGATGATTTTTATAGATTTACTTGGATATTATTCTTGTTGAGTAAAGATGAAGTCTTTGAAACTTTTGTCAAGCTCTTTAAACAAGTACAAAACACCATTGGTTGTAAAATTATCTCCATTGGAAATGATAATGGTAGAGAGTTTTGCATGAGAATGATATATCTCACAATTTTTCAGATGCAAATAATCCTAACTATATAATCACATTTATTAACTAGATTGTCAATCCAATTAATTCACACAATTATATTAATTAAAATATGAATTATATAAATATTCAATTAATATATATTAAAAAATACACACACACATATATATATATATATATATATTTCTATAAAGAAAATATTGAATTTATATTAACTAAACAATTTAGGTTGTTCAATCGACCATTTAAATAAATTAAATTAAATTAAAAGTATGGAGGCTCGATCTTTCGTAAAAAGAAATTAAACTAGTTAGGAGATTCAGACTTCCATTAAAAAGAAAATAAAAGACATAAAAAGTAAATTAAACTAATTAGATGGCTTGACCTTTTATTTGCGATATTTAAATTGCATAAAATAAAATAATAAAGACTATGCAGGTAAATTGACCATAAATCCAGTTAATTAAATCCAAATAGAAATTAAATACAAATAACATTATCTCAAAATCTCATTTATTAATAACTTAACACATATCTTTGCTAACAAAAGGAAATTACTCACTATACATATTTAATAAATATAAGATGAAATTTATAAACATTGGAAAGAGAAATTCAAAGATACAACTCCCTAAAAATATTAAAATTATCCGGAGAGAATTTCTTTTCTAAATATTAAAAAAAGACATGAAAAATGATTCTAAAAATTCTTAAAACTATATTAATATGAATATAATAATAAAAGAAATAAATTGCAAAATAAAAGGGAAAGATTGGAGATAAATTGGTGAAAAAATGATAAAACAAGTTATCTATTTATAGGCATAAAAATTAGGGGCAAAATTGTCATTTCACGTCCACAATCCTTGAAATTGAGGTTGTGGCCATTTTTTCCCATGCGGTGGCACATGTCCCATACTCATTGGGCTGCGTCGCAACTTCTAAAAGACACCACTTGACGCGCCTGACTTCACTTGAGAACGCATTATGAGTCTTTGATTTTTTTTTTCTTCTTCGGGCCAAAATGATGGCGTTTCGGCATGCGTTGGCACAAGTCATCTTTGCCACATGTCGTCACCTGGTTGTGCCACGTCATCTGCTAATGTTGATTTTTTTTTTGACCTCTCCAACATTTATTCTTCTTCTTTTTATCTCCAAAATAAACTAAAATACACTGAAAAACTTATAAAAAAATAAGTAAAAAAGAAATGTAAAATATATTCATTAAATAACATAATTAATCAATTTTTAAACAAATTATAGTCATTAAATAATATAAAAAACAGTTAATTTATGAGTACATCAGATATAAAATGAATTATGAAGAGGAATGTAAGTGGTATGAAGAGACTTGCAACTATTTATTTAAAGAGAAATATCTATAGGTCTCTTGATGAGTTAAATTATAGAAATGTATGGTCATGTTTGAATATTTTGATGAAGAATTATCAAAATTATTTGATTATACAATTAACTCGGAAATCAAGAAATTGAATAATTAATCTTTATAAAGATGACATATTTCATGCTTGATGCTTAATGTTAATAATATTGTGTAATAAGAAGATTATATTGAATTGCAATTATGATAAATCAGAACGTCGAATTTTTCATCTAAATTGGATAATCATAATGTCTTGCTAGAGAGCACTTATGATTTATGGATTAAATAAAATGATTTTAAATCCATTGCCAATTTAAATGAACCTATAAGATCGTACACTAAAACGAACTAAAATGGACATCTTGTTTATAATGTTTAGATAAGATCTAAACATATATATTATGAACATTATTGGGAATTAAAAAGAAGAGGAAGACATCTCATTTGTAAAATGAGATGTAGGCTTTTAAGGTTAAGTGAAACCCTTTGCACCACTTACTAGCCTATATATACTTCTTATGTGAGATTTTAGGACTGTGATTTATTTTCTCTATAAAAAATAAAAAATAAAACCCTTAGCTGCACCTAAAAATCTATCTACTTCCTTCGTCTTCCTCATTCTCCCAAAGCAACAAAATATTAGACTTTGAGGTATTGAACTTTGATTATATTGAACAATTAAATATACTAAATTTACATTCTATTTTTGTTTTGTTTCAAACTATCAAATATATAATATAGAATATAAAAAATAGTTAGAATAAATTTATATATATATATATATATATATAAGTATTATCTCGCTACATGTCTAAACTTATAAACTCCTATTCAAACTTCATCACTAAATATACCCTTTATCTAAAACAAAGATACATTGACCTTATCTTTTTTTTTTTCCTTTTTGTTTTTTTATATATGAGGGTGGGGACGTGATTCATCCTGCTCTCCATGACAGGTGAGAAACTTGTTTAATTGATTACTCTTCATGTTTCTTCATTAACGAGATATGAGAGATTTGTTTATTATGCTACTTTTTACTATCCATTCATTAATCCTATATAGCTTATGACTTTTATATGTATGAAGACTTAAAATTGCTATCACGTAAAAAAATCAGAAATTTAACAAGTTTAAAATAAGAATTAAAGACTTAACTAAAATAAAATAAAAATGTTGATTTTTTAATGAAGCTTTGTATTTTAAGTGCAATCAATCTTGCCCTACATAAAAAAGGTGATAAACTTATTTAATGAGTTATTCTTCATGTCTCTTCGTTAACGACATATGAGATACTTGTTTATTGAGTAACTTTTTACTATCCATTCATTATCTTTATATAGCTTATGATTTTTCTAAGTATGAAGACTTAAAATTAGGATCATGTAAAAGGATAAGAAATTTAAAATGTTTAAAATAAAAATTAAGGACTTAACTAAAATAAATAAAAAAATGTTGAGGTGAAAACTTTGCCCTTAATAATGGAGCTCTGTTTTTTACGTGCAATCATCCTCCCATTCTCCTTTTTCTTCTTTTTGGCGTTTTCACATATGCAACTGCTAAGTGCTATTACTATATTTGTATACAGTAATGGTAGCAGGGTCTGCGCCAGAGAAAAAGACAAGATTGGAGCAAAGAGGCACCGTAAAAAGACTGTTAAATGCCACTGAACTTTTTGGCACAACAAAAGTTTGAATCTTGAAAATAATTGGAAAGAAAAGCACCCCATCATTTTCTCTTTTTCCTTCTCTTCTTCAATTCTTTTCCTTTTTTTTTCTTTTTTAATCTGCACAGCCATGGAAGCAGCTAAAGATGATGAGTACCAGAAGAAAGAGCGTACAGTGCTGGTTATAGTCTTAGTCTTTGCTTCTGTTGCCATTGCTTCTCTGCTTGTAGCCTTTAGCTACTATTGCTACATCCGCAACAAAGTCTCTAAGCGCTTGAAGGAGCTTAAGAGTAAGTCTTATTATTATTGTTATTATTGTTTTTCCCCCCTTCATGAAGAGTGTTTTGATGGGGTTTGCTGGGTTGATATTTCTGTTCATTTCTTGTTGAGAAATGATAAATGGTAATGTCTTTTTGGAATGTCTATTTTGTGGAGTATGAGAAATTTTGAATGCTTCATTGTTGAGGGATAGAAAAAACTGGTCTTATATCTCATTTCTGAAGATGATTGGATCTTTTTCAGTTCTAAAATTTGTGCAGTACTCTCAAGTCTGCACATACAAAAACGGGTGATTTTGAGTCTCGCTGAGTTTGTATAAGCCCCAATGCTTAACTAAGTTTTAATCTTGATCTTCTTCTTCTTTACTGTGTCTTCCTTTTCGTTTATTTATTTCAAAGAGGTTGATTATGAGGAGAAAGCAATCAATTTTGCACATAATCAAGGTTCCACAGAAAAAGGGCTACACATTTTCACTTTCAAGCAGCTGCATTCTGCCACTAGTGGTTTTGGGAAGTCTAATATAATAGGTCATGGAGCATTTGGTTCTGTATACCGAGGAGTGCTCCACACTGGGAGGAAGGTTGCGATTAAGTTGATGGATCAGGCTGGAAAGCAGGGAGAAGAGGAGTTCAAAGTGGAGGTCTGGTTTTAACAACATTGATTTATATGAAATATGAAAAATTATCTTCTGTGATTCTTGTTTGTTCCATTTTTGGATATAATTCAATTTGGGGATTTGAATCAATGCATAAAATCTCAGGAGTTTGAACTTCAGACTTGTTACTGTATTATTGCACTATCTCAAATTTTATATATTTAGAGATCATAAATTTGGAGTTTGTGCATATAATAAGACTTCAAACAGTTTCAGTCTCATACTTGAAAACAGAAAAATATGGCTTTCCCACTCAAGTGGATGCAAAGTAAGTATATCTTGTGCCAGTGAACATTTATAATCTGTTTTCATGTCAGTGATGCAGAGGACTTCACTTCGTTCTCTAATTAGTGGACTATTGGTGATTCTTCTGACTAGGTGGAACTCCTAAGCAGGCTGCATTCACCGTATTTGCTCTCATTGATTGGCTACTGCTCTGAAAGCAATCATAAATTGCTTGTGTACGAGTTCATGGCAAATGGTGGTCTGCAGGAGCATTTATATCCTGTCAGTGGTTAGTATTGGTTTTTTTATTATTATTATTGGCATTGGTTTAGGTCATTTATCCACGCCACCAAGGAAGTCTTAGTATGCTTTATAAGCATAAATAAAGCTAGAAGCACTTTATTTCTTCCCCCAAACCCCACAAAACAGAACAGAATTAAAAAGATACAGTTAGTGAGAATATATAACTGAAATTATAATTAGCAATATATGTCCTTGTTTATTAGATTGAATTTCTAAAGAAATTTCACTAGATCCGAACAAGTGCTTAAAACAAGGGATAATTCTGAAATTGTAAGTCATAATAAGATTGAATTTGTCTCTTAAACAACTACTCTAAGGGGGAAATAGTTCTAGATCAAAAGAGAGAGGAAACATGACTCTGGATGGAAGATAAGACCAGGAAGCACTTGTATGAGTTAAAGTTCTTTTTTTTCCCCTGCTCAGCTTTGAGCCTTTTACAGAATAAACGAGAACTAATAATATTGTTGCATCATTGAATCCAAAAAGAAAAAGACGAAGAAGTGCACTAGGATAGAATTTTGATACAGGAAACAAGGGATGGTAACAGAGTGAAACTTAGAGGAAGCTTCACTAGAATAGTGCCAGCCAGTGACGTGAAAACTGCTATGTACGAGCGAAAGAATTATGCATAGTTTACACATATGAAAAGCTTGTGTATTAGTACCATAATGAAATTTCACAAATTCCAAAATACTCATTTCTAGAGATCTAAAGGGAAGTATTATAAAGGCTGTGAATTCGGCTGCACAAAATCTAGGGAAAGCTGAATTCAAGCAAAGAAGATTGATAAAAACAACCTGAGTAATATGAAAATTAGAATATTCCTCTACTCTATTCCTTGCATTCTATTATAGAAATTTCAGTTTGCCTTTTTTGGTTGAATAATTTGTTAGTCTTATTCTTATAAAGGTTTTTCTATTTAGATTTGGAATGAACACATTGCATGACTGAATTTTTATCTTAAAGCTTAAATTCATTACTTTCATATCAATGTGAAGTGTAAAGCATGTTCTTAATGTCATGCCCCATGCCCATCGAATTAGTTAATGTCAATTTCAGTGCCTCAAAATCTTGGAATTGTGAAGACCCAATCAAAACATTGCTTTAAGATTATAATAAATGTGGTTAAATACCACAAGAATGTTTTCTGGAACCAGAGAGCTCCAAAGTCATATAGATGCATTGTACACAAGGCAATCAGAGAGTTGCTTAGAATATGTGAAGAAAGTGGCAAATCGTGGATTAATATATGCATTTCCTACCTTCAGTACAGTATTATCTTTCTTCATCTATTGCATGAATTGTAGGTTCTAATAAGATTTCTTCCAACTTGGACTGGGAGACTCGCTTGAGGATAGCCTTGGAGGCTGCAAAAGGTTTAGAATATCTGCATGAACTTGTTAGTCCTCCAGTAATACATAGAGATTTTAAGAGCAGCAACATCCTTCTGGACAAAGAGTTTCATGCAAAAGTTTCAGATTTTGGACTAGCCAAACTTGGATCTGACAAAGCTGGTGGACATGTTTCCACACGAGTGTTGGGCACCCAAGGATATGTTGCCCCTGAGTAAGATAAGATAGCAGTTTTGAATTTTATCCTATTTTCTTGAGTTAACATTCATTTGCAATTTAATTTGTTCTTTACTTTCTAGATCCTTTTCTAGAGATAGATTACTCTTATCTTGACATCTGGATGTATATTCATGTAGATATGCGTTAACTGGCCACCTGACCACAAAATCAGATGTCTATAGTTATGGCATTGTACTTCTGGAATTGCTAACAGGAAGATTTCCAGTTGACATGAAAAGACCTCCAGGAGAAGGCGTTCTTGTATCCTGGGTAGGTTCCTTCATCATTTCATTTCCCATTTCAATCATCACTTCTTGCATTCTCATTTTCTGGGTTCTGTAGACTTAAGCATTCAAATCTGTTGCTTCTGGTTCGCTTCATTAGGCCCTGTCACGACTTACAGACAGAGAAAAGGTTGTCGAAATCATGGATCCAGCCTTAGAGGGTCAATACTCTATGAAGGAGGTGATTCAGATCGCTGCTATTGCAGCAATGTGTGTACAATCAGAGGCAGACTACAGACCACTGATGGCGGACGTTGTGCAATCACTTGTCCCATTGGTTAAGCAACACAGACCAACTTCAAGGGCAGGTAGCAGCTCTAGCTTTCATGTTATGCAGTCTCCCAAGGCTTAGGACTAATGCAAAGAAAGTAGAGTGCAGCTAACTCCTTTTCTTAATGTATGTTAGCCAGGATAGTACAGATATCTTATGGTAGTACTCAAGAAATTCTCATCTTGGTTATAATCGCCATCTACCATTTAATGCCAACTCCTACTATCCTTCATAAAACTAGAGATTTTTACTACTTTAGATCTCTAATTTGAGTTCTATCTATTCTTTCTGTTAAGGGAACTCATATCAAGCACATTAAGTACAAAATTACTTCTCAAATTAAGAACTCATATGGTTTAAAATAAAATAAAAAAATTTTAAAAAAAAGTGACTGCAGATGAATTAAAATGTTGGGTAAAAAAGTGAAACCTGCCTAATAACGTTAACAAAGTGTCACTAGCATATTTGCTGCCATGATTACCCTAGCCAGCCCCCACGCCATAAACAATATAGTGTACGAAACCACCGACATTTTGTCCCCATACTCATATTGCATTGCCCAATCCTTTTCTGCTAAGTTCATCTCAGTTATAGTATTTAGGAAGATTGGTGAATTTAGTCCCTGACCTTTTTTTTAATGTTTATAAATAAGATCTCTACACCTTTGTTTTATTTTATTTTTATAGTCCTTATTTATTTTCTTGGTTAACTAGGTTCTTTTAACCGGATTCAGTCTAATTTTTGCCTAAATTTCTGAAGGGTAAATTTGGTATTTTATTGGGAAAATTTAGTCAAATTTTGTATTTGACTAAATATTTGATGGACTAAATTCAGCAATCTTCCTACTAAAATATCATACTTGCCCTTCAAAGATTGATCCAAAATTAAGGCCGACATTGACCAGATATTGATTTGCCCTGAGTTCGATAAAAAAAAAAAAAAAAGCCCTAGTTAACCCAATAATAATAATAATAATAATAATAGGAACTCTAAAAATAAAAAACACATCTAGGGAACCTTATATACCCAAACTATATATATAAAAAAAAGTAGGGACTAAATTAATCAATCTCCCTTATATTTACTGATGATATTAATTTTATAGGACCTTATGAAATTGAAAAGCACTTAGCATATCTGAAGCAAGAATTTGAGATTAGAAGATTGAATATTTGTTCACTAGTCAAAATATATAAAATGGTTGTGAAGTACCTTATCTCAGTGTGATTGAATTGAAAGTATTATGGACTGATTAGCAATGTTTAGGCCGTTTCAAACTAATTGCAATATATTCTTATTGTGTCATAACCCTCAAATAAGGATCATATGCAATTTGACTTAATAGTATGGAATAAGAAGATTAATTTATGTAATTCTCATGTGCATCAAAGAGTTCTCTATTTCAACCTTAATTGGTATCGTTATGATATTCAACCTTCAAATTGTATTCAAGCTTCAATCCCCAGCAATCACCTTTTGTAGTTTTGTTTTTCTTTAAATACTATTCAATTAAATAAGTTTGGACTAAATTTGTAAAAATTACTATTTCATTTCAAATTTACAAAATGCCTTTTTTAAAAAATTGAATTAGCGAAAACAATGTCTTCCTATATAATATGAATTCCAAATATATGAAAAAATTGAATTACTTATTACTTATTCCTTGATCCGTAACGATCTCCTCAAGGATTGTGAAAGATGTTTTACTAGAAATATTTTTGTTATTGCTTTGGATCATATTCTCCAAAAAGGGTAATAACTCTGAATCAATTTCATATGCGCATTAAGATGCAAAGGCTAACCTTTTGACACCAAATCTTTTCCAAGCAAAGAACTACAAAATAAGTCAACTTTTCTCCAATCAACCTACAAAAAAAAAAAAAGATTATTCATGATTTTATATTTTTTTAATCTAAAAATGGAAGATTCAGCAACAATAAACAACATCAATCATGAGGCACCAAACAACAATGTTTTTAGATAAATTTCATCAAAATCTTTCAAAAACTCAAAAAAAAAATTGCATTCTAGAGGAGTTTCGTATGAAATCTCATGAAACTCCTCTGGGGCCTCCATATAGCTTTACATGAATCTCCTCCGACACTTAGTTTCGTATGAAATCTCATGAAACTCCTCCGGGGCCTCCATATAGCTTTACATGAATCTCCTCCGACACTTATGTGTGACACCACGCGAACATGATGTTACATGGAACTCTTGAGGAAGTTCAACAAGATTTTACACAAAACTCCTTAAAAACATTCATAAACACACTTTTGAAAGCTTTTTTTTTTTAATATCTTAATTTTTTAATTAAATATTTTATTCTTTTTAATCAAAATAGCAAAACATGACAAATTTAATCATTTGAAATTTTATTTAGTTTTTGTTTTTAATTATATTAAAACATTATTAATGATTTTTTTATGACTTTTTAATATATGTATAGATATACAAATTATCAAAAGTATAACTCAAATTCATGATTTTTTTAATCATAGGTGAGGCCACTTTATCGATTAAATTTCACCTACTTGTCTAATTTAATAATTTTATAATAATTTGAAATTTTATTTAGTTTTTGTTTTTAATTACATTTAACATTATTAATAATTTATGACTTATGAATTTATTTTAAATTATTTAATTTCAAGTGTCATATTTTGTAATTCTATTTAGTTTTTGTTTTTAATTACATTTAACATTATTAATAATTTATGACTTATGAATTTATTTTTAAATTATTTAGTTTCAAGTGTCATATTTTGTAATTCTATTTGTAAGATGTTGATGCTGATTATACTGAGCAATTCATATCAAATTTGACTCTTTAGAGTCGTGAGAAGTTGATTGAATGGGTGAGAGAAGAAAAACTAAAAATTAATAGCTATTTTTCAATTTTAGGAGTGAATCACTGATTCTTCCTCCCATGTACTCTCGCGGGACTTGGGAGAGTGTGAATTGTACGTGAGAGATTTGCGACGTACAAAAGAAAGAGAATTATTGGCACCACTTTCAAGCATTTCATAAGTACTAAAAAGTGTAAATATCTTTTTCAACTCAAGGGAATAAAAGGTGGATTTTGGAAGATAAAGGTTTTGAATGGTCGTCATAATCATCTTGAAATCTACATAAAAGTGCATTATTTTGGGATCAAGGTTGACTGATGCATAGTTAGAACTTGTTAAATGTATGTTCGGCGACCACATGAAATCCAAGTTATTTTGGATCTTATAAAGAACGTCAATCCTTCAAATACTTCTATGATAAAAATACATTTATAACACCAAACACAAGATCAAATTTTGAAAATGGAAGGTTGAAGGGTGGTTCAACAACCCCCTAAAGTTTCTTAGGGACAATGAGTATACAGATGACACAGCAAAGATAATGAGTAACATAATCAGTGATTTGGTATTTGTTCATCCTAAATCCGTCGATTGTTTGTCTTTTTCCGTATGTCATGATAATAGATTCTACATGCAATACAAATTGATACAATATGCCTTTGTTGGATGTCATTAGAACTTCTTCAAAAAGTTTGAACTTATCAATTACCTTTGAGTTTATGAAAAACAAGACATAAAAATAACTATCTTTGGGAGTTTGAATATCTCAGACAATTATTTAATGAGAACAAATTGCATGAAGTTATCATCACAAATAGGGAGTTGGAACTTATTAAGGCTATTAGGGATGTATTTCCTTATTCTACCTTTCTCATTTGCGAAGGACGTATTTCCAAGAATGTTTATGAGAGGTGCACTAAGTTAATGAGGAAGAAATAGCTTGGAACTACTTTCCTCAAAGGGGCATGGAAGAGGCTTGTGGAAGCTTGAAAGGAGGAGTATGAGATTCATGTTTTTTTTAATGATGTCTACCTGGGAAGGAAAAGACAATCGTTTGATGCACTATGTGCACGAGACATGAATTAGACTTTACAAGGAAATGTGTTGTAGCTACTTGGGGAGATCATTTCTTGCTTCCCCTTAGGTGTCAAGACGACCAATTGGGTCATTGTTGTCATCAACAGAAAGTTTTGATACTATTTGGTTGAAGATAAATACATAGGCTAGATTTGTGAGATCTCACTCCAAAATACTCACATTACATATGATAAGATTTATAAGGAGTGCAAGAGTAATATCACATTTGTTGTTGTCAAGCTACTAGAGGAAGAATGGACACAATCGAAGAAGATAAATTCAAATAATTCTTAATTCTTAAATATTATGAATATTTTATATATATATATATATATATATATAAACATTCTCAAATATTTCAAATAAATAACGATGAAATATATTAATTTAAGTTACAAATTTGTCTAAACAAATTTTCTCACAATTTCAACTTTTTGAAGAAAAAAGAAGAAGAAGAAGTGGGCAAAGAATGTTTTGCTAAAAAGTTATAAGAATATAACAACGTTATAATTTTTTTTACTTTCTTTACAAATGAGGTCTACTCGTGCTAAAGATAAATATAAAATTATATATATATATATATATATATATATCACCAAAGGCAAACTTGTCTTTGACTTTGATCAAGTTGTCTTTTCTCTTCTTTTTTTTTTCTTTGTTTTTAAGAATATGACTTTGACCAAATTGGTAATAGCAAGAGATCCATAGAGAATAATGATTCAAAGATACCAATAAAGCACCAAGAATGAATTTAGAAGATTAAAAAAAAGTATAGATTTCCCTTCTGAACATTGAAGCTTGCAGTCCACTTCTGTTGTTAAAAATAATAAAATAAAAAAAAGTAGGGTATGCCACAATATTATTTGAACTTTAGAAAGGAAGATGTTTTCTATTGACAACCTTTTTTATTTTTAGTAGCATTTTCTTCTTTTGATTTCTTGGACAATAAATATGAAGACGTTTACTTGTTTAAAAATAAAAAGTAAATATGAAAAATACAATATTAATAATTGAAATATTGGTCAAATTCAAACTCGAAATTCTAAGTATATTCTCTTGATTTATTTATTTATTTATTTATTTGTCCTGCATGCTAGACTCATGACATTAAAAAAATGGCATTACATTATAGTTTCTTTCATTTTATTTGACTAATCTATATTTAGTGATTCAGACTAACTAGTTTAAGAAATTCCTACGTACGAGAGTCTTTGAAACCATATAAATTAAATATATGTATTATATAAATTGCAAGTTGTACGTTTTTTTAATAAAAAAAATTAAATTAATAATTTGTGCTTCACAGAAGTTGAATGAATTAATATAATTAATTGTCCGCGCCAATTAGTCAGGATCCCCCGGGCCAAAGTCATTCCGTATGTCACTCCACTAGATTTGGTGTGCAAAATAAGCAAAAAGAGAAGAAATAAAAGCAATTTTGAGGCATTTTTGTTTTAGACTTTGAAGGGATTTTCTCAAGAGTATTGGCTTAATTAAGTCTGTTACTTGGGACTGTTAATCTTATGTTTCTGATAAACTACTGGAAAAGGAACTATTGGCGACAATTTAAACTCGATTTTAATTTGCTAATTAATTAATTAGGCTTGCATGAAATCAAAGATGATAAAAGGTTTAAATGACAAATGCCATTTGTTTCCATGTAGATGTATTAATTAAAAGAAAGAAGTAGTCCATTCATATGTATACTAGAAGTCAACAGCTTAAATTGATCAGTGGCAAAAATTTCTTTTTGGAGACTTTGAATTTTTGGCTACCATTATACTTATATATATATATATATATATATATCCTCTTTTCACTTCTTGTCTTTTCTAATATTTATTTTGAAATTTTATCTTCAAATATGCATATGCATCCCCAAAGGAACAAATTCAAGAAATTGCCGGTGGAGTAGTTGAAAACTTTTTGAATCTAAGGGCAAGTGAGGTTATCACATTTTCCAAATTGAAATTGAACTTCTCAATCTTCAATGGTAGGGTCTAATTAGGCATAAATCATTAAATTTTAGTAGAAAATACTTGATTTTGTCTGTTTATTCGAATCAGAATAATAGAATTTGTCAAAGCATCACTTCATCTGAGTTATATATACAACTTGGCAGATGAGATAAAGTCAATATTCATTAATTCTCCTATATCTATGAAAGGAAACAAACAGAAGAAGATAATGAGTGGAATGGAATAGAAATAAGATGAGACTTAATTTGGTGGCCGGCGGTATTGAATTTAAACCTTCTCTTAGTAATACAAGTTGTTCCAACAAGCATATAGTTATAATTATCTACTAACAAACTATTTTACAATAATGTTTCAAAAGTAAAAAGTATTAGTTCCCCTTGATTTGTTTTTATTTAATTAGTTTTTTTCCGCATTGATTTTTTATTTCTTACTCATAATTATAAAAAAAAAAAAGTTATTCTTCTATTAGCTATATCTTTTAAAGTTTAACAGAACATCTCTCAAAAATTATGAAAAGTTATTTCTTTTTAGCTTTATCCATTAAAAACTAGTAAAATTTTTATTTGATAAACACATGACTAATATAAATATATTTTAGTAAAAATACAATTCTTTTAGTAAAATATTTCTAATATGCATGGAAATTGGAAAGCCTGACTTTGAGAGATATTAAAAAGGGGCACGATCGAGATAAATTAGTCAAACAAACTATGCTACCATTCAAAGAAATTTAGAATTGTTCCTTGAAATTCTAAAAGAAGATCTGTTAGTTGGAACTCTTGAGGTTGCTGAAAATGTGAATTGAGAAAGAGAGAGTTTAATAAATTAGAAGTAGCCACTAACCCAAGAAGAGCAATATGAAAGAATAAAGAAAAAATAAATAATTGAATTTGAATATGAAATAAAGTACATAAATGGGTGATATTTTTACTAATAACTAATATTAGTCATGTTTTTGAGAGTTTTACTAATCTTTTAAGTTTTAACCCAAAAAAAAAAAAACAAAATGGTATCCTTTTATCATTTTGTGAGTTAGGACGAAAACTAAAACGAAAATGTTGGCATATGAGTTTCCTTAACCTTTTAATGAACAAAACAATTAAATGTCAGCTCTTTATATATATATTGTGAATTAAGGTGCAAAATGGTGCAAAAAATTGAAAGGCAAAGATTAAATTTCAATAAAAATCTAAAGGAAACTGACAACTTTTACTTATATTTAAATATTTTACTAAGGTAGTACTTATATGGAGAGGTTGGATTTGTCAAATACATATTAAGAGAGACGACATAGTCATAAGGCACAAATCACAAGTCAGCCCTAAGGTTTCTATAGATTTCGGCTTTTTCTCTCTTCTGGAATTTTTTTTTTTTTTGTTGCTCTGTCAATCAAAACAAAGTAAGCTCTAAAAGACGCGTTCAAAGCAGCAAAGTTTGAAAACTGACATGTAAACTGGAATCTTTTCTGTTCCTTTAATCTCACGATTATATTCTATTTGATTACTTTTTCTTTTTTTTTTCTTTTTTGAGCTATGCTTACTTTGTCTATATAAAGAAAGATTTCATGCATGTAACGGTATCCAAAGTGAAGTGTTCAAAAAGTAGCCATATTTGCCTTTTTTCTCAACTATAATCTATTTGCAATATGGTTTCCTTTAACAACTACTTTGTGACAATTGTTCTCATTTCATCACTTGTTTGCACAGCCAATGCACAACTCTCACCAAATTTCTATGCTTCAACATGTCCCAATTTGCTAACAATTGTTCGCAATGCCATGACACAAGCTGTTAACAGTGAATCGAGGATTGGAGCCTCAATTCTTCGCTTGTTCTTTCATGATTGCTTCGTCAATGTAAGAATCAAATCTTCTTTACTAGGAAGAGCCACCCTAAAATTTTTGTTATGTTTATGTTTGTAGCATGGTTGTACTTCAGAAAGTCAAAGGTTTTGGACCACACTTGTCTATCTAAAATATTGATTGGAATACGACTTCTTTGTTCTACAGGGCTGTGATGCATCGATACTACTAGACGACACAGCATCATTCACAGGCGAAAAGACTGCAAATCCAAACAGAAATTCAGCTAGAGGGTTTGAAGTTATTGACACCATTAAAACTCGTGTGGAAGCCGCTTGCAGTGCCACCGTTTCTTGTGCGGATATCCTCGCTCTGGCTGCAAGGGATGGAACTGTTTTGGTGAGCTTATTATAATTCACTTGACAATCTGATTTCCTTCTTGCCTTTTTTGCATGGAAGGAAAAAAAAGAAGTTATGTTTAGAGAGAAAGAGATTTGAATTCTAGTGTTCCTCCGCGTTTGGTTGGGACTTGGCCTAAAGTAAAATCTCACGTAAAAAGAAATGATTGAGAGCTTTCACTTATCTCATTCTTCTCTTTCTATTAATTTCTTTGCTTCTCTTTTGAAAACTTTGAAAATAAAATATATTTTTTATCTCCTTTATAAAATGAAAGGTTTAGATTTAAAAATTTTATCTATATCATACACATTTCGAGGTCAACTCCACAATGTGAAATTTCAAACTGTCCAAGAAACAAGGAATATTTCTAAAGCATGTTGGTTGAAACAAGAAAATCCATCAAGAATTATATGTTTAGGTTAAATTAATTTTGCTCTAATATTGGCTGTGGATATAATTATATATTTGTGTGGTGTACGTATAGCTAGGAGGACCATCATGGACAGTACCCCTTGGCCGAAGAGATGCAAGAACAGCAAGTCTAAGTGCAGCAAATAACCAAATCCCAGCTCCAACCTCCAGCCTCTCAACTCTCACCTCCATGTTCTCCGCCAAAGGCCTAAGTGCCCGAGACATGACTGCACTTTCCGGTGGCCACACCATCGGTTTCGCAAGGTGCACTACATTCAGAGCTCGCATTTACAATGATACAAACATTGATGCAAACTTTGCAACCACCAGAAGAGCCAATTGTCCAGTTTCCGGTGGTGATACTAATTTGGCTTCCCTCGATCAAACCCCAGCACGTTTTGACAACAACTATTACCAGAACCTTGTGGCTCGACGAGGGCTTCTTCATTCAGATCAAGAACTCTTCAATGGTGGATCTCAAGATGCAGTAGTTAGGACATATAGTAACAATGATGCTACTTTCAGAAGAGATTTTGCTGCTGCCATGGTGAGGATGGGTAACATTAGCCCTCTTACTGGAACTAATGGAGAGGTTAGAAGGAACTGCAGGGTGGTTAATTAACTATATGAGTCCTTTACTGTTAGAGTATCACAGTTTTATAGATGTAAAATCTTCAAACTGAGTAAGATTAAACACAATTAAAAAGAATATCAAGTGGTTCTTAAATGTAATTGTAAACTCTGTCCTTTGTACTTGTGGAGGGAGGCTATGTTATTTGAATTGGAATTTACTTCAATAAGTGATAAGAAGACTGTTTAGTTCCAAAACACATTCCCTTACTCGTCTCTCAATATTTCTGTCCATGTTCTTCTTAAGTTTTTTCCATTTGTACCAATTGAGTTTAACTTTTAATTTATTTTGGTAAGTATCACAACACTTTATAAATAAAGAAGAAAATTATTAGAATGGGTGACTAAACAGAACGGTTGATAACAGAAAATAAATAACAATTAAGTAGCTAAAATGCAATACATAACTATCCATTTGCACTATTGACACTAGAACATCTCTAGCATTGCTGTAATTTTATATTTCTCACTTTTGTTAGTCTTATTATTACACATTATTTCTCTACCTTTACAGAATTTCAGTCAAACAACTCTACAAAATACAAATCATAATAAATAGGGCTCACATCACATAGTTATTTCATCAATATTTTTAATACAATACTAAATTGAACATATTAATTATTTTTATATATGTTATAAATTATGAATTTAAATGGGAATTTTGGCTGGGTTGGACTTGCATTTGGATCTGATTTTGTTTTGGGTTGGGTTGGATCTTGTTTTGGACTTTAGGTTCTTTAGGCATGGTTTTGACTTTTGAGGTTTGGTTGGGGATCGTAGGGGATTTAATTATTAGAAAATAAATTAGGATTAATTTATGAAAAAAATATGGGTAATATTTTAATAAAATTATGAATAAAGTTACAATAAATTAACTACCTATAAAATTATTATTCAACTACAAGACATCTAAAAAAAAAACTTACTTTTTTGTTCGAAATAAATGTTCAATTTTCACTTTATATAATAATTAAAAAGAACTTTTGACCTTAATAAAATTACGCATTATCCTTATTATTAATCTAATTAGTAGTGAGATAAAATGAGTGTATAAATTGTGTTTTTTTAAAAAGAAAATTATTAGTAAAAAAATCATATAAAAATAAATTTATTTAAAAAATATGAAAACTTTAGACGGATAGAGTAATTTACTCTAGTTCTCATTAGATAATTAAAAACATGAAGTGCAAATGCAAAATCTGAATCCCATAACACGTTAAGGACCAAAATAGTGATTCGGCCAAATTTGGGATTGGATCATGCAGCAGCAAACATTGGAGGAAATTATTAAACATCGAAAATGGAAAGAATTATTATGAGACAGAATTACATATTTAAAAACATGAAGTGCACATGCAAATGTGAAGCCCCTTGACACGTTGGATGTGAAGCAAATGTTTGGCAAAATTTGGGGTTGGATCATGTAGCAGCATACCTTTTTTTAAAAAAAAAATCGAAAATGGAAAGAATTATTAGGAGTGAGTTTGTGTTACTATTTCTTATATTAAAAAAGGAGTTGTATTACTATTAAACTAGTATAAGTTCACTTTTTTTGTTTTCTTATATATTAGATTTCAAATTTAAGTTCGATCAGTCATGTAATGTAAATTGCAATTTTTATATTAATTAGGTAATATAATACAAAAATACTGATCATATTTTTGTATAAATTTAAATTCTTGTAGAAGTTAGAATCTGAAAATACTTTTCTCCAATGATGAGCATTCGATTTTCAATTCGGTCTTCATCTATTTGGTCTTCAACCTTTTTATGAGATTGAAAAATCGAATGCCGAAATATTTTGATTTGCTCCAATTTGATTCAGTCAAGACCGAAATTCCACTTTATATATATTTAAAATGAAATACTAATTTTTTCTAACTATTTTGAAATGTCTACGTGAAGTTTACATATCATTCATAAAAATAAAAATAAAAAGTCCTCTAATTGTATGAAGTTCTTGTATTATTAGCAAGATTTTTGTCAAGAGAAGAAAAAAAATGAAATTAGAAACAAAAATAATTAATTATTATTGTTATAAAAATAGAAATTTGGTCTTCGATCCGATCTAGTCTTTAAAATTAAAGACTAAAGACCAAACCAAAATAATTTCCTCTCTTAAAAATTGAATTGGATTGAATTATTAAACCAAACTAAATTTCAAAATTTAATCTAATCTAATTCAAACAATCAGTGTGTATCAAATAATGTCCACCCCTACCTCCACCTCCAGTACTCTCATCTAGGAATGACAATTTACTATGTTGGGATAGATTTTCCTACCTCCAATCCCCTCTATGCATAGAAATATTGTCCTCGGCTCTATTACTATTCTCGAATAAACCATAACGGGCACATCCGTTACCATCCTCGTGGGTATGCAAATTTCCTTGCCACTGCCTCCATTAAAAATGCTCATATAATAAATAACAAGAACATTTAAAAATATATAAAATGTTCATAAAATACATTCACATTACATATTTGATTTTCTTCTTATCAAGTTTTTGTATAAATTTGCATATAAGATCTTTTAAAGTAAAATTTTCGAGACTATAACGTTATTCTTTATCTTTAAATTTATTCCATAATTTAAAAAGTTCTTGTTGAACAATTTAACAATGATGCATCTTAATAGCCAATCGGATATCATCCAACGATTATTTAATTTATCCATCTTTTATGAAAATAATTTTATCTTCCCGATTTCTAGATAAATATCCAAGTGAATGACATTTTGTATTGAAGTTCCACCTAATCTTTTACATCTCATTTTTTTAGCAAAATTACTTTTACTTAAATCAGATAGACGTTTGAGAAAAATAGATAGATACTCACCATTTAGTCAAATATTAATTTTAATTAACTATCTAATATCATTAGACATTCCTTTTTATATTAGAATTCACAATATCTCCATTTTCATGTAATATATTTGTATATTTGTGTCAATGAATTAATAGAGAGTAAAGAGTAATAATTTTGAAGTTTATGAATTGAATCATTCATTTTGTATAGAAAGGAAGAAGTAGAAAAAGAAGTTTTTGTTTGAAATAACTATTTACAAGTGGAAAATTGAGTGAAGAAGAAGAATAATAAGTTATGAATCTTGGATTGAAAAAGAAGGGAGTTTTGTCAAATAAAAACCCTTATATATATATATGTATGTATAATATATATATATATGATATGTACATATATACATATCATATTATTTCACATTTTTTTTCTATTTTGGAATTTTTAACGTGTGTATATATTTATTATTTTTTATGAATTTTATAAATGTATAATGTAATAATTGAGATTATTTAATGTAATGTTTTTTATTTTATTTTAATATGTAAAATTTTACATTTTATTCTTTAAAATGCTTAATTAATTTAACAAAATTAAAAAATCTCTATATATATATACACACACTAAATATAAATAATTAATTCAACAGATACGACATTTCCATTCTCACTAAAATTTGTAATTAAAGCTTCATTCTCGTTCATGTCCCCACTTAAATATTGGATCCATCTTGACCCTGCCCAGTTGCCATCCCGGTCAACTAGTCTATGCTACCATAGGTTGACTATTGATCCATGTGAGCAAGGAATTGAGCAATCCAATGCCAATGCTTCCCTGTCATCAGTCAATAAACAAATAAATAATTACATCTAACAGCAAAAAGAGCCCGAAAATGTTGCTCTTGGAAGGAAAATCCAAAATGATGTTGGATACTGTATAATGTGGGTCCCATATGGGAGAGCACACACAATCACTATCGCATATGACATTGGGGCATGCCATCGAGCGTGCCCGTACACACGCTCTTTGCTCGCGTGGGTCTTCAAAATTCCCCACTTTGTCCCCTCATCTCTATCTGTAAAAGTGGTATATCCCGAAAAGAATAAACCCCAAAATAATCTTTCTAGAAGAATAATTTGAGCAAGAAAATCATTATTGATTCAATCATATTCTTCTCTTCTTTTTTTTTTCTTCTTGTAAAACGAATTTATTTAGGAATGTTTGTGTTTAAATTATTTAATAGAGTATCTAAAATGTATTTGATGGTTTATAAAGATAAATTCAATTATTTTACACTCCTTTGAAAATTAACACTAGTTTTAGTTGAGGTTTAATATAGAATAAAAATGAAAAAATAGACACAGACTAAATGAAAAGTTAATTAGAAAAGATACTATTTTCACTCGTGTTTGATTCGAGGAATTTGAAAGGAAAATATAAAATTCTAACATTAATTTTTTTTGATAAAATAGAAATTATAAATTTTTTTATAAGTACTTTCGACTTCAAATTACTCCTTTCTATTTCCAAATATAAGATGTTGAGTCTTTTTTTTATATCCTAATGCCATAATTCACTAATTTTTATCACAAAAAAGTTGTATGAAATCTTTTAGGCAATTAATTATAAAAGGGTAAAATGGTTAAAATACCAATTATATCCAATTTTACATATTAAACATGTTTTTATTATTCAACTTGTTTCTATACCATTGAGAGACTAGTTTAACTATTTCACTCTTTTCTTAATTTGCTATGTGAAAGGTCCATGAATTTCTTTTAAAAAAAACTACCGTAAATTATGATGGCAGGATATAAAAAATAAAAGATATAATCGGTAAATCATAAATAACTTAAAATATTTCACACCATGTTATCTTTAATAAACAATAAACAATAAACAATAAGATAGGTGAAAAGTATTATAGATAGCAAGGTTTTGTATACAATTCTCCGAAGTGCACAAAACTTAAGCCTATCCTTATTCCTTAGATTTCATTCCAATTCATATTGAATTTTTCTATGATAGTTTTTAACACCAATTTATTAAAAAAAAATAAAACGGTAAGTCTATGATTTTTATATTTTAATACACATCCAATGTATTATGTATAAAAAAAGAGAAAAAAAAAATATAATTCAAGGTTTAAGCCTAAATTGAAAATAAAGAAGTCTATATATTCATTCATTTGTTAGCTCATTCAATAATTCCTTTATAACTTTATGATAATAAATTATACATCAAATCTACAAAAGAAAAGAACTAATTTTTGTTTTTGTTTTAAAACAACATCTAAAAGAACATGAATAAGTACCATTTTATTAGGAAAAAAAATCAAATCATAGTTAAATAATCCTTTTTTTTGGTAAAAAATTAAATGTCCATTCTTAATGTAATATTATTCAACTATAAATAAACTATGTTATTTTTTATTATTAAATTAATTAGTTGTGATTATAAGTGGCAGTGAGTTTATCAAGAAAGAAAGAAAAGGTGTAAATATTTAATTAAATTTTAAATAAAAATATTTTATTGTTTTGAAATTAAAAACAATTTCATTATCTAAGATAGAGGTTAACCAATATGTTTCTTTCAAAAGTATAAATTCAAACATTCAATTTTTTTTTTGGAAAGGCCAAACATTCAAATTTTTAAAATATAAAAATTTAATTTGAGACAGAGAATTTGTAATAAAAAAATGAGATTTAGCCAATAATTATCAGAGAAAAATATTCAAAATAGAAAGAGAAGGCGCCCCTGACGAAACAGGGAGTATTTTGAAGAGGGAAAAGAAAAGAAATATAAAAAGTATGTATATTAGAGAGAGAAAGCGAGAGTGTGAGAGAGAGAGTTCCTTTTCACACATCACATGGCTTCGTTGCCGCTGGGACCTCAACAGCAGCAACTTCATCTTCCGCCGCCCGACGCCACCCACCACCACCACCTCCACCATCATCATGACCAAGGAGCCGGAGCAGCTGCAGCTGCACTGAAGCTTGCCGCCCAGTCTCGCCGTTCTGACATGGAATCCGACAAGGTGACTTTCGAAGCACTGACTAATGATTTCTTTCCTCGATATTCTTCTAGCGACCTAGTTTTTCTATAGATTGGATCTTGATCTAGGTATTTAAGCTCCGTGTAGTTGCATTTCTTCCTTGATCTCCTTCTTTTTCTTCTCTAAATAAGACGGAGATCCGGCGCACTCTCCGGAAGTGCTGCCGGAACTTCACTGCCGATCTGATGCCTTAAGTGCTTCAGCTTCATTAAATGTTGTTTGAAAAATTTCATCTTAAGTTTTCTCGAAGAAAGAAAAAACAAGAAAAAACATAACAATTTTTTTCTTCTTCTCAGTTAAGTTCTCCCCCCCTGCCCCCAATTTTCTCTTATAGTTTCTTCATCCTCTTAGCTATATCGGATTGTCTTTGCAAAATTTCTTGGCAGGAAGTACTTTTCTTCCCCATAGATGGTAATGCTTATTATTATTAATATATGTTTTTTTTTTGTTTTTGAAAAATGATTTTTTTTTTTTGGGGCTAGGGATGGCTGGCTGGAACTTTTGATTTCCTTCCTAGCACAGAGCTTATAACTTCTGAGATATGTATTCTGATATGAGGTCTTGCTAAATGTATATTAGATCTGTCAAACTTTCGTGGGATCTTTATTCGTTGTCCAAACGCGTTTAGGTCATCTTTCTGGTTGTAGAATTCGTCTTTTAAGGTATTTCTTATAGCTGTCTTTCTTTGCCTTGGGCTTTAATCTATGATAGAGGTTGCTTCGTGTGTTTACTGACGGTTGATTCTCCTTCAATAAGGAAGCGTGTATTGTTTCAGTTACAAGCTTTCTTGACATGTGATGCTTTCATCGAAACTTTAGTTTTGCGTCATATCAGGCTTTGCTTTTTAGGTTTTGCTGCATCTCTTGATTAAATCCTTCTGCCTGTTGAAGTTTTTCTGTTTTGGAATTACAAAGGCTTAAATAGTTTCTTAAGCTAACCTGCTTGGTGATGGTAATATACTAAGATTGTTGACGTTTTTATGAAATATTTTCAATTCTTGACATCAGATGTCTCTCCTCAGTCCATCAGTAGAAAGGTTCATTGTTAATATGGCATTATGGCACTGATTGCTCAAGTTTGTTTCTTTGTAGGATATGTCTGCTCCTGTCATTGAAGGGAATGACGCTGTTACCGGCCACATTATATCAACTACAATTGGAGGCAAAAATGGGGAACCCAAAAGGGTTAGTTTTCAATTTTCAGAATTATGGGTTAATGAGTCTAACTCTAGCTAGGTTATGAAATTTAGGTTAGTAGGTTAAGAAAAATGTCTTGGATCTTTAAGTGTGAGAAATGTTCTTTTCTATAACAGAAGTTCTTTTTTCCCACCCTTAAAAACAATTAAGGGAATTCTAAAATTTCTGATCCATGATCAGTAATTTTGTTTGTCTGGTTGCTTATAATGTTTCATTAACAGACTATCAGTTACATGGCTGAACGCGTTGTGGGAACAGGATCATTTGGAATAGTTTTCCAGGTTTGCATCCTTTAACTTCTGTTCTGATCGCTTTTACTGCTCGTTGTCGTTTCCAAGTTAATGATATGACATCACTTGTCCAGGCAAAGTGCTTGGAAACTGGAGAAACCGTTGCCATAAAGAAGGTTTTGCAGGATAAGCGGTATAAAAATCGTGAGCTGCAATTAATGCGCCTGATGGACCATCCAAATGTGATTGCGTTGAAGCATTGTTTCTTTTCTACTACAACAAGAGATGAACTTTTCCTTAACTTGGTGATGGAATATGTCCCTGAGACCTTGTACAAGGTTTTAAAGCATTACAGCAATTCCAATCAAAGAATGCCGCTCATATATGTCAAACTTTACATGTACCAGGTTTATAGCTATGTGCTTTGTTAACTCTTGGAGCTTTTGTGCTATTCTATTTGTTTGTCATCGCAAATAATGTTGCTATGTTCATCAGATATTTCGGGGGCTAGCTTATATCCATACTGTTCCTGGTGTTTCCCATAGGGATGTGAAACCTCAAAATCTTTTGGTATGTCATTTTGCTCTTACCCAGTTATTTCTTTTATTGGAAAAAATTATGATTGGATCTCACATAATTCTCTTTCCTGTAGGTTGATCCTCTAACCCACCAGGTCAAGCTTTGTGATTTTGGAAGTGCAAAAGTTCTGGTATGTTAGTTGTCACCTGTAGAATTGTTGAGTAAAGGATGTGCACCTGTACCTTTTATGTAATTTGCTAAGACATTTCCCTTAAAGTTTATGTAAACATTTCTGTCAACACCAGCATACATAGTAGATAATAATGTGTCCTAACAGTGGAATATTTGCCTGCAAACCAATGTCATTATTATGGAATAGTTGAAGTCTCTCATTTTTTGTTAATCTATACAAACACATACTTTACCTTTAACTTTTTAATGGTCTTATTTTTGGTTGAACATTCCATTTCTTTATGTCATTATTCATGTATTCTTCTTTGTTATTTAACTGAGGTCACATTTCTTCAACCAAATTGTTTATACGTTTCTTGCTTTGAGTATGTGCATCTGGGTGATTTTGTTTAGCATTGAATTATTAACTAGGTTAGAATGCTTCGTACTCTGAATCTTTATTTATTGGCTTTCAATCTGTAATGATCAGGTAAAGGGTGAAGCAAATATATCATACATTTGCTCGCGCTACTATCGTGCTCCAGAGCTTATATTTGGTGCAACAGAATATACTACTTCTATTGACATTTGGTCAGCTGGCTGTGTTCTTGCTGAGCTCCTCTTGGGCCAGGTGCGCTGTTGTGATAATCTTCTGATTTAGATTTTCTACAACTATCATTTCTGGTTGAATCAATGTTTTTGTTTGAACTTTCACAATACCTCTGTACTCAATCTAACTATATATCCTATCACAGCCGTTGTTTCCTGGAGAAAATGCAGTTGACCAGCTTGTAGAGATTATCAAGGTATACCCTTGTAATTGATATTTACTTTTCGGACTTTCGATTACTGCAACTTTCCGCATTGATTTTGCGAGTTCTTTCTTTCTTATAGGTCCTTGGTACTCCAACTCGAGAAGAAATTCGATGTATGAATCCAAATTATACTGATTTTAGGTTTCCTCAGATCAAAGCGCATCCTTGGCATAAGGTATGGCATTTTACTTTTTCCCTAGTGACATATGGAACTCCTTGGGATTGGTGTGATTGAGAAATTTACAAAGGTAGTAATAAAGAGTCTGGATACAGGTTTTCCACAAACGGATGCCTCCTGAAGCAATTGACCTTGCTTCTCGACTCCTTCAATATTCACCAAGTCTCCGCTGTACTGCTGTGAGTATAACTGATCTCATCTGGTTGCACATGCTAAATATATGCCATATGAACTTGAACATTCTACAGGAAACATAGGACTTTGAAATTAGACGGATGTTTTCGTGAGTTAGCATGTTGCTTATGCACTTGAAAACTTATTTTAGATATTTTCCAGACAATATTCTCTAGTATTTCTCTTATTTTCTCAGCCTTTATATTTTCTTCAAAAGGGAACTACTACTGTCTGTCTCTGATATTTCTTCCATTTTCCTGCAGTTAGAAGCATGTGCCCATCCTTTCTTTGATGAACTTCGGGATCCTAATGCTCGCCTACCAAATGGCCGCTCTTTTCCACCCCTTTTGAACTTCAAACAGGAAGTATGATTTTATCCAGTTTGTTATATTACTATTTTTTATATATGTTCTAACCTAATTTCTTTTTCTAGATCTAATTGTTGAAGAAGGTTCCTTAGAGTTTGATTCAAATGGTTAAACAATGTATTGGTGTTTCAGTTGACTGTGATTTTATGTGTCAATTTCTCGTTTTAGGAAACCATTTGAAATTTGATTTTTGAGCACAAACCAATTGAGAGTTGCACCCTCGTCATAATTTGTTTTATTTCGTACATCCTAAACAATGTGTGTTGTAGATGGCATGTGTGTGAAAGTTGGAGGCTTTTATTGTAAAACTGGGATAACCAGAACCTCCTCTCTGGCTCCCTGCCAAGAAGGGAAAAGGGGGTGTTGGGGATTTGTGAGGAAGAAAGAAAATAATGGAAAGTTGTAACAATAGAGTACTGGACTATTTCATTCCTCCACTGGAAAATTATACAAGTGCAAGAGCATGAGTAGATCATGAAAAAGCAAACTAGTTGCATTTACTTGCTTGCTGTGATTGCTTATGGAAATTATCTTGTTGCAAAAAGTAGTAATACACTGCTGTACTATAGGTATGCTATGAAAAGTTCTTTTCTTTTGTAAAATGATTAAACCAGAAAATGTGTTGTGAACCTCCACTAGCAGTTCTATCTGCTTACTGCCTCTGAGGAAGTTATACAATCCATGTAAAAGACTGGATAAACCTGGATATTATTTCCAACATTGTGAGCACAATAAGTATGTTCTGAAGCTTCACAGTATCTTCTGCTATAAGCTAGTAGGTAGAGGTTGAGGGAAATGAGTTTCAGGCTAGTTAAATGAAATACAAGCAATTACCTTAAAAGATGCATAAGATTTCAAAATCTAATAAGGTAAATGCCTCTTTTAAGGTAAATGCTTGTATTTCATAATACTTAGAAGATTAGATGGAAATGTTTTTCAGAGTATGTGTATGTGATTTCTTACCCCTTGTTGGGAACAGAATGTTATTAATATCTACTGTTCTTGGCTGCTTCATTTGGGTTTCTTTATGGGTTTGGCTTGGTGGTTTGTCTTCTGTCAGCACAGTAGTACTCTGAATTCATACCCCTTCTCGGAGAAATTTAAAACTGTGTATTACAGAAACAAAATTGCTTCTTGCAAAATATTTACTTAAAATATACTAGTCATCCACATAGTTTGAACTTCCATTTTTTTTTTGCATAAGCTAGTAATTCTTTAGCCTGAAAAATGTTTTTCATCTACTTTGGCTAGTAGTCCACCTCCCCATTCTTGGAATTCTTTGGCAGGGTATTTACTAAGATACACCACATAGCATGAACATAATCATATTCTGTCTCTGATTGCAGTTAACTGGAGCTTCACCTGAGTTGATTAACCGGCTAATACCGGAGCATGTTCGCCGGCAAACTGGGCTCTTTTCACATCCTGCAGGGACATGATCAGTGTCAAATGTTTCTGTTCTTGTTGAAGGATATAAAACAAAATTGAGGTTCCCTGTGGTTCGGTCATCTAGCTGACGATTTGTCTTGGCAGTGGTTGTCACCCTAAAGCATACAAGTGACAGCATTCACATGGCCGGCAATTTGGTGATTCTACTCATCTTAAGCTATGTAAACAAACTCATCACCTCATCTGTACATTATTTTGGTCAAGATTTCAGAGATGTAGGAACTAAAATGGAAATATGCTATGTGTGGACAGCTAGGTGCTTATTGTAGTTATATTGTTTTTCTTATTACATGTCTGAGTTACTATGCTAGTAAATTTGTCTTCCAAATTGAAAGTGTTATTTAAAAGTTTACTTCGTTCTTGCATATGATCTGTTACCCTTAAACAGCTCTTATAGTGGCAATTTCTATCACATCTATCGCAGGTAAAATGGTAAGGCAGGAAACATATACGAGAAGTATTTGTCTTTGCACCTGATAAGGTGCAATGTTTGCCAAATTTCATTTCTTTTCGGGTCATATTGAGCTAGCTTGTCTGGATGGAGCTGAAACTAGTGGCCTTTCGTTAAACATTGCCATTCCTTGAACCCTAAGTTAGCTTATGACATTCAATAAGCAATTACATTATATCTGGAGGGGCCATACCTTATTGAACATATTTTCTACCCATATTCCTTGGGGTAAAAAGGAAAAAACCATTATCTGTACGAGTTTTGAGACCACCGGCAAAGCAGAAACTGAGCTGCATTTAAGAAAGTACATAACTTTGACCATTACTTATAAATCAATTGATCTATATTCTGGAAGAAGAATGGTCCCAAAATTTGAGCCACGCCAATCAACTACCTATATTTGTCATCGCGATGCATTTATTTGGTCACTTGTTTCCCCTTGGTGTTTTTATTATTTATCATTTTGTTGTTGGGGCCGGGGGGGGGGGGGGGGAATGCAATAAACATCCGCTCCTAATTGTTGGATCTCTTCCCTAAAAAAAAAAATGTAGGATCTCTCCTTTGGAAGAAGCTGAAAACTAATTTTATAGCACTGCAGTCTCTCGGCCTTCTGATTGACCAGTGCTGAATGTTCCGGTGAATTGAAGTCCTAGCTAGATTTTGTGACATCATGAATGGCATTTGCCAAATAACCAACATTCCCTGTTGTAACTCCTGCCATGCTGCATTTAAAACCCCTGAATTAGTGTCTGAGAAATGAATGGCTGGGGAATACAAAAGAAAAAAAAAAAAAAACACAGCAGAAGCCTAATTCAATGAGCAGTTATTTTACCTGATACGTCCATTTCGAGTCATATAAATATGATACTCATTTGTCAAACGATCAACTTGTTCAGGAGTCAAGCCGCTAAAGCAGAACATTCCAATCTGTTTGCATGCAGCAATGATCAGAGATTCTCATGGAAATAAAGTTCAGAGTGATTAGTAGACAATACAATACCTGGTTGGTTATGTGCTCCCAAGACAAAGGTGAACCCAACTTCTCAAGGTTTTCCCGTAGAGAAGTTCTCATTCCGATTATGCGATCAGCCATACCCTAAAGAGCAAAATTTTGTTGACATGTCATCAATCTTAAAACTTGAGAAGACACATTCGAAAGAACATTCCAATCATATCCCTTCAAGAAAATTTGTGAACATGCATTCTAGAAGTGGCAGCAGATAAATGGCTCTCCCCAAGTTTAAATTCACAAAGCACAGATCAAGGTGGGAAATGATTCGTTCTTTACTCATTTAATAGGATATTAGTTGTGCCAGATAAAATGGAAACTAAATCTTTATTCAAGATAAGAAAGAATATACTATTGTTCAGATTCGGGAAAAAGAATGTTCTCAGCAAATTACCTTCACTTCTTTAAGCCACAATTTCTTCAAGTCTGGGTCACTAAGAATGATTGAAACGACAAGAGCACCATGGACAGGTGGGTTACTGTACATGGGTCTTGCCAGTTGCTGCAACTGACTCTTAACAGCCACTGCTTGCCTCTCCTCTTCACAAACTACACTACAAGAAGGAAAAAAAAAAGTTATTAAAAGGTAATAGACCGTTCTTTATAATAGCACTAAGACAAACGATGAATTTTTCATTTAATATCAATCAAAGAATTTCTGTAGACTGTGAAAGGCTGTCAATATCCATGCATAGCAGGGAGAGCAAAAATGCAACATAGAATATGTATAAACGTTGATCAACATGTCATTACTTGGACTATGAAAACATTTAAAGCCATTTAACGATAGTTCTATTGCAACACAAATTTACCTGACACAGCCTACTCTCTGGCCATAAAGCCCCATATTTTTCGCATAAGATTGAGCACACCCAATTAGATGATCATCCTCGAGGAAAATCCTGATAGACTTAGCATCCCTTTCTGGATCACCACTGGCAAAACCTTGATATGCCATGTCAAAGAATGCAAAATGCTTTTTGACCTGAAATTTATACATGAACTTACTCAAAAGGAGACAACTAAGAGTGTAAAAATAAAAGACCGGATCATAAAACAGTTATTTGTTATAGAATATTAACCTTAAACTGTTGTGAGATTTCTCTCCATTGTTCTTCTGATGGATCAACTCCAGTAGGATTATGAGCACAAGCATGAAGGAGGAAAAATGATCCATCTGGTGCATTCTGTGCGAAGATAAAATTTTAGTCAAAGAAGAAGAGAGCAAAAATAGTGATAAGAAAGAATCTACAAACAACTCAAATGAGACCACCTATGTGTTTGTGTACCTTTATGTCATTCATCATCGATGCAAAGTCCAACCCCTTAGTCCCTGGATGATAATAGTGAAATGTGTTCTGAGGGACATGAGCATCTCTCCAGATGTTATGATGACTACCAAAGTTACTGATTAGAAACTTGGAAAGGCATGATAAACAAAACAAGTGAAAGTGTGAAGCAACTGATGAATTCTCTTAATGGTAAACTAAGCACATGTGGATATCCAATCTGTTCAATAATAACTAGAATTACTCACTTGGCCCAGGTAGGAACTGGAATAAAAATTTGTGAATCAGGACAAAAACGTTTTTGAAAATCTGCAAAAAGACGGCATGCCCCAGTCCCAGAGAGAGCTTGCACTGCTGCAATCCTCTTATCTTTAATCAAGTCAGAATTTTCCCCATACGCTAACTTCAGTGTTTCCTCAACCATTTTCATGCTTCCTCCCATAGGAAGATATTCCCTGTAAAGATTAGAAGTACATAAATTACACACTTCATTTATATACTTAAACAAAAAGAAAATAAATTTTCCAATCCATACTTCCCAGAAGAGATGATTTCCCAATCTTAATCTTGTCCACTAAATGGCATGGCCATCTTAATTACTTGTCATAACTCCATATTGACATGTTCCATAGGAAGCAACTCAGAAACAGATAGGTGATAGGGAGGTTCACTAGTTACATTGCATTCTGGCATGTCTTTCTCTCTAATGCCAAAAGAGATGGGGAATGAGAGGAGAGAAGGTTGATATTCTATATTTAGGACACTGCATATGCCAATCAACCAATAAAAGCATACTGATCAAAGTAGGCTACAAAGAACAAAAGAAAAATTAAGCCCCCTGGACAATACAAGAGCTTTTGGCTACTGAAGGCATCATAATTAGAAGTACCATTTGATGGGGCTATACAGCACAGTTTAGCGATGTCTCAATTATGATTTCCATCCCTAGTGTGAAGTTCCAGCAAAAAGACTCAGAAACCAACTGATAAGATTTTGGTCAGTTTAGAATATCATATATCCTCAGGTAACCCAGAATAATATTACTCTTCCAGCTCTAATTTCTCGTTAGTCTAAAAACAGAAGATTACGATTGAAATTTCATTATCTTGATTACTTACAGAGAAGCAAACTTCTCTGACTATTTCATTTACAGGCAAAGAAAGCGCCATTCTTTCTGCTGCGTATCCTGAGAGAAATTGCACAGAAGAAGCAGGTCACAAGGTAACAATGTTGCTTTCCTCTAAAAATGAAAATTCATTTCTTTCTGCTACAAATCTTGTGATCTCAATAAGATTGAACGAATTTTTCAGCACAATTTGTTACGTACTAAGATTATCCCAAGGCTTATATCTACATTTTCTTTTTCTCCAAAAGCTAAAGGAAGTCTTGTCAAAGATACCCATCAAACAACACAACTCGCAACTTGGTTCATGCTAACTAAAGAGAGTAGGCACCGAATAGTAATGTGAAAAGACCACTTATCCTCAAGAGAATCAAATTCTAAGTGGCACCAAAGGAGGATAAGAAGATCAAAAAACATCATCCCACTAAAAATTGGACCACATAAAATATGCCACTTGAAAAGGATACACAAAGTAAACAGAGATTTTTCGATTTGCAGAATTAGACATTCTTTAACACACAGTAAGACAACTTTATTGTCAAGAAAGATGCAAGAAACTACAGGGGGATTAATATGGGATATGATTTAACAGGGCTTAATTACTTACATGTTCAGGTTTCCGGCAATTCTCCGCTCTGCTTCTCTGACACACTCCAAAACCACTGGCATTCCGTTGTCATCTCGATAAGCTCCCTTGAACCCAGGAAAAAAAATATAAAACAATCGAAATCGCTCTTAAACATCTCAAATCGCTCTTAAAAATTAATCATATGAAGAAGTTGCAAAGAAAGCGGGAGATTCAATAATTGATTCTCTAACAAACGCCAGCTCTGCAAGGATAAAAACATGAAAAGAAAAAAAATCCTAGTACTCCTATTTTAACGAGTTATTAAAAGTAAAACATCACGAAGCTAAAAATCAAAAGTTAGCTGTAAACTTGAGACAAACAAACGAAACGAGATGGATTTTCCGATGTTTTCTCAGGGATCAAAACAGGACAGAATGAAATTTCAAAAAAGGGGGCAAAACTTACGACTCCAACATTGACTTTGTTGGGAGTAGGATCCGCCAGAAACGCCTCGGTGACTCCAAGAATCGGGTCCTTGGGAGCTGGTTCCACGTTTCGCCACCAAGAAGACATAGATCGCCCTCCAAACACAACTCCGGACCTGGTGATACGACTCGAAATCCTCATCCTCATCCTCAGCGCCATATCAGATGAAGTGTTCTGAGCCGAAGCAGAGAAGGAGAGAAGAGAGAAAGCGTGGGTTTTGCGTAGTGTTGAATGTGTGAGTGCGTGAGAAAATTAAATATGGCCGGGTGAGAAATGGCGGTGACAACTTACGAGTTGCGGCGCCTAGAAATGCGTGGAGTGGTAATAAGATGACGTGGAGTGGTATAGTATTAAGGAAAGGTGACGTTGAAGAATTTATATAAACTCCTTTTTAAAAACGTTTTTTTATTAATATTTGAAAGGCAAATTGACTAAAAGAGTCCCTTATTTTTATTTATTTTTAATTGTAATTCTTGATATTCTATTTCAATTTACTCATCTAAAATTTATTTTTGGTTCTTAAAACGAAATTTCGATAAAAAAATGACCGAAAATTGCAAGTGATTCTCAAGTGCAACATTTTTTAAGGAAAAAATTGATAATCTACTTTTCAACAAAAAAATAAAATTAGCCAAAATAGTTCTTTATCTTTACAATTTTTTTGCCATTGTTTTACTATTTCAGCCATGGGAGTTCATGATCTATTTTTAAGTAGTCGTTTTGGTTCCTAAAATAAAATTCCAATCAAACCCTCTAAAGTAATTTCGATTGCAATGCCAAAGTTTGGGACAAATTTTTTTGGAATTCTTACGGCTTTGAACTCCTCAAGAGTAAATCTAACTCACACAATTCATCTATTAATTCACTCAAATTTAAATAAAAACATAGATAATGAACACAACAAAAATTTAGTAGACAAAAATTACATCCCACAACAAACTAAAATTACAACACAAATTATCAAACTCTCACATAAAGGCATAGTGCAAGAAAAAGAATTAAAACAAATTGATTAGGTTTTGTTAGTACTCACATGATGGCTCATTTTTTTTTTTGGAAAAAATCATGCCCTGAGAGTTTGGTAATTTATGTTATAATTTTAGTTGGTTGTAAATGGTGATTGGTGTCTACGCATTTTTATTGCGTTATTTACCATCGAAATTACTTTAGAGGGGTTGATTGAAATTTCATTTTAGGGACAAGACAGCTACTCAAAATAAGTGTAATTCACTCTCTTGTGAAAATACCTTAAATAAGTGTATTTCACCCCTTTCCTCCTCTTTTCTTCTGCATGTGATTTAAATTTTTCCTCACTCACTATTTTTGTTTAGAAGTAAATATTTTATTTTGTTCTTGTAATGGTCTATTGTGGTCTCTTGATAAAACCCAATAAATGCAAAGTTTACCTGAATAATATCACCAGCTTGAAATCATTTTTCACATACATATTTTAAGACCTTTTTAAGACCACATTAAAATTGAATTGACTTGCTTTTGTTCCCCTATAGTCTCTATTTAGCCTTTGGCTATATGATTTTATAGTACATGCTTTGTTCTTTGTAATAGCTGAATGTTACATGAGAAGCTTCTGCTTCCTTGTAACTGGAATTTGGCTTGCTAGATTATATAGTACATGCTTTATGGTCAGAGCTGAGTGGATGCCTCAAATCTCTCACCAATAGAAGCAAATATATAGGAGAATTAGAAATTGGCTTCTCGCAAAGTAGCAGAAATGAATGAAGGCTGCAGATTATTTATTATAGGAAACAAAGGCACTGTTAGAATCAAATACCTCCAGTTTTTGGCAAGCTAAGTACTAAAGATGCTTTGCTTTGTTTGATTATCTGGGAACTAAAGATGCTCGTTTTTTGTCTTGTTTAACCTAATGTTATTAGAGTACTCCATCAATAACCTTAGTTTATGGAGTGTTTCAAAAATAACTTAATGTATTTGAGAAATGCGAACTTATTATTAAAGATGCATTCTTCTTTGAATGCGTTAAGGTTATTTTTGAAACTTCTCAAAAGTAAGGGCAATCACAAAATGATTAAGAGAATGAAGGCAAATTGGGAAAAAACATGAAGATGCAATGGACCAAATATATATATACGTGTTGGTGAATTATAGGTTATTTTATTTTAAAAACTTCTCCAAAAGTAAGGCCAATCACATAATGATATAAGAGAAAGATGGCAAATTGGGAATAAACCTGAAGATGCATTCCAAATATGTATATGGCGTACGTGTTGGTGAATTTTGGTTGGAATTAATGACCAAAATGTCAGGACGGAAATTGTTAAGGGGACCTAATTTATTTATTTTTTAAAATAAAAATAAAAAGACCAAAATGGCAAAGAAATTAATTTAAAGACTAAATTGGCGAATAATCCAAAACCAAATATTTTCTATCATTTTGCTATTATGATTAATTTAGGACCACAAAGTGAATATGGATTTGATCTATAATAAAATTTTCCTTTTAGGAATTCTAAATTCTATCATGAACTAGGTCTATAGGACTTTGTCATAAAATTAAAAACTTAATTAATACAAGGAAGACAGCATAGAATGTTTAGGGATTTGCTTTAGCTTTCAAGGGAAAAAAACTTAGGGATTTTAAATTTGGTGAGTTGAGTTATTTGGAAAATGAGATAAAGTTAGGACAATTAGCGATCTCTTTGGTAAATAGAAATTGACGATTGATTACTGACAAAATTTCAATTTACATAAACGAAAAAGAAAAAAAAAATGAAAATTGTTAATAAACACAAATTTTAGTTTGATGTTCTTTTCTAGTGTTCTTTAATGCAATTTGTAAGAAGCTACACATAAAGAAAGATAAGAATATATACTAGTGAGTATTGATGATGTGAGACAATGATCATAAAAATAGAACGCAACTTCAAAACTAACAATCCTAAAGTTTATAGTTAATTGCTAAATTAGTACATAAAATATTGTGAACTAATACTCCTAACTCATCCAAAATGCAAGCTAAGTCATCATATTGATATTTGTTTCACTTTCCTTTCCTTCTTCATCTAGTAGAGCTTGAGTATTGAATTCTCCTCCCATTAGTTTTAAATGTAATTAAAATATTCACTTTGACATTCAAATGAGATAAAATTAACGAAATGTAGCTATATGTTATAAAGTAAAAAAAAAAAAGCCTCTGAAAAAAGAACTGAAACTTAGAGTTAAATTAGATTAAAGCTATGAAAACTGGTTAATTCTTTTATTATTGTAATAAATTATCAATTTCAATAATATTATTTTATTTTACACTTCTTTATTTATTTAATTTTAAAAAATAAAATATTAAATTCACACAATTCAGTTGCTAACATCTTCACTAGAAAATCAAGAATGTCGAGCTTAATCCTTTGTCTACCTTTGCCATGCAATGATCACATCAGAATGCTTTATTTCCTGACTTGCCTTCTTGCGATGATACTTCCTGTGAAAGTAGTATGGCATATTATCAGGAATCACCAATAATTCTGGTCTTAAAAGAGGGATATGAGTAAAAAAAAAAAAAAAAATTCAAATAACTATACCTTTATAATGAGCAGCTCTTTCACCATATTAAAATCTCCTTGCCCTGTTAAAATTTCAAATTCCTTAGTTTGTGAGATGTCCAGAAAGTATTAGAAGAGTAGATCTCAGTACTTGGTGAATTATTTCAAATACCTTATGTTGTAGAGGGAAAAAAAGACTTGATTCTCTCTTATTTGAGATAATTAGAGAGAAGAGAAAGTATAATTTTTGAATGAAATTAAAATGTATTAATTTTATTGGATAAAGCGATTTATATCTTTAGAAGACTTTTTAAATCTAAAAATGACCTAGATATTAGAATGGAAGAAATGCTAGTTGAATTGCTTTTTTCTTTCATTACCTTTAGATCAATTGGGACATTATCTTCTTCAGTCTCTCCATGCATTCATTGGAGCCTTGGCGCACTTAGCTTTCCGTAAGAAAATCTGTTGAGTTGAGGACATTCCCATATCTTCAACTCTGTCAGAGAGGGCAAGATTAGCTCATAGTCTTCTCCTTTGCTAAAACTTTTGAGATTCACAAGATTGTTGAGATGTATACTCCGCAGTTTGGGAAACAAAAATTCTTTAATGTTAACATCAACAACATCTTTTGTTACTTCTCCACCAATAATATCCTCCATGGAGTTGCAATAATGAATACTTATTTCCTCAAGACTAGCAAACATATTCGCCATAGACAGAGTGTGAGGGAACACATATTTTAATCCATTGCACCCAATGATATCAATACGTGTTAGATTGTGAAGGGATCCGCTTGGCATGTGGAATCCTATTAACCGTTGAGGGCAATTGTCGATCAAAGAAACATCCAGAATCTCCAGTGCAGGGAATGAGACCTAATAATAATTATACATTTAATCAACCCAAAATACGTAACAAAGTCATTATTTAATTTATTAAATGTTGAAAATTTATTTAATCAACTCAAAATTCACTAAGAAAGTCAATATTTAATTTATGAATTGGCGAAAAATTATGCATTAAATGTTTGTGCGGATATGAACAGAAACATTTTCTAACTAGTTCTTCCCAAAAATCTAAAGTGGAATACCTTGTCAAGCAAAGCTTGTGGCTCGTGGCTGAAGCAAAATCCCTTAAATTTCTTGAGTTGATAAAGTTTGAGAGATTTCAAGGATGGGAACTCAACCACTTGTTCATCTGCGTTTTCTTCCATGCAAACCACCACCTCCAAACTGCTACATCGAGAAATATCTAAATCCTTAAGATGCACAAGGCATTTTAGGATTGATTGAATTCTTCCACGACATAAGCCTTTTAGTGTATGACAATACCTTACTCTCAAAGATTCCAAGTTCCTTAGCCCATCCATTTGGATGACCTGCACATCGTTGGTGTCAATAATGTACTTAATATTAGGAGAATATATTAGCTCAAGTTCTCTCAAGTTATTCAACCCAAGTTTTTTTACCAACTCAGGCACAACATTTCTCTCAAGTTTATTGACCTTTAATGCATTACGGGCAACAATGAGTTCCAAAGACCTTTGGGCGACTTCATATGGAGCTGGAGACCTGTATCTTCTGTGTAGGTCTTTATTGGATATGTGAAATCTTTCCAACTTCCTAAGATCCAATCCTTTTAGGATTTGAAGCAAGATATCCATTTCTACTCTGACTTGGAGAGTGGTTAAATGGGAGAATGAATAAGCCTCTGTAATCCATGTGTGATCAGCCACTTCTTTCTTCTCTATCTCATAATATCCCATGTACAACTCTTCTAGCTTCTTTAAGCCTAAGAAAGTGCCGGATGGAAATGGATGATTTTCCTTAAACCTCAAATCTAGCAACATTAGATTGGTCAGTTGTGCAACTTCTTTCGGGAAACCAGGGAGAATGGATTTGTAAAAGCTTAAAATCTCTAATGTTTTCAAACACCTAATGAATGATAAGTCTTTAGCTCTAAGGTCACATTGTTGCAGACACAAAGTCCGAAGGCTTATTAAGCTACATTGTAATGATGATGTTAGCCATTGCCAACCACGTAACTCCAAATCAAGGACCCTAACATCTTTCATCCCTTCCACGGATATGTTTGGTAAGATTTCGTGACAGACATATTTTCTTGACATAAGTCCCTGCCCTTTTCCTGTATCTGCCATGATAGATAAGCAAACATCTCTCACCACGTCGTGTAACTTCATGTGCCTTTCTCTCGTGCTTGACAATAGCAGATAACAATCTTTCAAATAATCCACAATTGTGCCAACCTTATCTCTCATTTCATTCAATCTCATATCCGGATCAAACATCGCAAGTCCTTTTACATATCTGACCAGAGTTTCAATTGGAATTTCATAATCTTCTGGAAATAAAGAACAAAGTAGAAGTAGTGACTTGTAATCCTTGTCTCTCAAACTTTCGTAACTCAATTCAATTCTTGTGAAGACCAAATTATTTTCCCCTTTGATGATGGCCACATTAGACTTCTTCAGTTGTCGAAGAACATCTTTCCATACATATATAGCCTTCTTATTTTTTAATATCCCACCAATGCAGATTATGGCTAAGGGTAATGCTCCACATTCTTTTGCAACCTCGTTTGCTATGTCTATTAGATCATTGTCATCATCATCTGAGATCCCTGAAATTTCTTTAAAAAGCAACCATGCTTCTGTTTCTTTCAACACTTCAACTTCAATAATCCTTTGAGCACCCATTCTATCACAGACCTCTCTAGATCTTGATGTTGAAATAACCTTTAATCCCTTTCCACCATTTTTGATAGGGATCCCTAATGAAGCCAAATCAAGATCAGCCCAAACGTCATCTAATATGATAAGAATTCTCTTATCATCTTTAACAAGTCTATCACTAATTCTTGTTGTTGTTTCATGGGGAAAGTCCCTGATGTCTGAAATGTTCAATCTCAACCCAGCTGCAATTTCACCACGAATCTTATTGAAATCCGGGGTTTGCGACACCGTTGCAAAAGCGACTTCATCAAATAATTTCTCCACCTTAACTATGTTCTTAATTTCCATGGCTAATTTTGTTTTTCCAACTCCAGCCATCCCACATAGACCAATTATGCCAATTTCAGGATACTCCAGAATTTCTAAAACTTTCTGCTTGGTTAAACTTCTGGATTCAAATTTTTCAAAATTTTGGGATGAGAGATATGAAGTTTGCCCGTTTGATGCACGGTATCCAACTTCATCAAATTTACTTTTCCCAATAAGAGTTCGGATCTCACTAGACAATTTTATGGCCTTACGGCTCAAAGAGTATATTGACTTGATAATTGGACACCTGCAATAAAAAAAAGTCATTTGGACATTACCTTCAAGAACTTTATTTGCTTCTTCTTTAACCTCTTCAACTTGTTTAAGCCATTTTTGAACATCTTCATAGATCTTTTTGACATTTCTTTTTGCTTCTTCTACTGATTCTTTCACTCGAGCTATTTTCCCATCAAGCTCGTCCAGGTCCTTTTTAAGGTTCTCTATGTTCTCCTTGTAGGAAAACATATAATGAATTTGACGCCATATTTGATCAATCAAGCTTTCAGTAGCTTTTCCGACTACAGAATTGGTAATCACTGATTCCATTTCTCGATCACTTGTTTGCTATCCCTTTTCCTAACCTTTTAATTTCTTTAATCTTCACATCCACAATTGTAAAAGGGTGAAAAATGTTAGTTACGTGGAAAACATATTCATTGAGAAGTAACAATAGAAGACACATACAATAGGAAAAATCTATAAAAATAGATTTTTATGTTAAAGAAAAAGACTAGTACAAAACTACTGATTGTTTATTTGTTGCTGTATCTAGGAATTTCACTTTCCTAAATATAACTTATTTGATCTATATAAGCATCTTTGCTCGAGTAGTAAACAACGGAAGCACCCATCTTGATTGGCGTGAGTTATTGTCTGTGTAACGTAATTCTTCCGGCCCTAATTACAAAAAAAAATATTTTTTTTATATCAACACATTATCTTTAATTGTTAGTTGTTTTGAAACAAAATAAAACATTTACTAGAAAGATACTTATTTTGAAACAAAATAAAATATTTACAGTGACACTTATTTTGAAATGAAAGGAGTAAGTTTATCTCCACTTTTTTCTAAAACACTTATTGTGATACTTTTTCCAAACTTATAATGTCCTCATCCTAAAATATAAGTCATTAGAAGACTTTTTACATAGACTAATCAACTATTTTACCTTCTATATAAGTTGCCCTTATTTATTATCTCTTGGAAATAAGAAAGAAAAAAAAAAGTTTGTTTTGAGAAGAAGAAAACATAAAGACTTTGTTTTGGAAATAAGAAAGAGGTGAGATGAGATGAAAATAAATAAGGGTAGTGTTGGAAGTCAAATATGAAATATTTATAAAATTTCATAAAATGACTTATATTTTGATATAAAAATAAAATAAAATCATTCAGCAACTTATATTTTAGGACGAAGGGAGTAGCATTTGTTTGGAATTATTACACATTTATTAACAATGTTGAAAATAATACAAATTTTGATATTAAATTCCAAATTTACCATTAATAAATGTTCTAAATCAATCTCAGGTTACTTCTATCCAAATTAATAATCACTTATTCTGCCTCCACTTATATAGGGATAAAATTGGAAAATATTAATGATTGAGGTTAGAAAGACACTTATTTTGAAACAAAATAAAACATTTACAATGAAAGGAAAAATGGAAGGAGAAAATTTTGAAACTAGTTTAAATATTTACAATAAAACAATAATTTTCTCCTTCCATTTCAAAATATTAATGGAAGGAGAAAATTTTATCTCCGCTTTTTTCTTAAAATAGTTTTGTAGTTATTAATAGATTATTGTGATACTTTTTCTAAAGTTATACTATCTCCATATTAAAATATAAGTCGTTAGAAAACTTTTTACACAGACTAATAAACTATTTTACTTACCTATATAAGTTCCCCTTATTTATTATCTCTTGGAAATAAGAAAGAAAAAAATGTTTGTTTTGAAAAGAACAAAATATAAAGACTTTGTCTTGGAAATAAGAAAGAGGTGAGATGAGAGATGAAAATAAATAAGGGTAGTATTGCAAGTCAAACATGAAATATTCATATAATTCTATAAAATGACTTATATTTTGAGACAAATCAACAACTTATATTTTGGGACGAAATGAGTACCTTTTGTTTGGAATTAAATTTTTACATTTCCTTTTTGGGATGCATAGATTAAATGTACACTTTTTTAAAATAAACATATTTTAATCTAAAATTTCACTATCCTTCTTAATTTAAATATTTATATTTCATTAATTAATTGTAGTACCACTAACAAAATTAATATATGAAAACTTCACTATGGTCACAGATTCTTCTTACTTTTTAGATTAAGTCAAATTGAATATTCAATTCCAGACGGAAGGAGTAATATTAATGTTTTTCTGTCCTAAAAAGTAAAAATTGTAGTTATAAGTGATTAAAGAGAATATTAAAATTAATAATATTTTAGATATAAGATACTCATATTTAATTAAATAATTAAGTATATCTACAACATATTAAAATGATTCAAGAATACAACTAGTATTAAAAAGATTTCGAGGGAAAACGATTAGATTGATGAGACCTAGGTAGAGTCATACATACTAGCCAAGTAAAATCATATTTGATATTGCATAATTTTTCTACGATGCCTCTAATTCTGCTTCCTTTCTAATTTTCTAATACATCTGGAGATAGAAAAGAAAATGAAATTAAATATATTATATATTATGTGTGGTGTTACTCAAAACTGAATGCTCTATTTAAACATAAAACATGTATTAACTTTTGTTTATAGGATAAAATTTGATATTTAACTATTTTTTATGAGAAAAATAGTAGAACTCATACATCATTATTTAGCACATAAAAAGAAAAAATACTGTAGAATTATTTTATCTAGTGCAACACACACTTATGATATTTATTTGTCTTATATTTGGAAAAAAGAAAAAGAAAAAGACAAAAAATGGCAAAAGATTTATGGTGACACAAACATTGTGAGGCATATTCCTAAAAACAAAAATTGTGAATATAATTATTATTTGTTAATGAAGTTCTTATTAAGAATAGAATTGAGTTTTACAAATCATTACTCTTTTGAATAGAAGAATTTATTTTTTAATAAAAAGGTATTCAAATTCACTCTGCCAAGATAGGATAATTGAACTTATCAAAAAAGAAAGATAGTATAATTGAAATTACATATACATATATAGATATATACATATATGTATGTATGTATGTATGTAGGTATATTTCGTGTAAACTTTTAGTATTAATTTATATAAGAGTACTATATATATATATGTGTGTGTGTGTATGTATATTTCGTGTAAACTTTTAGTTTTATCTAAGAGTACTATATCTACGTTACAACATATTAATTAGTCTATCTGGCGTAGAGATTTGATTAAAGGGAGTCCATTAATATATTCTCTTTTGTCTTTTATGTAATTTGGTTAACCTTTAATGAGGATAAAATACAAATAAAAGTAATTATTACATTATTTATTCATGAGATTTATATCTACATTGAAATAATAAAATATAAATTTTTGACAACTATTTCCAACCAAAAAGAGTATTTTTTATGGTTTGATTTTGATAAGATTGATGAGTTTTATCTCTTAATTTGTCTTCTATGAATGGTAGCAAGCAAAATGACACTCGTGCTGTGGCTGGTTCTATGAGATTACTTCCCCGTAGTTGGGTTTGGATAAGCAGCCAACATTTCTAGAGGACCAAAAAATACAAGAAGAATGCTCCATAGCTACTTGGAGGTCATAGAAAGGGGGATTCTAGCTGTTCAGAAAATTCAATTACAAATTCAGATACTCAACGTCGGAATGAAGTTATCAAAAGAGAGGGGGAGGCTTCACTGGATGTTGGCAATATTCTTGGGTTCACATTTGCAACTGAGGATGATCAAGTTCTTCGAGCTTTGGAAGAGGAGGAAGAACATATTCAGGGATAGATTTAATTTAAAAAATTGCATCACATCTGCAGATTAGTGTTTATGAAGATTGCTTAGTGGAACATTCGTGGTCTTGGAAAGCAAGAAAAAAATAGATCAGTTAGACATATTTTAGCCAAAGGGACACCTGATATGTTGTTCATTCAAGAATAAAAAATTGAAATTGGTGATGTCTGGGTAAATGCAAATGGGTCAGCTGGTGGCTTAATTACAGTTTGGAGACTTGACTTTTTTGAGATGGAATCTTTCATTCCACTTGACAGAATTTTTGTAGTTACGGGTACCATTTCGGCATCCAAATGAGGGTGCACTTTCGTTAACATCTATGCACCTAATTGCCAAAGTGATCGGTGTATTTTTTTCCAATTTTTGAAAAACATTCTTGGGACTTTTGTGTTGCCAATTTGTATAGGGGTGATTTTAATGTGATTAGGAGTATTGATTAGAAAGTGGGATTGTCACATTGAACAACAATGCAATAGAAAAAATGCCCTAGTCGGGACGGTTTTAACATGAAAATTTTCAAGAGCCAAATGAACAGTCTTTGCAGGGAAGTAATGCAAATGTTTCAACAATTCTTTAGAACTGGTTCTTTTAAGAAGAATATTAATAGTTCCTTCATTGTTTTAATACCAAAATGTTCTACTCCTACTACAATCAAAGACTACAGACCAACAAGTCTTGTGAGTAGCTTCCACAAGATTTTTTCTAAAGTTCTTGCTAGAAGATTGAGTATTGAAATTTGAAAGGGTGGTTGGTAGTAATCAATTTGCATTTATTAGGGGTCGTCAGATTGTTGATTGTGTTTTGATTGCAAATGAAGTTATTGATGATGTAAGAAAAAAGAAGGATAAAGCTATTTTGGCCAAGCTTGATTTTGAGAAAGCTTATGCTTCTATTGATTTAGGGGGCTTACGGATTGATGATATAGAAGTAAGAAATAAAACATTGTTAACTAAGTGGATTTGGATATATGCTAAAGATGAAGATTCTTTGTGGAGGATAAATGTTCAGAAAAAGAAAAGAAACACGGTGACGGAAAAAAGCAGGAGAGACCAAGCACTGAAAGAAGATAAAAAATGACAACTAAACTTCACCATATTTTAACACAAACTCATAGTTTTCTATGTTTCTTTGAGGCATAAATATAGATATATTCATTTAAGAGAAGAATATGCTAAAGTGACAGATATTACACCGAAAATCATAATACCATTAAGTGAGAGAAATGGTGGATAAACCAATATTGGCAATACCATTAGAGTTTTCTATTGAAACTTACAATTTTTAACAAACTAATTACTATGAACAACAAAAGTTACTCTTTCTTATAGAGTTAAGAGTTATGTGGAGAAATATTATAGGAAATATTTTGTTTTGTGCAAAAGAAACATTTCCTTTTTGAGCAAAGAGAAGCATAGTCCTTAAGAAATCAACTAATCAGTGTCATGTCAAAGTCTATAACAATTGTAAATCATAAACATACCTGTTACACTTGTATTGATCTTTTCTTCCCTTATGGATCAGAGCTCAGTGGATGCCTCAAATCTCTCACTGATAGAAGCAAATATATAGAAGAATTAGAAATTGGCCTCTCGCAAAGTAGTAGAAAAGGATGAACATGCATATTATTTATTATGGGAAACACAGGCACTGTTAGAATCAGATACCTTTGCAAGCACAACGGTGCATTTTTAAGGATTAGAATGAAGCATCATTTTCGAATTTTCGGCAATCTAAAGTACTAAAAATGCTTTGCTTTGCTTTGCTTGACCATCTGGGAACTAAATATGCTTGGTTTTTGTCCTGTTTAACCCAATTTTATTACAATACTTTGTCAATAACCTTAGTTTAGGGAGAATTTCAAAATAGCTTAATGCATTTAATAAATGTGATATTTATATGAAAGATGCATTCTTCCTCGATTACGTTAAGGTTATTTTTAAAACTTCACAACAGTAAGGCCAATCATAGAATGATTAAAAGAAAGAAGGAAAAGTGGGAAAACAATCTGGAGATGCAAATGGACCACATATACGTGTTGGACAAGTTCATGATATTTGTGAAAACATTGTAACTTTTATTTCTTTGTGAATTATGGTTATAATTAAGGTTTATAAATTTACTTTTTGGTCAAATCCATAATATATTATGCTCACCTAAATCCCATTTACAGAATTGACAAAATGAGTTAAAAATGGATTCTTTCCATTGTTTCAAATCGGAGGAAACTCCACTTACGGTAGCAATCTTTCTTAGTAATTAATTTTGATAGTGTGTTCAGATGAGGTATTTTCAAATTCTTAGGACATTTGAAAATAAAACAATTTAAAATAACACATTTCAAAATTTAAAATTTTAAAATTATTTGTTTGAAACTTTTAAAAAGTAAAGTTATTGATTTATGATAAAGTGAAATTTTGATAATTATAGATTTGAGAAACCTTTATAAATATGTTAATACATAAAAATAAAAATAAGAAAAAAGAGATAAAGAGAGTGTTTATTAATGTTGTAATCGAGTCGAGTTGAATCGTGACTAAGCATTTCGAGCTCGAGTACGACTGCTAATCGAACACTGTTCGAATTCATTCGTTTAGTGTTCAAGCAAAAATTTATGTTCGAATTTGTTCGATTATTTGTTTGTACAGTTTGAGTTCGTTCGTGTTCGGTTCATTTAATTTAACGAGCCAAATTTGAATTGTTCGATTAGCTCGAGTTCGAAACTATTCGATTTGTTCGAATGTGAATGTGTTTTTTTTTTCTAAAAAAATTCATACATGCACATTTCTCTACCCAAAAGTTTGATACCATCCACATATATAATTATAAATAAAATAAAGAATGAAATACATATACAATAAGTTCAAATAATGCATACTTATTAACTCCAACAAACAATGTATAATTATTAATATAAAAACAGTATTGATTTTGTTAGACCATTGTCATTCTTGGAGCATTGATAGTTGATACTTTGGTTAATACTCAGGTGTTTTTTTAAAAAAAAAAATTATATTCTTATATAATATAAAAATAAATATTATATTAAAATATATAAAAAATTATTATTAAATTAAAATATAATGTTTGCGAACACTCGATTATTTTTCGTGAATATGTTTATGTTCGTTTGAATAATAAACGAGCCTTAATCCTTGTTCGAACTCGACTTGATTATTGCACGAACGAGCCTTAAACGAACTCAAACGAACTCGAACGAGCTTTGTTCGCAAACACTCGGTTCGTTTACAACTATAGTGTTTATACAATTTCAAATTGTGGAATTTAGAAAAAACACCTATCTATATGCTTTTTCAATATGAGTTTTGAGTGGTTAAAAAATTCTTATAAAAAAGCTTTAAATATTGGAAAACCACCCTATCAAATTATCCAAACAAGATTTTTATGATGTGGATTTTACAAATACTGGATTAAAAGAAAAATCCATCTTAAAAATCCTTATCCCAAAAGGTTATTGGATCATGAAGTTTGCAAATACTTCCAAAAGGTTTCAATTTCATAAGGAAAAATGACCTGTTTAGTCCCTCATTTATACACTTTGCCCAATGTGATCGTAATTGAAAAACCTAAGAGTGGGGCTGGATTAGGTTTTATTCGATTTTTGCAATCTAATTCAATTAAGTCCTTCTAAGACTAACAATTATCAAACACTTGATGCTCAAACAGTATGCGTAACAATGTGTTCAAGTAAATGATAGAAATAAAACAAAGAACACAATGATTTATGATGGTTTGGTTTGTCTAACAAAACCTAGTCAACTATCTTGAGTTATCTATTTAAGGATTTCACAAAACCTTTAACGAATTTAGCACAAGAGATTACAAAAGAGGTTCACCCAATTCACCTTAGGGTTTTACACAAAGAACTCTTACCCAATCAAGGTTCACCTAACCCTTAGAGTTTTAAGCTAAATGCAACCTTGAATAAGAATTTACAAGATGTGAATAAAGAGAGTTTGATATAGATATCACCTTAGTTGTAAAGATATATTAATTCTTGTACAAAGACCTCTTTGAATAATTTGTTCCTCAAGATTGCTCAAGAACACCAATGAATGTGTAAATCCATTCTTAGATGTTTTTCACAATGTAAATGTTTTGAAAATGTTTGAAAATGTTTCTAAGATGTTCTATAATGAATGTCTATCAAATTTTAGCTCAAAAAGTCGTGTTAATAAGATTTTCAAACATTTGAATATTTTTTATGTGTGTTCCATCGGTTATAGAAATGATTGTTTAAATTCCACTCAATAGACTTGTGGTTGACCGCAACATCATCTGCAAGTATATCAGAGAGCTCTAGATATTCTGCAGACGATGAGATGAGAAGTCCGGTCGACCGTATGAACTGTGGTCGACTACACATGCAGTTAGGTCGACCGCTCAACACACTAATCATGTAACACAAGATTCCAATCAATTCTGAAACTTGCGGAATTTATTTTATAAAACTTTTAAGCTCATAAAGATAAACCTATAGATATCTAAGTGATATCAACATTTAATACTATACCTCTAGATCCTATCTAATCTAGAAACACTTGTCTTCAACTCTGGATAACATATGATCTTCCTTGAATACTTGAAACTTTGAGCTTACATGGATTAGACACTAGAATCCTAAAATGCTATCACTTGTACAATTAAGTCATTAGTCTTTATCAATATTTGCCATTAATCAAAATTAAGATATTAAAAACTTTAAAGCTTTCAGTAATTACTTTCAATTGACATTATTAGTTTCACATCTTTTTAGATATCACATAATGTGGTCATTCTAACAAACCTTTATGGTTATAACTAAGGCTTATAAATTTACCTAAATCTCATTTACTGAAAAAATATGTTCAAAATGGATTCTTTCCATTGCTTCAAATAAGAGGAAACTCCACCTACGACCTTCTCGAGCAATCTTTCTTAATTAATTTTGAGAGTGTTTGGATGAGATATTTTCAAATTCATAAGACATTTGAAAATGAAGCAATTTAAAATGAAACATTTTAAAAGTCCAAAATTTTATAAATATTTGTTTGAAACTTTAATATATGAAAAGATGTTGGACCAAATTATGAAAACGTATAAAGATGAAGGACCAATTATGGCAATTTTCCTTTTATTAATTAAATGAAGTAGTTACATAATAATTTAAACTATTATAGCTAATTTAGAAAATACAATATCTATGGGGTTTTAATTGTATTGATTAAAAAAAGATGTATTTTTATTTATTTTATTATGTTATTTGTGTTTAATTTCATTTAAGTTATGTTATTTTATCATTATTTTACATTTCCTATTAATATTTTTTTGTTTGTAGTATTTTTAGATATTTATTGTGTTTTTGTAAAAAAAAAAAAAAATTCAGTGATGACAAGTGGCAGTGCCACGTTAGCCGCTGCGTTAGCAAATGGAGCGAACTAGGGAACGACACGTGAAACTCGGCTTTCACAGAGGCGAGAAACAAATGCAAGGACACGTGTCATGCGTAGACGTTGGCGACGTGGCTGAATTTGGACGCATCTTGCCTTTGCCAAAGGCGAGACACGTGCCAGCACGTGCAAAACGGATGGTGATTCGTGTATTAAACTTCTGACCAATCAGAGGGCGACACGTGGCATGGGCGGCGGTTGAAGAATGGCGCAACCAATCAGATGGCGACACGTAGCAGCTGATGCAATTTCTCCACTTCACGCGTTATGCCCCAACTTTCCAAAAACTCTACTTGATCCCCCACTACTTTTATTTTTTGTTATATTTTATTTATTTCTATTCCAATTTTGCCCCTGTAAATTTCTATAAATTGGGCACGGAATTTACTATGTTTCTACAACATTTTACAACAAAAAAATCTGCCAAATTTTCTTACCAATATTTTGTAATAGATTTTAGGTATTTTTAGGAATTGTTAGAGTTTATTTTGGAAGAATTTTGGATGAGATTTCAAGAATACCGAGGAACTACTACCGGGAGAAATCCAATGAAAGTTATCCTTCTTATTCTTGATTTCAATTCTTAAAATTATTCATTCGAGTCATGTATTGTGAGTAGTTTTAATTACCGTTAGCAAGGACATGTATTAAAGTTATTAATTAATGAGGTTTTGAGATAATTACCGTTGCATAGAACATTGAATTTTATTTTGGACTAGGACTAAATTAATTTAAACAATGACCGGTTTTACTGCTCTAACTTCTAACTTTTAACTACTAACTTTCTAGTTTTCTAACTTTTAACTTTTACTTTTCTGTTATTTAATTTTTGTATTTACTTTTCGTTATTTATTTTTGTATTTATTTTCCGTCCTTTATTTTATTGTACTATTGGTGAGTAAAATCACCAAATTTACTTTTCGTACTTTAAATTCCGTAAATGTGGAGAGTAATATCTTCATCTTTTATTCTTTTGTACTTTTTATTGTGGGAGTTAAAATCTCCCTATTTTTACTTTTTATGGCCGGTAAAACCGCCAAATTTATGTTTTCTTTAATATTTGTAGTTTTGTAAATATATAATTGTTTAACCATTTTCTTGTATTTTGCAGGTTTAATTGTCCTAATTTTTTTAATTATTTTAGTCTTGTTATTTAATAATTTGAGTATTTATATAATTCAAGTTGTTATTATTAAATAATCATGTTTAATTAATTAGAAATTCTTTTTAATTGCATGATTAATCAGCTAGGATTATTAATCTTTGATTGATAATCATAGTAGCATGTGTTAGTTTAATTAAGTTGAAACTCTTGACTTAATTAATTTAACAGGAAATTATATGATTTAAATTATGTTTAATTAAAGCTCATTATTATATATAATTTAATGTTGGTGATGCCTTATAAACTTAATGTAATTTAATTAAATATTCTATTCACGCTTGTTGGTAGTGATATTTAATTGAATTAATGATTAATCTGTATGAGCTGATCGGGATTAATCTAATTAGTAGGGATAAGAATCTGTTTGAACTGATCGAGATTCTAAAATCAACTACTCAATAAGTTATATATCAATGATTTATCCCATTAAATAAATAATTTGATACAAGTTCCTTGCTAATGTCTTTTATTAATTTCTTTTCACTAAAAAATTCTTTGTATAATTAATTATTAAAAAAAATTATATAATTTTTTTAATTTCTTTTAAGTTTGTTTAATTTAGTTTTGTTTTTATATAATTTTAAAACTCTCCCAAAATTTAATATTTGATCAATAAATTTGAATTTAAGAATTTTTTACAAATTTCCGTGAATATGATCCTTATTTGTCCTATCTATATATGAGTATTAAAGGTTAAATTTGATAGTCAGACGACAGACTCATCATGTATCATTCATATTTTCTTTTTAAATTTGGAATTAAATGTTCACTTCATTAAAATAATTATATTGATCCGAAGTTCCACTAGGAATTCTCCTAAATCTAATATATTTATATCTTGTTGTTCCACTATTATACCAAGAATATTTTATTAACTCTTTTGAGATAAAAAGTGAAAAACCTAAGAGGGGGGGTGAATTAGGTTTTTATCCGATTTTTAAACCTAATTCAATAAAACACCTCTTTGACAACAAATATCAAACACTTGGTGTGCTAGTTGTGTGAGAAATAAAGTGTTCAAGTAAAATGCAGAAATTAGAACAATGAACACAATGATTTATAGTGGTTCGGTTTATCCAACAAAACCTAATCCACTACCTTGAGTTACCTACTCAAGGATTTATCAAATCCCTTCACTAATCAAATAAATGAGATTACAAAAGAGGCTCACCCAATTCACCTTAGGGTTTTACAAATAACCTCTCAAACCAATCAAGGCTCACTCATCCCTTGAGTTTTACAACACAACCTTGATTATACAATAATCCCACCACTCTCCTTAGTGAATCCTAACACAACAATTCAATTCAAGGTTCACCCAAAGGTTTTACAAACAAACCTTGAATACAAAACAACCTACACAAGGCTCACCCTAACACTTAGGGTTTTATGCTACTTGCAACCTTGATACAATTACAATCAATAATAAAAGATAGAGAGTTTGATAGATATCACCTTAATGTGAAGATATATCAATTTGAATCACAATCACCTCTTTGAGTAATGGCTTGTCAAGATTGCTCAAAATACACCTTTGAATGTAAAAACCCTTCTTTAATGATTTTAACAAGATTGATGTTTTGAAAGGGTTTTGGAATGTTTCTAAGATGTTATAGGATCAAGATATACAATGTTTTTGCTCAAAAATTTTTTTTGAAAGAATTCCAAAGGTTTTGGTATTTAAAGGTTTGTTTCCAACGGTCAAAAAAGAAGCTGTTGGAAACCCACTCAGGAAGTGCGGTCGACCGCAAATCAGACTTGGTCGTCCGCACTATCATCCTCAAGTTCACTGGACAACCACCGGATGATGATTTTTCATCCTCCGGTCGACCGGACTTCATTTGCGGTCGACCTCACTTCACCTGCGGTCGACCTCATGGTCGTCCACAAGTTGGCAGATGAACAAATTTGACAGCACATGCATCCACAAGATAAACTAACTTATGGACGATACCTGGACCACTTTAGGTCGACTGAAACATGTTCATTTGTGTATCAACAATACTCTAACACACAAATGATGATTTCAATCAACCATATAAGTTATGGTATCAATCCAACAAGAGTTTATGAACCATATAAGTTTTGAAATCAAGATGCATGGTTTTCGAAATACCAAAACATATTTTAACATAAAAAAAAACATTTTGAAATAACGTTTTAAATTCATAGAGCAACCTTTAGAAACCATTACTCAATTAGAGGTAGAACTAGAGATATCAAAATATATAACTCTAAGACTATACCTCTAGTTCCTATCTAATCCAATAAAAGCTAGTCTTCAAATCTTGATAGTCTTGACTTGTATACTTCCTTGAAGACTTGAAATCTTGTTGTTGCATGGATTAGATCATGAATCCAAAAACTCTATCACTTGTACAAATAAGACATTAGTCCTCATCAATGTTTGTCATTAATCAAAATTAAGATATTAAAAGCTTTAGGACTTTCAAAAAGATCTCTTTAATTTTATATTAAGATAATGGTAGATATTCAATTTTGAAATGGACATAATATTAAAAAATTTCAGTGAAAATGGAAGCCATTATATGTATACCTAAACAGCACTGAGCCGGTGTCTATACCAGGTATATATCAATTTGTGAAGTTTCCAAGATTCCAAGTAAAGCATGTTCTATGTTATTGTAATAGAAAATGTAGATTCTGAACCTTATATTAGTGTTTTTGTCTTTTGCTTTCTCCTAAAGAACCGTGCTGTAAAAATTTTCAGCTAAGTAATTTTGCTTCCCCCATTATATGCATTGATCAGGTCACAATGCTTTAATTCCTTGCTGACATTTGCTTCATGATGATTCCTGTGAAACTAGTCTGGCATATTATTTGGAATCCCTAGTAATGTTGGCCTTAAAATAGGGAAAAGAGTGAAAAAAAATGCAAATTACCGTACCTTTATAATCACCGATGTTTCAACTTTTGAACTGTTTTAATCTAGTTGGTGTTCTGTTAATATTTTTATTTTTAATTTTATTTTTTAAAAATAGTTGGTAATCTATCAATAAATTCTAAAGTTATGGACCATATACCAATAAAATACCATCAGTCATGATTTATTTTTGTAAAATAACAATTATTTTCAAATCCTTTATTGATAATCTATTGATCATTCAAAATATTATCAACAGATTAGTGACAAACATATTTCCTCTCATTTTCAGTTTCATTTTTTATTTATGTCTGTAACTAGTGATCTCCTCATAAATATAAATTACCGATCGATTTCCAACGAAATTTCAATTCGCAAAAAACAAAATTGAATTTTTTTTTGTTGATAGCGCAAATTTTAGCTTAATCTTTCGTCGTGATCTTTAATGCAATTTGTAAGAAACTAGACATAATGCACGATAAGAATTAACGAGTATTGAAGATGTGGGACAATGATCATGAAAAGAGAAAGCAACATTAAGGACTTATAATCATAAAGTTTATAGTTAAATGCTAAATTATTACATAAAATATTGTGAACTAATACTGCTAACTCATCATATTGATATTTGTTTCACTTTACTTCATCTAGTAGAGCTTGAGTACTGACAATGACATGAAATTCTCCTCCCATTTTTATTTGCAGAAAAAGAACTTCAAGGAGTCAAGAATCCTTAAAAATAGAAAAAGGAAATGAGCAGTTTAATTAGTTTTAAATGTAATTAAAATATTCACTTGGGTATTCAAATGCGGTAAAATTAAGGAAATTTAGCTATATGTGGTAAACTAAAAAAAGGCTCGAAAAAGAACTGAAACTTAGACTTTAATTAGATTAAAGCTATGAAAAGTGATTGATTATTTTATTATTGTAATAAACTATCAAATTCTTTCTTTTTTTTATATCACACAACTATATTTACTTTACATGTACGAAATTTTATTGTCAGGTGGTTGAAGATGCCACAAGAAATCAAATAGTCACAATAATTAAGTACTATGTTAAGCATAAAATTAATGGTATTTAAATTCCTTGTCCTATTAAAATTTCTAATTCCTTAGTTTGTGAGTTGTCCAAGAAGAGAAAGTATAAATTTTTAATGAAATTACAATATATTATTTTTATTAAAAAATATCCCTAATATTTAAGATGAGAGTGAGGAGGGAACAAATAAAGATAATGAAAAATCTAAGAGGGGGGTGAATTAGGCTTTAATCGATTTTTTCTAACTTTAAAACAAACAATGCTTCCTAAGACAATAAATATCAAACACTTGGTGCTCAAACAGTGTGCGAAATAATGTGTTCAAGAAATAGACAAAGGATACAATGATTTATAATGGTTCGGTTTATGCAACAAAACCTAATCCACTACCTTGAGCTATCTACTCAAGGATTTCACAAAACCTTTTACTAATTTAGTACAAGAGATTACAATAGAGGCTCACACAATTCACCTTAGGGTTTTACAAATAACCTCACAAACCAATCAAGGCTCACTCAACCCTTGAGTTTTACAACACAACCTTGATTACACACCTATCTCTAATACAACAATTAATGAAGTAGATACTCTTAATACAATTACAATTTTCTATGATTAAAGGCTCACTCTAACCCTTAGAATTTTAAGCTCAATGCAACCTTGAACAAAACAAACAAGATATGAAAGAGATGAGTTTGATATAGATATCACCTTAATGTGAAGATATATCAATATAAAGCATAAATACCTATTTGAGTAATATTTTCCTCTAAATTGCTCAAGAACACCAATGATTTTAGTATCAACCCCACTTTGATGAATTTCACAATGTGAATGTTATATATGGGTTTCAAGATGATCTCAAGATATTCTATAAAGTGTAAGAATCAGATTTTTTTCTCAAAAAGTCATGGTTATAAGTTTTTTAAACAATTGGGTATTTATATGTATGTATCAACGGTCATAAAAATAGCTGTTTGAATCTCACTCAGGAGAAGTGCGGTCGACCGCCTATCAGAAAGGTCGTCCGCACCATCATCCGCAAGTGTTTCAGAGAACTCTGGACATTCAGCGGACGATGAGCTGAGAAGTGCGGTCGACCGCACCATCATCCGCAAGTGTTCCAGTGAGTTCTGAACATTCAGCGGACGATAAGCTGAGAGGTCTGATCGACCGCATAATATGCGATCGACCACACTTCAATTAGGTCGACCGCACATGCATTAAAACTATGCAAAACAAGATTCCACGCAACTCCAAGAGTTTGTGGAATACATTTTATGAATTTTAAAGTATGTGCATGTATTTTGAGAATCATTTCAAATACCCAACTCATGTTTTATCTAAATGAAATGCATTTTGAAAAACATCTCACTTTTATTGAGCAACCTATAGAACTTATTACTCATAGAGGTAGACCTAGAGACATCTAATAGATATATAAAGAAATAACACTACACTTCTAGATCCTATCTAATCCAGAAACTGCTTATCTTCAACGCTTGACACCAAACGCTCTTTCCTGAAGACTTAAAACTTTGATATTGCATGGATTAGATATATGAATACTAAAAGACCAACACTAATGCAATTAAGCCATTGGTTCTTATCAATGTTTATCATTTAATTAAAATTAAGACATTAAAAGCTTTAGAGCTTTCAGATAGCGAATTATATTTTTAGAAGACTTTTTAGATATCAAAATGATCTAGATATTAAAATGGAAGAAATAGTAGTTGAATTTTTATTTTTATATTTTTACCTTTAGGTCAATTGGGACTTCATCATTGGACCTTCCTTGCACTTGTTGGAGCCTTGGTTGAGTTGAGGGCATTTCCGTATCTTCAACTGTGTCAAGGAGGAGAAGATTAGCCCATAGTCTTCTCCTTTGCTAAAACTTGTCAGATTCACAAGATCACTGAGATCTATACTCTATAGGTTGGAAAACACAAATTCCTTAATGTTACCATCAATAATAATATCCTTCTTGGATTGGCATCTACCAATACTTATTTCCTCAAGACTAACAAACATATTCACCAGAGATGGAGTGTGTGGGAGCTTTTTCTTTTACGGTAAATCTATTCGACTAGAAGCTATCCGGATAGAGAGGGGTAATTAGGGAATAATAGTAGTATAATTACTCTCTCTCTCATTTAATATTTTTGTGATTCCTAAATTACCCTTATGTATTAAAATTGGTCATCTCCCTTCAAGACCTTACTCTCAAAGATTCTTTGGATTCTTTCCATTGCTTCAAATTGGAGGAAACTCCACTTACAACCTCCCCGAGCAATCTTTCTTAGTAATTAATTTTGAGAGTATGTTCGGATAAGGTATTTTCAAATTCTTATGACATTTGAAAATAAAACAATTTAAAATATCACATTTTAAAAGTCCAAAATTTTAAAATGATTTGTTTGAAACTTTTAAAAAGTAAAGTTGTGGATTTATGATAAAGTGAAATTTTGATAATTTTAGATTTGAGAAACCTTTATAAATATATTAATACAAAAAAATAAAAATAAGAAAAAAAGATAAAGAGGCTCTTTATCCACTTTCAAATCGTGGAATTTAGAAAAAAAAGCCTATTTATGTGCTTTTTCAATATGAATTTTGAGTGGTTTAAAAATCCTAATAAAAAAGCTTGTAATTTTGGAAAGCCACCCTATCAAATTATCCAAACAAGATTTTATGATTTGGATTTTACAAATACTGGATTTTTAAAGAAAACCATTTACTGACAAATGGGTTCAAAAAGGATTATTTCAATTGCTTCAATTGGATTTTACAAATACTAGTTTTCAAAATAAAATTAGCTACAATTCTTCAGACGATTATAACCATGGTAGATACAAGCAATAGAAAATATAAACTTTATACAGGCCGATTTGTTATATTTATTTTTGTTGAGAAATTGAAGTTAAGGGAAATCTAAAGGAATTTTTTAAAGTACGAGAGTTCATTAATCTGCCACCTGGCCGATCGATTTTAGCAGTATCCGTTGACGGTGCTTCAATTCTTTCTTGCTCTTTTAGGTTTCAGATTTCGTTGCTGCAGCTTGGGATACATTCACATCAGTTGGGAATTCCTCAGTCATTGCCATCTCTTTGACAACCTCTGTCTTGGTTGCGCTAGTTTGGGTACTTTCAGGATGATCGGTTGCACCCATAGCAGCTACATTGGCTAAATCATTAAGAGATTTTGAGGGATTAAGGGCTTTATGAAAGTCTTGGCAGAATGTTTCCCAATTGTTGTAGACAATAGCTAATGTTTTATTAGCAATCCTAATCTCTTCATCAAGGAACTCCTTTTGATGCAACAACAATATAAGTTCGGTTTGAATCTTGTTGGAGGCAGTGGCCAAAGAGGATGCTTGAGCTTCACAAATAGATATTTCATCAAAGTCCTTATGGATTTCAGCCTCTTCCGCAGAGAGTTCTTCAGTCAACCAATAGATTTCAGCTTTTAGCTGTTCAACCTTGGTGGATCTTTTATCAGCATCGGTCCTCAAGAATTTAAGCCGTTCTGTAGCAGCCAAGTGTTTTTCCTCCCAATCTTGATGTTTTCCTTGTAGGTCCGCAAGTCTAGTCAATTTTTCTTCAGTAAGCCTCTTGCGAAAATTGTTCATATCAAGGGAGGTCCAAGAGTATGAAATATGGCCGAGGCTTTGCTCACACAAAGTTTTAAGTTGTGGAGGAGTATGAGGATCCTTTGACAAAAAAAGCAGAGCTTGTGTGATCTGGCCTTGAGTGACTGTATCCATGGGGACTGGACTAGTGACCAGGTTGGCAAGAACTTCGATAACGCCAGTCGTTGATAAAAGAGCAGGAGTTGCTGGCGCTACTGGCACAAATGGACGAGGTGGACTCATCCTTCTAGGAAGATCAGTCGTGGGAGGTCTACTTGGAATTGCAGGGGTCACGATATCAAATGCCTCAGTCGTAGGATGACTAATGTCTGTGGCAAGAACAATATTAGTTGAAATCTCAGTTGCAGGAAGACTAGATTCAGTAGCACGAAGAGTATCAATTGGGACCTCAATTTTGTGAGTACTTTCTTACACGAATGAAGCCTTGGCTGAGGTGCTGAAAAAGCTAATTTTTCTTCAATAGGTCCAGATTCTAAAAAAGGTTCATATCAGTTAATTAAATAGCCGTGAGAACAGTTTATATTTAAATCAAACTAGCCGATTTAAGACTTATTAGCTGAGACATTTTTATACTACAACATTGCAAAAGAAACCTTTTTTCCTTTCAGAGAAAAGAAAATCATAGTCTTTAAGAAATTAGCTAATCAATATCATGTCAAGGGTAACAAAACCATCCAAAGCAATTTGCTAATGATTCTATTGCTAATTAATAATTACAGCTAAAAATGTAAATAATGAACATACCTGTTATACTTGGATTAGAGCCCAGAAGAGAATTATGAATTGGCCTCTTGCAAAATAGCTGCAGATAATTATTTATTATGGGAAACAAAGACTATTAGAATCAGATACCTTTGTAAGCAAAGTGGTGCGCTTTTAGGGATTAGATCAAACATCATTTTCCAATTTTTGGCAAGCCTAAATGCCTTTGCTTTGCTTGCTTAGTTGGGAACTAAATATGCTCAGTTTTTGTCCTGTTTAATCCAATTTTATTAGAATACTCTGTCAATAACCTTAGTTTAGGGAGAGTTTAAAAAATAGCTTAATGCATTTGAGAAATGTAAAAATATAATTTCTAAGAAGTTTAGGATCAAATTGAAAATTCTAAAAAGATTTGAAGACTAATTTGAAAATCCTAAAATATTTGTGGGTAATCTGTAAAATTACATCTGAATTTTGGGAAATTTTAGGATTTGTAAACCCTAAGAACCTATTTGCAAAACGAATAAAGGTTTTGAAATTACTAAAATACCCATCCTAATAATACTCTCTTTTTTCGAAAATTCAACCCTAATTTTTTTCCTTTTTTTTCTTCTTCGGCCACCCCCCTTACTGTCTACCTAGCTGCCGCCGCCCCCCTTCTTCTTCTCCCTCCCTCTTCTCCCTTATTCCTCTTCCTTCTTCTCCCTTTCCCATGGCTGCCTGCCTCTCCCTTTCTTCTCGCTCACTCTCTCGGCCCTTCATTTCCCTCCCTCTTCTCCCTTCTTCCTCTTCCTCCCTTTCCCTCTCTCATGGCTGCCCGCCTTTCTCTTTCTTCTCCCTCCCTCTCTCGGCCCTTTTTCCTCTTCATCCTTCTCTTCTCCCCACCCCCATTTTCTGCCGTCTCCCCTTCTAAACAAAAATCCATTGAAAAATAAAATAAAAAGATGCTAGGGAGTATTTTTTTCGAAAACACTATGAATCATTGAATGTGGGAGGCTAAATGGTGGAGAAAAATGATTTTTAGGCTTATTGTCGCCACCAACTACCAATCATATGGTGACACTGGTGTGGCTGTCATGCTTGAGAGGGTAAAGAAATTGGCCTACCTTAGGATTCGTGTTTAAAAAAAAAGTATTAAATATTTTAACCCTTGTATTATTGTTATTTATATGTGTGAGATAAAAATCCTAATGGGTTGGGTTAAATAAAACTAATAGGGAAATTAATGAAGCCCATTAAACTGTAAAATGGGTATTACAGTTTCCTTGAATAACTACTATTTCCCAACCCAAATGGACGTTTGGGAAAAGTTGGATATTCACCACTAATTTGGGCCTTAGTTTTAATTATTCATCTAATATCCTCAGACATTCCAATAGATACTTAGTAATTACATACGATCCATTCTCATCATATAGAGTTTTCTCAAATAATTAATAAGGAGCAACGGATAATATCTTCTCATTTTCATTAATGAATCATCTATTATGTAACAAAAAGATAGAAAGAAAGAAGTAATAGAAAAACAAACTGAAATGTGAAAAAGAAAGAAATACCTTACGGATAGAATTTACTCTTGAAAGGAAATTAGCAAAAATCGTTTGGTGATTCTTTTCAACAATTAAACAAGCTATTTAAAGATGTGTTTAATCACTGTTACACATTTAATTAACTGAAGTACATCGTCTTTCAATATTCAAGAAAATGGGTATTCAACAATTTATACTAGGTCTGTAAACTAAAAAGTGAAAAAGGAAAATCAAACAATTCAAAAGTATAAAAGAAAGTGATGTGTTGCCTCCACATATTGTCTTTGTTTAACGTCTTAGAACGGTAGTAGGTCTTCAAAAGCAATGGAATCGATAATTTATCCGATAAATTCTTCATGGAAAGGTTTAAGGAAATGACCGTTCACTTTGAAAATTTTGCTTTTATGAAGACTTTTTACCTCCACTGATCAGTGATTAAAGCTATTAATGATAACAAATGGGCCAATCCACATTAATTTTAGCTTTCCTGGAAACATCCCTAGACTAGAATTATAGAGTAAAACTTTATCACCAATGTTGAAATTTTTTCTCGAAAGATTCTTGTCATGATAATATTTCATTTTTTCTTTTGCAATACAGGAATTAAAATAGACATCATTTATAATCTTTTATAATTCTTGAATCTGCAGTTTTTTATGAGATTGTGAATCATCAAGATTAAGATGACATTGTTTTATGAGAAAAAATGTCTTATGCTCTAATTCCACAAGTAGATGAGATGCCTTACCATAAACCAACCTAAATATGGTGACATACCAATAGGGGTTTTGAATCTATATGCCCAAAGAGCATCTCTCAAATGAATGCTCCAGTCTTTTCTATTATGATTGACTACTTTAGCTAGAGTAAACTTAATTTCCCTGTTAGAGATTTCAGTAAATTCATTTGCTTGATGATGATAGGCAGTCGAAATCTTATAAGAAACATGATATTTTTTAAACAAAGTTTCTATTACCTTATTACAAAAATGCGTACCTGTCACTGATGATGGTATTTGGTAATCCAAATCTATGGAATATATTATCTTTTATAAATGTCACAATTGCCTTTGAATTATTCGTCATAATGGCTTTAGCTTTAATCTATTTGGATACATAATCCAATGCAAGTAAGATGCAACTATTTTCAAAAGACGAAGGAAAATGACTCATGAAATTAATGCCCCATACATAAAAAAGTTCACAAACTAAGATAGTTTTTAAATGTATTCCATCTCTCTTGGATATATTATCAACTATTTGACATTTATTGCAAGATTTAACAAAACAATATGCATCTTTGTTTAGAGTTGATAAATAGAATCCACTTTCAAGAATTTTTCTAACTGTTCTTTTTGGACCAAAATGACATCCACATTAAAAAATATAACAAAAATTCAATATGAATTGAATTTCATTATTTGAAACATATTTGTGTATGACATTATCTGTGCAGCTTTTGAATAAATAGGAATCATCCCAAATTTAGTATTTCAAGTCATTCCTAATTTAATCCTTCTAAGGCTTAAATAGATTATTTGGAAATACTTTGGTAAAAATATAATTAATCATATCACCATACCAATGTATAATTTCATGCAATGCATAAAGATGCTCATCAGGAAATAAATCAGAGATGGGGGATACTTTCCCGTCATAGTTAATCGACTCAAATGATCAACAACAAGATTCTCTGCTCATTTTTTATCTTGGATTTTAAAGTTAAATTCTTGGAGTAAGAGAATTCATTTGAGTAGTCTTGGCTTTGACTCCTTCTTTAATATGTATTTGAGAGCTGCATGATTTGAATAAACAATTAGTTTTATTCTCAATAGATAAGATCTAAATTTCTCCAAAACAGAAATAACATAGTAAAGTTCCTTCTCAATTGTGGTATAATTGTATTCAGCGTTATCAAGCAATTTAGATGCATAATATATCATATGAGGAACTTTATTTATTTTCTGTCCTAGCACAACTCCAACTACTTTGTTACTAGCATCACATATGATTTTAAAAGGGAAGATTCAATTAAGGGGTTGAATTATGGGTGATGCAATTAACTTCTCTTTTAACAATTTGAATGCTTGTTTAGAACTTTCATCAAAATTGAATTTGTGATCTTTTTGTAATAACTTACACAAATGTTGAATAATTTTAGAAAAGTCTTTAATAAACCTTCTATAAAATCCAGCATTATCTAAACAAGATCTTACCTCTCTTACTGTATGGTAAGATCTAAAATCCAGTATTATCATAACCATATGGTCTAAGTTGTCCTCCTTGTTTTTCTATTCCACTAGACTCCCCTTTAGTAGGCCTAGAAACCACAAAATTGGGCCGACTTGGACCCGGGATCACCTGAAGTTTCTCCTTCAATGTCTCAACCTCTTCAGCCTAATATTCTTCAAGGGAAGATGGCTCATATGGTTATGTTTAGTCCTCTTATTTTGTCCCGATAGGGTTGTTTAAATATTGAAGGTGATAAGGAATTGATTATTGACCTCTCATTTTTTTGGCATGGTATGGATGATAGTCAAGTTGTACATCATAAGAATATGGTGGGGGATATAGATAATGAGATTCAATTGCCTAAGGGAAATCTGACTAATGATAAATGTTTTGAAGGCAACAAGAAGAGTGTGTATAATGGGCTTGAGGGTGGCACTAACCATAATTGGTGCTAGATTCATGAACATAGAATGAGAAATAAAAGGGTAAGACTCACTTGAGTTTTAAGATATGCTAAAATGATTTTAGATAATTTGTGCATTTATAAAAATACCAAAACTATTTTAGGCAATTTGTATTTTCAAACAATTACCAAAAGTAATTTCGTTAATTAATTTATCAAATTCTTAAATAATTTAGGTAAACATGCTATAGTTATTTTAATAGATTAAATATAAAAAAATTATATTTGTTGAGTGAAGAAAAAATGCTTTAAATTAATAGATTATTGATTTATTGATTAATTAATACCTCTCTAAATTAATAAAATACTATGGTCCCAACATTATTGATTTATAGTGGTTTAATGTAATTAAATGACATTTAACCAAAATAAATTGATTAATAGTATAAAAAAGGTCATTTTTCAATTATAACAATTAAGAACTGACAACAAATATTTGAATATTCAATAAGTTTAGGGTAAACTTAGAATAAAATAAATAGCAGGTCAAAATGGGCCAAGCCTACACAAGACCAGGGCCAAAATAGGACCAAGCCCTTCTAACCTACTGGCCAAATTGGCTTAACTTTGTTCAAGCTAATGTTTTTATAGCCCAACTCATGTTTTTCCTAAGAAAAAGAGTAAACCATCAGGCTGACATGTAATACTCAAATTATAATTTAATAGACTTAATTAATTAATTAACCCGATCCATTAGGATTTAATATCTCTTATATATATATAGACAGGGGTTAAAACAATTAGTCATCTTTTTCCCTTAGTCACAAAAACTCGAGGTAAGTAAATTCCTCATCTACCTTCTTAGGCATTGCAGCCACCCCTGGCCCTACCATATGGCTGGCCGACAGCGGCGGCAATAAACATAAAAACATCATCTTTTTTTTCCTAACCTCCCATAATCCATAGCATTTTTTTTTCAAAAAAAAGAAAAAAGAAACCGAGATAGAGAAAACTGAGATAAGGGAGAGGGAGAAGGAATGGGGAGGGGCGACAGAGAGGGAGGGAAGAAAAGAGAGAAGGGGAAGGGGAAGAGGGGGTAAGGAGGGGGCGGGCGGCCATGGAGAAGGGAGAGGAGGAAGAGGAAGAAAAGAGAAGAGAAGAAGAAGGGAGAAGAAAGGAAGAATGGGGAATGGTGGTTGAGAGGAAGAGGGGAGGAGTAGCGGCAGTGGCAGTGGGAAGAGAGGGATGGTGTCGGCAGCGGTTGTGGGAAGAAAAGGGAGGGCGGGTAGGGTTAGGGGAAGAAGAAGAAAAAGAAAATTAGGGTTAAGGTTTTGGGGAAAAATGGTCATTTTTGTAATTTTTTTTAAAACTTATTCATTTTTACAAATAAGTTCTTAGGGTTTACAAACCCTAAAATTCCCCCAATTTCATATAGGAATTTACAGATTTATCCACAAATATTGTAGGATTTCCAAATTAGTCTCCAAATCTTTCTAGAATTTTCAATTTGACCCAAACTTCTTAAAAATTATATTTTTATCCAATTATTTTTAGGAATTCCCTTTTTATACCACAAAAATTATTTAAATTATGTTTCAACCCATATTTTTAAAATTTTCATTTTAGTCCCCAAACTTTTTAAAATTACGATTTGACCCTTGAACTTTTCTAAAATTATTGTTTGACCCCAAAATTTTCCAAACTCGGAAATTACCTTTTTCATATTTCAAAATTTTTTCCAAACCTTTTCAAAATGCCAAATATATTCTTTAACTTTTCAAAAAGCCATTCTTTTCTTTTTAGTAGATAATTTATTTATTTATTTAAAACCAATTATTTAGTTTAGTTTTTCAAGGTTCTAATTCATTGAATACTTCCAATGTAAAAAACAAGGACTTAGGGAGCTAGTTATTCCACGCAACTTAACACGCATTTATATCTACATTTGAGGTGGGAGTTCTAACCTTATTTGATTATTTAAATATTTATATTTACATATTATATGTGTTATTTATTCCATGATTAATTGTGCACTTTTAAATTCTATTATGATATGTTTACAATGATTTTATAAATGCGCATATAAATGTCTTGCATATGTCATCAAACAACAGGAACTTAGGCCCGATAAAACAGGGACTTATATCCGATGAAACATGGGCTTTATCTCGAATTAAACAGGAGTCTTTGACTCGATGACATAAATTAACTATTTATATTTATATGATATTTTCAATGTGTATATTCCTTATAAAACGTCACACTTTACTCCACTAAGTACTTTGTACTTAACCCATGTATTATGTTTTTCTAAAATCATTTACAGGTTGATGGGATTGCGATGCGAGGATGGAGGATGACCAATCATTTAAAAATTTCAAATTTAGTTTAGTTTAAATTATGTTCTCGATTCCAAAATAAGATTATTATTGTTTATGTTGAGTTTTATTTGGTATAAATAATTTTATGTTGGCAAAGATTGTTTTTTGATTCAAATTTATTATTTGATACTTATTTGGAATTTGATATTTTGATTCATTATTTGAGAATTTTGACTATTTTAAATTAGACTTGTTCATTTGACTTGATTATTATATTATATTTTCTATATTTGGTATTTTTAGAAAATCTGGAATGTTACACGACCCATACTATCGACTCTAAATATATGGGAGATACACTTATTAGGTAAATGAGTCAAGTTATTTGTGAGCTGTTCAAGTAAAGTTTAATTTAAGTTCGAACCTAATATTTAAATGCTCAAGTCGAGCTCGAACCTGAAAATGTTTGGTTTGTTAGCTCGTTGAGTACTCGCAAACTATCCACATATATATTTTTAAAATTATTTTCAAATTTTAAATTAAAATATTTAAAAATAGTTCAAAATCAAGCTTTACTCAGAAATTAGCCTTCAGCTCAAAATTAATAATAGATAATTAACATAATTAAAATGAAGAAATTAAAAAATAAAATAAAGAATTTAAAATGAACTACGAGACCTAATGTATTTAAACGTTAATCTATTGGAAACATTTATGTTGCAATTATTTCTCTAAAGTAGGAGCATTTATGGTCATAGTGAGATTTTCCTATAAGTGCGTGTCCAATTTAGATACTTTTTCTCTAACCTTACATTATCCTTTTTTTTATATTGTCAAAATCTGACTAAATGGTAAAAAGTCTAAGTAGAAAGCAAGAAATAATTTTGTTGTCAAACTTGATACGTATTCTCTCCAACGCATGACTAATTAGGTATTTCCTCAAGTGTTAATCCAAATAGGCAATTTCATCATATATTAAATACTAATAAAAAATTCATCAGAAAATTAAATGTAAAATCTTGAAAGGAAAAATATTAAAGACTTCCCAGTTCCCTCTCTACCTTTAACGTGTTACCATAAAAAATCCAATATTCCAAGTAAAGCATGTTCTATGCTATTGTAATAGAAAAGGTAGATTCTGAACCTTATATTAGTGTTTCTGTCTCTTGCTTTCTCCGAAAGAACCGTGCTGTAATTTTTTTCAGCAAGCAAGTTTGATTCCCCCATCTCATTTCTTGATGTGATCTTTTACTTGTTTTTCTTGAGTGGTTCATCATATGGAGCCTGAAATTCTTGATCATATAGAGGATAAAGAAGCCCAAAGAAATTCAACCACCGGAATCGAGGGTAGCAGTAGTGCAGAAGAAGATGGCAATTCAAGAATCCACAGCAATGGTTTTGAGAGGCCAAGGACTTCGGGGCAAGAAAGTGAAGATATTATTAATCATGAACAACCAATTAGAGGAGAAATTTCTGATGATCATGTTATTGATGTTGATCATGATAGCAATAGTGGAGATTGCATAGATGATAAGATCTGTAGAATTTGCCATTTGGGTGCTGAACCTTCATCAGGAGCATCAGGGTTAATGCAACTTGGTTGCCATTGCAAAGCTGAACTTGGCATCTGTCATCCACGTTGTGCTGAGACCTGGTTTAAGCATAAAGGAAATAGGTTATTTTCTTATAACCCTCTCTAATATTCATGTGGTTTAATATTAATTTCAATTGATTTTTAGTTAAATCTTCGTATTGTTTTAAGGGAAAATGACCAAAAGTCATTTAGATCCTCATTTTTTTTTCTCCAATCATTTACATTCATAAAGAAAAGTCATTTTCATCTTTACTTTTTATTTTTCTACCAAAGTTAATGATGGAGATTGCAATTCGGTTGGTTCAACCCGTCCAAAGAGAAAAATTGGGCAGAGCTGAGCTGATTTTTTTTCAAGCCTAAAATTTTAAATCCTACTAGGCATGGCATAATGAAATTGTTTTGGTCGTATTTTATAAGTGGTTGACGGGCGGACCATTAAAGTTTGAATTTTTTCTGGTTGCCGTCGTATTTGTTGAGGATGTAAATTAATTTTGGATAATATTTTAAAGATGGAAATGATTAAAAAAATTGTGAATGCAAATAATTTATGCACAATACTTTAAGAAAGTAAATAAAAAAATATTTTGAAAATATAAAATGGCTTTTGAAAAATATTTTAGAAATCCTCTTTTAACGTCTATGTCCTCGAAAAAACAAAAGGGAAGAATGAGCAATATACTTTAAATAAATAATCTTCTGTTAATTTTTCTGCAGTATATGTGAAATTTGTGGTGTGAGGGCAAAGAATGTTAAATTTGTGAAGAACTACAACAGCAGAATGTTGATTGTGGATTTTGATGATATAAGGCCAATAACTGGCATCACACCGTACCCCTCACCGGAAGAGGGTTCACGGAGGTGCAAGCAGTCCTGCTGCAACTTCCTACTAGCATCCCTGGTATTAGGTCTGGTGGTGCCATGGTTCTTGAGAACCCATTTCTTCTAAGGGATAATATCTGGGCAAATCAGGCATAAATGTGTACAGTTTCATCTTATTCAGAAAGGAACAAGGTGTTGAATTCTTTGCCAAGAAGGAAGTCGGTATAGTGGTTTGATTTGTATGTATATAAAGGGTTATTTAGTTTTTTTTTTTCTAATGATTTGGGAATTTATAAGTTTTTATTTGAAATTACGTGTAGGTGTGAATCTCGTCTTTTATAGTATAATATAATTTATAAACTATACAAGAAGGCAAATTACATTAGATATGCAAAGAATTATTGAATTAATTAGAAGTATGCCAAGATATGCAGCCATTGATGAACAAAAGTTATATCCGTTCCCTTACCAAGCAATGGACCAAATTGAAAATGATTAGCTTATTCAGAATACAAAGGGTTCATTGAAACCACTATAAAAATCCAATAATAGATAACACCCTTAGCCAATAATTTTAATTGAGTTTATTAAATTATCCAGCATAAAGTAAAAAATTATAGTTATTGCATTATAAAAATATACTATTAATTTGGATTTTCTTTAAGAAAAATTAGGCTTAAAATTAAGTATGTTAGTAGACTACATTAATTAACTCTTGTTTTTAATGATACTTATCCCACTAATGTAATGCTGACTATAGAAACTGATTTATTTCCTTAATAGAAATTTAGTTATAAAAAATTTTAATATTACTTTTAAATTTTAAAAGAAAAATGAATTGACTGAAAATTGAAAATTAATTGGAATTTTTTTTATTGCATAGGACTGGCCTCTGTATGAGGGTGAGGTGTTTTACGGAACTAGAGCCTCTTTTGACTATTTAATTGCAAGGTTGGTTGGTATTTTTAGTATGCTATCTTTTTTTGCTTTGGTGATTAAGATATCTTATCTTTTTTTTCCTTTTTAACCGTAACTTATCTTTTTTAATTTGGTGTCTAAGGTATATCTTTCAATTTGACCGCTAAATCAACGTTGGTCAATGGTGTCAAAAAAATTTATTCAAATAAATCAAGAGAATTTTTATCCATATATTGTATCATATATATTTTTCTCTCCAGTAAATTGGCGTTTTTTGTATATTATCATTTTTAATTTGATAACTAAGGTACTTTAACATTATTATTTTTTTTTAAGATACCTTCACTTTTTTCTTTTGACATCTAATGTATTTTTGTCATCTGACTTTCAAAAGTATTCATTATTGTCTATCAATAGCTAAACACACTAAAACATATAATGGACATTCTAAACAAAAAATATACCCAATCTGCAACCATCACTTCCTTTATAACTTGATGACATATTAACTTCCTTTGATAGTAAAACAAGATAAGTGATGTACATGCGTATAAGAGATCAAGATTTCAAAAAATAGGAGATTCTGAAAAACCATAATAAGCAAAGTAATTACTTTTAACAAATACACCAGAGGTACTAGGAATTGGTTTTGTTTTATAAGCAATTTATATATATTGTCCAAATAATCTTAAGTAATCACTCTCATCTATAATCTGCAACTTCTTACTACTCAAATCACTTTCATCTAAAATAAAACTGCAACTATTCTTACTTTCCAAACAAATAGGAAAAAACCACACATCTAATCATCATAGCCAATGCCATTTCCTTTACAAATTCACATCATCTATCACTTTTCTTCCCACAAATCAATATATCTCACAACTTTGTCTCTTTATCAACAATTTCTTGCAATAGAGGTGAATGTCAGATATTGAAAATTAGGATCAGACTAATAAAAAAGTTTAGATACAGAAGTAGGTATGGTCCATAATGTCTTTGTCTCTTCCTTCAATTCAAATATTGGAAAAGGAATAGACAATTTAGAAGGTAAACTTTTGGAGATTAGAGCTCTTATGTGGGAAACTCTTTAGGTCGTTTTGAGCTAGGAGTTGTCATCACTTTTGTTAGTTGTCGATTTTTTAATTCCTCATTTGAAATCACCCTAGAATATTTTTCTAATACCTACACTGCATTAGCAATTGTGCAACCTAAGATCTCCCTGGCATGATAATGATAAAGCTGAAGAAGGATGATACATTTAGAATTAGTTGAAAAAGATGATGGATGATGAATATATTTATATTTGATAAATAAAAACTTTTTAAAAAAGTTTGTAAAGAAAATGATTAATTATTTATTAATGTGTAATGTCAATTTTAAACTTTCAAAAATATTTTTAATGCATAAAAAATCTTTGATATCTTACTAAATGACAAATTGACATTTTTTGTATGCTATCTTTTTTACTTTGTTAATTAAGGTATCTTAACAATATTTTTCATTTTTAAGGTATCTTAATTTTTTTTTTATATCTTGCTAAATAAATGAAAATGCTCCTAATTTACCTGAATAAAATTTTTTTGTACATTTAAATAACGTTGACTTAGCAGTCAAATCGACGGATATAATGCTAAAATAAAAAGATAAAATACCTTAAAAATTTTAAAAAAATGATAGGGTAGCTCAGTGACCCAAGTGAAAAGGATAGAATTGGAATGCTGGAAACTGAAAAAAAAAAAAAATCAAAGAAAAATGTAGTAACGCTGAAATTTTGTCCTGCCAAGACTGCTTTTGCAGCTGTTAGCACCGAGTTTGGTAATCTCATTGTCGATCTCTTTTGCCACGTAAGACCTCGCACCGCCCAGTACCAAGGTAGGCTATTTTATAAGAGGGTCATTTTAGGATTTGTTTTTGAACAGTGGTCCATTTGAGTAAAACTCAAAACAATGGGGGCAATTGAAAATGGCTAGTTTAAAAAGGTTTAAATTGAAACCACTCAAAAAATGCAACAATAGATAGTATCCTTAGCCAATATTTGTTATTGAATTCATAAAATTAGCCAGTAGAAACTATAATCTTTGTATATCAAATCCATAACGTCATTGTAATATACTGCTTCTTCTTTTTTGTAAATTTATTAATGATCATATTTATTTTACAATCTAAATTCCTTTTCGTATAAGATTCTCTGCAGACGAGAAACTCCCAACAAATTCTTATAAAAACATTCCTGATCCCCCAAGGAGACACCAATGTCATTTCCACAAACTATTGTTTGGTATAAATTAATTGTACAATTCGGTCTTAACATATTTAGGTTTGGCCCTATTCTTTTTTTACCACATTCATCCCCAATGTAATTATGTATGGCCAAATTGATCCTTTTAGCCAGAATTAAGACTAACTCTGGTAGAACATGATTTTATCAGATGGCGTATTATACTTTTAATCCCAAATTACACCCAAATCCCTAAAAAATTCCCTCCCTTCTCTCATTCTCTAGGATCAAAGCTTGTCAATCTCTCAATGACACAGATCACTCTTTGATCCAAAAAAATCCGACCTTGACACGCTTTTTGATACCTGGCCCAAACGCATTTCCTATGCCGCTGTTGTCACTCCTCCGTTCTTCTCCCGCTGCGATCTCCGATCATAATAATGTAGATCTACTGGTTGATGGAATTGGGAGTCCAGCCATCGGAGATGCAGGGGGTTAAATTTCTGTATGGAAAAATATGTTTTTCTAATTGAAGCATTCTAGTTTCAACTAAAGATTATTTCTCTGCTTTGTTTGGGACTTTTAGAAAAGGTTATTAATTTTTTTGCCGTTAGTGATGAGCTTTCTAAAGGGGGTTTTTTTTTTTTTGCCTATTTTTGCTTGGGGGGGGGGGGGTGGGTTCTCTTGCTTCTGTCGTCGGTTGCTATGTTGCTTTGGGTTCTTTAGAAAAGACTAACTATCCTTTACTCTTTATAATACCTGTGTGCTTTCTTTTTGCTTGGGAGTTTCTTCCTGGTTATGGCATTGGCTGTAGACTGTAGTTGCTTGTTGCTTGTGGATTTTGTGTGGTGTTGCTCTTTCCAAGTCTTGTTGTAACTCTGTTTTCTTTGGTATTAATATGATTTCTGCTTTTAAAAGAAAATATGAGCCATCTTTTTTGTCTAGCAGACATAAGCCCCTTCTCTTCTTCTCCAATTTCAAAGTTGAGTGAGATGAAAATGAAAGAATAAAAGAAAATATTACTAGTTTAAATCAAGTCATTGATAGATGAATCCAACTTATAAATTATTTATTGTTTCAAAATTTAATTTATGCGTGAATATAAGTACATTCCTCTGCTTTGACCACTTTGAATTTGTTTTATGTCCTAATTTATCTGACTTATGTTTTCTTTAGAAGTTAGAAGTACAAGTCTTAAATGATGCCCTTTATAATAAATTTAATTTAATTTACGCGTGACTATTAGTAATATAAGAAATAGAATATTTTACTCCATAATTTGATAAACATGAGGCCCTTTATAATAATTTTTAAATAATAAAATATTTAAATATGTGTACATCCTATGATAAAAAGAATTTTGGTGCCCTTCAATTATGTCGCATGCCTGAGGGGACAAAGCTTTTAGTTCTAACACATTGACAAAAATATTTGGCGTAAAATAACGTATGTCCACATATATGTAACTAATTTATAACTAAAGCTTAATCTCTTTTATTTCTTTATTTATAATGTAGCTATTTTTTATAAACATTATAGGTGAATTAAGTTCATTTAACAATTGTCACAAGGAGATAGTTTGTTTGATTAGAAGAAAAATTCACAAAAGAAAAAAAAACGTCACAATTGTATAGAATATAAAAATTGAATTCATGATCTTTAGATCATATAAAATACTATTTTATTAGCTAAGTTGCACACTTGTTAATCAAAAGACAAATTAAAAAGTTCAATAAGTATACATATATAAGAAAAATAAGTGTAGAACTCATAAAGAAATCAGGTTTTCAACGCAGTTTTCAATTTCTACAAAATAAAAAAGGATCAAAGTTTAAATAATCCAAACTAAATATTTGGAAATCATACCAAAATAACTTAAAATATTATTTCTTTATATATGAATAAATGAAAATGGTTTAAAACAATTTTTTTAGAATTACGAAATTCCCAATTTCCATTTTTCGATATTTTAGTTTTTAAAATAATAAATAAAAAATTTATATAGTTTAAAATAAAATGGAAATAAAAGAAAAAGAAATGAAATTTGTTTTGGACCTGGGTCTTCTCAAAGCTTGTCATCATTGGGCCGAGGCCCACTTCTGATAGCTAAGACTCTTTAGGGTTTGCTATTAAAAATCAGTCTAGGGTTTCTTTCATTGTTCTGGCATTTCTCTAAACCCTCTGCGCTGCTCCCACCCGTCCATCCATCGTCCACCGCCGCAGCGCCATGGTCTGCAATCTTTTCTCTATCTCTCTATACGAAATGTATGTATTCGTGGAATGTAATTCCTTTTCTGTAATCACTTTCTGCAGGCATCAGAGAAGAAATTGAGCAACCCAATGAGGGAGATCAAGGTCCAGAAGCTGGTCCTCAACATCTCCGTAGGAGAGAGCGGTGATCGGCTAACCAGAGCCGCCAAGGTAGGGTGCATCTCCGTCACAGCTCGATGAATTTACTTCACCTATTTCTGATCTTTTGCCGTGTTTCTTGACTATGAAAATTCATGTGAATGTTTATAGGTCCTGGAACAACTCAGTGGCCAATCCCCTGTTTTCTCCAAGGGTGAGTTGGTTACTCTAGAATTGTGGTTTTTGGTTTGATTGAGTGTCTTTATTAGGGGTGTGATTTGTTTCTCTACGGCCGCCTTGACCAAAAATGGATAATTTGTAGAAATGGGTTATGAAAAAATGGAAAATAAAGCCGCTTCATTACTTTGTACTGATTGGTTCGACGAGTTTTGCTTCGTTACTTGGTACTGATTAATTCATGGTTTAGCATTTCCTTTTGTTTATTTGTTCTTTTCATACTTCATGGAAGCTAGTATTTTTGTTTCTTTCCTCTGTATTTTCTTACTAGCAGCTTAATATGTTGGGGTTGATCTTCAATTTCTTTGGTTTGGTAATAGAGCGGAGTTATTTCCTGTGGACTATATTCTCATTTTCATAAATTAATCTATTTCCCCTTGTCTTATTTGTTTTGTTTGGCAGCTAGATACACTGTCAGGTCTTTTGGAATCAGGCGTAATGAAAAAATTGCATGCTATGTTACTGTCAGAGGTGATAAGGCAATGCAACTCCTGGAGAGTGGACTGAAAGTTAAAGAATATGAACTATTGAGGAGAAACTTTAGTGACACTGGCTGCTTTGGTTTTGGTATTCAGGAGCACATTGATCTTGGAATCAAGTAAGTTGATCTTTATGGTAATTTTGTGACAGTTTTTTCTGAAATTTAATTTTTTCTTTGGGTCATTCGTTTTCCCTAGAGCTGTTTTTACTGCGCATTGAAGTTCCTTCGGTTGATGGTTTACTTGATCACATCGTGGGATGTTGAGATTTATAACAAACTAAATAGTTCGCCCTGCTTTCAGAATTGGGTGAATGTTAAAGTAGTAAGCTGGTTCTTGAAGGCTGTGGCCATTTCTTTGGTTTGAATTGGTGGAAGCACAAATATTTCCTTATTATTTTTAGTGGGGGTCTCTGTTGCACTTGATGTCCACATAATTTTTCTTTCTGGCATCTGATTCTGGAACAACAATTACTGATTTGTTTCGCAAACAGTTTCTTATGTGATTTATGTGCATCTGCATCATACAGGTATGATCCTTCAACTGGTATCTATGGTATGGATTTCTATGTGGTCTTGGAGCGCCCTGGTTACAGGGTGGCACGTCGTCGTAGGTGCAAGGCCCGTGTTGGAATCCAGCACAGAGTCACAAAGGAGGATGCCATGAAGTGGTTCCAGGTCAAGTATGAGGGTGTCATCCTTAACAAGTCACAGAATATTCAAGCTGCTTAAAATTGGGTGAACTGTAGTAAACCAATTTGATATTTAGTAGAAAGTTTATGCATTTTGTAGACCAAATCTACTGATGAGTTCAAAATTTTGGGGATTTGCTTTGTTGTCATCAAACCAGGATATATTTACTTTTATCTTTCTTGGAAATTAGTTTCTTCTGTTATATTTCATCATATTAATGGTGGTTGGAAATGTTCCTTTCATATTCTTGTACGTCTTCAACATGCAAGAATCTATATCCTGTCTATGGGTTGATTGTTTACATCTTTCTGGTCGACCTTCAAAATGAGTATTTTCTAACCATGGTTATATATATATATATATATATATATTTTGAAAAGCATGGTTGATTAAATAAAGCATCTGAATTTCCTTCAATTTTTATCCTTCTAAGCTTATTATTCCGTTCTGCAAAAAATACAAATGAAAGTCTTTGTGCACTGAGCACCAATCTGTCTTCCTTCTCCACAATCAATCTATAATAATTTTGGCGCAGGTTTCCTCCTATTAATCTTGCAAATAAGATGTCCTCATTTTAGTTCTGCTTAATCTGGATATTTAGCAATCTTTGCTTTGGAGGATGAATCCTCCTTTAAGACATGGATTATTCTCAATTTTCCTCTTTGTAGTCACCATAGTGACATTCTTTTCAGGTTTTCAGTAGAGGGATGCTTTCTCCCCATTACACAATCGAATGGTTTTGGCATTTAGCTTAATTTCACTGATAATGGCAATGGCATTTAGACGCCTCCATTGACATGTAAAAATGTTAGATCTATTGCATTTCTTGGGCACAAATGTGTCTGGAAAGTATTTTAAGATTTGCTCTTCCAGCATCTTTGGTTTATGGTTGGGTCGGGAAAGTGATCAAACTCTAATCTCTAGATCCCATTAGGATGAAAGTGAGCAAAAATACTCTTTCGTCCCATATTCCCCTATTATCATCATCCATCTCAGTAAGAAAAATATCCCCGATCCTTTCGAGCTTTTCCATTCGAAGAGCAAAAGGCTTCGAGCTTTTCAACTTCAAAGAGCAAAAGGCTTAGACCGCATATGTGACCATCAACCATCCCTAATGTCTTTCGGTGTCCTGATATCAGAGATCTGGGAAACTTGTACCATTCCCCAGTATTTGAGCATTCAGCCATTTACATGCATTTGCTGGTTTCCGGAATCCCAAACCCCCACACCCCTTCCAGAAGATAAGTTACTCTAGTTTCGTCCATGGTATAGCATACACATTCCATCTCAGAACATGAACATGCTCTCCAGTAAACAATTTATTGTGGAAGAGCTACCTCATCAGATTATGAGACTCCAGAATTTGGTTCCTAGAGAAGAACATTCTGGATTGGAATACATTTGTCATATCTAACATAAACTAGAAACTATGTAGCTGGAATCTATGTTAGAACTGATATAAACATCAAATCTGGAAATATAGATCTGGCATTTATAGCATGCTATAGAGAGGACAACTGCAAGGATTATGTACAAGCACCAGAATATAAATTAACTTCAGATGTAGAAATCTATCAGAATTGTCCTGCAAGTGTGTTTAAAGATGATGACTGATATTTCTGCATTGAATTGAAGTTTGATATTGTTAAGCATGACAGGAAACAAAGGAAAGACATCAAGGTAGAACATGTGGATTTATTTGGCTTCGTTTTAGGTCACTGGGCAAAAGGTCCAGAATAAAAGGGTTCCCATCCCACCAGAGTCCTGCTCCATTCGGAGTTCCCTCTCTCCATCTTCTCAATGGAGCAACTAAGATCTCCCATTTTCTTTAATACAAGAAAATGCCTTTTATAGGCAAAAAGAATCATTTATGGCCAATTTCATGCCATCTAATACCACGCTTCATAAAGTTTTAATTAATTTTTTTAATATAACTAGTGAGATGTGGAGGGACCATCACTAACAATCTTACACATTCATTGAGTCAAATGGTCTAGCTAGGTTTGATTTGGATGTCACGGACTCTAACTTCCCGTGAACTTTAGCAAATATTTTTCATAGCTAAACTCGATCTGACTATAGGCAAATCAGATATGGTCAGAAAGCTCTATGAACGAAATTTCTAACGAGATCAATTTGAAGGAAATAGATTGAGTGGTTTGAGAGAAATTTTGAGCTGAAGTTGGCAGTTGGGAAAACCCATCCAATGGCTTTATTGTAATTTCCTTTACTTTCACTTCTCTTTTTCTTTCTTTCGATTCCAATATATATAAAAATTCAAAATCAAATACTACTTATTAAGCCCAATGGAAATTAATAAAATTTTAAAGTCTTTTACCCAAAATAACTTTATGTCAAAAAATTTAAATTCACATAATTAACATACTAAAATAACTAATTAAACTAGCACAAAAAAAAAAATCATTTCTAGATTTGACTAAGCTTCTAACAAAAATTAAATTAACGCTTATTTCATAAATTTGAACTTAAAATAATACTCCCTTTATCTGGAATGAGAATTTCTAAATATCCCACCTCTTTAAATTTTTTATCCTTCTCTAATTTGTCATATTTCTCTCTCTAAAGTTATTCTCTATAAGATAAACGAAGGTAAAAATTCTAGAAATACAATTTTGGATCAAAATAAAGACATATTATGCACAAACGAAGGTAAAATTTACTTTTTTTAACAAAAAATTCCATTATGAAAAATTCATCCATCTAGAAGCAACTATATAAATCGAGAGACGTACATATATGTCAGGGCCTAAAATAGAAAGCCATATATTACGATTTCAAAACATAACTATCAGCAAAAAATTTATTCCTACATCACCTCACCAACTCGTTCGTCTATGGCCACGAGAGCACATGAGTTTATTATGCCCGAGCATGTTTGTAGAACTCCCGTATTCTAGCCTTGCATCGCTTCTTCAAAATGTTTCTTTTGAGACCTTTCCAGAAAGAAAGCAAGAGGAACCATTGTGGTAGCGATAAAGAGAAAACGATAAGCCACCGTAATCCTTAAATTCATCCCATCATGAACTGCTAGCTTACATCCAGTCCAGTGAATACCATTTATGCATAGGTTCATTCTTTTTCTTTTTATTTTCTCCTTATCAGACGCTTGAGATTTTTGGGGGGCTTAATTTGATGAAGCGAAAGATACAATTCTAATATGATGATTGGTTTATATTGCTTGAAGAATAATGGATATGTTTGTGTTTTTGCTTCTTCTTTCTTGATGAGAGAGAGTGAGAGAGAGACACACTAAAATTGTAATTTAAGGGTGTATTGAGTAAAAAGATGGTATATTTAATAATTATGGTACGAAATTGAATGCTCATCTTTTAATTTGATTGAAAATTAATGAAGATACTTTACTTTAGATAAGGATGGTATGATCAATGAATTAGTGATATATGTTAATTCCTTAAGTAAATGTGATAAGTGATGAGATATATGTAATAGTGAAATAGAAATCTCTTAAATTGATGTTATTAATGAAATTTTAGACAAAAATATTTTTATTTTAGGAAATTAGACATTCACATGTTGAAGTTATGATTGCCTTTGCTATGATTATAAATTGATCCCAATCTAGGTTTCAATGATCTTTCAGTTAGAATGCTCCTCATTAGTAGCAAAGGTGGAACAAAAAGAAGATAATTTATCTTAACTTATCTTCTATAAGACCAATTATAATAGATGCAACATTTTGTTTCCATTTCTTGTTGATTTCACAAGCATCAAGTCTCATAGAAAGCTTTTGGAATCCAAATCCCTCTAGTCGCTTCTACCACTTTAGTAGATTTTCACCGGCAAATGAGTTGAGCTGCTTGAGTTGGGTCAAAGCTTAGTTCGAGTTTGATCAAACTCGAGTTCGAACTCTAATATACTTGGCTCATGACTTGTTGAGCCGCTCGTGAACCACCTAAATATATATTCTTAAATTCTTATTATTTTTCCAAGTTTTAAATTAAAAATATTTTAAAAAATAACTCGAGCTTAAGCTCGACTCGAAAGATAACTTTTATTAGAGCTCAAATTCGTTAAAAATTTGATGAGCTGAACTCGAGCTTTAATTTTCAAACTCGGTCGGACTCAAGCTAAGCCTAGACTTGCATATTGAATGTGATGCATGATCTTTCTACCTCAAAATAAAAAAAAGGTGAAAGCTCTAAAATCTTTTAATATCTTAATTTTAATTATTGATAGACATTGATGATGACTAATTATTTTATTTGCAAATGATAGTATTCTCCGGATTCAAATATATAACCTATACAAGATCAAAAGTTCAAGTCTTAGAGTAAGTACATTAGGATTCAAGAAATAGATTAGCGTTTTCTGAGTTATATAAGAACTAGAGGTATAGTATTTATATGTGAAAACTTGTCTTGAGTATTTATTTCGAAATCCTACCAATTGTGTCATGTGCTGGTCACGTGACTTTTATTAAAGGGTATGATTGACATTTCATAAAAAAAATAATTAGCATAAATGGTCCCGCATGTTTGAAACTTTGACTATTAAAGTTCGATATATTCAATATTGGCATTATAAAGTATCATATATTTTAACATTGGTCAAATAAAGTCCAATTAAGTATTTTTTCCTAATTAAATATTTTTCTCATTTTAAAATTTCCTTTTTTTCTATTTTTTAAAATTAAAGTATAAAAATAGCTATAATATTTATATTGCAACTAAGTTCCCAATTAACAATTTTTTAAGAAAAATATAAAGTTTCTGTCACACATTTAGTTTCACTTATGTACATAAAACATATTTTTTTCAATTCTTATTTAAAGTTACACTTATATACATAATGTTTCTATCATACTACGGTTTTACTTTAGTGCAAATGTTTTTGCATGGTATTAGATTTTTTTTTTTTCTTTTTTCCGGGGCATTTTGTCTACTAAAAGTATATTATTATACCCTAAGTTTTAAAATTGTATTTAGATAAAAAAAATTAAATCCATAAAACTATCCTAATCTTTAAATATCACATCAACTTACCCACATTTTTCTTCATCTAATTCCCACTATTAAGGACAATATTGCTAATAATTACTAAATAATAAGTCTAAAGAAAACATATCTTTAATTTTTTTGAAAATTCAAAATAAATATAAAAATTATATATATATATATATATATATATATATATATAAACACAAGGAGGTAAAAAGGTAAAGAGTGAAGAATGAAGAACAACATTAAAAAAATAAGGAAATTTTAAAATGAAAAAAATATTTAATTGGACTTTATTTGATCAATGTTAAAAAATACGAAACTTCACTTAACCAATGTTAAAAGATACAATATTTTACTTGATTAATATTAAAAGATATGAGCTTCAAAATAAAAAAGGTGAAAGTTTTAAAAACTTTTAATGTCTTCATTTTAATTATTGACAAACATTGATGATGACTAGTTATTTTATTTGTAAATGATAGTATTTTTTGAATTCAAACATATAATTTATGCAAGATCAGGAAATCAAGATACGAGATACGAGACTTTAAAGATACAATTTATTGGACTTAAAATATACGAGACTTTAAAAGATACAAGATATTTGACTTAAAATATACGAGATTTTATATGCCAATGTTAAAGATATTGGACCTTAACTATCAAAGTCTCAAATATACGAGACCATTTGAATTAATTTTACTTCATCAAATATCAAATATACCATTTAGGAAAAATCACGTGACCAACATGTGACGTACTTAGCCGGATTATAGAATGTTTTTCAATCAACTGAACTTTATTGGACAAATGTTAAAAGACACGAGATTTATCGATTATTATTGAATATATTAGACTTTAATGACTAATATCTCAAACATGCAACACCATCTGAGCTAACTTTTCTAAAATTTATCCAAATTTCCAAGCAACTAAACTCGAATTTAAAATTCCTAACTTTTTTCCTTCCAAAGTTAAATTTAATGTGTACACTTTCTATGTAATCATTCTTGTATTAATTAAGGCCAATGAACGTTAATTGAGTTTGATCTAATGAAAAAGTTGCAAATCCAAAAAAATGATGAGACTTAAACAATTTTTAAAAAAATTAAGACGTAACTCACAAAAAGTAAAATTGACGAAAATTACATATTCCCAAAAATGAAATTTCAAGGGTTATAATGTGGCGGGGTGCATGAAACGTGCAAGCGAAAGTATCCACACAGAGAACACGTGCAAACTTCTCCTATTCCATGAACTGACATGGGCAAGAGCAAGACTTCAGATTCATTGAGGTTCCACTAGATTCTTGGAAAACAAATGGTCCTCAGCTTGCCAACTCATAATTCTTCATTTCCACTCCAAATTCTTCCCTCCTCATAAATTTCAAATAGTCCAATTATCCTCGCACAATTATCCCACTTCTGTTTTTACTTCTCCAAATCTCTTTTTTTATTCTTTTTTCTGTACTAGTTTTATGCGATCACTTGTTGGGTCCAAGAAACAGTTTTTGAGTCAGTATTGCAGAATTCTTTGAATGCTGTTATTATGGCTCAATTACTGTCTCCTGTTTGTACAGATACACTCAAATTCCAAAACCCATTTTCAAATTTCTGTTCAAGAAATCAATGGTCTTTGTTACCCAGAAATAATGTAAGTTGGAGCATAATTGGTCATGGTGGAAGGAGAAAAGTCTCAGGCAGAGTCAGGGTTGCTTCCGAGAAATCATCAATTAGTGAAGATTATGCAGATGATTACTATGCAGTACTGGGCTTGGTAAGGCATATTGCGTTGTCTTTTACTTCTCTCGAGTTACTTTCTTTTGTTGGCTTTTCGTTTTGTATCAATCATGACCAAAGTTAAAGGAACATGTTTGGGACATTCTTATTCGCTGCCCATCTTATTTTCCATACAAATTAAATCTAAGGTTATCGTAATCTGGAGGTTGATGGTTATCAAGATTATTGTGACCTAGAGGCTGGTTGATTGGAGCTTTTTGATTTTAGGATAACCATATACATGCAGAATTTTCTGTCTTCCTTTTAATGTGGAAAATCTAGGAAATTGTTTGGGAAAATATGGGAAAGTACCTACTTCTGCAATCAAATTTTGGTTATGTATAAACAAAAATGCGCTCTTTTTATGATATTATCTTTGTTCAAGTATTTAGATCCTAAATGGATTAAGCATTTTACAAAAAGAAAAAAGGATTAAGCATGAAGAATCTTGGAAGGAAATTGGAATTTACCACAAAAAAAGAAAAGAAAAAGAAAAGCATTCTTGCAAATACATGTTAGAATTGTAATAATCTGTCAAAAACGTATTCTTGGATGGATGAGTAAGAACTTCATGTAATCTGATCTGTAAAGTGAATGAATCCCAGCTTATGCAATTTAGGCAATTGAAATTTAATGTAAATGTATTTTCATATTCCTGCATTTATGGATTGATTTAATTATTCATTTATCTTGTGTAAAGGATATAGCTCCCTTTTTGATATATAATACTTCATTTGTTGGTGGACAATGATCAGCTTCCTGATGCTACACCAAATCAAATAAAAAAAGCTTATTATAATTGCATGAAGTCTTGCCATCCAGATTTGAGTGGAGATGATCCAGAAATTACGAACTTTTGCAAGTTCATCAACGAAATTTATGCGGTTGGTTTTTATCTTGTAGTAGATTTCTTAAAAAATTGAGAATGCTTTTTGATCTTGTGTATGTGCTTCTGCTAAAGGTGAATCTTGTTGTTCAGGTTCTTAGTGATCCAGTGCAGAGAATGATTTATGATGAAATTCATGGATATGCTTTGAGTGCAATCAATCCCTTCTTGGATGATTCTGCCCCAAAAGATCATGTATTTGTTGATGAATTTAGCTGCATAGGTAGGACCTACATAGAGCTATAAGATTCTATTTTATTTTCAATGGTCAAGTCGGCTGGTCATATACTCTCAGATTAATTGGAAAAAGAGAATATCTATTTGGCAAGCTGAGTGTATATTTTGTTCATTGCCATACTCATCAAACACAAAAGAAGAGAGTAATGGAGAGAACACTGCTAGCTTTTGTATTACTGAAAATTTAGAGGACTCTGATAGATATACATGTGTATCAAGTGCTGCAGCAGGCCAAGCATGTGACTATCAATAGGCATGGAAGGCATGTGACTGTCAATAGGATGCTTAACAAAAGTAATCTCTTTCAGAATTGTTCTTTTTGCTTTTGATGACAACTGCTCTCTCTCTCTCTTCCCCCCTCCCACCCCCCTCTCTCTGCAGGTTGCAAGAATTGCACAAATGTTTGCCCAAATGTTTTCACTATAGAGGAAGACTTTGGAAGAGCTAGGGCATATGATCAGACAGGATATTCTGAATTAGTTGACCAGGCGATTGAAAGTTGGTATATTCTTGATCTATTGCTGGAGCTCTGCCATATGTATCCAGGAATCATTGTAGGATATATTAGAAACGTTCAGGTTACATCAATAACTCCAATCCAGCCTTTCATATTAAAAGATCCTTGAGGGGTAAAAGTTAATAAAACTGTAGTTTTATGTCTATTACAATGATATATTTTGGATGTTTCAATTGTACAATGTAGGAAAGGCTTTTATCTATGTCTCAAATATGATACAAAGGTTCTTATATTGAGCTGGAAAAACTGAGTGTTACTCTCCTTCCCCTAGATTTAGTGATTGGTGAGTGGTGTTAAACACAGTGCATAACTGAGTGGAAAATTCAATGTTGTTGATGAAAAGTTAAGAATCTCCAAAGAGCTGGTGACTGCCGAATTTAATTCAAAATCTCATTACATGCATATTATGTAATGCTTAAAAGGGATTCAGAAACCTGAATTGAAAATCTAGCAAGTTTTCTGGAGTTAATTCGTGGAAAAGTATTGCTTAAATTTGTAATATTTTTTAATGATAACATTGTTTGAAATAAACAATTTTGAGAATGTGCTTATACCAGCAATGTATTCATATTTATTGCATAGCTCATAAGTAATTGCCATGCTAGATGAGTTTTATTCGTTCTCCCATGGACTAAATAATGAGTTGCTTAATGGGCCTTATTTTTTAGTTTCTAACAGGTCATTTGTGCATTCTTTTGTTTCTTTCTTAACCTTTAGATTGAGCAGTAGTTGTGTAGATTGTCATAATTTCAACTTTGATTGTTTCTTGGAATGTGTAGAAAGAAATCAGTTTACATAGCTGTCTAACAAGTGCTTTTCATTTCAGCCCTGTTGATTGCATTCACTGGACATCAGCTCAACAACTCTCTTTGCTTGAAGATGAAATGCGAAGAGTTGAAAGAGTAAATGTGAGTGGTATTATCCCTGCATGTGAAACTCTTTTATCATCAAATTCATTTCCAAGATTCTATATTTATGACCATTGAAGCTTCCTAATTTTTATCAGTTGTTCTAAGCTTCAATAGCATAAATTCCTTTTCACCCAATTCAATTAAAGATTAAGAAAACATTGGTTTTCATAAAAAAATAAAGCATCGGTAATGTCTATCAAATAGTAAACTGTATAAAATGGTCAGGCCTCTTCTTCTGTAACATTTTATTGACATTTTATCATTTTGATGCGACACTGCTTTTTTCCTTTCTTCAAAGAGAAGACAAGAAAGTTTGTTTAAGGAATGTCAATTTTCTTCATTGATAGTGCACTAAGTAATTTTCATAGCTTTGGGTACTTCTCGATCACTAATGTGAATCCTCTAGATAGATAAATTCATTTTTATGCCTAATCTTTTTCTGGACTCAAAGTAACCACCAGTAAAGTGTCTGGTTTTATATTTTTTCTTTCTTGATGATCAGGTTGCACTGATGTTAGCAGGAATGGGTTCATCTGTGGATGTTTTCAGAATGGTAAGGAATTTAGTAATATCTTTCAGACTGACTATTAGCAGACTGCCAATAGAAATCTGTTTTCTGAAAGATAAATGCTACAGATACTCTTTTCTAAACACTGATAAATAAAATGGTACAGAAAAGGAACATTGCTCCTAGCATAATTGATTCTGCTGCAGTCATTTGACCGAAAAGCCCTTGAAATATGTATGAATATATAACTAAAAATCTGAGACATTGGTGTGGAAGTTTAACTGTTTCTAATTGAACAAGAGTATTTTACTCTGTTTTAGTACAATAATTCTCATATCTTTTCCAAAAATTGATGTGTCCATAAACTAGTTTATTGGTTGAATATACAGCATCTTCAGTGCAGTTAAAATTGAGTATTCAGAGTATTGTGGAATAGATGAAGACCTTCAATCAAAGGAAATACTGACGTCCTTTTTCTTTAAAAAATATCTTTTTTATTTTTTTCCTTCTGAGTATCTACTAAATTAATTCTAAAATGGATCTTGTCTCGTGTATTGAGGGTCTTTTTAATTTTATTTTTTACTTTTATTTTTTAAAGAATCTTTTCCCTCTGAGAATCCACTAATGTCAAGATAATTTTAGTAATATCAAGATTTTTATTTTTATATTTTTTTAGCATTTCCATGACAATTATTTGAGGCCTTCTCTGATAGAAGGTTAAGAAGTTGCAATTCACCCTTTAAAAAATGCATCCTATCGACTTTTTATTTTTTATGTTTAATAAAAGATTGATTTATTATGTATTTCACATGACAGGCAAGTTCGAGATGGGAAAAGAGACAAATGAAAGTCTTGGTAAGGACTTCAGTAGACATACTTGCCTGGAATGCAATTACATAAGAGTTAAAGTTTTATATTTTTCAATTTTATCAACTAAGCAAATATCACATGCAAATAGCCAACGGTACCATTTGTATCTTTGAATTTGTAAAAGGACAAAAGTTTGTCCAAGAGTTTTTCTTACTTTGAAAAGGAAAAGAATGAGGATGGAGAGATATATGGGCTTCTAAAATAATTACATTAGGATGAACCCATTCTATAGCACTAGGTTAGCTACACTTAGCCTTGAATTGTGGATTAGCTTTCAACGTTTCCTGATGGCCTTGAAATTGTGGATTAGCTTTAAAAGTTCCTGATTAAGTTCAGTGATGTTTGTGAAAAGAGTAGTGGAGCTGGTAAGAGATGGTCAAATAATATAAGAAATGTAGAAGATATACCTTAAGGCTTAACCTTGACTACAGTACTTTTGAGCCACATATTTCTTTTGTTTGTCGGAAACTGTTGATGCTTTGCCATGTAAAAATGTTCTACTTTTTTTTTTTGTGGTGAATTGTTTCAGTTTTTAACATCTTTGTTCAGTTTTTTTTGGTGCGTATAAGCCTTTGTTCAGGTATTCAAATGTTGCAACTTTGTATATGATGCTATTAATAGCAAAAATTGAATTATACTTCTCATTTTAGTTGTCCGGGTATTTGATTGGTTCTTAAAGATCTTCTGATAAACTTCTTAATCTCTTTTAGGAACAAGCCAAAGCTGGGATGATGAAGAAGGAAGCTTCCAATAAGAGTGACACATATTGGAGCAACCTTTGGGGCAAGTCCAAAGATTACAAGAAAACTGGTAAGCTGCATTAGCATGTTAGGAACTGTGTCCTTGTAATATTTTGTTTTAGTTTCATTTCAAGATCTTAAATTTGACAAATCTTGCAATTTATATTTTTCCATGTGAACATAGTAATACTACAAATTCTTACATCTTTCTATCTAAAGACATATCTCTAATTAATTAGATAGTTCAGTGAAGCTTGCAGTGTTTTCTTCCTCATTCAAAAGTCATTTTTACTTAACTGACACTTTAGTCTTCATTGCATCCAAGATGAACCATTAATTATTCAAGCTCCCATATCCTACAACCTGTGTCTGAACCTGACTCATACAAAGGAAATTTTGACATTTCCTTGTGTATGCTCGATTGATTTTTGTTGTCATATTCAAATGTATATCCCAGTAACTGGCCTAGAGGCAATGATTGCTAAAATAAATTGACCTCCTCATCAGCAAAGAAAATGCATAATGACCAAATAGTTATTTTAGAGTTTGCTCCCAGAAAATGGATCACTACTATTTCGTTCTAGTGTTGACCTCTTCATCAGGAAAAGAAAATGCATAACGACCGAATAGTTATTTTAGAGATTGCTCCCAGGCATGGATCACTACTATTTGATTTAAAACTAACTGAAAGTTATCATGATGCTACAGAGGAAGAAATTAACGAGAGGTCAAGACGAGCTGCAGCAGCTGCTCGAAGATGGAGGGAATACTCAAGAAAAGGTGCTGACAAACCTCCTACATTTAAACTTCCAGAGAGAGCTTCTAACACAGAAAAGTGAGCAATAGGTTTAATAGCTTAGTATTTTGGTGTAAAGTGTAATTATTTATTGTAACTAAATTCCATCCATTGGACACATCCCTCATATTTTTCATACTATGTACATACAAAAATACACATTGAATCTACCAGTCTGTAACTCAAAAGATCTCAATAAGGAAAATGATTATTTCTTATTTGTTGTTGCATGAATTTGAACATTTTATGCAGCAAATTCTGCTTTAGTTGTTTGAAACATATCTAATTATGATTGTAAAGTATTAGCAAACTTAGTGGTGGGAACTAAGACAGTAGTTTAACTAGCAAAGCTATTCTTACCGAACTATGAGGAATGGGATAAAACAATCATCGGGCACTTGTGCTTATCCCTCGACCTCTCCACTTCCTTTTCCTTTAATCATATGCATTGTGCAGCCGTCCTTCTAACAAATAAAAAGGGGAAAGCTAGTAGTATAAGTTTTCATTCACTTTTGTATGTATATAATTAAGTTGACAGGCCTACTTCTACATGATTTTGTCTGTTACAAGAAGATGTTATCTGTCTTAATCCTCCAGTATTGCTAAGTTGACTAATTAGGAAGGAATGGCTTTAAAACTAATCACGTGATTGGAGATTACTTGTTTTCTTTATATTATTGTATTCAATGATGTAAAAGCTGTTAGAATTAAAAAGTAATACATCCCATGTATTCAGGGGCTGTTTTTTTTTTTTTAATAACGACTGTCAGAATATCCTATGAAAGTAAGGGCAAGCTTTTGCTCTGTTCTGTTCTGGATACTTTTACCTAGTTAATTTGTTTGCTGATGTCCTGTTGCTTCTGAGAGAATAAGGCAGTAAAAGTTTCATTTAAGACTGTAGCATAATTTCTCCAAGGAAACTCCAGCAACAGAACCAGAAAATTCTAGAATGAATTTTACTTGTTTCTAATTTGGTATTTATTTTTATGGTATGATGAGATGACAAAAAAAGAAGTTGCTTGATCTATTTTGACTGTAATTGGTGAGCAGATCTGGTTCTTTAGCATTATCAATGTCTGTTAATATTGTTATCCTTAGCATTGGAATTAAAGAGATGAAGAAGATTCATTACAGATCCTTAGTGGTAAAAGCTTGTTGACACCCAACAATTGAATATAATCCAAGAGCTCTGTCTGAAGAAAACAGAAAAATGGCAGCAAAGGGCTTAGTTCTAATTCTCAGGAGTATTCATAATTACAAGGTTTTTTCTTGCTCAGAAAAGCGTCAAACAAGAAACAGAAAAAACATTTATAATTGCAAGATTTTCAGAAAGATTAAGGTTCTCGTTATCTAACAGTTGATGCGACAGTATGCGCCCAAGCTTTAAGATTGTCTTTCATGTTGATTTCATTCTGCCGAGCAGGAAATTTCCAGTGCATAAGTGGCTCATCAATCTTTTTTTGATGAAGATCCTTCCAAGCTTCAGAAAGATAAGGCCTTGAAACATCATACATGTATTCAACTTTTCCATCATCCCTTTTGCCCCATCTCTGCAATCCAGGAATGATTGAAACCAGGCTTGATTTCTTATCTTCCTCGGTGAACACAAATCCCAAGTCCATGAACCCTCTTAGCTCTTCAAATTCCAGGTCTGATAAGCTTCTGCTCATGCCGGTTCTTCTCCTCCTCCGCTTGCTATCCTTTTGCTTACCAAGCTTTCCTTCTTGTTCTTCAATTTCCTTAGAGAAATTAGTAACTTCTTCCCCAGAAAGTATCTTTTGTAGCTTTGCTGTAGTAATTACTGACCTGGGAGATGAAGCCAAACTGGAATCTATCCTCAGTCCTCGATCGCTGAAAGAGCGAATTTGAAGATTAACTATGGTAGAAGGATTTGCATCTACAACTTCATGATTTTCTTGATCAACTGGCTTGGTAGGAGAAGAAGGCAAACAAAGTTTACCTTTGAATATTTCATGCTCAAACCAGTAAATATCCAAGAACTGCAAAATTTCTTCAGCAGCCATTAATGATTTCATGTTCTCTCAATGCAATAACTGCTAAAAACAGTGATAAATGACAGACTTATCTAACTTTTTAAGCTTTGAAATATATATAATTCCAAATTGAATGTCAAATTATATTGTTAAATGATAAAAAAATGAATATTTTAATTTTTTAAAATAAATATAGTTTCATATAAAAATATCAACAAATGAAATTTGTTCGTGTGACGTAAAATAAGTATAGATTAATCCAATCATTGGTGTGATGATTGGGAAGTGATGCCATGAGAATATACTATACATTATGCCAGTCAAGTTATTTTTGAACTTTGCTTGGTCTAACTAATGAACTTTGGGTTTGCATTATCTTGAGGCAAAAATTGACCTTTCAGTCGCCTAAATAGTATCATGAATATAGCTGCAAATTGGTTCGTTAACATTGAGTTTTCCAAAACCCAAAGTGCTGTTATTCTCCGTCTCTATCATTTTCTTGCAGAAATGACAGCAATAAAATCCTAGTCAGAAAAGGGCTTTCCTTGTCTGGTTTCTAAATTTTGCATTGATAAATCCATCCAAGATTGAGCTTACTGTCTCATAGAGCTGCAAATACAATTGGTTTATAAAACCTTTTGTTTCTTTTCGAGTAAAATTGTGTTGGAACTCTATATAGGAGTATTAATATATAACCAAAGTGAGTTAGTTACACATGATCAAAATCTTTTATTAATAAGTTCTCAACCAAATAATTCTCAAGATTCATTTAAAATTTTTGCATTAATATATATGCACACAGGGATAGTAAAATTCTCACTTACAAGTAGGATCCTGCCGGAACTTTGGTCTTGCTTGTTGGGACCAAGATTTCTTGATTTAAGTACTGTAAAGAAAAAGAAAAAGAAAAAAAAAAAGAGAGAGATAGGGATTGATTCTTTTGTTCTTCATTCATTTATTTCTTTCTTTCTATGAATAAATTGTCTACTTTTGATTAATATAAGAATCTAAAAAAAAATTACATCTTAACGAAATTAATAGTTTATTTTTGTTTTTCTTTCTTATTAAGAAAAAGACAAACATCTACATTAAGAAATATTGGAAAATTTCAAAAAAAAAAACTCTATGCTTGTTAATTATTATTATTTATACACACATAAATATATTAAAATATTTTCATAGTACAGATTTATATTTTTAATACTTTAATAGTTAAATATTTCATATTTTAAATTAAAAAAATTAGCGAGTTTAAAATAGAGATTTTTTTTTTGGTCCATTTCCTTCACAATAGGAAGAGAATGAAGATGGCTTTATCATTATAATCGTTTATAACTTCTTTTTTTAAAAAATAAAATGGAACTGAGCATGCCTACCGACGAAGATATAGGATGGTGGGATAGTCCCAACCCCATTGTCCCCTTTACCGTTCTCTATAAATAATTCATTCACTGTTTCTTCCTATAACAGTCACAAACTAACCCTCTAAATCAGTAAATGAGTCTGTGTTCCTCAAGAAAGGTCGATTTGAGCTCGATTAAATTCGAACTCATAAATACTTAATTTACACGTCGATTAAATTCGAATTCATAAATACTTAACTTGTAAATTATTAAATAGTTCGAAAATCACCTATATATATATATATATATTTAATTTTAAAAAAAAATTTCTTCAAAATACTCAACTCGTCACTTAATCAAGTTCAACTTAAACTCATTTATAATCCTACCAAAAGATTCCCTACTTAGAAAAGGAGGTATCAAAATTAATTTTGAGAATACCGGACTTCTATGGAATCCCATTTTTCTGAATAGTAGCTAGGGGATCCTTATATGATGATTTCTCTAATTTGCAAATCTCCAATACTCTTAAATTTTTCTGAAGGCTGCAGAAAAATAGGCTCTATTCAAAGCTGGGGTCCAGTAGAACCATCTGGCCTTAACAATAAGTTAAAATTTATAAAGGAATCAAATTAACCACCATACCGACAGGTTTGAATTAATAGTCATAAATGAGAAAGAAAAAATTAAATTTATGGGTACTTTTATGTATAATATACACATTTATTTTACTCCCTTCCCCTCAATGGGGCTTATTCTCCCTCTATAGGGCTTGTTTTCATTTTCATTTTCATTTTCATGGATTCTTGCAGGTCAATGGACTGAGGAGCTCATTCACTTACTTTCTAAACCTTACTTCTCTCTACAAGTAAGCAAAATACTTGTGATTTTGAACTTTCATGGAGACTAGTGCGGTAACCAGATCGATGTCAACTTTTCCCAAATCATTGCCAAAATTGTTGGCCTCACCGAAGATGTTTTCGCGGTTGTAGAGATGGAGCATAGTCCCGGTGGGATCTCTGATGCCCTCTCTTGTCTCAAAGCTCTCATATCTGATACCTGCACAAAGAAGGCTCTCAATCTACAACGAAAGTATAGAGAAGCTAGCTACACTGAAGCTAGCAGTGGGAGGTTTGTTCATGGGACTGTGGACAGTGTCAGATCTGGCCCGTACAAAAAAATTCGGAAATACCGAAAATAATTGAGTCAAATGATTATAGTGCATTTTATGAAATATTTTATGTTATAATGCATCATGCATTATTTTGTTGTAATGCAATATAGGGAATGCTGTAACGCACTCTATAGGGAGGTGCAATGCATTCATTATTTTGTTGTAATGCAATACAGGGAATGCTGTAATGCACTCTATAGGGAGGTACAATGCTGTAATGCACTTTGTCAATCATCAGCTTAATTAGGACTTTCATCTAGCTCTTGCTCTAGATGGTATTATGACCTCCTCTATCTCTCATCTAATTATGTTTGTTATACATGATTCATCTATTTAATGGTAATTTCTTTTCATTTTAAAGAAAAATAAGGAAAGAACAAAAAATTCAATTCAATGAACTCAATCAAAATTAATTGAGCTGGTACACTTTTATTTAGCATTTCCAAGAAAAATACTCTTGTAGTCTCTTTAGAACCTAGAACGCTTGCATTCAGCAGATATGCCTTGGGGGAACCTATTGACAACATCGCAGTAGTTGTAGATCATGTGTTTCTGTTGAACCCATCGGATTCTGTTTCTGTCCTTAGCATCAAGTTCTCGATTTTGCCACGTCTCAACTTCAGAGGATTGTACGGATGATCCAGAGCCAGAAGTAATTTTCCCACTGAAGTTAGGATACCTATATGAAACAGTGAAGGGAGAATGTGTCCAATCGGTCTTGACGCGGCCGCCCTGAGTTGCCCAGTCATCGGCGCTCCACAAACTGCAGTAAACCCTCATGGGTTGGTTGGTGGGGAATGGTATTCCAATGGCTTGGTGGTTCTTGTATACTCTTATTGCGCTGTTGTCCACCAAAAAACTGAAACAAAAGAAACCGAAAAAATTAATGCAATGATCGTGTGCTTGGCGGTGGGGATTTAATTATTATACTATATATTGATTAGCAAGGGAGATCAAGAAATTATAAGAATATGAGAGGAAGAATTATATATTAATTGAATTACATGATGTGCTTGGCGTTCCAAATGATGGAGTAGGTGTGGAATGAGGCTGTGGGATCAAACCAGAGTTTGAATTGCTGTTCTTTGTTGCCTTTTCCTTGGGAGTAAACATTGGTGTGGACTGTGTATGGTTCGCCACTCACATTTCCTAAGAATTCAAAATCGATCTCATCGTGTCCTGGTCCTTGTGATGATAACTGCACCAGAAATTAAAACGATCTCATTAGAAACTAGCTAAATTCTCATGAATCCTGCCATTTTATGCTGAGTTTTTTTCTTCTACATTTTATGTGACTATGAATGGAGCAAAAATAATAATGAAACGTACATAAAATGTGGTGACAGTGCCAGCAGAGTTGGCAGGAATAAGCTTGAGCTGCATGTCAAATCTTCCGTACAAATACTCACTCTTGGATTGAAATCCAGAACCTGAAAATTTATCCAAAGACAATGTAAGAACTTGGCCACCTTGTTGTATCTGACCTCGTCCTTCACCCCACGTAACATCCACGTCTTGGAAAAAATTTCCAGCTGCGGCAGCTAAAAGAAGGGCCATCAAAACTAAAAGCTGGAGCATCTTGGGAGCTCCGCAAGAGCTAAAGAACCTCATATTTCCAATGCTAATTGATCACTCAATTCAAGATCAAAGAGAGAATGCAGGGTGGAAAGACACTTATAAAAGGAAAGACTAAAGAGAGATATACTTCTGTGTTTCAATTTGTTTGTGATGACTGAGTTTAATTAGATGCATATGAGACTATATATATATAGATCCAAAATTTAAAGGGTTCATCATCGGTCATCATGGAGAAAGAAGCATCTGAGGAAGTAGAAGAGGCAGCCAACCATGCATAAGGTGGCAAAGTTTGAAGAGCTGGCAATAATTGCCTATTTGTTTCATAATTCATGGGAAATCATTAGCATACTATACTCGTTGCGGTGGATATTGTTTTTTTTTCTGCCTTTTAGTGTATGAACAAGGAAAAGTATTATTAATTCCAATGATTGTATAACCTGCTACTTGATATGTTGTTGAGATACCAAAATAATTATTCGAATTTTTTTTTAAGACAAACCACCAAGAAAATAATCCAACTTATACTGCGCAAGCTTGCTTTCCATTCAGCTAAATTTTTATTGAGCTTGCTTTATTGTACAATACTTTTTTCTCTTTTAAGTGAGAAAATTCAGCGAAGCTGTAAATCATTATCTAATGTAGGAGACTAGGGGCTTAATACTAACTGTATGAATGTTTGGATAGAGGATTTTCATTTAAATTAAAATTTAAAAATCTAAATAATAATTTTTTGTTAGAGTAATTTAATGAATAAGTTTATCAAAATTCTTGATTTTTTAACGGGAGAGTTTGCACCTTCAAACCAATAATTTAAAACATATAGGTAATTTTTATTTTTTCAAATTCCACTGACAAACTAGATAAATTATCATTGTCATAAACTAGGTGACTATTTGTTTTCAAATCCCTAATTTTTCCTTTTCTATTTTTTATCTTTTTGTATTATCATAAGAGTTTCACTATTTCACAAATTTATAATAACCAGAATTTTGTTTTTGCACACATATTCAACTTTTACATTTTCTAAAGTTCCAGTCAAGTTAAAATTCTAGATTTTTAAAATGTGTCTTTTTGAATTATTACATTTCGAAATGTCTTAAAATTTGAAAATGTTTCATGGTTCAAATACAATTTAAAATTTATATTCTATACCTTTTGGAATTTAATGTCTACTTTGACTTAATTCAAAAAATAAGAATATTGTTTGACTTTAAGAGAAATTACTACTCCTTCTAGTCTAGAAATATAAGTTATTGGATGACTTTCTTTTTGTTTTAAAATATAATTTATTTTACAGAATTTTATGGATATTTTACCTTTGACTTCCAATATTACCCTTATTTATTTTCATATCTCCTCTCACCTTTTTTTTTTATATTTCCAAGACAAAGCCTTTATATTTTCTTCTTCTCAAAACAATTTTCTTTTTTCTTTCTTATTTTCAAGACATAATAATTAAGGGTATTATAGGAATAAAAAAAGGTTTTTTTGTCTATGTAAAAGTGGATCCAATGACTTATATTTTTGGACGGAATGAGTATTATTCTCGTTATTAATGTGATTAGTGAGATGTAAATAATTTTAATTAAAGTAACTTAATAAAACTTTAGATAAAAAATATATATTCAATCTCAGACATAAATACATACATACATATATATATATATATATATAATATTGTGTGTGTGTGTTAGAATTTTGCTCTAACTAATTAACATGTATTTTAATTGAATTTTAAACTTTTATATTTCAATAATTTGATTTGATTTTCATTGGACACCATATTTTGCAATGACATATCAATAAAAAAAAATAGAGGATCATGTATTCATATTATACACGAATGTATACATATTATTTTTTTATTACAAAATGCAGAAAATCTATGTTAAATTGTTAATATTATAAAAACACAAAAATTATTATTATTATTATTATTATTATATATAGCTATGCAAATAGAGATATTTAATATTGCTTTTTTTGGACCACATGTGGAGTTTGAAAAAGAAAATTAAATTGTATATAAAAGAGAGAGAGTAAATTAATATGTAGTCCCTATGCAAAGATTATATATAAATATACACACGTATAGATCAAATTAAAAAACATCTACAAAGTAAAAATAAAGAGAAAACATTTCAACAGAATATGAAATCCCAGAGGTCGAAAGGAAGCAAATAGATATAAATTAAAAGAAAGAACGTAAAAGAAAAGAGCTCAAATTCAAAGGTGGTGAGAGCTGGAATACAAATTCACAGGTGGAGAGATACTCTAAGTTCTAACATATATATAGAAAGACCAAAGCAAGCTGTAGGCAACCAAAAGGATATGATCAAAACCCATTGGCCCTGGAAAGACAAAGCTTTAGTGTATCTGAACTAAAGGGAACTCGTTCTTCTACATATTTAATTTAGATTATAAATAAATATTTTATAAAGAGATCCCAACAACTTATAATTGATAAGTCAATGTTCACATTATAAAATGAATAAATTGTTTGTTGGTTAAAAAATCAATTTTAAATTTCGAATATTTGGTTGTTAGGTTACCACAATTTATTTTGTGGTTCACAAGATCTTGTCTGTTGTTTTGCTCAAGAGAATTGATTTTGCAAGTTTTTGGATGTACAACCTATTCAAGCAGAAGGCATCAGAGAGGGATTTTCATTTATTGTGGAAATTCCGAATATTAATACTCTAACGCTGAAAAACAATAGGCTTTGCATTATATTTGTTCCTCCGCGGCAACGCGTATAGTATAATCTTCATGATTTCCCGTGAATTATGAAACAAATAGGCAATGCCAGCCAGTTCTTCCAACTTTTCCACCCAACTTTTCCACCTTATGCATGGCTGGCTGCCTCTGCTGCTTCCTCAGATGCTTCTTTCTCCATGATTACCAATGATGGAATTTTGGATCTATATATATAGCCTCTGGCATCTAAACTCAGTCATCACAAACAAATTAAATATCTCTCTTCCCTTTCATAGTCTTTCCTCCCTGAATTCTCTCTTTGATATTCAGTGATTAGCATTTGAAGTATGAGGTTCTTTAGCTCTTGTGGAGCTCCCAAGATGCTCCAGCTTTCAGTTTTCGTGACCCTTCTTTTAGCTGCCTCAGCTGGAAATTTCTACCAGGACGTGGATGTTACGTGGGGTGAAGGACGAGGTCAGATACAACAAGGTGGCCAAGTTCTTGCATTGTCGTTGGATCGATTTTCAGGCTCTGGATTTCAATCCAAGAGTGAGTATTTGTACGGAAGATTTGACATGCAGCTCAAGCTTATTCCTGCCAACTCTGCTGGCACTGTCACCACATTTTATGTAAGTTTCATTATTATTTTTGTTCCATATATAATTAATTTCATAGTCATATAAAATGTAGAAAAAAACTCAGCATAAAATGGCAGGATTCTTGAGAATTTAGCTAGTTTCTAATGAGATCGTTTTAATTTCTGGTGCAGTTATCATCACAAGGACCAGGACACGATGAGATCGATTTTGAGTTCTTAGGAAATGTGAGTGGCGAACCATACACAGTCCACACCAATGTTTACTCCCAAGGAAAAGGCAACAAAGAACAGCAATTCAAACTCTGGTTTGATCCCACAGCCTCATTCCACACCTACTCCATCATTTGGAACGCCAAGCACATCATGTAATTCAATTAATATATAATTCTTCCTCTCATATTCTTATAATTTCTTGATCTCCCTTGCTAATCAATAAATGGTATAATAATTAAATCCCCACCGCCAAGCACACGATCATTGCATTAATTTTTTCGGTTTCTTTTGTTTCAGTTTTTTGGTGGACAACAGCGCAATAAGAGTATACAAGAACCACCAAGCCATTGGAATACCATTCCCCACCAACCAACCCATGAGGGTTTACTGCAGTTTGTGGAACGCCGATGACTGGGCAACTCAGGGCGGCCGCGTCAAGACCGATTGGACACATTCTCCCTTCACTGTTTCATATAGGTATCCTAACTTCAGTGGGAAAATTACTTCTGGCTCTGGATCATCCGTACAATCCTCTGAAGTTGAGACGTGGCAAAATCGAGAACTTGATGCTAAGGACAGAAACAGAATCCGATGGGTTCAACAGAAACACATGATCTACAACTACTGCGATGATGTCAATAGGTTCCCCCAAGGCATCTCTGCTGAATGCAAGCGTTCTAGGTTCTAAATTAATTTGAGAATATATAAGTGGGTATTTTTCTTGTAATGGCCAAATAAAATTGTACCACTATATGTAGACTGTAGTCTTTATTTATTTTGATTATAAGTTCGTTCAGTTGAATTCTTTGTTCATTGTGAAAGTGATAAAATATGAAAGCTGTTTGTCTTTCCACAAGAATAAAAATAAGATTCTTTATTTTCAATTACTATGCCAGAAGAATGCCCACCGGGCAGCGGGCAAAATGGGCTAGACAGACCAAATGGGCCATATGGACAAAAATGGTTAAATGGGTGAAAACGTGCCAAATTTTTCCTTTTCGTTTAAATGAGTTACTTCGAAATTAAATATTTACATTTTTATTTTATTTAAATTGAATATCAATTTTTTTAAAATAAATATATTTTTTATATAAATTATTTTAATTATCATCTCAATTTAATAAATTTATAATTCATTAACTCATGGATAACAATTTTAAAAAATTATCTTCTATTGATTTATGAGTTTCACTGTTGATTATATTAATATTAAAGATAATTTCATAACTAAATTAAATTCAAAGTCATTATTTAATTTTTAACTAAAGTCAAAAACGAACATTCAATTTCAAACAAATGAAATACATTTTTTTAGTTTTAATTTTTTTTAAAATCGTAATTATGTATAATGTAAAAACAATTAAAAATTAATACTCCCTCCGTCGATAATTGAATATTCACTTTTGATTTTGTTTAAAAATTAATAAATTTCTATGACTTTAATTTACTTATTAAATTATTTTTGACATTAATATAATGGATTGTGAGACTAATGAGTTAGTGTGATGTAAATTTATTAATTTAAGATGATGAATGATGGGACCTATAATTTAGTGGAATATAAATTTCTTAAATTAAAGTTATTATTAATGAATTTTTGAATAAAAAATATATTTATTTAAAAAATACATACATTTAATTCTAAATAAACTAAAATAAAAATATGAATATTCAATTACGAAATAAAAAAGATCAAGAAAAATAAATAGGAATGGCTATACATAGTGAAAAGTAGGAGAACTATATATTTTATCTTTTGGACAATTAGCTCGTTTGGTACTTAAAGTTTATGTTTTTGATCAAATTGATTCCTAATATATTTTATCGACCAAATTGATTCTTAAAGTTCATTTTTTTTTTTGCCAAATTAGTCATTCCGTTTAAACGCTAACGGTTTAATTATATTAAAATGAAAAAATTAGCCAGTTTGGTCCTTGAAATTTATTTTTTTGGCCAAATTGATCCCTAATGTATTTTATCTACCGAAGTCATTCTTGAAGTTTATTTTGTTGGCCAAATTAGTCCAACATTTTTAAAAAATAATAAAATTTTCTTTTCTTTTTTTAAAAAATAAATAAAATTTTAAAAATTTTAAAAATAATTTTTTTATAAATGGATCTCTTTTGAAATTTAATTCATGAAATTTGATTGGCCTTCTTTTTTTTTTATCTTTCAAAAATGGAAAGACTAATAAATTTTATCCTAATTCCTAACAAATAGTTGTTCCTTTTTAAAAAAATGATATATTGTTAAAGTAACCCATAAAATCATGGGTAAAATATGAACTTTAATATATCCTTATTATTAACTCGTGATTGAATTTTCCTAAAAATATGGATCAAATATTTTTTTGGCCAAAAATATGGGTAAAAAAAATGTTAGGATGGTTTTGTCCTACAAAATCGATGCTAATTTTATTTTTTTCTACCAGAACCATTATGTGCAGAGATAGTTTGTGTAGTTTTGATAAATTGAAAATTGTTTGAGGGTATAAAAAAAATATTATGGATATATTTGATGAATCGAAAATAGTTGGCGGGCATAAAAAAATAAAAACAAAGATTGTGGGCATTTTCGATGGAAAACACATAGTTTGCTCGCATATTTTGAGAAAACAAAAATTATGGTTATTTTTGATGAATCGAAAATAGTTCATGAGTATATTTCGCGATTTTTAGGAAAATTCGATTATTAGTTAATAATAAGGATGTATTAAAGTTCATATTTTACCCATTATTTTTTGGATTACTTTAATAATATATCTTTTTTTTTTAAAAGGAACAACTATTTGTTAGGGATCGGGAATAAATTTATTAGTCTTTTTATTTTTGAAAGATAAAAAAAGCCCAATCAAAATAATTTGGCCAACAAAATAAACTTCAAGAATCACTTCAATAGATAAAATACATTAGGGATCAATTTGACCGAAAAAAAAAACTTAAGGACCAAACTGGCTAATTTTTTTATTTTAATATAATTGAACCGTTAACGTTTAAAAGGAATGACTAAATTGGCTAAAAAAATGAAATTTAAAAATCAATTTGATCGATAAAATATATTAGGAATCAATAAAACATAAACTTTTAAGTATCAAACGGGCTAATTTTCCTTATCTTTCTGACATATGACTAAAGTTACACAATATCAAATGTATTCAAATCTAATGCAACGAGAATTTGCAGAGTTTGAAGTACGTAGGATTGTTGAGCCGGCGAGAGTTCAATTTGTTAACCAAGCGCACAAATATTTTGACTGAGCTTAAGACAAAGATTATGAAGCTGACTAATTATGTCTAGATTTTGAATTCGTATTTAAAGACTGTCCAGGTCAGATTTATTTAAGTCGGGCTAAATTAAATAGAATTAATATATAAATATAACTACAAGTGTATGTATGAAATATAATACAAAATTTATAGATATCATTTATATTATATATATATATACATGTATTTTACCATATAAATTTATTTGCATAACCTATTTGTGGGATTAGCAGCTCTTATGTTGTCAAACATGGGTTTGACCTTTCTCTTTTAGTCTCAGGCATAGTGATCCAACGTGGAATTTAATGTAATTTTTAAGTATTGTGAATTTTTATGAATTTTAAAATTTTTAATAGAATTATATAGATTTTAGTAAATTCAATAGAAATTGATGAAATTCTATGTCACGATTTTGCTAGAAATTGGTAAAATTTTATTGAAATTAATAAAATGAATAAAACAAATTATGTATATATATAGATAAACCAATATATGTTTAAAATAAATTTAATTATCCATCAATTCTTGAATGGACTTTTTAATTGATCTTTCATTTACTTTAGATTTTATGCTTTGCTAAAAATATGTATGTATGCTATTACATACTTTCTACATATAAAATTATGAATGAAGCTTGTCTACTCTCAAATCCTAAATTTATTGCTAATAAAATTTGAATAATAATTTAAAGAGAAAAAAAATAACAAATTTCTTAGACAATTTTTTCTATACCAAATCAAATTCATGAGTAAGTTATATAGTTCATTCTCTCTCCTAGAGTAGATGAATTATATGGAATTTTATATCACAAATTTTTGTGAAATTTGGTGAATTTTATTGGAATTTTTGTAATAAAATTAATAGAATAATTTGTACATCACAAATAACACATATAAACAAATCAATATATGTGTAGAAAATTCTTGTCGTGTGAGAATGAATATAAGTTTATAGCAACTAAGTTAAGAAAGATACGTGATATTTTATTTTTTATTTTATATTTATTATTTATTATTTTTATTGATAATAAAAAAATGAATTTTATGAAATTTCAAAGAGTCATTGTCAGATTTGTCTTCATATGTTTTACTTTAAATTCCATTAATAATATAATTCTATTGAAATCCATAAATTTTTTAAGATATTGAAATTTTATGGAATGAATTAAATTTCATATTAAGAATTTTGATAAATTTCAAAAAATTCAAAATTAAAAATATATGCATATTGTAAAATTTTAAATTCTATCAAATTATATAATGGAACACCCCTTAAACTTTGTTATATCACACTCAAATGAAAAGCTTTTTTTAATTGAAAATTATTTTAAACAAAAAAAATTAAATATTTTTATGAGAATTAAATATTTATATTTCTATAATTTTAAAAGCTTAACTAAAGGCGTCGACCACAAAATCGGCAAGCTAACCATTGAAAAATTCTATTTGAAGCATTTTCCATTCACATTCTTATGTTTTTCATGAAATTCACGATCCAAAAGTTTGTTGGTTTAGTGGACCACAGAGCAGCAGTGCACGTACGCGTACTTATCTATTCTCTAAAAGAAATTTAAATTAGTGGAGATAGGTCCGCTCCAAACGCGGACCTGCCCAACTACGTGATTACCGTATGCCAAATGCGTTTCATTTCCCGTAGCTTTAGTGTTTCCAATAGTTTACATATTGTGTTTCACTCACTTTTGCAACATAACTTCTTTTTTTTTCTTTTTTTCACAAAATTATATATTCATTTGAAATTGAATATATATATATATATATAGATAAACCAATATATGTCTAAAATAAATTTAATCATCCATCAATTCTTGAATGAACTTCTTAATTGATCTTTCATTTATTTTAGATTTTATACTTTGCTAGAAATATGTATGTATGTTATTACATATTTTCTACATATAAAATTATGAATGAAGCTTGTCTACTCTCAAATCCTAAATTTATTGCTAATAAAATTTGAATAATAATTTAAAGAGAAAAAAAATAACAAATTTCTTAGACAATTTTTTCTATACCAAATCAAATTCATGAGTAAGTTATATAGTTCATTCTCTCTCCTAGAGTAGATGAATTATATGGAATTTTATATCACAAATTTTTGTGAAATTTGGTGAATTTTATTGGAATTTTTGTAATAAAATTAATAGAATAATTTGTACATCACAAATAACACATATAAACAAATCAATATATGTGTAGAAAATTCTTGTCATGTGAGAATGAATATAAGTTTATAGCAACTAAGTTAAGAGAGATACGTGATATTTGTTTTTTATTTTCTATTTTTTATTGATAATAAAAAAATGAATTTTATGAAATTTCAAAGAGTCATTGTCAGATTTGTCTTCATATGTTTTACTTTAAATTCCATTAATAATATAATTCTATTGAAATCCATAAATTTTTAAGATATTGAAATTTTATGGAATGAATTAAATTTCATATTAAGAATTTTGATAAATTTCAAAAATTCAAATTAAAAATATATGCATATTGTAAAATTTTAAATTCTATCAAATTATATAATGGAACACCCCTTAAACTTTGTTATATCACACTCAAATGAAAAGCTTTTTTTAATTGAAAATTATTTTAAACAAAAAAATTAAATATTTTTATGAGAATTAAATATTTATATTTCTATAATTTTAAAAGCTTAACTAAAGGCGTCGACCACAAAATCGGCAAGCTAACCATTGAAAATTCTATTGAAGCATTTTCCATTCACATTCTTATGTTTTTCATGAAATTCACGATCCAAAAGTTTGTTGGTTTAGTGGACCACAGAGCAGCAGTGCACGTACGCGTACTTATCTATTCTCTAAAAGAAATTTAAATTAGTGGAGATAGGTCCGCTCCAAACGCGGACCTGCCCAACTACGTGATTACCGTATGCCAAATGCGTTTCATTTCCCGTAGCTTTAGTGTTTCCAATAGTTTACATATTGTGTTTCACTCACTTTTGCAACATAACTTCTTTTTTTTTTCTTTTTTTTCACAAAATTATATATTCATTTGAAATTGAATATATATATATATATTATTTAAATTTAAATATTATTTTTTAAAATAAATATATTTTACATATAAAGTTATATTAGTAATTTTTTAATTTAATAAATTTATATGTTATTATATAATAGTCTTCCTCGTTAATCTAATTACAATAAGAATAATTAAATATTTTTTTAAAATAAAAAATTATTATTATTTATTAAATTAAATTAAATATATACATTTAATTTCGATCTAGTAAAATATTTATCTAAATTTTTGGAGTAACTTTTGGTGCCGACTTTGCAACCGAGTGTTTTCGGTTTTCTCTCACAATCAACGTTCCTATTTTGTGGCAATTGCAAATGGTATTGGACTCTATGCACTTGATCACACTTACCCATAGAATGAACGCATCTTCCCGCTTCAAAGAAATCCCAATTGGTTGTGTTTGCGCCGACAACGTATCAATTTCTAGCAACGACCACAATCTCGGACTGGGCACTACCGCACTCAAACATTGCGGCCCCCGTCTGGAAGTTTGATGTGTGTTCACTAATTTGGTCGAGCATTGATGTGTGAAAGAGGAACACGCAGATAGATAGAGTGACGAAATTACCCCTCTGCTTCGATTGACCATATGAAACTATTAAGAGAAGAACCTAATTCACAAGTAATAAAAAAAAAGTATTTCATTCGTTTTATTTTTATAAAATGCAACAAAAAAATTCATTTATTTTTAAATATAAAATATTTTGATATTTTTTATGATTATTTTATCTATTATTAATTATTATATTTCTATTTATTTTTTCATTATTTCAAGTACAATAAATTCTTTTTGAAATTAAGAAAATATATATTTATTATTTCAAGTACAATAAATAAGAGTATAATATAAAATAAAATAATTCATTAATTTATATAAAATTACTTATGACATTTTATAAAAAATGATCAAAAGAGTACATATAATTTAAAAAGTTAAAACAATTATATGAAACTAATCTTACTAGACGAAAAAAAATAATAATAATTACCAAAGTGACAATTTGCCTAATAGGAACCATCACAATTTGTTTGTCTTCAAAGAGAAAATCTATTCAAATAATTAATACACAAATTTATTTAATTGACCAGAATGAAATAATTTATTACGCTTAACAATTTTAGATTTGTATCAACTAATTAAAGCTTTGACTGCTACAATGATATAGTTTGACAAAAATACGACAAAGTAAGAAAAGAAGAACGTAAATTACGAGGAATTCTTCGTTGGGCATATGCATACAAAACTAAACGACGATTAACAACTAACATACATCATTAGAAGTGGAGAAAGCAGGCATAATAAACATTATTTTATTCATCGAATTTTATTTTTATAAAATAGTTACACGATTTTGACCGAGTAAGCTTGGCTCACTATTTGGACATTTATTGCTTTTAAAAAAACAAAAACAAATATTTTTATGGTTACTAAGTCTGTAGAGTATTTGACATCAAACTCGAACCAGTCAACTCTCTATTAGTTTACAACTTGCCGGTATCATGGGACAATACCTACTTGAATTTACAATTTTTTTTTTTAGGAAATCATATGATTATACAAAAATCTGGTAACATTTTTTAAAATTTTTTGTTTTTGTCTTTATTTATATTCAACATAATAATTTGGGATAATTAAAGAAAATTATCAGGTTAGCAAATGAATGAAATTCTTTTACCTTCAACTTGGCTTAATTATCTCTTGAGTTGAGACAAAGAGTTATGACTACAGTTCCCTTGTTATAAAGAATTAATAGTTTAAGATTAGTTGAAATTATACATTAGGTTTACTTAAAAATAATTAGGAATATGTGTGGGTGGAAGTTCCCTCTGTAATTCAACTTCCCCAGAATGCTTTAATAAAATGCACACCAAGGTCACTATAAACATAAAATTAATCAATTCAAAATTCAAAATTGCACCACATGTTTCTCGATATTTGCATAAGTTTTTTTATTTTTATGGAATAGGAATTGAATTCTAGATCTCTCCATTGGACAGAGAAGATTTCAATAACCTTTTTTTTTTTTTGAAAAGCATCAATAAGCTTTCTGAGTTGCTTTATCATGATTTTGAGCCTACATGATTAATAAGTAAAGTTACTCCCCCCCCCCCCCCCAAAATGCCATCAGCCCAAGTCCATAGTGGGTTTTACTTTATCTTGAAATTATGATCACTTTCAGCATTTGCTTGTGCTTCTTTGTGCTGGAAGCCATTACCAACGGTAGGAAACAACTTTCATTGCACTAATGATAACCTCATGCCCATAGCTTTTCTCTGTTTCTAATAAAGTGCATAGATAGAGAAGAAAATACCCCACCAGAAAATGTGAATGTTGTATCATATTGAAATGAGATATGGAGTGTTCCTTTAATTATATATTACATTTACAGAGGAAATTGGTTCAACTATATATTTTTCAAGCTGGACAAAATTGTAAAATAAAAAAAAATCTTAAAAAAATTGTTGTTTATCTTAAATTCTTAATTATCTTACAGCAGATGCAACAGTATGAGCCCAGAACTTGAGATGATCTTTTAGTTCCATTTCATTGCCAAAAGCTGGAATTCTCCAATTCATCAATATTGGGTTCACCTGAGTTTTCTTATTCTTCTCCAAAACATCATCCCAAGCTTCAGATAAGTAAGGCCTTGGAACTGAAGATTCTTGAAAACCCTTCTTTTCACTATCACCATTAGTACTACTCTGAACTTCTTTTCTTCCTAATCTTTGCAATCCAGGAATGATAGAAACCAAGCTTGAATCTTTATCTTCATCAGAGAACACAAATCCAAGATCCATAAACCCTTTTAGCTCCTCGAACTCGAGCTCGGATAGGCTTCTACTACTTCCCTTTCTTTTTTTTCTCCTCATCCTTTTATTATCTCTCCCTTCATTTTCATAAGCCACATCAAGACAACCTTTGTTAGCTGCAACTTCTTCAAATTCTCCAACTTCCTTACCCGAAAGAATTGTCTGAAGGGTCGGCGTCGCGAGAACTGATTTAGGAGTTGATGAATCAGAGTTTGATTCATCTTTTGAACTCAAACCCTGATCACTAAATGATCTAAAAATCATACTTGGAGCCCCGGGGAAGGCTTTTGGCTTCAGGTTCAACCTCTTCAATACCCTTATCAAGAACTGGTGGACTCTGTGATGCTTTGCTAAAAATGGAATGCTCAAACCAGAAAAATTCAAAGAGGTTTAGAATTAATTCTACATGATCAGAAGAAGACATATTTGATTGTTGTCTGCAAAATTGATGAGGAAAGGCTCTGTTTATGACACTTGTAGAAGATGATTGTGGTTATATATATATGAGGCCTGCACTACCCTAATATGCCCTTTTATTTAAGCTAGAGTTGAATTTTCAGTGCATTATTTTACCGCAGAAAATACGTGGATTTGTACATAAATTAAATATATCACGTTTTTCTCATATCCTATATTTTTTCCCCATCGTGTTTTGTACTAGAAAAAGCTTGATCATACGGCTTTGACTCATCTATCCCCATTGTTTTTATCGTTGCGTCAAATCTAATTTCATTTCTTTACCGTGTTTCACTTTGTGTTTGAAATTTGAAAGTGAAGATGACTAAATTAGTAAATTTGTAATGAAGATCAACTAAACTTGTGCTTCATATTGGTTTATTTGAATTATTTTCCCATTCGTACTACTTTTTTTTTTTTTTTTTTGTGATATGGACGTTTTCTGTACTTTAGTAAATGGTACGTAGTGTTTTTAGTAGTTACCACTTTTTTTTTCTTTTTTTTATTTATTTATAGGTCACGTTTTTTTTTAGAAAACATTGTATCATCACATCTTATTTTCTGTCTTTTCATGAATAATACTCATTGGGCTAAAATTTAAATATTTTTAATTGATTTAGTTTCAAAATCATTAATAGTTTTTGACTTTAAGAGAGTTATTTAAATATTCTTGTTATTAATTTGATTATAGATAAGACTATTAGGTACAATGTACATTTTTTAAATTAAAAAAGTGAGTAATAAAATTTTAAATAAATATATTTTTATTTTAGTAACATAAACATTCAATTACGAGCATTCTTAAAATTAAAATGTGGAATATTTTTGTTAAAAAATCACAAAATTTTATTAATATTCACTGTTTTGTGTATATATAAACATATGAATATGCGTGTGTTCTTTTGAAAAGAATATTCATTATTTCTACATTACTTTTATTTGAGGAAGAAACAGAAGCATTAATTCATGAGAACTTTTTAATCTCTTAATTGTGTAGGCTAAATTGACAGATTAAGCCAAATATAGTTTTATTGTTGTATCCTAGGTGTTACCAACAACGGCTGCTTTATAGTTAATTCAGAAAATGCTTGAATTACTTTAAAAGATAAATTAATCATTACATTATCTTTCTCTATTATATTATTACATTTGTCTCATTTTAATTGTTCATATTTTTTTATATTTTATTTCAATTGTTCACTTTTTTATTTTAATACATATTTTTACAATTTTATCATTGTTATTAATGAATAATTTGGATAAGTTGTCAATTATTTATTAAAAAGTATATTTTTTAGAAAAATTAATATATATATATATATATTGACTATTAAATGATGACAAATTAAAAAGTTTAGTTACATAATTATCATTTTCAATATTCTTCTTAATCATTTTGTAAGTGTAAAGTGAACAATTGAAATAAAACGAATAAAATACAGAGTTATTATTTGGAATTAATTAACTCTTTCATCTCCTTAAGATCCTTTAATATTTCAATCCATATTTTATTCTTTGTATCATCCATAATTGTCTTGATAAGAATTCTCCACCATATATTCCAATAACTATCTTAATTAATAACAATATACATAATACAGTGTCTTATGAAAATAATTCACTAAGACTAAGAGAATGTCTTAATTAATCACTACTATTGTTGTTGTACGTACTTTTGAGTAGTTTAAGCTGTTTTTAATTGGTGAACATCAACACGTCTTACAATACTTTCTTAAAGAATGTGAAATTATTGAACTTTTGCTTTAGCATACTTATTAGCAGTTTGCATCACATGTAACATTTGGTACAAAATTTATACAAGAAAAATTTCACGTGCAACATTTTTCATATGTCGTCAAGTGTGTGTGTGTGTGTACACTTGCGTTAATATAAGAAAAAAGGTTCACTGGTGTTTAAATTTTTGTATTTATTTAAGTTTTTTTTATGTCATATATTTTCTTCGTTTAAAAATTACATGTTTTTTTTAAAGAAATTGATAATTAAATATTTATATTTATTTTTTAGAATGTCTCAAATTAGATATTCATTTTTAATAAATAACCAAAATTAAATCTAGAGGTTTTTTTTTTTCCTTTTGAAGGGGAACCTAGAGCTTTTATAATCAGCTTCATGTAATTTAATAAATTTATTCAAATTGTTCTCACGAATAGCACTGTATAATTCTTATTCTATATAAAAATAGATATTTAATCTCCAAAAAATAAAATTACAATGTATTTATTAATGGGATAGGTCTATACCGGGGCCGGAGCCACGGGTTTAATTTACTGGGGGCTTTTGGGGGGTTTTAGTGTAAATTATTAAAACTTCATCCTTCATGGCTCCGCCCGTGGGTCTATGCTATTCCATAAACAAAAAATTCACGTTAATTAGTAAAATGAACACTTTCACAATAGTTGAAATTTCATAGTTAGTATTGACAAGTCACATAGAATCTTCTTCCGACAAGGGTATTTTCGGCAAGAACAAATTTGATTGACAAATGGAAATGGATGCTTTTGGTTCACCTGAAGTAAAAAATCATAAATGGGTCCAATTTGATGCGTAAAGTTGACCGACGGCTATGACAATTTTCTTAAGATCCACGCGACTGGTGAGACTTTTCCATCCCAACATAAACGGCCCCACATCTCACAAATCTATATTATTAATGCCCTACCGGTAGTTAGTAGTATTTATGGATCAAAGTAGAATAGTTTAGTGAAGGAGTTTCAATGTCAGCTTCAAATACATGATGCTATAATTTAGATAGAAACTGACATTTCACAAAAACCTTTAATTATTTGTTTTTGAAGCGTTTCAAACTGATTTTATTTTTTAAATACACTGACAATTATATAAATAATAATTTGAATCCATAATCTTATAATTATAACTGAAGTATTTTTACTAACTAAGTTATATTTACTTATTTTTTAATTTGAATTACGTTCACAATACTTCATTTTCATAAAAAAAATTAAATTTAAAATTTAATGGCATATATATATATATATATATATATACCCATCAACTATTTCTTATTCATAAAATATACTCATTGTATTTATTTTCCTCAAAATATGCTAGCAAATTATGTTTTTTCATCGAAAATATCCATAATATTTGTTTTTCTTTTTTTATGCCAGCTAACTATTTTCGATTAAAAATATCCATAATCTTTATTTTAATTTTTTTATATACCCTCAAACAATTTTCAATTTATCAAAATTACACAAACTATTTTTGTACATGACGATTCCGGTAGAAAAAAAAAAGATTAACATTGATTTTGAATGAAAAAACCGTCATAATATTTTAAAAAAAACATATTTCCTAATTTTTTTCCCTCTCAAATACACATTTATTTGTCATAAACTCTTTGATAAAGTCTAAATTGAGTTTTTTGTAATTTTTTTATTATAATGGTTTTGTCTTTGAAAATCGATACTAATAAGTTGCTAATTTTATTTTTTCTATCGAAACAGTCATGTTGGTTGAAAAAAGTTGAATATAAAAAAAGGAAAATAAAGATTATGGTCAACAACAAACATTAGCATAGTCAAATTTAACAAAAAAAAATTGACAAAAAGACCTAGCTCACAAAATGAAAAATATATAAATGACTTAAAAAAAAATTTTAAAAGAAAAATTTAACAAAAAATTTGACAAAAAGACCTTATTTACAGAAAAAAAAGAAGAAGTAGAACCTACGTTATCATACATAAAAAGATAAAGGACTAATTGGAGGGACTAAAAAAACCAATTTACCTTCATTTTATATTTATCTTATTAATTTTCAATTACAACTAGCATTATCTTATCATCTATTAATTATATATTCTTTTGTTTTGTTGCTAAGGAAACTTGGGAAGTCTCTTGGACTTCCTTTTGCAAGGATAAGATTAAATTTTTCTTCCATTTCCCTTATGAAGGGAAATATCGTGCAATTGCCTCAAGAATCAGTTACCTTATTTGCATAGATTGCTTGGAATCCATGGCACAACTTAAATAATTAATGTCATCTTCCAGGCCTATTGCTATTAATTTGCGGGGGCCTTAGGAGAGTCTCTATCATCTTTAGCTACCGGCAATTTGAACTCGATTCATCAACACGACACGACACGATTATAATGTGATAGGGTTGACACGACACGTTTATTGGCAAACGATTTTCGTTCAAATCAAATTGAGTATTGAATAACTAAATTTCAACTTGTTTAATTTATGAAAAAGTTTTTTTATCTTTAACTTTCCTAAAAGAAAACAAAATTTTCTTTTAACTTTATAAAATTTGAATAGTAAATTTAATAATTTCATCCTTACTTACACTGAATTTTTAAATTAAATTTAAAAATATTAGAATTTTATTAAAATTTAGTTATGTTTAATTGTAAAAATTATAATTTGAGTGTTTAAATTATTTTTGAATGGTTTTCACTTATTAATTATGTTTTATTTGAATTGATAATTTTTTCGTAATATAAACGGATTGATACGCAAATTGTCACGAATACAATAATGCAAGTAACCCGAACATGACACCAGTAGCCATCCCTAATCATCCGAAGTGTGTGGCTGCGATCAAAACAATGCAAAGGAAATTCTTCTCAAGGCTGTTGTATCCTCTCTCTATTTATATTACCTTCCGTGAAGGGCAAAGAAGATATACTCAGAATTCCACTCCCGTGACATCAACCGATGCTTTGAAAACTCCCATGACCGATAGTCCATCTTCCATCAAAACTCTTAAACTTGAATGTTGATATTATTGTTAAATTTTCACTTCCGTTAAAAGTTTAAACTAATAAAGAGAAGAGTAATTTATTTATAAATTCTTTTACGTATGAATTGATTACAAATTGTTTCTTTTTTTTTATCAATTTAACTTTTAAATGAGGTAAAATTTTTATTACGTGTAAAAAGAAATTCCGAGCCAAACTGTTGATGACAAGATCTCTAAAACATGGGGAAAATAACATGCCCATTGTATGTTGAATTCAAAGGTCTCCGAGCTTGAAAGTCTTAGGATGATTCAAAAAGTCATGCCGCCTATGAAACAGTAATTTAGAGTGTGAGTGATTGCTTGAAAATGGTAAACGTACCAGGTTTGAAGAATATATGATCTCTCGAGTTTGAAGCACCATTTTAGGAAGGTTACGGTGCAAGAGGATCCTCCGATTCTCACATTTTCTTTGTCATGCGCCATCTAAATATTTCTGCTCATGAATTAGCTGAATATATTGATATATTTTGATTTTTTTTATATAAAAAAAGACCAGCGAAATATTTCTCATTGTATTGATTTCACTTGTATTTGGTTTCACAAGGACGAGGCCCTGAAAAAAATAATTTTTCATTTTAAATAATGGAAATTTATTTTTCTAAAAAAAAAAAAAGAAGTAATTTTGTCGAGATATTTTTAAGCTTTCACATTATCATTTAAAAACTCTTTTTTCCTTATACTTAGCACATTAATCTCATATTCGCACCTGCGCGCACATATATATATATATATATATTATAAAATCTATTTAAATTTAAATTTTAGACCGTCCCTTATTTAATAATTATATTTTATTATTTGTTTTACTTTATCCAACATATGGACCAATTAGGCAATTATGTATCAAATTATTTATCCAATCTCTAAAATCAAATTACTAATCTAAATATCATTTTTCATGTTTCACACTTTATTCAAAATACAAATATATTTCCTAAAGTTATGTTGTTGTCCAAATACAACCAATATAGGTATTGATGAGGTCATGACTAGAACTAAGGAGTCTAAGCCAAGATCCATTTCAATAATCATCGGACCAATCACAAGAGCTCGGTGTCAAGTGTCATGAAGGTCATTATTGTGGAGGATAGTTATTAAATTGTCATTAATAAGTCAATTTTCATTCAAAGCACATAAATAGTTGTGGATTTGTAATATGAGAGGGTTAATATGCTATTTTCATTTTCTTGAGAGCTTGTTTATGCTATTTTCGTTTTTCACCTTGTAAAGCCTAATAATTCTTTAGTTGACTTAAAAATTTTAGATTATTCATTTCAAATTATCAATATAGAGAGAGAAAGTTTCTCTTTGAATTCCTCAAGAAGTTCTTCATTTCTGACTCATCAACATATTTTCATCGCTGTTGTGACGTCAACAGCAGATCAAGATTTTTGCTTCAATTGTAAGTATCGGGTCAAGGTTCAATTTCGTCGGGTTCTTGGCGAAGTTAGTATCAAGTATAAAAGTCATCCCATCCACGTCCGTTTTTGGGAATTGAAGTTTGCCATCTTCAACCATTTTCTTATTTGAGAAAAAAGATATGCTAAAAGAAATCCCTTTTCTTATTCGATCTAAATTCCCAAATGTTAAATTACCAGAAAAACTGCAAGAGAATAAAAATAATAAAAAACAACTTGAGTATGGACTGATCCATTGTTGTGTTAGAGATTGAGTTTGGAGGTGGGTTTGTTACCGGTGTTTCATTTTGTTACCCAAAAGAGATGAGCAGGGAAGGTGTTTGATGAAATGGCTCAAAGAGACTTGGAGCCTGTGTTTTTTTCCCGAGGAATTCGAGCAGAGTTAAAAGATTTGCTTCCAAAAATTACCCTTAAAAAATTAATCTGCTGACTTGCACGTGATCCTTCTCACAGAAAAAATACACAATTTTGACGGGAAATACCAATATGGCATAATAGTCGAAGATAAAATATCAAAATGATTTGAATTTTTTTTACTAAAATAATTATAAAGTTAAATTTAATGTACTAAATTGATTAATTTTATTTTATATAATATTTGAAAATATTATTTATATAATCTATAACTAACTCATGAATTTATCTTCTCAATTTAAAAAATTAGAACAATTTTTTTTAAAAAAGAATTATTACTATGTTTTTTTTATACATGAAGAAAGGGGATGGGAATTGTAAGTAGGTCTTTAAACATGTTAAATTGTCTAAAAAAAGAAAAAATGTAAATATTGAGTTTTTAAAAATACTATTTACCAAATATTGATTGAGACAAACTTTATAAAAAAATTAATAAAATGATTTATATCACCAACATAAAAAAGATAAGTGATTTAAAAATTTAAAAATAAATATTAGGAACTCAAGTTGCAAAAATCAAAAAAAGTTTAGAGGTTAAATTCGCTCATTTCTCCAAAAAACCAATTAAACTTTTGGGCAAGAAAAAGAAGAATACAGAGGAAAAGTCAAATTTGAAAAGGAAGTCAAATTTCAACGAGATAGTTTGATCCAATGATAGACATCAGTCTCACTTGTGAGAAACGCATGCTCAAGTTTGTACGTGTGTGTTCCCCTCTCCAAGTGTAATAAAAAAATCATATACAGAGAAAATACCTATATATATATATAATTTACGATTTCTATTTATTTTTATAAAAATACTCTTTATAATTTATCAATTATATCATGTATTGTTTTATATCATCAACTAATTTTGAGTATTTTTTTTAATCCCACTGCCACCAAGAAAATTAATATAATTTTTAAATCATAAATAGTTTAAAAACATTTTTCTCGATTTTCCCATATATAATGTGTATATATATAATCTAAAGAAAAGGAAATCAACTCCAAATTGGATTAGAAAAATATATATATAAAATACCATTTCCTAATTGTATTAGGAAAAAGATAAATCTATAAAATAGTTCGTTTCCAAATTGGATTAGGAAAAAAAAAAACAAAAACTATATGAAAACCGTTCTCGAATTGGATTAGGAAAAAGAATTGAAGAACCTTTGTATATAAGGCCGTTTAATCAGAGCAAGGCACAAATTGTAGAGACAACATGGAGAAAAGAAAGAGCAGAAGAATTACGGATGAAGATGTTGCTGAGTACATTGTCAAGAAAGTTCAGAAGCAAGCGAAGAAGTTGAAGACAGAAAAGTTTTCTGGGTATTCTAATGACTCTAATCCCTTTAAAGATTCTAATTTCAACGAAAGATTTGTGTGGAGAAAGAAGATTCTACGTGATGTTGCTCAGGGTGTCCCCCTTGACACATACTCGTTGAAAGCAGAAAAGAAGAGACAGAGAGAAAGGATGGCGGAGATTGAGAAAGGGAAGAAAAGAAGGGAAGCAAGAGCATTGGAGAAAACTCAAAGAGAGGAAGAGATGGCTTTCTTAGCCAGAGAACGTGCTCGGGCTGAGTTTCAAGAACTTGAGAAGAAAGAAGAAGAGTTTCTTTTCGATCAAAGCAAGGTTAGGTCAGAGATAAGGTTGCATGAAGGACGTGTGAAGCCGATTGATATCCTGATAAACAAACTCGATCCATTGGATGATGCAGATATGGAAATCAATGAACCATATATGATCTTCAAAGGTTTGACAATAAAAGAATTGGAAGAACTTCAGGATGACTTGAAATTACATCTTGGTTTGGACAAGGCAACGCCAGTGCATACTCAGTACTGGGAGGCTCTTTTGCTGATTTGTGATTGGGAATTGGCCGAAGCTAGAAAAAGGGATGCTCTGGATCAAGCAAGAATGGGCGGAGAGCAAGTCAATTCTTTGTTATTTGTTGAGGACAAAGGGATACATTCGAGCATTGAAGCAGATGTTATGAATCTTTTGCAAGGGAAAACGTACGTGGAATTGGAAGCTCAACAGTCTCGAATTGAGTCAGAGATGCGGTCAGGAGAAGCCAAGGTGGTTGAGTTCTGGGAATCTCTACTCAAACATATACATATCTTCAAGGCCAAGGCCTTGCTCAAGGAAATGCATGCCCAAATTCTGCGACAACATTTACAGCACCTTGAAAAAACAGGTGATCAAGTTGTCTACCAAGAACCAACACCACAGGAGGATAGTGAGGTGGGAGATGATGATCATGAAGCAGGATCATATTCGCCAGAAGGGCTTCATGATGATGATGATGATGATGAAGCTGCAATTGATCCTGAAGTGGACAGAGCTATACTGGAAAGGAATCGTAGGGCTGTCCTGCAAGAACAGCATGCCCAGAAGATGGTTTCAAAGTCAACTCCTGGAGATAACTTTGAGAAGAATACTTTAAAAGCAATGGGTGCCATGGAGGAAGGGGATGCAGTATTTGGCTCACATGATGAGATCAACCTTTATTCACAGGTTTGCTGGTGGCATGATAAGTTCCGGCCAAGAAAACCTAAGTATTTCAATCGTGTCCACACTGGTTATGAGTGGAATAAATACAATCAAACTCACTATGACCATGATAATCCACCGCCAAAGACTGTGCAGGGATATAAATTCAATATCTTCTACCCCGATCTTGTGGACAAATTAAAAGCTCCAAGTTATTCAATTGAGAAGGACGGTGACAGTGAAGGGACATGTATTATAAAGTTTCATGGAGGGCCACCTTATGAGGACATTGCCTTCCGGATTGTCAACAAAGAATGGGAGTGTTCAAAGAAGAAGGGCTTCAAGTGCACATTTGACAAAGGAATTCTTCATCTGTACTTCAACTTCAAAAGGTATCGGTATCGCAGGTGATTTCAGGTCACTCTGTTTTTCCGTAGATGCATGAGATGTATGTATAACTAGTGAAAGGAACTTTACTTAGTTGCATTTGAACAAAATTGTAACGATTGTTCTTAGAGAAACTCAAAATTCTCCATCTGCTAAATGTAATCTATTTACTCAGTTATTTCATTTCATTAACTGAAATTTATTATTGACAAATGAAACCTACTACTGATATGTCTGTGGATTGGCTAACCATAAGTTAGCTTATATGCAGTATTGTGACTAGATGAATCAAGAACAGAAGCAAAACACTAATTCTTGGGCATAAAACAAGTACATGCCACCTATCATCTCCTATACCATACACAAAATGCAGCTTTGCTTGTAAACCTAGGAAAAGAAAAACATCAGGAAAGATCAGGTAGAAAAGGATAAAAATCAGTCACTGGAATGGGAAAGAAGAGAACAGCTCATATTCCTCAGCTTAAAATAATAAAGTAATGGTGTGAATGAGCATGATCAAGTCAATTTTGACTAAATTGATCAAGACGTGTTCTTATTATGTTGTAACTTTTGGACACCACAAATCCTGAGTTCTTTTGTGTAAAAATTGAGATAACTGTTTCCTTTTTAGCCCTTTATGACAATTTGGGAAGAAAAAAACCCGGTAGTCTTATAAATTAGAACACATAAGTTACACAGTTCCTCATCCCATACAAAAACTGCACGGACGGTATTCCTAGTGGAGTTTCTCAAAAAGACCTTAATCTAATTAATTAGAAAATTGATTCATCAAATATCACCAGAGATTACTCATACTTATATAGAAGTTGACAGAATATCAAGGGCAACATTGAATAGCACAATTGCACAGATTTTTGTCAATGAACCGAGTCATATTATATAATGCTTCTTAAAGTATGCTGCAAAAAAGGTCTATATAATCTGGTAACTGATACCGCACTGTAGACTATAAAATCTCAAGTAGAAGATTAATTCTACAATCACAGATCTAAATTTTTTTTTAAAAAAAAGAAAAAAGAAAAGAAAGTAAGCAAAAATCTACAACTCTTAGTTATCCATATGGTGCAAAGAGATCTAATCCAATGACATTTTTTGGCAATACAGTCTCAAGCAAAAGATACTTCTACGATCACAGAACTACAACCATAAGCCAAAAGACAAAAAAGAATGTAAACTCATCTTAATCCTTGAAGAAGCTCATCCAGGACCAGTCCCACTTATAAACATTCATTGCCTATCAATCATGAGAATCCCAACAAAACCATAACAGGGCACTAAGATAGTCTACAACCAGGTCTGAATCTAAATCTGATACCTCTTCTTCCTCAGAATCTTCATCTTCATTCTCTGAAGCTGAATCTGGTGAATCCTCAGACTCTGAAGAACACTCTGATCCTGAATCTTGAAACAAGTTTGGACAGAGGAGAGGATAAAATATATCATTGCAACCATGCCTCACCTTATCCAGAATTTCTTGATACTCTTCTTCTGTGCCATCCAACTCTAACCATCCATTTGATACCTCAATCCAATCCAAAACCTCCTGTCTTTGCACTTTGTGGGTCACAATATCAAGTTTCATTGTTACCCACTTCACATATTCAGCGAGCTCATATTTCTTGGATGTCAAACACAAGAAATTATTATCCCTATCCATTCTCATAAAATAAAGGTCATAGTGAAAGTTTACCACGTCTATTGGGGGGAAGATAACATCTCCATCAAAATGAAGCAAGCTTGTTGCAGGAGTGGAATCGTTCTCTGCATAAACTGTGAGCCCACTAGCTTCAAGCTCAAATTTTAGATGGATTTCAGAAAATCTTGGCATTGCTTCTGGAATATGGAGTGTCGTGGTGCCCAAATAAGTATTGAAGATGGACTGAGAATTGAAACCTTGTACCAATTGGACTTGAAAATCTCCGGAATTGGAATCTTGAAGAGTGAAGAAACCATCATGGGCAGATGCCGGTACGGCAGTACCCACTGGAAAAACGACGGTTGTCAAACCAAAAGCCGTCGTAATTCCTATGGGGATTTGTAGAATCATCAATGGCGTTGCATTTCCTACAGGATTTTGAAGCTCCATCGGTGGCCTTTCATTCCCTGCCGGAATTTCTACATTCATCATCATCATCAACTGTGGTATTTCAATAAAATGCTTATCCCGTCAAGAAATTCTTGAATTTTTCTATAACTCCGAGAGTTCTTCTTGCTTCCAAAACTGTGAAATCGAAAGGGAGAAATGAGCGTTTTGATATTTTTATGGATTATGCTTGGATCGTGTTCCAGAAGTGGGTTTGGGAGGGATTCTACTAGGCTCTTGAGCTCTTCCGTTTGGCGGGCTTCTTTGGATGAGGAAAATATTTTTGTCGCCGACCTTATGCATAAAGAATTAAAAATAAATTTTATATTGCAACTTAAAAAGAAAATATAGTTTTGTAATGTAGGTGGAAGAGATTTGAAATGAGTCTTTTAGAAGTCATCATGATAGATTAAGATTAAGAGTTTTTGAGTTTGCCTACAAGTGACAATTATCCGGTAAGTGTTCTTATACCCATTTTGAACCAAGTATTTTAGGCATCACACATTTTTTAACCACACCCCAAACCCACAAACCAGCCCTTTTTACACTGCTTCCTCACCCCAACACCCAAGAAAGGTGAGAGAGAAATGGCCAGAAATCGCAGGAACAAAGAACACTCTGGCCCATCTTGGAGCCGAACTACACCCTGAGCCATAGAAGCCACTATGCATCCATATCTGTATTTGGTCATTAGATGAATTAAAATATGTAAATGGTTCTGATCTTCAGTGCAATTCTTTTACTGCTTGGTTCATCAACTCATTAGCATAGGTCGTTTGATGCATTGGGAACATCACTAGTGATTATTGATCAAACATTTCAAAGATAAGAATAACTTAAAACTCCCACGGCAAAGAGATACTGAACTTGAGACTCTAAGTCAGTTAAGTCCCAAGATAGCATCTTCCATTGTAATAGTTAAAATGCGAGAGTTTGGATCAGAGTGTTTTGATCAAGGCGATACAAGGTAAAATATTCTTCCAATTTGCTGAACAATCCTTGTTGACTGAAGTCTTACGTCTTGAAAAGCTTCTATGACAGTTATTGATGTTGTTGTAAGAGTGAAAGATCCAAGAGTTCATTTCCTCATTAAGTATAATTAACCACACCAGCCTTTTTCTGACTCATTGCTTCCTGAAATGAATGCTTAAACATGCCTGCATTTTGCACTAGTAGATTCAAGACTTCAGAAAGTATTCCTACCAGTAATCCCCACAGGAGCACTTCCCATCTATAAAACGATAAAAACGTTTCACATCTCCAAGAATTATTGATCTACCAGAGAAGCATCATATAACTTTAGCAGCTGATCAATGGCAATCCCCACAAACTCTCATAAACCAAGCGTCCTGCTCGACCTAACAAATCCAGAACACAACCATAGTATTTTATTCATGGTGCACTCTTGTATTCATCGATCATTCTAAAAAATAGCTAAAGCACTCAATTAATCCATTGCGATCACCATGCGTACAAGGCACCCAAAAATGTAATACCATCAGGTTGAACTTGAACTTTACTCATTTCCTCAAACTAAGATATAGCTTCATATCCATACCCACGAACAGCATAAGCCATACAATAATCCGGTGTGTTCCTGCAATTCCTGGTCATTTCTCTCTCAACTTTCTTGGGTGTTGAGGAAGAAGTGTCATTTACTCAAAGATGTCCAGAAGAAAACAAAATTTTTCTTTTCTAATCTGGTTTGGCCAAATCCTGTCAAGTTAACCTGGAATAAGCCTGTCAATGCAAACAAACAAAGAACATTTGCTCTATGAAGTTGCTCCCAATCCCAAATATGGGACCAATCTAATATACTTGGCCCAATGGTCCTATGCATATCATGTACCTTTTCATTTTCTTTTTAAAGAAACACAATGGGACTTTTGTGTTTGTAATGTGGATCGGGGCAAAGAGGCCCATATGGGGTCTGCCCGTTAGCTATATTTGTGCAAAGCATTTTAAACACATTTCATGCAAAAAAATTCTGAAAATATTTGCCTCCAAAAGTTTTATCCTATCCAAATTTTAATTTCTTTTATAATCTCACATATTAATGTCACCTATTCAGTAAACAATTATTTTTCAATACTTCTAAATTAAAATTACTTTTTCAAAACAAAAATTTATCACTCTCAAACAATTTATTAATTATATTTTACATATTTTATAATACTTCCTCTATCCGAAATTTAATGTTTATATTTATATTTTAGTTTGTTCAGAATTGAATGTCCACTTTCCTTAAATAAATATATTTTTTATTTAAAATTTCATAAATAACTTTATTAATTTAAGATATTTATATCACATTAACTTATGATCTCTATGAGTCAATACTTTAATTTAAGGAAATTATATTTCATTAAACTCATGGATCCCACTATCCATTATACTCATGTCAAGAATAATTTTGTAAGTTAAATAAAATCAATTATAATCCTTAATTTTTATCAAAAGTTAAAAGTTGAGATTCAATTATAGATGCTTGGAGTATCAATAGAAATATATAACTCAACAACCACTCAGAAATGCTTTTGATGATCTAAAAGTGTACTTCTGGAAGTGGTATGTTTGTTTAAAATCACCTCAAGGAAATTGAAATTATATTTCCAAGTTCACATATTTCTGCAAAAAATCGATGTCCTTTACTTACACAAAACTATTTATGAGTGTCCTTTACTTGTAACCAATTTCAAACTTATTGCAACTCCATTTTAATTTTCTAATATTTTAAACCCAACTAACACTATAGTCTTTTCTTTGTTTTTTCTTTTTCCTTGACTGAATTGTGAAGTATCGTGAAATACTTAAGTAAAAGACTTAAAAAAATGTCTTTATATCAATATGTAAATAGTCTTTTTATATTAGTATGTAAAACGTCTTTGTATCGTGAAATACACTATATATATTCAATGACATTTTGTGATCCAAATGTATTATTGAAGAAAATACTTAATAAAAAAAGCGAAAGACTTTTTTAAAAAAGAAGAAGGTATAAGTAGACAAGAATATGAACTTTGATTATTATTTTTAAATTTTTTTGTTTTATTATATATGGATTATCTTACTTTTATTCTAGAAATATTAATATTCAATTTCTGACGAAAACAGTATTTAAAATTGAATGTTCACTTTAATTAAATAATATTTTTTTTATTAAAAGTTTCATTAATAACTTTCTTAATTTTAAAAAATTAAATCCCACTAACTAATAAGTATCATCACTCACTATTTAATTTAAATTATTTACATCTCACTAACTCATATATTATACTATTCATTATATTAATAACAATGATAATTTAATAACTTAATTAAAGTTAAAGATATTCATTAATTATTAGTCAAAAATAAAAGTCTACATTCAAATTTGGACGAAGAGACTATACCTAATAATTTTCCCTACTTCATATATATTTTTGCATGTTTATTCTTTTTTATCACGAATTCTAAATTTAGGTAACGCCATGTTTGAAGATTCCTATGCTTAAATAAGTAATAATAATTACAAGAAAAAGCTTGTGGGAACACTTTGAGCTAAAGTAGAATGGTAACCTTTTGCTCTACCTGGGGCGACGAAGCCAAGCAAGAACTGGTCTTCGTATAACCATTGCTGATTATTCAATTGTTGCTGATCTAAAAACCCAACCAACTACATCTTATTTTATTTTAAGAACAATGCAAATCCCATCTAATTTTTCATTATTGTAGCATTATCTTAATTAGACAAAATAATAAATTTGATTTTGCTTGTAATGGATCTCGATATGGTTAATTAAAATATGATGATCGATGAAACTTGGCAAAATAATTGTGTTGAGCCACCATTTATATTGCTTCCCATTTCATGAATTACAAATTATACCAACTAAAAATGCAATCTATATGTTCCAATAAATTATTATTATTATTATACTTTTATTTTTAATGAAAGAAAATCGATAGGTAATTGAGTCAAGTTGTCTGTCATCATGTACCATGATTGATCAATTATAATAATTTATGAATAATGAGATAAATAAATATTCACAAAAATAGTCATGCATTGGTAGGTTGCATGGGAAATGCTGAAATTTTAATAGAACAAATGTTAACTCAACAATTGTTGTGTCTTAGTGTACAAATTGAATCATGTTTATTCTTTTTAAAATTTGAATTTTATTAATTTCTTTCATATATGCTCTTGAAATGTATCACGAGCAATGCAAGGATGATTTTATTAAATGGTTAAATTGAATCTCTTTCTATCAATCTAAATTTTATTCTTAGAGTAGATTCAAATTTAATATAATCTCAAACTTTTGTTTCTATTCATTTAAATAATTATTATCCATATATTGAGACTATTATTAAAAATTTATTTGGCGCACACTTATTTCAAGCTTCTATATTTATTTATTTATTTGGCTTCTCAAAATTATTGATAGAGATTACAGAAATGTAGGTACAAATACTATATTACATATAATTCTTCATTTAGTATATTACTATATGCTTGCCAAATTGTAACTAGAAAATCAAGCAAGTGAGCAATCATATGATGGGTTGGAATGGGAACTCTCTACTAAAAGGAGAGTGGCAAAGGGCAAGGCAGGGTGGGTGAGGATCCTAATTCCCATCTTCAAGTCCCTTATCACCACATCCCTATCTCTTTAAGGATGAACTCATCCCCATTCTTGGCTCTTTCCTGAAATTCTCAGTTTCACTTAAAGAAAAAAGTAGTTAAATATTTCCACTTTCATTCGTTACTTTTTTATTTTTATCTTTATTTTTAAAAAATATGTTCGAAACATTGATTTGATATAATTATATATGTATTAGAAATTAGAAATATTTAAATATGTATTTATAATTATATATGTGTGCGTTTGTTTATATACACATTTTATTAACTAAATAGAGGTGAAGTGGTGATGAAACAGGGACATATCCTAACAGGGAAGATCTAATCTTCATTTCCATATACGTGCCCACACTCTTTCTTGTTTTTTAATCTTCGTCCTCTCCTATTTAAATTAATGAATTCTCGTCCCAAATAGAATGGGGTGAGACATCCTCTCGTTCTCACCTTCATTCCAATTTAAATTTGAATCGAAGATAATTCTCATCCTAGAGAGGACGGAACATGGTGCATTCGTTTAATGAAGAATTTTTGTAATATTTTTTTCATTTAAATTGAATATTCACATTTGATATAGTTTAAAAATTAAAAATGATATATATTTGACTTTAAGTAAATTATCACATTATTCTTATTATTAATTTAGTTAATGATGAGACTATTAATTAGTATAGATAAATTTATTAAATTAAAGAAATGAAAAATATATTTATTTTAGAATGACATGCATTAATCTTAAATATCTCAAATTAAATTATCAACATTTAATTATGAACCGTAATAAATGTTATGATACATCAATTGGAACATAGGAATTTGTGGGGTCTTTTTAACTTTAAAAGAGTTTGAAGATAATGTTTCTTTTTGTACTTGACAAATATTTGAAATCGTGTGAGTAATTAAAGGATTACTCATTATTTTCTAGAATGCTTTTAATTTTCCCTTTCAATTCATTTCCCAAACCAGCAGCCAGCAGCCTCTAATTTTGACCAATTCCCCAATTTATTGCTTGGGCGCAAAGTTTCAATGTTTGGAAGTACACCATGAGCTTTGTCAACCTCAATTATTCGTGGTATGTCTGGACAAAAGATTTCCTTTTGGAGTATCATTTTCTAGAAAACATTTGTCACTGAAAGCTGCATCTTGAACTTGGGGATAAGAACTTGGAATCTTGGAGGATAATATTACTTCCTTCATTCAAAATGATATAGTTATTTTTCAATAAATTTTTTTTTGGGCATAGTAAAGTAAATAACAGTGGAAGCTTCTGTTAGTCAAAAGAATTATTTAGATTAAAATATTTGTTTACAAAACTTTCAATAAAAACTATATTTATTTTAGTAAAGTGAATAATTACTTCTTAATATCACAAAATAAGAATGTAGACATTCAATCTTAAAAGAGTGCCACATAAATTTAGAAAAGGAGAAAAAAAAAAGGTAAAAAAATTGAAAGATGGTTTTAACAAATCTATTTTAAAATGAACTGAAGAATTTTTTTTTTCAAAAAAAAAGGGTGTGATCATCTGTATAATATAGCTTGTGATATGTCTCATATTTCATATTTTCTTTTTCACCTCTTCTCTAATTACACTTGTCTATGTATATATTCTAATCCAATTTCTACATATTGGCATATCTCAGCCCTTACTCAAAGGGTAATTTGATGGGGGACAAATGAGAACGAAGTAGTTGGAAAAATAAATGTTAGAAAAATAATGAATCCTGACAAATAGTATTTGGCAGGATTCATTATTATCTTTTTAATAATACTTTTTTTTTCTTCTGTAGTTGAAAGAAATAATAAGAAGTTCACGAAGAAAATAGATAAGTCATCACCACTGAAAAAATGTGGCAAAGCATATCATACGAGATTTCATTACCCTCTTTATATTCATCGCATATCATATAAGATTCAAATAAGCATTAAAATTTCCCGAATAATGCTAACATAATTATGATGAGAAGGGGAATAATTAAGCTCCTAAGAGTTGATTTAATTATCGAATATTGGAGAAACAGTCTCCCTCCAAAACCACATGTTGGAACTAATTGATGACTGCAAATTAAAACGAATACTATGGCATAAGCCTTAATGAAGGCCATACTCTTCTTAAGAAAAGTATTTCAATACTTTCTATTCTTTATTGATATAAATAACTACATACATGAGTTGATTCTTTTATTTGTTAAGTTTTAATATAGAATAATTTCATCTTTTTCTTTATCTGTAAATATTATACTCTCTACCATATAAAATATAAGTCATTTAACTAAAAATTACATAGATCAATTAATTTTTTTTCTCGTAAGATGTCCATAGTTATTTTTTTAAAAAAAATTCTTTTCACTAGTCTTCTCTCTCCAATTATTACTCTCTTATCAACGTAAATAATTTTAGAAAGAAACAATAAAAGATCTTTAGACAGTCGTAAAATAACTTATATTTTGGAACCAAGATAGAATATTTATATACAATAAAAGGAGTTTTTGTGTGAAGACCTCTCAAAGTTTAGAAAATATCATTCTAATAACGTTTTATTTATTAAAGATTTAATATTCTCTTGTTGGTTTGTTAAATCTAGAGAATGAATGGAAGATACACTTGTAAAACTCACATTTTATTTGTGATCCACTAGTTTAATTGAGGTTAGATTCTACCAAAATCAAATATTGAAGTCCAATATTTATGTATTTTAATAGGAGATTATGTTTAAGAAACTATTTATGACAGACTAGTGATTTCTTATTCATTATCAACTGCTTACTTTCACGTTGTTTCCTAACCTTAAATAGGATTTACTTCATTTTTTTTTTGTAACATATAAAAAGGATAGAAGGATAGAGTCTTTCCCATTGTACATATCATATATTTTCATCATTAACAAAACCTCAATAGACTTTGTGATTAAATAGAGAGAAAATTTTGGTTCACCCATCTAAGTTTTTGATGAGAAAAACTTGGATCAAATTGTCATAGTCTTTGTGATTTCTTTTTCATCAATAATTTCGTTTAACAATGTGAATATTTCACTTTTATTGAATGGAATCTCAAGTTTTACTTTCTCAAGGAGACCTCTAAAGCTATCAAAAAGTCCTCATTCTAATTTTCTATCTTTTTTAAATTTATTAAAGATTTATTCTCATACTGTTTTGTCAAACCCAAGGAAAAGATAGAGGATACCCCGTCGGCCTAAAGTCATTACCCTTACCTGACTTCTATATCCTCGTCAAAGTACGTGAGAATGCAAGTTATATTCGGTAAATGAGGGCTAGTAGCTATTTTGCGTGTTGGAGGATGATGACGAAAATGTTATTTGAAAGTCCCACATTTCTTGTACAAATTTGGTTGGACATTATCCAATTAGCCGTCTTTCCATAGGAGAAGACCTCTTCCAAATGCAATTTTAAACTCTTATGATATTTTTATTTGTTGCAGTTTACATAATTAATGCTGATACTTTTGATCAGACATGTAACAACCAATCTTTTTACCTTTGGTAATCTTTATTTATATCTTTTAAAATCTATGAAATTATTTAACATTGCAATTTAAATCTTTTTTTCTGAAAAATTAATAATTCAATGAGGATAATGATTTTCGGTTAAATAACGAGGGGTATTAAGTCAAGCGAGGTCAACGATTTTTTGTGAAGATGGCATTTCAGGCGGTTCCACCCACCCATCCTAATAGAGTTAAGGGATAAAATCGGATCAAGCCAAAATTTGACTGGCCTAGTTGATTTTTTATTATAACTCTGAGGTTAAGAGTAGAAGACACGATTGTTGACGAGTAATATAATAGTTTTGCCATATCTTTGTGTATTGGCAAGAATGACAGAACAAGTTGCCAATAACTTACACTAGATGAGATGATGTATCTATGGAGATTAAGAACACTCTTTGGGACGATATTAAGGTATTATATTTTTATCGTTTTCAATTCAAAAAAAAAAAAAAAAAATCTACATGAGATCAAACAAAATAACCATGCAATTATGCTTGTATCTTCTAGTTTCAACTTTTGGACATAAACAATCTCAGGTCACTCAGCAATGAAAGGCCAATCAACTAGCCTTTTCTCATTCTTGTATTTTTCTTTGACTAATCTTAATTTTGGAATTGCAGGAAAATACAACATTACCTGATTCACTTGTGATCCTAAAAAATTGACAATGAAAATTATTGTTGCAATCTGGAAGGACTTTAAGTCGAGGTTGAAGAAGAAATGCCATGAGTCATTCAAGGATGATGAAGACATTCCATCATGCAATGATGATGGAGTGGAACCTGAACACTGACAAACTCTATGCGTATATTGGAAGTTGCAAGAAGTTCAGGTATTTAGAGATTTGAAAAACCATTATTTGAATTGATCTAACACTTGAATATTCTTCGTAAAATTCATTTATGATGTATTTTCAATTTATGTAGATGCAAGGCTTCCAAATGTTTCCCCTTATCACCAATTTCTCTCTTTTACCTTCTTCTTTTTTCACAATTTCATCACAATAATTAACTCTCCAACCTTGATGTTACTAAGCATTTTCTAAATTATGTAGATGTCATTAGAAGGCAAAACCCATCACGCATAATGAGCATTGATGTCATTATAAGTTTTTATAATACTACCATCTAATTTTATGCATTTTGCATTTCACTATCTTTTGGTTTATTTAGACAATCATCACTAAGGTCCAAATTATGTAACATATGTATATTTCATACCCAAATGGACCAAGGGATGAAGGAATTTCTAGAGGAAGAACAAACTAAGGCAGCCAAGCAGAAGATTTTCATCTCCATCATAGGAAATGACAAAATGGGACGAATAAGGTGCATGGGTAAATAGTCTACTCTAATTGCTATAGGCGACGTTGTAGCATCGCATTTTGATGAATGCAATTAACAAGTGCACGTGGAAGTAATATTTAAAAGATAAATTTTATAAATTATAAAATAATTTGATTGGTCAAGATCTCCTTCATAATTAATGTGACATTTTTTTATTAGTTAATATATTCATTTAATTTTCATTGGTCAAACTTTTGTCATCCAAAACACTTGTCATAGCTTTATTAGATGATACATTTGAATTAAATGACTAAATTTATTTACCATTTATTTAATTCAGAAATATTTATGAAAATTCAATTAAGTTTCTATGTTTACACTTACTATTCTCATTTTGCACAATGCTAAATGAACCAATTCGTCCCAAAGTTGATAATGAATATGCAGTCTCCTTCTTATATACTATATATACGTATGTACATATTTCCATGTGAGACGAAATATTATATTTATTTTTTAAAACCGGTCTCCTTTGATATTAATTGTTGCATTTGGAGCCTTCAACAACTTGAAGGTCTTGTCATACCAAAATAAAATTTTAAATTGGCAATTGGTACTTGAGTTGATTCTAATATATCATAACATGATCTTACGAACTCTCTACATGGGATTAGGAGTATTACACTACTAACTTTGCCGGTACTCACATAATGATTGAAATATGACTAATTTGTAGAAGCAGCTGATGTAATGAAACCACTCGTTCCTAACCAAGCAAGTGTTTGTACAAGCATGGCGTTCGTTGTATCCTCCTCTGTATCAACAAATGGCAACAGTGGTGGCAGAAAACCATGGTGTCCTATGAATATACTAGCACCGGAAATGCTGCTATCTCTTACGACAGGGGAATGAAGCTCACCCCCCCCCCCTCCCCTACCTGGCTCACTAACCTCCAATCGATACAATCATGGGTCTATGCCTCGTCCGGTTCTTGTACTACGCGTGGTACTCCTCAACCTCAAGGGAAAGTTGCCTCTTGTCTCTCTCTCATCAAAATTTGCTTCTACATGAAATCGAAATATTGCATATCAAATAAATAAGAACTACCAATATTGCAAAAATTCTACTTAAAGGCATAACCAATAAAAATATTATTATCAATAAATTAAATTTTAAAGAAATTAAACTAACTTCAAAAAAGGAAAAATATAAAGAAACTACCAATTTTAAAAAATGACATAAAATTTTTGAAACTATAATAAAGATGTAAAAATTTAAAAAATGAAAAAAAAAAGAACTTAAAATAAAATAATAATAATAATTTTTAAAATAAATAAATTTTAAAAACAAATAAAAATTTCTAAAAGTTTTAAAAATATTTAAAAACTCAAAATGATATAATAAAATAATATTTTAAGACAATTTAGATTAGCTAACAAAATTAAAATCTATAATTTAAAGAAGTAACAAAAAGATAATAACTATTAAAAATTAAACTACCTTTAAAAAAAGTATGAACTTAAATTTCTAGGTTAAGAAGATTTGAAGGTGAATAATAATAAAATCTAAAAATAAAAATGTTGTACTATTAAAAAGTATAGAAAAATGATTTTGTTCAAAATATTAAATAATATAATTAAATAAATTTTTTTAATAAATTTTAAAATAAATATTAATTAAAAGCAATGAAGAATGAAAGTGTTAGATCCAGGTCGGGCAAACCTGACCCAATTGGGCCATGTGAAGCACCCGACCCAAACCCCCAACCCGGCGGCCGGCGAACATTCTAGTACCCAATGCCCACCAGCCTGGCTCATACTGCATCCGGTCAATCCGCTTTCGCCATGTGTCTGTTCGCCCTTGTGTTTGAGTCAGTCCAATGGGGCCTTGCTCGATGATGATACCCGGTCCATCTTGGCACTACAGTCGCTTTTGGCTTGAAAATTTTGACTTTTCAATCCAATTTCAAGAGATTGAAGCTACTAAATTGTACAATACCACAATACAACCTTAACTTAATACTACTATATTTTAACCAATTTTATGCATTTCTTTGAGCTTAACATAGGATGAAGGTTTGAGAATTTGAGAGTAGAGAGATGATGAAGGAAAAAAAAGTTAAGATTATAATTGTAAAAAGAGAGTGCAATGTTTAATAATATGAGTTGCATTTAGTAATTATGTAAAAAAAAAAATAAATTATTATTATTAATATTATTAGTATTTTATTTATTTATTATTATTTAAGTGTGTTCAAACTCATATCTTACATTTAAAAAAATTTAAGTTATTGCTTTACTATCCTTTTAGAAACCTATGCAACAAAAGAAAATTTAAACCCTATGTATAGTCCCATATTCTTTTTTTTTTCTCCCCCTTCTAATAACAAGAAATTCTTTAACCATTAAGTGTGTATTAAGTGAATATCTCATATAATAATTTAAAAAATATACGATAAAATATTTATATCAAATTCACGTATGTAAAAGAAAGCCTAACCTATTTGAGGCTGACGAATTGAGGAAATAATGAAGTGGAGAAGGTCGTGGCATTTCCCTGGACCAAGCTGAACCTTCCTCACCCTATGGATGCTGAATCATGGACACTTTGAAGACTAAGAAATTGCCATATTCTGGATACTCTAGTGTGCACTAGTTGTGGACTCTTCTTCTCTCCCCTACTTCTTGTATAGATTTTTGGGTAAGAAATAGAGAACATGAATGGACAAACTTGAACTCGAGTAGAAAGGCAATGGACATGTTTGGACGTCCTTAGACATACAAGAAGTTTATTTTTAGACATGTTCTCTGGTACTTACATAATAGAGACCGTTGTGATGCTCACTCTTTTGTTTAACGTACCGGTTAGGACTTAGGATAGCTAGAACTGTTTTGTTGAAAGCATGAAATTTACTTGAAGTCCATGGCCAAGATGTGGTCTATAGCAAAACAATTTTCCATAAAATTAATATATCCTTGACTTGATCCCTCTTGATATTAAAAAATAAATAAAAATAAAAGTAAAAAATGTCTTTTTCAAGAAAATGATAAAATATAAAAAATCAAACACAAATGTGTCACATTATTGCGTGAATTGCTCGCACGTCCCAAATAAATTAGAGAAGAGCCAATCTGTCAACATGACTACTTCCTCCATATTATTAAAATGGAAAAATAACCCCAACCCAAAACCTCTCTCTTCCCCCCATTCTCAAAATTCCACTATACCTTCCCCCACTTGATGCCAATTCTTTCCGGCAACACTTTCCTCTCCCTTTCTAGCATCTCTCTCATCTAACCTATGCTTTTGTTTCCACACGTGTAGCTCTTGTTCTAGACCAATTTCTTGATTTTGCCATGTAAATTTGAGGGTTTTTTTTTCTTTCGTTTGCAGTAAACCTCCAAGAATTCATACACATATTTTTGTTAATTATTAGTGTTTCTGGTGCTGCTCCTTTCTTCTATTTGAGCTATGCTGCATAAGAGTGTTTTTGTTCATGATCAGCAAGAAGACTCCACAACAAGTACTGATCAAGAAAATAATGTTGCTGATTCTTCCTTGTCTGGTGATGAAGTATATGAAGTGAACGCTCCTTCGCCCAAGAAAAGGTTCCTTTCCTTTTCATTTCTCTCCTTTCTTTTCTTTTTTCTCACAGTTTCAATTTAATTCCTTCCTCTACCGTTCTCTTCTTTTTCCTTTCTTTTCTTGGTGCTGACTGGTGACACTTCTTAATTTGAGAAATAGAAAGGGTGCCCAGAAAAGGGTAATATCAGTACCAATTGGAGAAGGGGATGGATCAAGAAGCAGAACAGAAGTATATCCACCTCCAGATTCTTGGTCTTGGAGGAAATATGGGCAGAAACCCATCAAAGGCTCACCTTATCCCAGGTAATTATCACTTCTTACGCTAAATTTTAAGTTTGAATCTCAAAACCTGATTTCCCAAATACCTTCTTGAGCTCATTTTATTTTTGGGTTTTGAACATGATTAATCAGAGTTAAAATTTTAATTTTTTGTTGAATCCCAGTTGGAATAGATCATGGAATTCATCATTTCTTGTTGATTAGGGGAATCAAAATTTGGATCTTTTAGGAGTTGCCGCTGGCTGATTTGATGTAGTTGTAATCTAGTCTTTCTTGTCCAGTAGTACTGATAGTAAAAGATTGCAGAGGCGGCTGGTGAACTAAAATACAATGGATGGAGTAGTTGGAATATGCCTCCACTCTCCGACACGCCTATTAAACATGTGGTTCACACGCTCGTTTTAGCCAAATTCTCAAAAGTAAAATTAGCATTTTCCCAATCTCATCATCACTTAATTTTGATATCCTATGCCATTTTTTCCCCTGGGGCCCACACCATTTTTTATATTTTTTTATAAAAAAATATCGAGTGTAGTATGAAAAATTAGTCAATTTAGTTTAGTTAATAAATTAATTTTCTTTTAACCATTTTGATTCCTAATATTTTTTTCCCAGACTATTTTCAGAGTTTTTTTTTTTGTCCTTAAATTTGTGTTGGTTTTCAACAAGTTGATATATATGCAATATGTAATGCATTTTTTAAGAGAAAAATGAAAACTTCCATGTTATTCTCTTCCCTAAAATGGATCATTTATATAAGGCTATGAGGTAAATATTACTTAATTTTTCCTTTTTGATAGTTATTTTAGTGGAGGGAATCACATGAATTATCTACTTTGCTCTTAAAAAGTGCTTCACATACATTTGCAATTGAATCAACATGCTAGATACCATTGCCAACTTTGGCTAGATGGGCAAGAAAAGTAGCACAAAAATAGTTCAAAGGGTAAAAAAAGGTTAAAAGAATAAAGATTAGAAACCAAAAGGGTTTTAAAAAATAGTTTATGGATTAAATTGGTCAATTTTCAATGAAGTAAGTATCAAACATAATTTGATACCTTCTTCGTACAAAAATAATTGACCTAATTATCTTTTTTACACATTAAGAAATTGTCATGTTGCATAGTTTATAGTAATAAATTGTCATCTATCCTTGCTTTTGTTTATTATTATTATTATGAAGAGACAATTACTATATTTAATTCCCTCTTTTTGCTCATATTTTCTCTATCTTAGGGGTCAGAATTAAGCTTCGATTTTTCTTTTTTTAATTAAAAGAACTAAAGGTCAACATATTTTAATATTGATACTAGTGATTTTAAAAAAGAATCAAGTCATCAAAATAGGAGCTTGAATAAAACAATAAATGAGGAGAAATAGGGCAAATAATTATAATCAAATTAAAAAGAAAATTAGAGCTGTTATGTTTTTTGACCGAGGAAGTAGTTTGCTTTCTAATAGTACAAACAAGAGCATGATTTGAAACAATAGTACCATAAACACACCACACTTTTAAGTATGGGTTTTAGGTTCCAAGTTACATATTCCTCTCGCATAATGGAATGGGTAAATATTAGTATTAGTAAAGATACAAAATGTCTCTGGTCCAATTCTGATTTCTTGTCCAACATTTAGCAAACACAGCATATCTACATAATGCCTCTGGTCCCTTACTTGGCCAGGGCAAATTTGGAAAACTAAATCCATCATTAGTGCAAAATACCATAATGGTAGGGGGATTCTTTAAATGTTTGTTAAATTAGTATTAAAGGCGATAATGAAGCATTAAAGAAGAAGTGGCTTTTTTGGGTTTCCCTCCCTAGCATACAAGGCTTCATTATCAACTTCAACTTTTTTTATTATTCAACTTTTGGAGTATCATCTTTTAAGGCTGTCACACTAACTTTCTCATTCATATTCTTTAATCTAAAATTAAATATTTTTATTTTTATTTTGAGATGTATATTATTAAGTATACATTTTTTTTTTCTTTTTTGAAAACTAGGCATACTAGTCTTTGCATTGTCTTTTTGATTCTGTATTAGTTGCTCATATTGGTAGATATGAGAATAAGACTGCACATCTTTTAGCTGGTTATGGTTTGGATTGCTCTTTCACCTTAATTGATTCTCGAAGTGAAATTTGCTCTTTTTTTTCCTCAAAAGAAAAAAGAAACATATTTTTTTTATTTATTTAAAAGGATAATATAATAACTTGTGTATGCTTAAAATCTATGATTAATATTCATTTTGAATAAAAAATAATAATTTCAAATCAAGAATCATAACACTAGAGTTCGAATAAATTATAACTGTATGGGGACAGGATAGAAATATTTTAAAGGGTGATACAGTACCTGTGCTCAAGTGTGGATGAGGTGAATTTGATAATTTAATATACTAATATTTTGCATGTTTTGCATGGCAGGGGATATTATCGATGTAGCAGCTCAAAAGGTTGTCCAGCCAGAAAACAAGTAGAAAGGAGCCGACTTGACCCCACTAAGCTCCTAATTACCTACTCTTGCGACCACACCCACCCTCTTCCAACTACCACCACCAAACACCACCACATCCAGACCCCTTCCACCAATGCTGCCACGGCCGGAGCAGTCTCCGCTGCCGCCACCTCGACATCGACCTCCACTTCATCGGCAGCAACCGATGCATCTGTCAAATCTGAAGAATTTACAGTTTTTGCCAACCAGCCGAATCTCGACCCAGACAGCAGCAGCTTTTCATTGCTAGCCGGAGAACTGGGGTGGTTTTCCGATGTGGGATCTATTATGCTGGACAGTCCGACGCTTGCGGGGCCCACATGGGTCGACGCTGATGTAGCACTAATGTTGCCCATTGGAGAAGAAGATCAGCATTTGTTTGGTGATCTTGGAGAGTTGCCAGAGTGCTCAGTGGTTTTCCGGCGAGCCAGGGTGACAGATTCTCCTTGTTGCGGCAGTGCAGGATGAGAATTGGTGTACAGTTTTCACTTTGACGAATTCAATAGTTAATAATTATGACTAAAAATAAAAGTTCGGTGGCGAGCTTGTTGCGGCATGGAGTTTGACTTCCAACCTGGAGGCTAACTTATCATTCACACTCAAAATGCCAAGAAAAGAAAAGAAAAAACGGATTCCTGCATGTGCTTAGAACAGCTTTTAGGCTTAGGTTTGCATTTCCTTTGTTCACATGGAGTGGTGGTTCACGAGGGACGATAGGCGGGTAGGTGGAGGGGTTGGAGTTGGGGGGATTAGAAATATGATTACACTACATTTTCAGATTTGCCTCTGCTTTGTTGCGAGGCTGGGAAAATATGCACAAGGCATTTTCTTTCTTTCTTTTTTTCCTTTGTAAATGTATCAAGAAACGGGAAAAAAGAAGAAATTAAAAGGAAGTTAGCTTTTCAAATTTTTAAGATGATTCTTCTATGGCTGCTTCTCATTCTCCAGTTTGATAAATTCTGAAGAAGTACAGAGTTTTTGCTCTATCCATTAAAGAAACGACCACAATAAAAGCTTTAAAAGTTAATTGATCCAACTGTTTCATGGGAAAGGCTTTTTTTTCAATGCCAGGAATGCAGCACGGTGCTTAACAAGCAAAATATCAAAACTAGTCCCTTGGGTTCTTAGGATTCGAAGGAAACACAATCTGGTATCACTTTCAGCCATCTCGACAAATTAATATGATAGGACATTTTTATTTCTTCAATCATCACAAAAGCAAAAAGGGAAAAGAACACTATTGACACTTGAGAAAATCTTATCCACATGTTTTTAGAGCAGACATGAATCTCCCATAATAGGTTTCTAAGCCACAAAATACTAGACAGATTCTTTTCCATATTCTAAGGGCAAAGTAGAGGACTAATCAGTATACATATATGAACTATCCTTGATCCTATTGAATGCAGAATTTCCATGATAGCGTTTTCATGGTTCTTTAATCATATATGACCCAGAGACACAAAGAAACCAGAAAAATGGAAAAGAGTCAGCAATTGAAAGATAATATACAAGGTAATGCAGGAAGATCAATTACCCTTGAGCTTTAAGGGAAAGCCCTAGCTAGAGCAGCATCCGAATCTCTTCCATGCAGATCCCTCGTCCTTGATGTTAATTGTCTCTCCCTTGGGTGGGACAGATGAAGCAGCACCTTCATCACCAGCCTCAACTGATTTTTTACTCAGAACCCGGTAGATCTGTGTGAGAACTTCAGTAAATGCATTTTCAACATTGGTTGCTTCAAGTGCAGAAGTCTCCATGAAGTAGAGATTTTCCCTCTCTGCTAAAGCTTTACCATCCTCAACTGAAACAGCAACAAGATGACGAAGATCTGACTTGTTGCCAATGAGCATTACTACAACATTAGGGTCTGTGTGATCTCTCAACTCCCTTAACCATCTTTCAACATTCTCAAAAGTAGGGCATCGGGTTACATCATACACAAGCAAAGCACCAACAGCTCCTCGGTAGTAAGCACTAGTAATGGCACGATACCTACAGTGCACAATGAAGTCAAATAAATAACAGAGAATAAGACTTAATATCATAGATTTGAAATTTTAAAACAATTTAACATGGTAACTCTTAGACTTAACATGCACAATGACATTTGGCACATTCAGAGGGCGTTTCCTTGTATACATAACATCTAAAGTCATAAAAGAGCAGCCTTATCTTTGCATTGAGAAGCTAGCCCCAGAAATGATAGCAACCTTCAAAACAGACTTTGAATAAAGCAAAAACAGAAGAAATGTGACTACTATATTATGCTAAAAACTGCCTGCCACAAAACCAGTTACCTATAGGCACAAACTTGACCATTTGAATGTAAGAAATTGAAAACCCAAAAAGATGACAACATGCTTTTGTACCACTATAAAATTTCAGAAAGTAGAGCCACACCAGCTTTATTTTGCCCATGGGGAAGGATGATTATTGCTGGCTGAAGAATTCAGTTGTCTGTCTTCAACAGTTTAAAGGGAACAAGCTTTACGCATTTGCTTAAAGGGGTAGAAAAAATGCATTTTCACTTTGGTAAGTTGGTTCTGATTCATAAATACATATGGTTGTAAACTTAGACAGCTAGTCAGTATACTACAACTCAGGTTCTGGAAAAAGACTATTTTCCCAATTTTTTTCATCCCTTGAGTATGTGCATCATGTTTTCACACAGATATTGATGAATGTATCCATTTAAACTATTATGCTTCACCAAATAAAAGCATTTGGATGTACTAAAAAGATCAAACCCAAACTGAAGCAGATAGTAAGATCATATTTCTAGCATGTCAAGAAATAGTCCTGCACATACAGTGCATATAGATGTGTTTCATGTCTGCATTCATATACACTAGCTAATATCCAGTACATAAATGCATTTAAGATCTCTAGTTCGTGGCATCCCCCGCAGAAAGACAGGAGCAGGTAACTTTCAGTTCCAAATTTGGTATTAGATCATCAATTACTAACAACAGTAAGATAGGCTCAAGGTATCACCATTCGCGAATCCTTATGAGATGTGCACAATGACAATGTCAAAAGACTCACCATGTATGAACCAAAGACTGGCTTCAGAAAGGGTTTTCCTCCTCCATCCCTTTGCAAAAATTACACAGATAATCCCATCTTAATCAATCTTACAATTGCATAATTCTCCATCAATCATGCATCTTGATGAATGAGATACTGATGTTGTTATGCAGGATTTAGATTCAACCAAAAAAGCATTACTTAAATTCCAAGCAATTAACCAAGATTTTCGCCATAAGAGTACAAGAAATATCAATTGATTTCCACATCATAACAGTCGCTATTAATTCAACTCATTAAAAGCTTGTTTAAGATTTTTTGGCTTGCTATTACAACTAAGGATGTTGTTTATCATTATCCTGCTCATCTCCATTATCTATTTTCCACATCCACCTCTATCCTAAAAAGAAAAACCTCTTCAAAATTCCTTTAAAACAAAAACTTTAATGTTTGCATCTTCTACTTCTTTCACATTAATATCTCCAAATTTTGCAAAGTATAAAACCTTTTCTTTAGTTTTAATAACAAAAGAAGGGTGGTTAAGCAACAAATTACCTTGCACCCTCCCTCCTCAAAATAGCATCTCTCTCCCATCCCATAGATGCATATTGTAGAAAAAACACCAACTCAAATAATCAGGCACCTGTAGGCCAACAGACAAATTAACCAAAAATATAACATCTGCACTGCAATCATCATTCCACCATAGATGAAGCAGAAAATAGACCAGCTCACTAGCCATATCTCTCTCCTCCAAGGTCCTAAATTCATCTAGTCAAAAAGGTGGATTCACCACATATGGAACTAATGCCATTTTAATTTTCGGTACACAATGGTCCCCATTTGTATAGATTCAGTTATTTCTTTTCTACATATTTGCTAACAAACATATGTGCAAAAGGAATATTTCTGTACAATGTAACATACACATCCAAATGTCCCTTTCATTTTTTTTACCCTTTCCTTTTCTTTTTCTCCTCCCATTTTCCACAAAGCATTTATCCATCATCTCCTGGAGTTTCAGTTAACTCAAACAAAGCATTAAGAGAATATGAGCCATGCATACAGTCTGTTGAAGGCCAATGCATCTACCGTATTGCAAAGGCTGATACCTACTAACTCTTAGGCATTTCATAGAATGTACAATGACATTATACTCCCTCCGTCTCTTTTTATAAGATGTTTTAATCAACTTTTCACAAATCAATAAATTATTTTACTTCCTATGATACCGTTATTTATTATACTTGGGATAAAGAATATTTGTTTTCACTCTCTCAAGGAGTATTTATTATACTTGTTCACAAAGAGAAAATAAATAGAGATAAAATAATCTATAATAAACAAAATAACCATAAAAAGTAGCAAAACATCTTATATTTATCTTATATTTAGGAACAAATGAGTTTGTTTGTTACATCTTATAAAAAGGGACGGAAAGATTATTATTATTTGCTACTCATTTATCTATTATGGAATCATTTATTTTTGCAAGGGGAGAAAGGTAAGACTAGAACTGTAATCAAACCAAGTTGCTCGCAAACAAAAGTTAGTCCATTTTCGATTATAGATCGTTTGTTAATTAATTGATTCGTCATTTGAGTTTGAACAAGAATTTGTGCTTGACTATTATTCAAACGATCTTGAGCATGTTTGCAAACTAACCCTAGCATTCATGAACTTATTAAATAAATATATTATATATAAAAATAATATTAAAAAACTCATACTTTCTATTATATATGTTTAAAACATATAAATATATTATTATTATATATCTATATAAAATAAAAAAAGAACTCAAACTTGAGCTCAAAATAATCAAACGAACTCAAAATACAATTTCAGCTTGAATAATAAACAAACAAATCTCAAACTAGAATGCAAAATCCTTTGGCTCAATTCAATTCAACTAGATTACAACCCTAGGTAAGATAATGGGAGAGAATGAATGGGAAAAAAAAAGTCTTAGCCAGTCGAATCCTAAACCTAACTCTTAGGCAAGATCTGTCCCATTATTGGGCTTGCCGCTTGGACTATTTTGGAACCACCTATATACACATTTTTACATCATGAAAACAATGTCGTCAAGAATAAGGATAACATAGAGGTACAACTTTGCCAAGATTATAGAATAGAACACAAAAAAAAACTATACCAATGACATCATTTGCAATAGTTACTATTGCCTTCCGTGGCAAAGTCAAAACATAAGTAACAAGAGAAACATGAGGACTGAGAATGCCAACCATTTCAAGCTTTCCTTAAAATTCAGTTAAAAACATATCAAACAGATTCAGACACAAGGATGATGGAAACAACCTCTAAGAGAGCACGTATAGAAGTTGCATCACCATGAACAAGAACAGTTAGCAGATTAAGAGAAGAAACCGTTCAAAGTTGACAGAAACCAGTTGCAAGCATTTAGTTACTAATAATAGCCCCATTAGATTAACTGTGTGTGTCAAACCACAAATCGCAGGCCTAAGCTGATTCTTATGAGCTTAAAAGTTTCAGCTCTTCTGGGCTTCTCAAGTTTACTGTAGCTTGTAACTAAAGTCATAACACAACCTCTCTCAGCAAGAGACTCTCATTCTGAAAACAATTGTTTTGCCATAGTAACCAATCATGCAACAAGGATTGCAAAGAATGATCACACACAAACTGAAGATCAAAATAAAAGTCTTCACACAAGGAGCACATGAAAGAAACTTCCAATAAATTGTATATGAACTTTTCAATAACCAAATTATGTTGCCCTTCTAGCCTGATAGAATCCAGGGCCATAATACTTTGATTCTCATAATCCAAGTCTAGACTTGCTTTACTGGTTTTTTAGAGTTAGCCCTAAAAGAACACCAAGACTTCTGTTCCATATATACCAGTATTAGTCTTCACAAATCGTCGACTCTAAACGAAAAACCATATCAAAGCCCTCAAACAAAAGTTAAAACTATGGCTACGATATACTAATCCTGAGTACAGTTGCGCAACATACAAGACCATATAACCAATAACAGCACAGAACACACATGGAAATATATGAAAGATTGAGAAAAGGATTAAATCTTTCTTGCTTATCATAAGAAAGAAGAGTATTTTTTTTTTTCGGGTTGTGGAGTTTTGGGACCTTTCTTGGCCAGCAGTGTCCCAAATCTGAGCTTTGATGACTTTGCCATCTATGTTGAGACTTCTGGTAGCAAACTCAACTCCAATAGTAGACTTGGATTCAAGATTAAATTCATTCCTTGTGAATCTGGAAAGCAGATTGGATTTGCCCACTCCAGAATCACCTATTAAAACCAATTTGAACAAGTAATCATAGTCATCTTCTGCCCTGTACCCTGTCATATCTATCTTTTTCTAGTGCGTTTTGTGTATTTATGTGATTGCTTTTGTCTGGTGTGGGATAGGTTTGTTCAAGTAAATGAACTATGCGATTTGAAGTGACAAGGAAATGGAGGAGAGTGGCGACTGTTGTCACTTGTCGGGACGGTTTGGGTAAATTCTTGAAAAGCTTCAAACTAAAGAAGAACAATCAAAATTCAATTGACTTGCCTTCCCCTTGTACCGTTTTCTTTTTCCATTTTTCTTCCGATTAGTATTTTCATTATTTTTTACAAATTTGCTAAAAATATTTGCGCTTCATGTAAAATTAGCATATTTAGTCCCTAATCTTTTCATATTTGATGAGTTAGGACCCTAATCTTCTTTTCTTTTTTGTATTTTAAAGTCTTTTATTTTTTATTTTTGGTGAGATTGGTTATTTTGTTAATTATTCTAGGTTTAACTAGATCAATGTTTGTTGAAGGGTATTTTTGAAAAATTACCTATTTACAATTTTCTCCTTTGGAAAATCAAATGTCTCAAACAATTGATGAAAGTGTGCAAAAACAAATCAATAAAAAGAATAAGTATTGGAGATAAGTATTATTTAGGATAATTGTTACGGTAAAAAGACTTACGAATACTACTTTGGCTTTTCATTGAGATAATGAGAATCAAGATAACAATGGAAATTTCTTAAATCTAATTGATATGAATGTTGAATTTGACCCAGTAATGTGACGAGTCTATGTGACTATCAAATTTAACATTTTATACTCCTATATAGATATGGAAAATAAGGATCGTATCTACGGAGATTTGTAAAAAATTCTTAAATTCAAATTTATTAATCAAATATTAAATTTTGAAGGAGTTTTAAAATTATATAAAGACAAAACTAAACTAAACAAACTTAAAAGAAATAAATTTATTTTTATTTTTTAAAAAATAATTAATTATACAAAGGATTTTTAATGAAAAGAAATTAATAAAAAACTTTAGCAAGAAACTTGTATCAAATTATTTATTTAATAGGATAAATCATTGATATAGAACTTATTGAGTAGTTGATTTTAGAATCTCGATCAGCTCAGACAGATTTCTATACTTACTAATTAGATCAATTAATCTCGATCAGCTCATAAAGATTAATCTTTAATTCAATTAAATATCACTACCAACCAGCGTGAATAGAATATTTAATTAAATTTCATTAAGTTTATAAGGCATCACCAACATTAAATTATATATAATAATGAGCTTCAATTAAACATAATTTAAATCATATAATTCCTATTAATTAATTAAGCCAAGAGCTGCAATTTAATTAAACTAACATATACTACTATGATTATCAATCAAAGATTAATAATCCTAGTTGATTAATCATGCAATTAAAAATAATTTTTAATTAATTAAACATGATTATTTAATAATAACAACCTAAATTATATAAATACTCAAATTATTAAATAACATGACTAAAATAATTAAACAAATTTGGACAATTAAACCTACAAAATAAAAGAAAATGGTTACACAATTATATATTTGCAAATCTACAAATATTAAAGAAAACATAAATTTGGCAATTTTATCGGCCATAAAAAGTAAAAATAGAGAGATTTTAACTCCCACAATAAAAAATACAAAAGAATAAAAGATGAAGATATTACTCTCCACATTTATGAAATTTAAAATACAAAAGCTAAATTTGGTGATTTTACTCACCAATAGTACAATAAAATAAATGATAGAAAATAAATAACAAAAGTAAATAAAAAAATTAAATAAAAGAAAATTAAAAGTTAAAAGTTAAAGTTAGAAATTAGAAAGTTAGTAGTTAAAAGTTAGAAGTGAAAGCGGTAAAACTGGTCATTATTTAAATTAATTTAATCCTGATCCAAAATAAACTCTAGTGTTCTATGTAACGATAATTATCTCAAAATCTCATTAATTAATAATTTTAATAATAGTCATTGCTAACGATAAATAAACTACTCACAATACATGACTCAAATGAAGAATTTTAAGAATTGAAATCAAGAATAAGAAGGATAACTTTCTTTGGATTTCTCCCAAAAGTAGTTCTTCGGTATTCTTGAAATCTCATTTAAAAACCTTCCAAAATAAACTCTAAAAATTTATAAAAATACTTAAGATCTATTACAAAATATTTGTAAGAAATTTTGGTAGAGTTTTTGGTTGTAGAATGTTATACAAACATTGTAAATTTCGTGCCCAATTTATAGAAATTTACAGGGGCAAATTTGGAATAAAAATAAATAAATTATGACAAAAATAAAAGTAGTAGGGGACAAAGTGAAGTTTTTAAAAAAGTTGGGGCAAAATGCGTAAAGTGAAGAAAGTTGCATCAGTTGCCACGTGTCGCCATCTGATTGGTCACGCCCTTCTTCAATCGCCGTCCATATCACATGTCGCCATCTGATTGGTTCGAAATTTAACACACGAATCACCATCCGTTTTTGCGCATTCTGGCACGTGTCTCGTCATTGCCAAAAGCAAGATGTATCCAAATTCAGTCACGTCGCCATCCTCTACGCGTAACACATGTCCTCGCCATTTGTTTCTCGCATTTGTGAAAGTCGAGTTCCACGTGTCTTTCTCTGATTCGCTCTCTATGCTTACGTGACTCCCATTGTACACGTGGCACTGCCACGTGTCATCCACTGTAGCATTTTTTTTTTTACAAAAACACAAAAAATATCTAAAAACACTACAAACAAAAAATATTAATAGGAAATGTAAAATGACATAACTTAAATGAAATTAAACACAAATAATATAATAAAATTACATAAAAATACATCTATTTTTTTTTTGTTTTATCATAATGCAATATCGCATTCAGTGTATTGATACACTAAATTCATTACCATTACCATATCGTTATTTTTAGGTGAAGTTAGAAGTTAACTCACTAGAATCGAACAAGCAAAATATTTTTCTAGCATAGTTAATTGCACGCCATATGCAAGTCACAAAGAACAAATGTCTTGTATTATAATACGATGCGTGGATGTTTTACAATATCCTATAGTGGTTGAAGAGCTTTTTCTTGAATTTTTAAGGTACTCAACAAGAGAAAGGCTTTTCTATGATATTATGAAAGTATTGTTCAATTTTAAACTTAAAGTTGATAATATAAGATAACAAGAATATGTAATGGTTCAAATATGAAAGGGAAATACAAAGGTGTACAAACAAGAGTGTTGGAAATAAATCGTAGAGCAATCTATTCACCTTGTTGATGTCACAATCTTAACCTTGCCCTTTGTGATATGGTCAATTGTTTTTCTAAAGGTATGCCTTTTTTTGGAGTGATACAACGAATATATACACTGTTCTCATCACTACCAAGGGATGAAAGGTTTTCATTGATCATGCGTAGAGTCACACATTTAAGCCACTATCACAAACTCATTGGAAAAGTCACATAAAAAATGTCAAATCCATTATAGAAAATGCTCCATAGATAAGAGATGTTTTAATTCACTTGGAAAATACTAGTGAAGATCCTAGATAAATGGTGAAACCAAGTCTTTAGTAATCCATGAATTATAGAATTTTGAATTCTTATTCTGCATGATTATTTTGTATAATTTGTTGTTTTCTTTCAATATGAAGACATGCATATTGATTTTATTAATGATCAATTAAGAGGACTTGCATCATTCCTTGAGAAATACATATTAACTGGTTTTGATGAGGCCAAGACTAAAGTAGAGAAGATGGCAAATGAGATGGAGATTGAATTTTTTTTTTTGTGAAAAACATATTATTCAAATGAAGAAACAGTTTAATGAGAATGTTACTAAATAGGTGACACTATCAGCCATTGAATCATTTAGAATTAATTACTTCATCTATATAGTGGATCAAACACATACTATATTTGAACAATTCTAGAAGTATGAACAAACTTTTGGATTATTGTTTAACTTGAAGAAATTAAAAGTTGCAGACGATGATCGTTTGAAGGAATATTGCATCAATCTTGAAGGTTATTTGACACATGGTGAGCATTCAGATATTCATGGGAATGATTTATATCATGAATTGAGTTTTGAAAAAAACTGTACCGAAAGAAATGGAAAAGAGTCATGGAAGTGTTGAATTATTTGAGTTATATGAATGGTTATTTTTCGAACACATAGATTACTTATAGAATTTTGTTGGCAATAGCAATTACAATTACCTCAGCATAAAGAAGTTTTTCAAAGTTGAATTTGATAAAATATTATTTTTGGACAACTATGTCTAAAGAAATATTGAATGACTAAGTTATGTTATCAATTGAAAAAAATGTAGTAGAACAACTAGATTATGTACACCTAATTAGTACATTTACGTCAAAAAACGCTAGACGAGTAATATTTATGTGATTTTTTTATAATTTTTTTTAAAATGTATTTATTATGATATTAATATTGCTGAGTTTTCAAAGTACTTTAGTAATTTTATATGTATATATATCAATATAAAATGTCATGGAAAGTTAGGACCACATTCCAAAAACTCACTTTGAGCTCTCAAAATCTCAAGGTCAGCCTAGACTAGGGGCAGGGCCACATTAGGACTAAGTTGGGCTATAGTCTAACCTTAAATAAATAAATAAAAAATCACTAGAAAATGGTCAAGGGTAAGTTCAAAGGAAAAAGTAAAAACTACAAAACCACTAGCAAGTCCAAACAAACTACTTCTGATCTAAATGTGGTGTGGCTAAGGAAGGAAAATGCTTTCATTTTGGTGAGACTGACCATCGGAAGAGAAATTGCAAGGTTTATCTAAATGAGCTAAGAAATAATAATAAATGAAATGAGATTTACGCAACATGTATTTATGTCATAGAAGTTAATTTATCCACTACTACATCATGGGTATTAGATACCACATGCGATTCTCATATTTGCGTAAATGTGCAGGGACTCAAAAGTAGTAAGAAATTGACTAAGGCTGATGGTAACCTGCGAGTTGGCAATGGAGCAAAAGTTGTTACATTAGTTGTATGAACATATATTTTATCTTTGCCTACTAGGCTTGAACTAGAATTTGAGGATTGCTATTATGTGTCTTTTATTACTAGAAATATTATTTATATTGCTTGCTCAAACAAACTTGTTTTTTCATTTGTACTAAAGAATAAACGTTGTTCTATTTATTTCAATGATATATATTATGGTTGTGCACATTTAATTAATAGTTTTATGTTTTAGATTTTGATATGTCCGTCTTTAACATAAATTCAAAAGGATTAAATAAAATGATTCAAATCCGACTTACCTATAGCAATGTCGCTTGGATCACATTAAAAAAATATTATGAGGCTTTATAAAAATGAGCTTATAGACTCATTTGCTATTGAACAATATAAGACGAGATAACCTTATTTATTTGGCAAGATGACTAAAGCCCCCTTCACAAGACGTAGTGAGAAGAATTGATTTATTGACTCTAATACATATTAATGTATGTGGACCATTAAATAAATAAGCTAGATGAGGTTTTTAGTACTTCAGTACGTTTAATGATAATCTTAGTACATATGAATATGTATATCTTATGAGACATAAATTTGAAAGTTTGAAAAGTTCAAAAAATACAAGAACGAATTACAAAATCAATTTGACAAAAATATCAAAAAATTCTATCAGAACGAGGTGGACAATATTAAACTAAGACTTTCTTGACTATCTACAAGAGTATGACATAATATCTCAACTCGCTCATCTGGCTACACCTCAATGGAATGGTGTTTCTGAAAAGAGGAATCAAAAATTGCTTGACATGGTTTGATTATGATGAGTCATGCAAATCTTCCAGACTCTTTTTAGGGACATGCATTAGAAATAACTGTTTTTACACTTAAACGTGTTATATTTAAATCGGTTCAACAGACACCATATGAGATAAGGTTGAAAAGTTTTTATTAAGAGTCAAACTTCAAATAAACTTGAACCCAAATCTAAAAAATGTTAGTTGGGCATCTTAAGCAAACTAATGTATAATGTTTATTGCTCAAACAAGTATTTCCTAGACAAACAATTTATCTCTAGAGATACTAGTAGGGGTAAAGTATATCTCGAACAAATTCGAGATTAGCAACAAAGCATTGAACCTCAAATGGAACCTGATCAAACACTACCGATTGTTGAGGTACAAGAGTCTGCTCAAGTAACATAACTGTTATGCAAGTATGTTAGAACTCATTGTTTACCAGCAATATATGTATTGCTCATAACTCATCATGGTGATGTTCTACTTATAAATCAAGATGAACCAACAACCTATCATGAAGTGGTGTTGAACCTAGAATCCAAAAAATTACTCGAGTACATTAAATTTGAAATGGAATGCATATATGCTAATCAAGTATGGACCTTGGTTGACCCACCTGATGGGGTAAGACCCATATGGCCCAAATGAGTTTTCAAGGAGAAAACTAAAATGGACAACAATACATACGTATAAAGAGAGATTGATCGCTAAAAGTTTTCAACAAATTCATGGTATTGACCTACGAGTTCTCAATTAAGCAAAAGTTGTTATTTTAGTTGTAAGAACATATATTTTAATCTTTTCACTAGTTGTGATATTCAAATCTATTTGAATTTTGCTTGTCATAACTGCATTCTATGACTATGAAATCTGAAAAATGGATGTCAAAACGTTGATAAGTCCATATTTTATATATTTATTTCTCTATTTTCCATTTAGCTTTGGCATTAAATATGCCTATTAATTATATTAATAGAGTTAAATGAGTTTTAATTATTGAAATATTTTGATTGAATGATAAAAAAGGTCACTTTACTTTTTTGCAGTAAGAAATGTCACCTTACTTGCAAAAATGAGCCAAAATGGTCACTCCGTCAATTTTTACTATTTGACCTCCTTTTAAATGTACTTTTTTAGGGTATTTTAATCTTTTTAAGACAAATTTGACTTTTTTATATATTTTGGTAAAATTAAAAAATATATTATTTGAAAATAATTATTTAATTCATATTTAAAGCGTTTAAAGAAAATTGGCTCAAAGAAAAATAGTTATTTACATTTTAATTGAAAGTTAAAGTATTTTTTAATATTGTAGTATTTCATATTAAATTAATTTGAAATTGGCTCTTCAAATTAATTTAGTAGAAAATATATATAATTTGATGAAATTAAAAAATATATTAATTGAAAAAAATTATTTCATTAATATTCAAAACATCTCTCAAATTAATTTAATAGCAAGTATAATATAATTTGGTGAAAGTAAAAAATATATTACTTGAAAACAATTATTTTATTAATATTCAAAGTGTTTCTCTGAACCAATTTTTCTTTAAAAGGTTTGAATATTAATGAAATAATTGTTTTCAAGTAATATTTTTTAATTTCACTAAATTATATCAGAAAAGTCAAATTTGTCTTTAAAAGACTAAAATACCCTAAAAATTACATTTAACGGAGTTCAAACGATCAAAATTGATGAAGTGACCATTTTGAGTTAATAATTAATGAAATATGCACACTTAAGATAATAATAATTATCTTTAAGTCAAGACTTACTCTAACCCTTGAGTTTTAAGCTAAATGTAACTTTGAATAAGAATTACAAGATGTGAATAAAGGGAGTTTGATATAAACATCACATTTAGTTGTAAAGATATATCAATTCTTGTACAATATGTGAATAAAGAGAGTTTTGTTACTTCATAAAATGCCAGAAAGTTCTACAAGCTACAAGTCTACAACGATCCATTTATGGGTTGAAGCAAGCTTTTCGAAGCTAGAATTTTCATTTCAATATATGATGCAATTAATGAGTATGATTTCATAAAAAAAGCAAAGATGAACATTGTGTTTACAAAAAAAATTAGTGGAAGCACAATTTATTCCTAGTGTTGTATGTGGATGGAAAACTTTTTATTGGGAATTGCATCCCTAGTTTGTAAAGACTTGATTAGATAATTGTTTATCCATGAAGACTTAGGTGAAGCCACATATGTTTTAGGTGTAAGGATCTATAGAGATAAGTTAAGAGGATTATTTGGCCTAAATCATAGTACATATATAGACAAACTTAAAACTATTTAGCATATAGGGCTCAAAGAAAGGGTTCACGCCAATGACACATAGCATACTCTCTCAAATAATCAATGTCCTATGACACACGATGAGAGACAATGCATAAGTAAGATTTCATATGGATATGTTGTTAGATCTATTATATATTCTATGTTATGTACTCGCTCTAAATTCTAATGTCTCATATATTTTCAGCATGTTAAACAGGTATCAAGTTGATCTTTGTGAGGGTCATGGGATTACTATCAAGAATATCCTTAAATACTTGAGAAGAACTAAGAATACATTCTTGGTACATGGAGGTATAAATTAGCTCATTGTTCTTGGTCACAAATGCAACATTCCAAACTGATATAGATGATTCTCGATCACAGTTTGGGTTTGTATTTTGTATAAATAGTAGTATTGTAAGCTGGAAAAGTTTAAAGCAAGAGACAATAGCCAAGTCTACAATAGAAGTTGAGTATATAGTTGTTAGAAAAGAAAACAAAACTGTTTCAATAAAGAAATTCATCTATGATCTTGGGGTTGTACTTAGAAATGCAGATCCAATAAAACTCTATTGTGATAATAATGGACCCATTGCACAAAGTAACTCAAATCTCACTAGCGATCCAAACACACACTTCAGTGCTTCTATCTTATCCGAGATATCATTGATAGAGGATATATGAAAATAAATACACATATGACAACATTATTAACCCACTAACTAAGCCTCTAACGCAGCAAAGACATGGTCGTCATACTAGCTCATTGGGTATTAAATACATGAGTGATTGGGTTTAGAATTATTGATATGTAATATATAAATATTATGTGATGATTTCTTTATACATTTTATCATGCTTATATTGCATTTATTTATATAATGGCAATTGCATTATTATTTGAAAGCCCTAAAGCTTTTAATGTCTTAATTTTGATTAATGACAAACATTGATGATGACTAATGTCTTATTTGTACAAGTGATAGAGTTTTTGGATTCATGATTTAATCTATGCAAGAACAAGATTTCAAGTGTTCAATGAAGTATACAAGTCAAGACTATCAAGATTTGAAGACAAGCTTTTATTGGATTAGATAGGAACTAGAGGTATAGTTTTAGAGTTATATATTTTGATATCTCTAGTTCTACCTCTAATTGAGTTATGGTTTCTAAAAGTTGCTCTATGAACTTAAAATGTTATTTCAAAATGTTTTTAATATGTTAAAATATATTTTGGTATTTCGAAAACCATGCATCGTGATTTCAAAACTTAAATAGTTCATAAACTCTTGTTAGATTGATACCATAACTTATATGGTTGATTGAAATCATCATTTGTGTGTTAGAGTATTGTTGATATACAAATGAACATGTTTCAGTCGACCTAAAGTGGTCCAGGTATCATCCATAAGTTAGTTTATCTTGTGGATGCATGTGCTGTCAAATTTGTTCATCTGTCAACCTATGGACGACCATGAGGTCGACCACAGTGAAGTGCGGTCGACCGCAGGATGAAAAATCATCATCCGGTAGTTGTCCAGAGAGCTAGCGGATGATGGTGCGGACGACCAGTTTGATATGCGGTCGACCGCACTTCCTGAGTGGGTTTCCAACAGCTTCATTTTTTACCGTTGGGAACAAACTTTTAAATACCAAAACCTTTGGAATTCTTTCAGAGAAGATTTTTGAGCAAAAAAATTGTATATCTTGATCCTATAACATCTTAGAAACATTCCAAAACCCTTTCAAAACATCAATCTTGTTAAAATCATTAAAGAAGGGTTTTTACATTCAAAGGTGAATTTTGAGCAATCTTGACAAGCCATTACTTAAAGAGGTGATTGTAATTCAAATTGATATATCTTCACATTAAGGTGATATCTATCAAACTCTCTATCTTTTATTATTGATTGAAATTGTATCAAGGTTGCAAGTAGCATAAAACCCTAAGTGTTAGGGTGAGCCTTGTGTAGGTTGTTTTGTATTCAAGTTTTGTTTGTAAAACCTTGGGTGAACCTTGAATTGAATTGTATTATTAGGATTCACTAAGGAGAGTGATGAGATTATTATATAATCAAGGTTGTGTTGTAAAACTCAAGGGTTGAGTGAGCCTTGATTGGTTTGAGAGGTTATTTGTAAAACCCTAAGGTGAATTGGGTGAGTCCTCTTTTGTAATTTCATTTATTTGATTAGTGAAGGGATTTGATAAATCCTTGAGTATGTAACTCAATGTAGTGGATTAGGTTTTGTTGGATAAACCGAACCACTATAAATCATTGTGTTTCAATGCTCTAATTTCTGCATTTTATTTGAGCACATTATTTCTCACACAACTAGCACACCAAGTGTTTGATATTTGTTGTCAAATATGTGTTTTATTGAATTAGGTTAAAAAATAATATAAAAACCTAATTCACCCCCCTCTTAAGTTTTTCATTATTTTTTTATGAAATCTACGTAGTAATATAAATAATTATAATAATGACCCTAGAATGATTATGATTTATTCTTACAGGTCCCTATTCAAGTATTATTAGTGAATTGGGATAACAAAAGTACATTGAGATGAATATGTGTAGTGATTGATGACAATGAGTTGTCATAGATATGTGATATCAAGTCAACATACAGGTATATTTTAGAATACTAATGTACCGGATAGACTTGCAATGAGAATGTTGCATGGATGGTTATATTTATGTCATGAGTAGATTCTCAACGAGACAATAGTGTATGTGATCCCTTAGACTTGAAATCTTCATAGTTTCCTAAATGACAAATTATGTACTTTAATACAGTCAAACACCACTTGCAACTAGATGGACTATAAATGTTATAATTGGGTATGCCACGAATCATGAAGAGGAATATGTATGATCAAGATAAGATTTGTCCCTCTTATATAATATGAGAGATGTCATGGGCCTCTTGATTGAGTAAGACTACAATGCATGTCTATACTTAAATGGATTGGTATGAGATATCAATTTATTTTGTTTCAATTTGTCTACTCAAGAATCAAGAAATGTATAGATTCTTCGTAAGTATGACATATTCCATGATTTGGGTTCAACCAAAATATCATGGACAATGAGATTAAATTGCATGGTAACATTGGTCACAAACATGGTTATATTGAATCATAATATTCTTGTAACTTAGGTAACAATGATTTATTGCTAGACACCACTCATTGTTTGCGGTGTTGGAATTTAGTGTCACTACTAACGTTACAAGGACCTAATGAGTTGCACACAAATTGATAAGATGATAGAGCTAACAAAGCATACTTTTGGTAATTGGTCTAGAACCTAATGAGTCGCACACAAATTGATTAGATAATAGAGCTAACAAAACATACTTTTGGTAATTGGTCTTAATGCAAGTGGGAGGTTGTTGGATTGTGCCCAAAGACCAATCACTAGACCAGTTCAAAGTCAAGTGGGATTATAGAGTTTGATTTGAAAAAATACAAACTCAAGTTTGACATGAAAACAAACTCTAAGATGTTAGATTTTACAACTAGATAACTTGATAGAAAGAGTATTATATCTAAAGTATAAATTAGTCATAAGTCTCAGCATCTTTTGCTAGCACAATAGGTCAAAAATAAATTTTATCCCAACTAATTGTAAGACAAGTAGCAAATTCCAATTGATCGTGTGGATAAGGTAGAGCCGAATTTTTGATGAGGCTTTGCTGTAGAATTTGATTAGCCAATTTCTATTCAATGATTTTTATTACCAGAAAGGTTTTATTCTCATCACCAATTGAGTTCTCTTTCGTAAAGATCTTGGTTGAAGAACTATAATTATTTTCTATTGTATTTGTTTGTTCGCGGCATAAATTTGTACATAATAAATTCGTGTTTGCAAAAGAAATAGTAAACAAGAAAATATATTAACAAATAAAATTTGTATTGATTTATAAACAAATGTTATAATATCTATAAATTTTTCGATTCTTTTCTTGGATTTGATGTCGAGGCTATGTAGATTGACCTCATATTTGTTTGTTGGAATTGATTTTGAGGTCTTTACACTTGATCTCGGATTTAATAATTGAATTTGATCTCGAGGGCTTCACAGTTTGATATTTTTTTCTTGAAAAACTATGCATGAATAGGAAATATGAAAGTATATCCTTATTTTTCCATCACATCATTGTTGCACAACACAAATTTTTGCTAAAGATGTTTAGTATACTCTTTTAATACACTAATAATATTGTTCTATATTATTATTGAAAAAACAAATATTTTACAAATTGCATGAAGAATTTTGCTTATTAATGAATTTAGAGATAAAGAGAGTTAAACGAGTAGATATATGAAATGAAATCATTAACATAATAAAAAGTATAATAAATCATGTATTAAGAGATTCAAAGCCACAAATATCAAATTCACAACTTTAAACTCAAATTCCAATTATGGAGTCATTCTCTTATAATTGATCTGTCAGCTGTTGTAATCTACCAGAAGAAAAAAAAAAAAGAAGTAAAGAAAGATACTTAGTAGTAAGTACCATTTTGTCTCATGAAACATATGTAAGTCCTTTTGGGTTTTAAAGTCATTATACTATTCTCACTAGACCTTGAACATTTCAATATTAACACGTGCGGTTTTTTCCTCCCTTGCTCTAACTACTAAAGCTATCAGGTACGCTGTCTCTCTGTCTCTCTCTCTTTAATTTTTTTTAGCGGAAAGTAATTCCGGACTTAAAATTAATTGCATTTTCTTTTTTGTTATGAGTACTTACATTATTATTCAACAAAGAAAATCATAATATGTGAATATAGAATTTTTTTTTAAAAAAAGCACGTGACACTCGAATATGTACGTGAAACTCTTAAAATAAAAAGGGGGAAATTTTTTTTCTGATTAAGGGATTTATGACCAATTGAAACTTTAGTGTCAGCCGCAATTGAAGAAGTCCTTTCAATGTACTTTATTATAAATTTGAGCCATTATTTTCACTAATTTAAACGTGTTGTCATTATTTTTTAATTAAAAAAATTTAATGTGACAATTTTTTTATAATCAAATGCTATTATTTTAATTTTTATCAAATCAAGATAAAATATTTGACTTTATAAAAATAATAAACTCTTATTGAAGAATCAATATAATAAAATACATACCAAAGTAAACAAATTTAGATTTACAAATGTTATTATTTTGTAAATTTAAGGTAATATTTATTTTTTCAATTATACCCTTTATCTTATCTAGGGATTTTAATTTAAATTTTTTTATAATGTCTTATCTAATGATGGAAGTATTTTACTATTTATCACTTCTATAAAAACTAATAAAATAATTGGAAGGAAACTAACTAAAATTTCCAGCTACTACTTGGTTTATGCAAAAATGAAAGTTGTTTTGCCACTTGCCTTAAAAAATCACTATTTTTTGTGAATAATATTAAAAAAACAGAATAACTAATATTTTCTTCCTCATTAAAGTTTTAGTCCACACGGGCTTTTCCCTTACAGTGCAAGAATTTCTTCATTAAAGGAGACAAAAAAAAAAAAGGAATACTTGAAAAATCTAATTGACTTGTACTCTCCCCTTAAAATCTTGTCAATCTTTGAATAAACAAGAGTAGAAAATAACTAATAATACACTCCACATAAAATGATTTAATGTACCAAATAAATCATATAGTTGATTGAAAATGTAACTATATTTAATGAGTTAAATTATTTAAAATAAAATTATATTGACAAAATAAGTAATTACTCCAATTCTTAAATACACGTCATAGCACATATTAATGTTGGCAATATTAAGATAAATATATATATATATATATATTGTTTTTTTCTCACTAATATACCTTTATTTATGATGACCCTTTTGTTCTTAGAATACTAAAACTAACTTATATCTTTTCACTATAGAATCTTTGTTTACAAAAAACTTGAAAATGAAAAGAAAAAAAAAAGCGAGACAAGAAATAATAACAAGTGAAGATAATATTTAAAATAAATTTTTATTTTTTTTAAAAAAAACTTATAAAACAACTTATAACTATCAATAATGAAAACACTTTTAACGATTTAATGTAAGTGAGGGAGGTATTTATATTTATAGAAAAAAAACCGGGTTCAAGTTGGTAGTCCGTACACACTCCGACCAAGGCTTGACCCGCACCACTACTGCAATCAATACAAACGTGTCATTATTTCTGGTACAAACGTGCCAAGCACGTGGTTTTCTACCGCGTCTTGACAGCCTGGCACTTAGTAAAATTCGGCTGCACAAAGACCTTATCCACCCTTTTAAAGGTTTGATATAACTACCCAAAATTCTATGCATTTTCCTCTTTAATTTAAATAGCTAAATGAAAAAGGTTCAAGTTCAATTACTAGTGCTGCAGTAAAAAAAAACTGTTTCAAGCAAAAAAAGGAAAAAGAAGAAGAAGGTGAATATAGTTAAAAGTTTTGAATTTTATTTTTATATTGAGAATAAGAAAGTATTTTTATAAACTTTTTCATATGAGATATATAATTTGAGATTGAGTGAATTTCACATGTTAAATAAATCAATAAAAAAATTAATATAAATAAAATAATGAGAGTGTAAAAATTTATATTAAAAGATACTTACATGGTGAAATTTTAAGTTTTAAATTTTTTTAGAGTATTTTTAAGAAACAATTATATTTTTTTAGGATGAGTTGAGAGACTTAATAGTTCCCTTTGTCCCTCAATTATTAAAATCGTTTTAGCTTCCCATGTACAAGTCATTTTATAATTATTAATACATAATAATAATACTTTTACCAATTTTACCTTCTATTTAATATTATTTTTCTTAAAAAATTGAAATTTTAAATTTAAAGATATTTTGAGTACTGCATAATATATTTACATTTAAAGGTTAAAACAACTTATATTTTATAAAGGGAAGGTATAGTTGATAAAAAAATGTTAGGCGCATGAAGGTGTAATGTTTATACTAATTTTTACTTTTATATTGTTCATAATTTATAACGTTTTCAGTTTAACAATATTAGTAATTGTTCTATATATGCAAATAAAAACTTAATTTTTTTACGAAGTATATAATTCTTAAACCGATCTTTTTTATAAAATGTTAGAAGCAAATATACACAAGTAAAAATATATTTTAGTTCATATAATATATCTATTTATTTTATTTGAGGAATAAGAAAAAAATTGTCTTGAGAATAAGAAATAATAAATATTTTTTATAAGAAGGAAATAAAATAATTAGATGAAGAGAGAATAAAACTTTTGTGTTAGGAATAAGAAAGAGATGAAAAAAAAATTAAATCACTTATTGGAAATAAGAAAAACTTGAATAAAGATATAATGATAAATAAGTTTAATATTATAAACAAATGATCAAATATTTTTAAAAAATAATGAAATATCTTATAATTAATAACAAATGAAAAAACTTCTAACATCCTATATAAACGGAACATAAGCAATATTTTATTTTTAATGTAAATATGTTTCTCTAGTCTTTATAGTGAATGAATTGCATATAAATTTAGATTTATCAAAATTAAAAACTTAAATCGAAACCTTAAAGTAACGGTTTTGAACGATTTACAGTTCCAGCCAAGTTCAATTCCAACAATGTTATGGTTTCAAACTGTTACGATTATAGTTTTAATATGGTTTCAATTTTAATTTTTTTTAAAATTAAAATTTTAAGGTAATTTCTTTTAATTTTAAAAATAAAATATTGCTATTAAAATGAGCTTAAATCTATTTTTTTTCAAAAATTAAACTATTTACGTATCTTCTGAGAGTATAGAGGAATTAAAGTTCTCGTAATTCTCTTACATGTAAATAATCTCTTACATTAATTGATCATTTATGAGCTTCCAACTTCAATGTTTGTAGAAGTCATTTTTTCTTATTGAGATAGTTTTACTTTAACTCAATGATCAAAACAAAATTGAACATCTAAAAAATCAAAACAAAAAGATAATTGATCTTCTTTTCTTAAAACTCTCTGGAAACTATAATGTAGCTCTTAGTTTTTTTTATCGAATTCTCTTCATTCATTCCATAAAAATAATAAAAAATAACATGAGTATTTAACCAAGCAATGGTTGTTTAAAGATTACAAGAAGAGTTTTGTAAATTGTAAAATATTTATAAAGTTTGAAATTTGAAAATATAAAAATTAATTTTTGTATACATAATTATGATAAAATGGTAAGATGTAAACATAATTTGTTAAATAAAATTATATATAATATATTTTTTTAAGATTTGAGCAGTCGGTTCATGAACTTTCAATTCCGATTGATGAAATTCGAAACTAATGCATAAAAAGTAAACATAACTTGTTAAATAAAATTATATATAATATATTTTTTTAAGATTTGAATCGTCAGTTCATGAACTTTCAATTCCGACGGATGAAGTGATGCTCATGGATTATCAAAATGAAAAACATAAATTGAAACTGAAAACCATCGGTTCATGAACATTAATGAATTGTAAACTTAGTCAACGATTTTGAAATCGTTAATCACAATTCGATTCAAGTCCGATTTGCCAATTCATATTCAATTTTGATCAAGTCAAATTGCATAATATGTTTTGAATTAAATTCCATGACATTTCCCTTTTTAAATAGTAAAAAATTATTTGATAGGTCAAAATATTTTAATAAATAAAATCTTATCTTTCCTTTCCTAAGTATTTTTTTGTTGTGGTAAATTTGTCATTATATACGGGACCATTATGCCATTGGCTTGTGACATAAAAGTAGCCTACGTAGGGTGAGTTTAGAGATTCCTTTATTTGTTTCCACGTTTTGTCCCAGTAAAGACAACCAAGAGACTATTTTACATCAAAATTACCTTATTACTCCTAAGTTAAAAAAAAAAAAAAATTAGAAAAGAGAAAGATTTCTCTGTACAAATTCAGAGATCTCTCTGACTCTCTCTATATTTACCATTTTACGTGTAGAGTTTAGTATACATATACAAAGAAGAAGAAGAACAAACCCTAAATTCTTTTTTGTTTGTTGTAACAAGCCCATAAATAATTGCCTCAATTCACCTCCAAAGACCAATGCTTCGAAGAGAAAGATTTAACAGTTTCATATGATTCAATCACGGAGGTCAGTTTCAATTATCTGTTTCTTGATGTTCTTAGTCTTACTTGATGGTCGAAGGGATGCTCAAAATTAGGTCGTTTCATTTCTTTTTTCTTTTTTGGAATTGCTAATTTGATTCTTTACCGTTTTTATGATTGGGCTATTGCTGGGATCATTTATTTCTGTAGTCCTACGAAAGTGGGTTTCTGGTTGGTTGGAACGTGTTGTTTAATCTGTTCTCTGCCTGAATTTGTTTTCATTTCTTGTTTTTCAATTGGATAGTTAAATCTGACTCTTGTATATGTGGTCGCATGGGTGGAGATGTTTCTGTCCTTTGAGCTCTTTTATTTCAAAAAACAATGTTTTTGGTTTTCTTGCAGGTGACGAAAAATCATTTAGTTTGAAGAGAACAGAGTTTTAGGTTCTTGGGTTTGGTACTGAATCTTTAGTGGTGAATTTTTCTTTCGAACGGAGAAAAAGGAAAATCTTAGTAAAGATGATGTCAAAATCGTATACTAATCTCCTGGATTTGGCATCTGGGAATTTCCCTGTAATGGGTCGAGAGAAGGAGAGGAAGCGGTTTCCTAGGGTAATGACAGTGCCAGGGAGCATTACTGAGCTTGACGATGACCAACCTCATAGCGTTTCTTCTGATAATCCCTCGTCAATTGCTGGTGATAGGATGATTATTGTGGCAAATCAGTTACCACTTAAAGCAAAGCGGAAACCTGATAATAAAGGTTGGAATTTTAGTTGGGATGAGGATTCATTGCTGCTGCGGCTTAAAGATGGTTTGCCAGAAGACATGGAGGTACAATATGTTGGGTCTTTGTGTGTTGATGTAGATCCAATTGAACAAGATGATGTTGCAAATCATCTTTTGGAAAAATTTAGATGTGTGCCTACTTTTCTTCCTCCTAACATTCAAGAAAAGTATTATGATGGTTTTTGCAAGAAGCAGTTATGGCCACTTTTTCACTACATGCTTCCTTTTTCTGCTGATCATGGGGGCCGGTTTGACCGTTCTTTATGGGAAGCATATGTGGCTGCCAACAAGATATTTTCTCAAAAAGTGGTTGAGGTGCTAAATCCTGAAGATGACTTTGTTTGGATCCATGATTACCATTTGATGGTATTGCCCACTTTCTTGAGAAGGCGCTTTGTCAAATTGAGAATGGGGTTTTTTCTTCATAGCCCATTTCCTTCATCTGAGATTTACAGGACACTTCCTGTCAGAGAAGAAATTCTTAAGGCTTTACTCAATTCTGATCTTATCGGTTTTCACACTTTTGATTATGCCCGTCATTTCCTCTCTTGCTGTAGTCGCATGATGGGATTAGAATATCTATCAAAAAGGGGTTATATTGGCTTGGAATATTATGGAAGAACTGTTGGTATTAAGATTATGCCAGTTGGGATACACATGGGCCATGTTGAGTCAATGATGAAACTTTCCGATAAGGAAATGAGGTTTGAGGAGCTAAGGAAACAATTTAATGAAAAGATAATATTGCTTGGAGTTGATGATATGGATATTTTTAAAGGAATCAATTTGAAACTCCTGGCAATGGAACACATGCTTAAGCAACACCCAAAGTGGCAAGGCAGGGCAGTTCTGGTTCAGATTGCTAATCCTGCGAGAGGAAAAGGGATAGATTTAGAGGAAATACAGGCCGAAATACAAGAAAGCTGCAAGAGAATCAATGAGGAATTTGGAAAGCCTGGATATAAACCTGTAGTTTTTATCAATAGACCTGTGTCCATCTCTGAAAGGATGGCCTATTACAGAATTGCTGAATGTGTCATTGTCACAGCAGTAAGGGATGGCATGAACCTGACCCCATATGAGTACATTGTTTGTAGACAGGGAATATCTAGTGCAGAAGCTACTTCCAATCTGTGTGGGCCCAAGAAAAGTATGCTGGTTGTGTCCGAATTTGTTGGCTGTTCTCCTTCACTAAGTGGAGCAATACGTGTTAACCCATGGAATGTTGAAGGAACTGCTGAGGCAATGAACGAGGCCATATCAATGCCTGATCAAGAGAAAGAATTGCGTCATGAGAAGCATTATCGATATGTTTCGACCCATGATGTAGCTTATTGGTCAAAAAGCTTCTTGCAAGACATGGAAAGAACCTGTGCTGATCATTTTAGGAAGAGATCATATGGCATTGGTTTGGGCTTTGGATTTAGAGTTGTGGCTCTTGATCCGAACTTTAGGAAACTTTCTATTGATGACATCGTGTCAGCATATATTAAGGCAAAGAATAGGGCTATATTGTTGGACTATGATGGGACTGTAATGCCTCAAAATTCTATCATAAAAAATCCAAATGCTGAAGTTATCTCAATGTTGAACAGACTTTGTGCAGATCCTAACAATATAGTTTTCATAGTAAGCGGAAGGGGGAGGGACAGCTTAAGCCAGTGGTTTGCTCCCTGTCGACAGCTGGGACTTGCAGCTGAACATGGATATTTCTTAAGGTGCACTTTCCTACAAATTTTTTACTTCAGTGTGGTAGTTTCTTTAGAAATATTGCTTGTTTTTATTCTAGTAGTCAATTGCTTTCGTTTGGGAACTCGTCTGATAGAAGAAGAGTAATGGTAGTATTGTGTTTCACCTCTTTGGCTGCCCTAGTCTTCACGTGATCAATTATGGACTAAATATTTTCTCTATCCATCTATGCTGATATGCATGCTAAGATTTGTATTTTTTAGCAAGATCTGTGTGCATATAAAGCATGCCTTATTGAAGCTTGCAAGGGGCATTAAATGGTGACAACAATTGAATTGCTTCCTCTTCTCTTGTTTCTTTATTAGCTTCTCTTTTGAGCCCTTGTGAACTGGATGGTAGGGTGCAATATAATGCTGGAAATTCTTTTATGGTCATATATATTCCTGTTGTTTTTCTTGATTTTCATGTTTGATTAAAATTATGTTTTCGTGAAAGGCTTCTTTTAACATTGATGTTGGGCTTGGAGCTGAGGTTGGGATGTTCCCTTCCTCCTGCCACCCCCCTCTTGCAAGCCAAAAATCAAACTTTATATGTCATCCGCTAAACAGGCAAAAAGATAAAATAAAATCTGGAGGACTATCTCCCATCCAGAATTTAGGGATGTTACATGCAGATTTTTAGTGCAAATCAGAGGAGAAGAAGGGGCTACTCTTTCTTTCCTTTATGTATTTTACTTTTATTGTTCTCTCCCTACATTAATTGAGTGGAGGGGAGGGGGGGGGGGTAGTCAGGAAGGGGAAGAATGTGTCGTTCTGGTGTTTAGTTCAGCTCAGTGAAGGCATTGCTTTTATCATTATTATTAAATAAATGCAAGGTTTGTTATATTATTTTTTTTGATGTATTTTTTGCTGATCTTTCCCTCCTTGCCACATACTTTCTGTGAGCATGGGTGGTTGAGGCCTTAGAAAAGGAAATGTGGGATCAAAAACTATATAAGCCATTTGGAGTACAACAGTATGTCGTATAACTCCTTTGGTCTTGCTTATGTGGTTGCTCAATGCATTTTAGGTGGTCACAAGATCAAGAATGGGAAGTATGTGGTCAGACTTCTGAATTTGGATGGATGCAGATGGCTGAACCTGTGATGAAATCATATACTGAGTCAACAGATGGTTCTTGCATAGAGATGAAAGAAAGTGCTTTGGTCTGGCAATACCGTGATGCAGATCCAGATTTTGGATTTTCTCAGGCAAAGGAGATGTTGGATCATCTAGAGAGTGTTTTAGCTAATGAACCGGTGGCTGTGAAGAGTGGTCAGTTTATTGTAGAAGTCAAGCCACAGGCATGTATTTTTAATTACCCTGTAGATGGAAATGAAGCTCATGAATCTTATTTATATTATGAGAGTAGGTAGCCAAATTCATTATATGGGTGGTATTAGAACAACCATACAATTAACCCTTGTATTAGATGACTGCAACCAAGGTATTAAATGGTAGCACTAATTCAGGCTAATTCTTTTAGTTCATATTTGTGCTTTGTCTTCATCCTATTAACTTGTTTGATTTGTGATGTTATCATAATTTTGTTTATACATTTGAACATCATTTTCCTGTCCATGGTAATCTCCATGGATTTATAATATGTATCTCAGTGTTCACATCTATGAGAGGGACTTAGCAATATAACTCTTTAATCTATAACTGTACCATTTGTAACCTATAGCTGTTTTTTTTTGCTTCTGTTGCCATAAAGGTCGGAGCCATTGTTCTATTTCTAATTCTTGTTAATCTTCAATTTGTTTAGGCCTGTATATATGATTTTTGGTTCCCTACCCTTGATGATTTTTGACTTATTCGAAGTTTCTGGTTTACTACTTTTGCAGGGTGTCAGTAAAGGTTCAGTGGCAGAGAGAATCTTTTCATCAATGATAGAGAAGGGTAAAAAAGCTGATTTTGTACTTTGCATTGGTGACGACAGATCTGATGAGGACATGTTTGAAACAATTGGTACTGCAATGTCAAGAAATTTTCTTTCTTACAACTCTGAAGTCTTTGCCTGCACAGTGGGACAGAAACCGAGTAAAGCAAAATATTATCTGGATGATCCTTCTGAAGTCATAATCATGCTAGAATCTCTTGCTGAAGAGACCAATACCCCATCAGCATCCGAGGACGAAGCAGATATTTCCCCCTGAAATATGTTATAAGGTTTTCCCTTTTGCTGAGCTTTGGTTTCTTCTCTTCTGGAGTTCCAGATTTGCATGATGGCATGTTCTGGTACATAGGGTCTTAGGTTAAGGAGTTTAGTTATCTTTTTCTTTCTACATTTCATTGTTTTTGTGCTGTCATATTCTTTAGTCAATGTCCTGGATAAAACTCGAAGTGAGTAAAAAGGTGAAACATTTTATGAGTCTCTCTGGAATGGTGTTTGTAGGAGAATTTTGAACCTGGGGCATGAGGAGTACAGTTTGTGATGGGAAGAAAGGAGGGAATCTTGTGTGTTTGTATCTAAAATGTCACCTTGCTGAGAAGGGACCTTTAGGGCCTCTTCTCGGGGGCTAAATAGCACAAAATCTGCAATACCCCTTGTTAACAAGAGTGGTAGAGGCTAATACTAACCGAAGTTTTAACATGATTGATCTATATTTGTCTGCTAAAAAAGGAATTTTGAATTCTCAGCATCTTGCTCTATGCTGTGATGTATACATGATGAGACCTGGAATATTGCATGAACTTCAGAAGTCAAACCAAATTGGACTTCTAAGCTCCTGAGATTTCATTCTGGGATGGATGGTCGATACTCCTGTAGAAGAAGTCAGCAGAGGTTATCTGCTGACAAAATGGTTATGTTACATGTACAGCATAATTTATCAAAGTGCATTTGTCGACCTGCCTGCAGCAAGAGAAAATCAAGAGAAATTCAATTCTGTTATGTTCTTTTTTGGCTATTGAGAAGAAAAGGGCTCTCCTAGAAGAGGTTTCTGTTCTGCCTGTGGAGGTTCTCTTTCATTGTATGGGAAAAGAGAAAGGGGAAGGGGTTGGGTTTAGGGCAGTATTTGTCCTAGTAAAACTAGTAGTTGTTACAAGGGCTCTTCGAAATAATAATTCTCTGTTGCAGATATTTCCCTTGGTTGCTATTCCCCTCAATGCCATTTCCCTTCATTATCCTTTTTTTCTTGGAACTATTGTTTGCTCTGGTTAGCAGAATGTATAATTGTACATATATTGCCATATAGTTCCTCTATTTGGATTTGAGCAGATTTAAGATAGTCAATGTTAGTAATTCTACTTGCATTTTGTTATTGTTGTTTATTTGGTTTTTTACACTGCATAGATGTTCTCTGTGATTATTGGTGTTGGAGCGAATGGAATGATACCTCTTTAACTATTCTATCCATAGCATTTTTCTCACTCTGTAGTCTTTTAGGTATTTTCATCGAGCTTTGGTATGGGTGCATCGATGTCTCAGGCAAGCCTGGTAGCTATCTTTTCTTCCCAATAGTTTTACAGGCCTTCATCCAAGGTCTCCCAGAACTTCAAGTGACCTCTTCTGATTTCCTCTGCAACACCTTTTGTAGATCTGACTAAATTTTGTGCTGGAGAAGTAGATTTCTTCTTCCTGCATTCTTCCAGCAGATCAATCTCGAAACAGTTAATTCTTAAGGATAGTAATAGAGCAACAACTGTTCTTAGAGTTTCTCGGAAAGCATGGGTTTCCCGCCTATAACTTGGATAAACATAAACTGATGACCTGCCATTACATTCTCACCTAGGAATATGCTTTTGGTTTTCATATCTTTATCATCGTAGTCCTCTTGAGATATATAATTCGCAATCTTCTTTCGTGTCTTCCAATTTGTAGGCAATGGTATAGGTCTATGTCCAATGGTCGAGTTGTTCATTAACCATAGATTCATTAACCTGAAGCTGGAAAGTTTTTTTCAATCTTATCTGGTGGCAAATAAAACGAGGCATGGTAACGTACAGAAATCTTCAAAGGGTTGTGACTAAAATTTTCAATGAAAATTATACTTTCAATACAATTCTTGTGGGTTTAACCCAGTAGATTATGTCATAAAAAAAAAAAAAAAAACAGTAGATTCCGAAGGCTGTCATGTCATGTGGAATAAAAAGCCCATAGTCAGGGATTTTCATCAATAGAATCCATGAATATTCTTTCATCTGGGATGAGAAAGGACAGAAGCCAGTTGTGGTGAAGAGTCATGATTGATATCAAGAACGGGATCTTCCAGTGCAAAAGTGAAGTTGAGGCAGGGGGGAAGTTCCACATCCAAAACTCCTTCCAAGATCAATGCTACTTTGCACGATGAAGGTCTTCTGGTGTAGTCATTCTGCAAACAGCAGGCAGCAGCCTTGATCATTCTTTCCACTTCTTCTACATGGTTTTGCATTTCTTCATCAAAATTTTCCACGATGTCAAGTAACCTGTTTTCTTCGGACATCCTCTTTAGAAGTCTTAGAAGATGTGTTCCAGATTTTCGGGGGCAATTCAGGTTCCTCTTTCCACAGATCATCTCCAGGAGAACAATCCCAAGACTATAGATATCGGCTTTTTCTGTAGTTCTCATTTGCAGGCACTCAGGAGCAATATATCCCGGAGTTCCTCTGATTATTTTCAGAGTTGGACTTTTATCTCTGTCTATTAACTCACATAGCCCAAAATCAGAGATTCTGGCATTGAAATTCTCATCCAGTAGAATGTTTTCTGGCTTTATATCAAGGTGAATAATTCTCTTATTGCACTCGTGATGTAGATAGGATAATCCTCTTGCGATATCAACTGCAATATTCTTTCGTATCTCCCAGTTTAGGCTATGGTTGTTCTTGTCTTCGTTGAAAATCCATTTATCAAGTGAACTATTAACCAAAAATTCATAAACAAGAAGCTGGAAAGATTTGTCAGCACAATAACCTATCAAATTCACTAGATTAATATGTTGGATTCTTCCAATTGATTTTACCTCAGCAATGAACTCTTTCATATCTCGACTCGGTTTATCCAAACGCTTCACTGCAACCATTGTGCCATTCTCTAGAGTTCCTTTGAATACGCTCCCAAATCCTCCACTCCCTAACTTCTCAGTAAAATCCTTGGTTGCTACACGTAGTTCTTCATATGCGAATCTCACTGGTAGCCCTGAAAATGGTATGAAACTTTCCATTTCCATTTCAACATCGATTCTTCTTTTCCTTTTTCTTGATATCATCATCTTCAGCAAAACTATGAACCCACCAACCAAAAGAAAACTGCATCCAATTAGCAGTAGAACAAGAGGTAGTCCCAGTGCAACAGCTAGAACAATAGCAAGAACAATAGCAAGAAATAATGTTACAGCGAGAAGACGGTAAACTTGAGGCTTTAATGATGTTCCAAGATTTCCAGAAGGTGACTTTGGTGACATCTTCTTTGACACTTTTGATACAAACCTGTGGTTTATGTGTGAATCTTGCAATTCTGCCTGAGAAACAGGGAGCTGAAAGAAAAGAAATGGGAGTAGCCTAATATGGATGGAGTTTTGTGTGAAATCATGACTGGAATTACCAGTCAATGTAGACCGATCGGGAAAAATTAGAAAAAAATAAAGGAGCAGAAGAAACACGGAAACGGCGGTCAATTATGTTAATTGAAAATGTCAAAGATGACAGGAATTTCCTCTTCAATACCTTTCCTTTTTTCTTGTTCTCAACTAGTTATTTATCAATATTTTAGAATTTAATTTCTTATCACCTCTTTCTTATTCTTAAAAAAAAAATCTTTATTTATTTATTCTATTTCTTATTCTCAAAGATAAAAAAATTATTTTCTCCTTCTTATTCAAATACAAAATAAATAAGAGTATTATTAAAACTAAAATATTTCTCGTTCCATAAAATTACTTGTACATGCAATGATCTCTGGTTTACATTAACAAAAACACTGCAGGTTCAAATATAGTTACAATAAATGCAGAACAAGGAGGCCGGGAATGGAAATGCACGGAAGGCTTGCAAGTTTGTTAAGGTAAGTTTGGTTCTGGGATCTTTGATCTTTCTACTTTTGGCTCAAAGTTGACAAGTACTTGGGATTATATCTTCCTCTAGCAGGGAAATTATCATTTCCTCTACAATGCATAAAGCTAAAAGATTATAAGCAATTGCTCCTACTGCTATGGATATGGTAATCACCTATTCTGGTAGCCTAGTGGGATGTGGATATGGTCAGTCCTTCAAAATTTCATCAGGGTTCAGAAAGGACATAAGTTACTGGGGGTGAAGAGGCATGGCCGCGATATCCAAAACAGAAAGACCACAACAGAATTGATGTCGAACCTGATGTTGGATTCCATTTCAGTTACTCATTCCAAGAGCATCACAACTGTAAGCATTGAAGGTTTTTTAGTGTAGTCATTTTGTAGACAACAAGCGTCAATCTTTATCATCTTTTCTACTTCTTCAGCATGATTCTGCATTTCTTCATCAGAAGTTTTTAAGATGTCAATGAATGCACTTATAAGTATTTTTTATATTTTAACATCATATATTTCATAGTTTGAAACAAAAATAAAATAGAATGTAAATTTAGTATACTAATCTGATTTGTCAAATACAACCAAAGTTAAATACCTCAAAAATCTCATACATCAAAAGTTCAATACATCAATAGATAATTATATCATCTTCATATTTTCTCCTGCATAAATAGAAAACATCAATAATAATAATAATAATAAATCAAATATAAGATTAAAGTAAAGCACAATAATGAAGAACTAATTACTTACATGTCTTCTGATTAGAAAACTTAAATTGTAATATTCTTTCTTTCATATCAACAAATTCATCAATAATGGAATCAATGTCAATGCTTTGTGCAATTTCTTTTTCAATATTCATGATCAAATAATTCCTTAGAAAATAATTTTCCATCTTATTTTGAAGTCTAATCTTGACAATTTCCATAGCAGGGAAAAACACATTCACCAGTAGCTATAGAAATGAGAAGAGTTAGCACAAATTGAGATAAATATGTGACTTTCATGCCTTCTTTAACTCTTGGCAAAGTTTTGAAATTGTTGACAAGTTTTGAAATGTAGTAAGTTGACTTATATCGATCTCAAAGTGCTCCAACTGATATCTCAAATGCAATTTCTCTTGCTCAGAAAAATCTTCAGGATAAAACACCTTAATAAGCTTGCAAATGTTATCAATATTAAAAAATTTCTAATCATCTCGAGGATCTAAATTGAACAAAACACAAGCAATTCCATCATATCTTCTCTAAACCAATCATTTAACTCTTGCAACTGAGAATCAATTGTAGAAAAAAAAACATCAACTCAAAAATGATGTTCAATTGTAGTTGGATCTTTTTGATGATGAAATCGAGCTCTACCAACATTATAAAGAGCAGACATATTGGGTACATCTATTTCACATTTTCCACAAAATGATTTCACTTTTTCAAAGAAGATCCCATCTGTCTTCTCTAACTTTTGGATCAAAGTTTTTGTTGTAGAGACAAAATGCATATCATTTACAATATCCTGAGACTTGCATTGTAATTCTTGACAAATATCATATGTTATTTCTATAATTTCAATAATAATATGCAAAATGAATATGAAATCAAATGATCGTAATTCCATCATAAAGCTCATCTACTTCTGTACGCTGAATAAACAACTCATTCAAAAATTATATTATTCAAAATTGAACATGCAGATTCAAACTTGATTTTCATACTTCGAATAGAACTCAAATAAGCTCACCACCCAGTGTCACTAGCTCGCTTTAATGTTCAAATTTGATTCAATCTCCTATCAGTTTCTAACTTCTCAAAAGAAATTAACTTTTCGATTTCAACAGCTCATGCAACTTGCAAGATCATGTCGTTCACAAGAAGCACCAACAACATTGACAACTCTAGTTAATTTAGAGAAAAACTGGTAAATATGAATAACTTCTTTAGATGCTGCCACTAATACTAATTGAAGTCGATAAGCAAAACAATGCATATAGTAAGCATATGGACACTCATTATAGACAAGTGCTTGTAATCCTGACCATTCTCCACGCATATTACTTCCCCTATCATATAATTGACCACGAATATTTCGCACTTTGAGATTATGTTGTTGAAGAACATTAAAGATTTTTTTTCAAAGTCAATGAGGTAATATCAACCACATGAACTAAATAAAAAAATTGTCAGTCACAAAACCAATTTCATCAACAAATCTTAAAACAATGGCCATTTTTTCTCATTTAGATTTATTTATGGCTTCATCAACAATAATAGCAAATTTTGCATTACCAATTTTGTTTTGAGTAACATCTCTTGTTTTCTTCGCTAAAATTTCTAATATTTTTTTCTGAACTCGAGGTGATGAATAATATGAATTATGAGAAGCATTATTGATTGAACCATAATTAGATTGGTTTTTAGGAGCTTAATGTGTTGTTTATTGAAATAAAATCTACCTAATTGTGTGTTTATGTGGTTAAATTGGTTCTTTACACTTTTATCTTCGTTTGCAGGTATTTTGAAGGTATTTTAACATGTTTAGAAGACATTGGAGGAAGATAGGAGCTTTAAGAAGTTGTTTCGCAGGAAAAATGGAGTGGACGCGCCTCAGAAACCAATTGGACGCGCACTTGAAGAAGTGGAAGCGTCACTATTCATCCACGCGTCCACTCTCAGAATTGAAGATTTTGGGCAGTTTTTTAGTAGTTTTGAATTAGGACTCTTATGTAACTAACCCTAGGACCTTTTCTAACTATTTATATGGTTTATTAGCTTAGTTTTTGGGGTGTCAAGCACCTTAGATATTTTCTTTCCAAGCATTGTAGGAGATCAAAGGGTGGGAGCTTCTCGGGAAATCGGATTTCCAACTAATGAGTTTCTCTCTTTCCCTTAATCTTTTTATGATGTTTTCCTTTATGCTTTGTGAGTAGTTTTCTTAAGTTAGCAAGGACATGTATTAGGTTTATGTTATTCGGGAATAAGAGATTTTTGTTTTGTCATTAAAAACCCGATCTTTTCAAGGGATCATTATTTCTATTTGAGTATTTGAACAATTCTTGGTTTTATTCTATCAATTGTGTTATTTCAATTATTATTGGCCATCTTAATTGTTTTGCATAGTTGATTAACTAGGGTTATGCAGAATCGGTTTTCGGTAACCAAAAGTAGTAACTATTGATTAATTTAAATCTGTGTTTGATTAATTGATAGGGAATTGTTTGAAACGAATTGCATGATTTTAATCGGCCATTAACTTTATGTAATTTGTGTTGATGTTGTCCTAGAGCTGAATAACTTAATTGGCTATTTTATGCGAGCGATTTGGTAATTTAGTTTAATTAGGTTAAAGTTAATTTGCCATGCTTCTCGGAAATTAACCTAACTATACAGGAATCGGAATTTGCTGCGCTACGCGGAATTCTAAGTCACTACTCAAATAGGTTATTGTCAATGATTAATCCCGAATAAGTAAAACCGAAATACAAAGTCCTTGCTAACGTTTTTCTTTTCTTTGATTCTTAATTAATTTGTGAGTAAATTTATTTAAAGTTTATTCTTTTAAAATAAAAATCAAATATTTTCCCCCTAATCTTGATTAGTTTACTTGTTCTAAAATTTTACAAGTCTCTGTGGGTTCGACCCTTACTTGCCCTAACTATATAAGTTGGTTGAGTTTGGTATTAATTTGATAGCGCAACGACACGCTCGTCAATTATTTAGCACAATTGAAGACACATTGAAAGCCCTAAAGCTTTTAATGTCTTAATTTTGATTAATGACAAACATTGATAAGGTCTAATGGCTTAATTGTATAAGTGTTGGTCTTTTAGGATTCATATGTCTAATCCATGCAAGATCGAAGTTTCAAGTCTTCAGGAAAGATCGTTTGTTGTCAAGCGTTGAAGATAAGCAATTTCTGGATTAGATAGGATTTAGAGGTGTAGTGCTATTTCTTTCTATATCTATTAGGTATATCTAGATCTACTTCTATGAGTAATAATTTCTATAGGTTGCTCAATAAAAATGAAATGTTTTTCAAAATACACTTCACATAGATAAAACATGAGTTGAGTTTTTGAAATGATTTTCAAAATACATGCACTTACTTAAAATTTTATGTAATGTATTCCACAAACTCTTGGAGTTGATTGAAATCTTGTTTTGCATAGTTTGGATGCATGTGCGGTCGACCAGATCTCGCAGCTCATCGTCCGCAGAATATCCAGAGCTCTCTGGATCACTTGCGGATGATGGTGCGGTCGACCAGACTACTTAGATCATTATCTGCAGTATGTCGAGAGTTCTCTAGAACACGTGCAGATGATGGTGTGGTCGACCCGTCTGATATGTGGTCAACCGCACTTCTCCTGAGTGAGATTCCAACATATATTTTTATGACAGTTGGAGCACACATATAAATACCAATTGTTTGAAAAAACTCAGCATAAATTTTTTTGAGCAAGAATTTGATTCTTACTCTATATAGAACATATTGAAATCATTTTGGAACCAAATATAACATTTACATTGTGAAATTCTCAAAAGAATGATTTATACTAAATCATTGGTGATCTTGAGCAATCTAGAAGAAAGTATTACACAATGAGGTATTTATGCTTTAAATTGATATATCTTCACACTAAGGTGATATCTATAGCAAACTATTTCTTTTTGTATATTGTATGTTTTATTCAAGGTTGCATTGAGTTTAAAACTCTAAGGGTTAGAGTGAGCCTTGAATCATAGAAAATTGTGGTTGTATTAAGTGTATCTATTTCATTAATTATTGTATTAGAGAGAGGTGTGTAATCAAGGTTGTTGTGTAAAACTCAAAGAGTTTGGTGAACCTTGATTGGGTAAGAGGTTTGTGTTGTAAAACCCTAAGGGAATTGGGTGAGCCTCTATTGTAATCTCTTGTACTAATTTAGTGAAAAGTTTTCCGAAATCTTTGAGTAGATAGCTTAAGGTAGTGGATTAGGTTTTGTTGGATAAACCGAACTACTATAAATCGTTGTGTTGTTTGTCAATTTTTTGAACACATTATTTCATACACTGGTTGAGCACCAAGTGTTTGTTATTTGTTGTCTTAGAAAGTAGTGTTTGAATTTAGTTTAGAAAAATCTGTTAAAACCTAATTCACCCCCTCTTAGGTTTTTCACACATGTTTATTGTAAGATGTTAATAACTTTATCAATTGAATAAAATTACCTGAATTTGTTGAATCAGAATGTTTGTTGTGTCTACTAAGAGCACATAATTGAAATGTGAGTCATCTAACAACATCAATTGAGGTATTTAATACCAACCTATTATTGACTATTTGTTGAAATCTTTGTTTTTCAATGACCTTCTGAATATGTTGTGCTTCATTTATTAAATCACGACAATACATGATTTCTTTTTTGTGTGGTGAATTAGAGTATTTTCCAACATGAGATAAAAGAACACAATTTATTCCATTATTAACCTTCTTTCCATGATCGAAATCCCTCAACTGTAAATGCTCTTGAACTAAAATGTCCACTTGGTTTAGCAAATATATAACATTGAAAACAAAAAATAGCATTTTTATTTTGAGAATATTCCAACCATTTTGGGAACAAATCAAGCCAAAAAAGTCCAAAACAACGACTTTTTTCATTTAAAGGATATTAATCTTGACGCATTTTATGTTGATATGACCCAAGTCTTGTATAAGCTTTTTTAGTTTCATCTTATTGTTCCACACTATAACTTCATATTTGTAGACACTTTCCAAGATCACGTTTTATAGACATAGAATCAACTAATTGAACATCCACTCGATGAGAATCTTACTAGCATAACTGAAAATGGTATCAAATTTTCATTTTCATCATCCACTTTCCCTTTCCTTTCTAATTTTAGCAGTAATGCTATAAAACCACAAACCAAAAGAAAAATGCATCCAATAGCAAATAATAGTCTAAGAGGCATGCCGAAAAAGTCCTTTTGCAAGTGAAAGATCAACAAAAAATAATGCAACAGAAAGCATGAATACTTAATGATGTCTTGGAATATCCCGAAGGAGAGCATGGTGGTATCTTCCAACTTCTAGTGCAATGCAATGTATTGACTATGACAAGTAAAACAACTTTGCTCTATGAACACAGAATTGAAAGATTCAAATGGACCAAGAAATCTTGGTGAAGGCTGGCTGTTTTTGTTGTTGTCAAGAACACTATTAGTGCCAAATATATAAAGCCTAATCAATGAAGGTTTAACTATATTGTGCACAACATGTTGAGTCAATTACATAACAAGAAGTTGAAATTCGTGCATTTCTGCATAGGCCCTGAAATGAAAGAAAATTTGGTTTACTTGCCTAATGTGACCAAGTTTTTGAGTGGAATCTTGAATGGTGCTCATTGGAAATTGCCAGTTAATGCTTCTAATTGGAAAAAAAATGATCATGAAAGGATTACAGTGGCGGATTCAGAAATTTTTAAAGTGATGTCTACATATGAATGAATTGTTCTATATTAAAAAGAAGTTTGTGTTCCAACTGTAAAGTCTTTGCCCATCAAATCCAGCCTAATACTCAATGATGTGGACTACCAACTTAACCCAATTTTGTATGAAAGATGAATATTGCTTCTGGACTTTAGTTGAACCATCTGAAGAGGTGCGGGTCAACTGTGTACGTTGGTTCCCAACTCGCACCTGGACAAACCTAGTATATAATGTCTATTTCTCATTTTGTAATCTAGCAGAGCTAGGGTTTCTGTCATTTTCTCTTTTCTCCCTCACCTCTCACCTGAAACTTTGCTTCCTACCTTTGTACTTTATTCTCTTTTGATTATCTGTACAAGTGAGTAGTACTGGGAAATAGACCAGCCTGACCATTTTAGACCCGGCCCTATAGGGTCTCGGGCCAAAATGGGCCGAGCCAAATAAGCCCGATTCTATATGGGATAATGTTTACATGGCCTAGCTCGGCCCACTGCGAGTCGTAGGCCAAAAAGGACTGCGGCTAAATAGCCCAAATAGGCTTAAATTGCTCAAATGAGCCAAGATGTCCCAAAGATCGAATATGCTGTTGCACTAACATAACACAATATTAATGAAATATATAGCCACATAATAATATATGAATAATTAAAAAAATTCATAAAACAAACAAATATCTAATTCCAATCATAAAAAAAGATAAAACTACAAGTCTTCAATTTTTTTCTTGACTCCAAAATATCTCTAATCTTCATCTTCCATCACATTTGAATCCACCTTAGAAAGATTTACTTCCTCAATAAAGTCTTTATCATCATCATCATCTAAAATTTTAAAAAAAACAATAGGCAAGTATATAAATTTAAAACTTTATGATATGAAACAAATTATACAGTAAAATTTTTCATTACAATTAAATTCAAAAGGTGAAAACTTACCTACAAAACCATATAACCAATTACGTGTGCATATGAGAGCTTGCAATGTTTCATCAAGCATGGAACTTCTACATTTGGTTAAAACAAGAGAGCCAATACTAAAAGCAGATTCAGATACTACGGTAGTTATTGGAATGCTTAAAAACATCATGAGTCATCCTTGCTAAATCACTAAATCTAGCACTTCGGTCTTTTCAATAACTCAAGACATCAAAACTTTCCGAAACTGAAATCCTTGGCTCTTCCAAATAAAGGTCAAGTTGAGACTTCTCAATATTGTTAGCTTCCATGCAATCAAATGCTTCAAAATCCTATGAAATAAACAAATGAATAATTCATTGAAACATTATTGTCTTACATGTATAAAACAAATTAAAAAGAAATAAAAATTAAAGATTAACTTATATCATAATAGGGTGTAGACATCATGTAATTTGCTTTTCCTTCTCTAGCAAGAACCGATAGTTGATTCACGATAGAAGAACTAAAAGCTATAGAAGTGGACTCACTCTTACTATCATACTCTCCAAAAAGTGCATAAATTGTCTTCTTAACTTTTTTCAATTTCTCTTTATAGTCAAGTGAATCAAGTCTTGAATAAGTATACTTCAAGAAATTAAACTTCTTGGTTGGATCAAGAATAGCTCCAAATGCAAGAACCACACTATATTCACTCCAATACTTGTCAAATTTTTCCTTCATTTTACAACAAATGCCTTGAATGAACAAATCTTCATTTATCAAGTTGGTTCTTAAAAGAGTCTCTATTCTCCAAATTTCTCCAAAATACAAATTAGAAGTAGGATAAGTAGTTCCGGATATCAAGCTGGTTAGTGTATAAAATGGCTTCAATAATTCACAAATTGAAATCGCTCTTTCCTACTCATTAATAGATGGACACCACTTATAATTTTTATCAAGTAAACTCAAACTATGGAAAGTCCACTGATACTTAATTACACTCTCAAGTATTACATAAGTGGAGTTCCATCTAGTAGGACAATCGATCTTCAAACCAATCGATGTATCAATCCCACCAACTTGTTCAACACATTGAAAAAACTGTTTTGTTCTACTTTCAGTAACTTTTACGTAATGCACACTTTGCCTAATCTTGTGTAATGCATCACTTGCAACCTTTAAACCATCTTGAATAATGAGATTCAATATGTGAGCAGAATATCTAATGTGAAAATACTTCCCACTAAGTAATAGACTATTTGACAAGCATAAATGTTCTCTCAAGATGTTTTGCATATTATCATTTGAAGATGCATTATCCAAAGTAATAGAAAAAACCTTCTTCTCAATTCCCCAATTCTTCAAAAATTCAAGTACCCTCAATGCTAATAAATGGCCAGAATGTGGTGGTTGCATATGAGCAAACGCTAAAATCTTACTAGTTAACTTCCAATTCTCATCAACATAATGAGCAGTTAATGAAATATAACCCACATTAGTGCATGAAGTCCAACAATTAGAGGTCAAACACACCCTACCAAGAATTCGACACAACTCTTGTTTCAATTTTTCCTTTTCCACATCATATGTATTCATCATATCACATTTAACAGTTTTTCTGGTAATAAACTTGCAATCCGAATTCATGAATTTTAGGAATTTTCTAAATTTTCTCCATTCAACAATACTAAATGAAACGTTATGTTCTGTTATCATTTCAGAAATGATTTGCTTGAACATCTTCTGATCCCACTTTCTCTTCAACAACTTCCTTTCTTGATCAATTAGCATATCTCCAACATCACGATATTTAGGCAGCATATGACATTTAGAACTATGATGAGTCAAATGAGAGGTTCCCGATTTACTAGCACATGAAAGGTCTTTGCCACACCCTTTACATTTACACATTTCTTTGCCATCTATACCCATCTTTAAGTTTTACAAAATAATTCCATACGTCAGAGGTTAAAGCCTTACCCTTTTTGGATTGAGGTTCAACATTCTCTGATATTGCAGAGTCCTTATCAGTGACAGTAATAGACGCTCTCTTTCCAGATGTACATGAAGCCATAAACTGAAAACAAAATAATGAATTTTTATTTTAGTCATTGAGTAGTATTATGTATGATAAAAATTTTTGAATCCAATTAAATAGAATTATCCCATTATATGCAAATAACAAGCAACACTAGTATTGCTTTTTTATTATTATTTACAAACGAAAATAATGACATTAAATATGTCTAAATCACAAAATTACAAGAAATTTACATAGTCATTGGGAAAGAAGTCAACAAGAATTTAATACTACATGTTGCAAGTAAAAGACAACCCTGCAATAGGCAATAACTAACATATTATATGTTTGCAAAATGGACAATCCAAACAATGACAGGGAAAAACAAACACGTGATTATTATTATTATTATTATTATTATTATTAGCATGAAGCTTATACTTTGGTTTTTCTTTAAAGTTCTTATTCTGTTTATTTGTTAGTAAAGAACATGAAAACACGTGCAAGATTTATCTTATTTTTATTTCCATCCTCAATCCAATCTGAATGCTAAAAAAATAATGAATTAAATTAATTTGTACTAGTCTTGGAAATCGTATGTTGTTGACATTGACCATCTCAATCAAATCATAAAAACTCAATCTGACCAACATTTTCTTAGACATTTAAATATTTTTAATTCATTTACTTTATTATTTACTGCAACTATGTAGTCGTATATGCTTCATTAATTTGCATTAACTGGGAAGTGGGAATTAGTACCAAAATGAACCTTAGTTAATATTATGTTTACATAAGGATTTGAAGCAAATAATATATTTTTTTTTAAAAAAGGAGTTATTAATTATCAAGAAAAATTTACCTGTGTGAAATTGTGAATCTAAGACTAAGAGTGAGATCCAACTCAAAGCTTTGTGCCCAGAAAAAATTACATAAAGTAAATTGACAGTTGCAACTTGCACTACACACAACACAATTGAGGGTCTGCAACGATTTTGTTGGAGCTGCTATTTTCTTTGACCCTTGATAAGCTACTATTGCTACCTACTGCGATTATTTTGGAACTAAGAAGAAAGGTAAGTGGGACATGAATTTTAATTATCTTGGAAGTGAGAGGAAGGGAATTTCCTTTTCCTATTCCTATTTTGCTGTGCAGCGCTCAAGTTTGAAGAAGCAAAAATTAGGGATTTTTAGGCAAGTTACAACTTGAGAATTGAGATAACAATTTTTTTTTAATAAAAAAAAATGATCGGGTCACACGGGCCAAGCCCGTTTGGGTCGCGAGCTAATTTGGACCGAGCCAAAAAACCCGACAATTATTCGGGTCTGTATTTTAATAATGAAGCCCATTTTTTTAACGGGCCAAAATGGGCTAGCCCGACACTACAAGTGAGCTTGTGAGAGGCCCTAAGATGTTGTAACTGAGAGTGTGATCGTATTAAATAGTGAGAGAGTGCTTGATTGAACACCGTAGAGTAGACTTAGCTGAACCACGTAAATTCCTATGTTTTTTTTACTGCTTTCGATGATTTAACCTTTAAGGTAACAAAGAAATGTGTTTGTCTCGTTTTTTTTGACTCTGCAAGAGTCGTGCTTCATGTAACCCCTTCTGAAACCATAACTCTAATTTTTAGGGTTTTGCTCTCAAAATTTGGAATAGACCAAGACAAGTCTATTCATTTTTAAAATCAGATAAAACCCAAGCCTAACGTATGCCCCTTGAGGCATTACATATCTGTGCCCTGGTGATTTTTGATTTTTCAAACCTCAACTATGTGTATTGAGTTGGTGCTTGTGGCTGAGGGCTTTTATATTTTTGACATGGAATTTGTTTTTGGGTGTTGAAATCCGTGGTAGAACTTATGCTGCTTTGTACTAAGTTTGAATTACTGTTGTCTGATTTTGTATTTGATACCTTCCTAATACTAAACTTGAATCTGTGTCATTAATTGATTGTTATTGCTGAGGAATTGTATTTCTCTTTGCTGCAATTGGATATCAGATTAGTCATTCTAACTACATAGCCTCTGTATATCTGATTCTATGTTATCTAAAGTCTACTTGGCATGCTTCTCTGAAATTAATTAATTCATATTCTGAAAACTAATTGCTATTTGCTCCTATTTGAACACGTTGACTAATCAGTATACTATTTGCTTGTTTTTGTCTTATCTAAAACTTATATGTAAGTTTATATGGCTACTGCAAAGACTAATATTGATGTTTTTAATGGTCAAGGAGATTATGTATTTGAAAAATGAAAATGAAGGTTATTTTTGTTCATAATAAAGTTCAACATGCTATATATGACCCCAAATCCTACCGTGAGTCTTGGAAACATGAAGTTTTATTTGAAAAACTTGAACTTGCTCATAGTTCTCTTGTATTGCATCTGTCTGATAATGTGTTTAGACAGTTAGTTAGTCTAGATTCTGCATTTCAGACGTGGAATAAACTTGATGAACTGTTTATGAGAAAATCTTTGTTCAACAAAATCTATTTAAAGGAAAATTTGTTTGGTTTCAAAATGCCTGCCTCTAAGTTTTGAATGATAATCTGGATGATTTAAAGAAAATCATTGTTGATCTGTGTAATATTGGAGAGTCTATTTCTGATAAGAACCAAGTTGTTATATTGTTAAATTCCTTGCCTAACTATTTCAAATATGTGAAATATACTATTAAGTATGATATAGAGGATTTATCTCTTGCTAATGTGAAATTTGTTCTGCAATCAAAAGAATTAAACTTAAAATGGAAAATAAAGAGAATGATGAGAATTTATATGCAAGGGGTAGGTCTAAAAGGAAATAGTTTAATTTCAAAAGACAGAAATCTAAGAGCAAGGATAGATCAAAATTCAGATACAAAAAAATGAGAAAATATTTTTACTGTGGCTAAAAATACCACCTGAAAGACAAGTGTTTCAAAATAATTAAGAAAAGGGAATCAACCTAGTAATCAACATGATAATAGTGGTGTAAATGAATATGATATTACTACTAATACAATGTATGTTGAAGTTTTATGTGCTTCCACATTTGATAACTGTATATCTGATGAATGGTTACTTAATTATGGTTGTACTTTTCATATGAGTCCTAATAAGGACTTGTTTGATACTTTTGAAAGTACATATGAATGTAAGGTTTATATGAGGAACAATGAATACTGTCAAATTGAGAGTATTGAGTCTATTTGTATTAAAATGCATGATGAGATAGTTAATAAACTAACTGATGTAAGATATGTTTTTGGTTTAAGGAGAAATTTGATTTCACTTGGCATGTTTGATTCCTTTGGTTATTCTTATAAAATTGAAAATGGTTGTCTCAAAGTGCGTAAAGGTTCCTTGATTATTTTGAAAAGTGAGAAGAAAAATGGTTTGTATATTTTAATTGGCTCAAATGTATGCAATTCTTCAGCATTATTTGGCAAACATGATTTTGATAAAGGCATGTTATGACATAAAAGAATAGGACATATTAGTGAAAAGGTTTTGCAATTTCTGATTATACAAAAAATGTTGAACGGTGATAATGCTGATTCCATTGAATTATGTGATCATTGCATAGTACCAAAGCAACACAAATTGAGTCTGTCTTCTGGCACACATAAAAGCACTGATTTACTTGATTATGTGCATTCTGATTTGTGAGGTCCTGAAAGGATCCCAACTTATGGTAGAAATGTGTACTTCTTATCTATTGTTGATGATTTTTCAAGAAAAGACTAGATTTATCTTTTGAAATCTAAAGATCAAACTTTTGAAAGGTTCAAAGAATGGAAAATCTTTATTGAAAATCAAACTAGTAAGAAGTTGAAGTGCATTAGGACTGATAATGGTCTTGAATTCTGTAATCAACATTTCAATAATTTATGTGCTTGTCATATTGTTAAACATAGGGCTGTTAAGTATAATTCTTAGCAAAATGGTGTTGTTGAGAGGATGAATAAAATTATTATGGATAAAGTTAGGTATTTGATGATATCCTTTGGACTTCCTAAACTTTTTTGGTGTGAAGCAATACTAATGTGTATTTGATTAAATCCAGCCCAATACCCAATAATGTGGACTACCAATTTAATCCAATGATGCTTGGGCCTCTATTGTCTTTTTAGCCTCCCAATTCTATATGAAAGATGAATATTGCTTCTGGACTCGGATTGAACCATTTGAAAAGGCATGGGTGAACTGTGTGGGTCAATGCCCGACCCACATCTGGACAAACCTAGTACATGATGTTTCTTTCTCATTTTGTAACCTAATAGAGCTACGGTTTTCGCCATTTTTCTCTCTTCTCCTTCACTTCTCACTTGAAACTTTGCTTCCTGCATTTGTACTTTATTCTTCTTTGATTATATGTATAAGTGAGCTTGTAAGAGACCCTAAGAGACTATAACTAAGAGTGTAATCAGTACTAAATAGTGAGAGAGTGCTCGATTGAACACCGTGTAATAGGTTTATTTGAACCACGTAAATTCCTGTGTTGTTTTCTTATTGCTTTCGTTGATTTAACCTCTGAGTTTAGTGATTTCCATTCTGACGGAACCCTAACACCAACTCTATAAAAAAAAATGCCAATTATTTTTTTTCAAATAAACCTCCTGAGTTTTTTTAAAAAAAATTTAACCCATTCCTACGAAGGTACATCCGCCAATGGAAAGGAAGAGGGGAGAACACGTTCATGGAAGTGAATTTATGCTAATTGAAAACAATGTTCAAGGGAAGGTAGGGTAGCAGCGACCTCGCTGAAGAATGCTGCTAGGCTATTATACACTGTATACCTGTAGAAAAGGACGTAGTAGATCTTAGCTAAAAAATGGTGGTGCTGCCAATTTTATCCCGATGCTTTGTTTCACATCATAAAAACTTCGAGATGAAAAAGTTTCTGAATCATTTTAGGGTTTGCAAAGATATTTATAGTAAATGAAATCTCCTATACCTTTTAAATCTCTTTTAACTTTAGAATTATAATTGATTCGAGTCAAATCAAAATTAAAAATTTCAAATTCAAGTTCAATTATTATTTCAGTGGATTATCTATTACAACCTAATTATCCATCTAAGAAATAGTATTCATATACAATAAGTCAACACCATAATATTAAATCTTGCACACACCATCTTGACAAATAATAACATAATTAGATCCAACACGTCATCTTTTTAAGTCTTAAAAAATATGAGAAGAAAATTGAAGCAAATATATCGACGAAAATCCTGGCATTCATGTTTTTGAAAGAACATATTTCAACGCAATTACTACCAAATTTATCCACTTCATTTCAACAGCTCTGGAGTCCAACATCTAATTTATTAAAAGGGCTCAAGTCAAACTCAATGTTCATTTCAAATGGATCATTTTCGCTATCCGGATAATTTTAATACAGATTCCACACTTGCTTCCTTGATTTGACATGGATTTATAACATGAAATCAGAAACATAAAAATTTGTGTTAGGGTAGATCAATTTCTTCAAAAGGAGAACCTATCATCATCGTACAAAAAGAACACGCAAATTCATATTTCTTGATGCTTGCATTCTATTGTAACTGGAAATTGTTTATTGTTGTATTTTGTTGACTGATTCAAGTCATGGGTATTGCGTTCATGTTAGTATCATTGGACAGATTTAGTTGACTACAGCATGTATTATTAACAGAGGACATTTTAGTTTACTGGTTCATTACTTGGTTTACTACACTTCCTGTGTTTTATTATGTATACAGTTTTAAAGTAAACCAAAACTAATCACTGTATGCAACTTCAGATGTAAACAAAAACTAATCCCTCTACAGGTCAGGATAAATGTGCATGAAAACTCTGTAGTTGTCTCAACTCTCATGTCATGCCACAGAAAAGGGAATGCATTTTACTGCCGAGATGGAAAATTAGGTTTTGTAAAATAATAATAAAAAAAGAGGTCACATTTAATCTTTGTTACAAGTATGTGCATTTTCATGCACAAAATTCGTACCAATAAACGGCCCAAGAAAAGAAAAAAGGTCTTAATCACATCCTCTATCCAGGGATATACAACCCACTGGGGCTAACAAACTACATTCAGAAGTCGTGTTCTTTACAACTTACAAGCCACCTGAGAAGCTTCCTTAACCAAGCAAATATTATCTGAAAAGAGAAGGCTTTGGTGCCTCTGGCACTTTTCAAATCCATCGTAGTGACTAAACTTAGAGAGCTAAAAGATTCTAGAATCTTTTTGGGTTTACAACGAGATTTCTAATGAATGAAATCTTCTGTACTTTCTAAATCTGTTTACTTTGGACATAAAAATTATGTTTAAGTTTCAACAAGGTGATGCAGGGGAAGTATTTCACAAGTACTGTAGTACCTTTTTTCATTTAACCATGAGATAACGATAATGATAACAAAATTGATGAAAACCATTGAACCGAGACCAATACTGCTTCCTCACCAATAATCTCCGCAAGAACAATGCCCATCTTTGAAATGATGAAACCTACTGGAATCTCGCACTATAATCTCTCGTTTTTTGATAATTGATATGTATTTTATGGCAACATGACAATCACTGCAAACCCGCAAATTTTTCATTATCCTGATAGGAACACACTCCGGTGTGTTCAGTAAGGCAAAAGCAATTGCAAGCTTTTCGCTATGGTGAACCAAGTTGTACTCCTTTTCCTCTGCATCCAAATCATGCAAAACTGAACCAGTATCAGGAACATAGCCCTTTAACTTCATTTCATCCATCAGTTCTTTTAGATATGCATCAATCTCCTTAGATTGTGGATGAGATTTGTCGCCTATAATGAACTGATGAACTTGGTTCTTTAGCTCAAACCAACTTGTACCTGGCTCCTTCTTTACATTCCTCTCTTTCATTGCTTTCCTCACCTGCGAAACGTCTTGCCACCTTTTTGCAGAGGCTTGAATATTAGAAAGCAGAACATAAGAAGATGAATCTTGAGGATTGATACTCAAGACTTCTTCTGCAATTATTTTAGCCATATCTGCATTTTTGTAAGTTTTACAGGCTGATAGCAAAGTCTTCCATATAATTGCATCTGCCTTTATAGGCATGGATCTAATTAACCCTTCTGCCTCCTCCAACCTGCCTGACCTACCAAGTAGATCAACAACACAGGTATAGTGTTCTAATTTGGGCTTCAATTTATACTCTTCCCGCATCAAGTTGAAAAGTTCCAGCCCCTTATCTTTCAATCCACAATGACTACAAGCATATAGTAAACTCAAGAAAGTAACATCATTTGCTTCCAACCCTTCCTTCTCCATTCTATCAAACAACTCAATAGCATCTTTTCCTCTCCCATGAAACCCATAGGCTGCAATCATAGCACTCCACAGAACAACATCAATACCTTCTCTCTCCTCAAAAACCTTGGAAGCATCATCCAAACATCCACATCTCGAATACATGCTAACCAATGAACTAATAACTGAAATGACCGAGAGAGCCCCAAATTTTATCACTTCAGCATGAATCTGCTGACCCTGCCCAAGTGTGGCTAGCTCAGAACAAGAACTGATCACACTCACGAAAGTAATCTTATCTGGCCTAAATCCAGCCATCTTCATTATATTATACTGATTCAATACACCTTCTGAGCATCCGTTTTGGGCCATGCCTGCAATTAGTGTATTACAAGCAACCACAGTATGAACTGGCATCGATCTAATTACCTTCTCCCCTTCTCCTAAACTCCCGGACTTCATATACATATGAGCCAATGAACTGCCAACTATCAAATGTGAATCAAACCCTGATTTCACAGCATAACTATGTACTTGCTTACCCTTATTCAAGTCCTTCAGTCCAGCACACCCTCTTAAAACACTTCCAAGTGTGAATTCATCAGGCAAAAATCCCAACTCGTGCATTTCAGAAAACAAACTCAATCCCTCTTCGTTAAACTCAAATTGGGTCAGCCCAGTAATCATTGCATTCCAAGTAGCTAAATTTCGGTTACCCATTTCATCAAATAGCTTCATTGCACTATCCAAGTCCCCGGTTTGTATAAAGCCACCAATCAAGATGTTATGCGACATAAAATTTTTCTTGTGCAATTTCTTGAACAGTGCAACTGCAATACCCAAATGGCCTATTTTACAGTACACATTAAGGAGGTGGTTGTTCACAAACTTGTCCTTGGAACAACCAGAGGTGATGATGAGAGAATGGACTTGTTGGGTGACGGAAAGGGACTGGATTTGGATGCATTCTCTGAGGAAGTGTGCAAAGAGAGGTGGGTCTGACCATATGAGTGAAGTGAAGTTAGTGAAGGCCTGTTTGAGATGGCCATGGGAGCAGAGCTCTGTAAACCCTGCTGTCGACGGAGTCGTGCAGAAACAGCGGGAAAGACGACGACTGAGTGAAGTCAAAGGTTTCAAAACAGACTTTCCCATACGCTTTGGTTAAGGTTCATAGTAGCTTACTAGTATACTAGTTGGATCAGTCCGCACATGCGCGGACATGCCCCTTGCCAGTTGCCCCTGCCTTCTTTGCAAAGATCCATGCCTGAACAATTGAGAATAGTGTCAGCAATTAAGATTGTAAATCGAAGCATTGCAGCCATTCTTGCAAGTCCATGAATAGACTTATTGGAAAAATCAGTCCATAACATTTAATGTTTTATTTATTTTGTCCATAACATTTAACTTTGGCTACATTAGTTCCATAACATTAATATTTCTTGTCAACTAGATCATTTAGTTAAAATGTGGCATGAATCCGACCAGTGGGACATCGTTGATGACTTTTTAAGGGGTAAAATTGGTAAGTCAAATTGTAGACTTTAAAATGAATAAAATAAGTATATGATATATTTTTAATTGATATTTACTTTTTGTCTAACTTATATGATATATCTTTAATCGGTATTTTCCTTTTGTCTATCTGAAATGAATGCCCACTCATGTTCATTGGATAATTCCAAATAATTTTTTAGATGTTGTATGAACCATGTTCAATTTGTCATATTCTCACAATCCACAACTGCTGCTGAGTCATTAGGGATGTCAATGGGGCGAAGCGGGGCCGAAGTCCCCTACCTCCGACCCCGACCCCGCCTTAGAACACTCGTCCCCGCCCCCGCCCCGTCCCCGCTTTAGAATGTTTGAATAAACCCCGACTCCGACCCCGACCCCGCTTTAGAACACCCGTCCCCGCCTTCAATTCAGCTTCATTTTGACCCCGTTTTGACCCCATTTTGACCCCGTTTTGACCCCGGTTTGACCTCCTGTTTGACCCACTTCAATTTTTAAATTTTTCTTTTTTAAAAAAAATATATTTCATCATACCACTAAAATCTAAAATAAACTAAATGCATATTCCATCATAGTAAACTACAAATATTAAGATACAAGCTCATTTAAACATGTTTGTCTCATACTAAAATTTTTTAAAAATAAAGCTTCCAAACTAAAAACTTCAAATACAAAATAATGAAATATTTCATATATCAAATACAACCACTAATATAAATATAAATCATTATCCTTAAAAACTATAATACAAACAATCTTCCAAAATTCAGCTTTCAGTCTTTAGCACATGTCCTGCAATGCATTTAGAGATCAACCATAACCATAAGCAACTGTTGAAGAAAAATGAAAAAAAATGAAATTCATGAATAATATTCTGCTTTAATTTTAAAAAGAAAAAGAAAACAGATTATTTTAGTTCTTAGGCATCTAGGAATTCTGATAAAAGCCACCAACAATAACAAATAAATCTGTTGGTTACCAAATAAAGTTCAGAAAAACAGAAAAACAGAACTCAAGAAAACAGAAACTGTCCAGAAAAACAGAACTCAAGAAAACAGAAACTGTCCAGAAAAACAGAACTCAAGAAAACAGAAAAACAGAATTAGCAAATTGTCCAGAAAATGCTTATTTTATACATCCAAAGCAAACAAATAAAAGTAAAATGCACTCTAAGAAACTGTACTTTAAGGATGAAATCCAGATGTACATGAATACACAAGTCTATATGCTCCAACTAAGTCATCAAATTAGATCACGTGTTTGGCTTACAACATACCTTTTTCTCAGCCACTGACTTCAGTTTCTCCCACAATGCGTCTGTTGGAACTATGGATCATTCCATGACAATAGTGCAAATCTCGGTCACCTAAATAATATAGAAATAATTAATAATACTTTATTTTGAAGTAATTCATATATGAGAACAAAATAATAACATATTAAACCAATGTACAAATTAATAGAGTTTACCACCTCATTATCATCCACATCATCTAAAATATTCATAAGCTCCCCATCAGAAGCTGTAAAAAAAACATAAACATAATTAATTAAAAATTGATAAACTAGTAAAAAAAACAGAAGGACAATAAATGAACTAGTTTTTTTTATAAATACCTTTCAATTTCCATGATAACCAATTTTGACCACACATTAATGCTTCAAGTGTAGTTGGAAGAAGCCTGCTACGATGTGGATTCACTATCCTACCTCCGTACTAAAAGCAGACTCAGATGCTACTGTAGAAACTGGAACAGAAAAAATGTCTTTAGCAATCATCTGAAGAACAGGATATTTAGTTCCATTGTTCTTCCACCATGCCAAAATATCAAATTCTGAATTTCTTGGTAAATGTTCTTCTACCAAATATCTATCTAATTCTGATTTTTCTTGCAAAGAACTATCCGTAACTGCTACAAGCTCATCAAATCCAGCAAGAGCATCTTCTTCTTCCATTTCTTCACCCCTTGACCGCTTTCCAAGCAAAGTATAACTTTCCTCCTTGTTGGACCTCTTCATTTTAGACTTGTATTCATTATACAAGTCAACACATAAATTCTTAATATGCTCAATTCTAGTTGTAGAGTCACCACCAAATATTTTAGGAAACATAAAAACCACCAAAGTCATCTTATATCTAGGATCCAAAACTGTAGCCACACTCATAATGCCATGAACAACATTCCAATATTTTTCAAATTTAACAATCATTTTTTCAGCCATGATCTTCACCAATTCATTTTCACTACTAACTAACTTATTAAGCTTAACTCTAATTTCACAAATAGTAGTGAAAAATTCATTAACAGTAGGAGACTTGATCTTTGAAAATATATTTGTAGCTTTATAAAACAAACGTAAATGATCACATATTTCTTGTGCCAAAGACCACTCTTCTTCAGTTGGCAAGCAAGTAAATAGACGCTCTCTTTTCAACCTATAGAACACATCTTTGTACAACAAAGCTGTAGAAAGCATCAAGAATGTCGAATTCCATCTAGTTTTGCAATCTAAAGCAAGCTTCTTGGTATGTGGAGAATCTAGTTGACGTGCTGCTTCTTCGAATTTTGTTCTCTTTTCGGTGAGGCTGTCCAAAATTTAACACTTTCACGAATCTTCTCAATCTCTTCACTGATTACTGACATTCCATCTTGAACTATCAAGTTCAAGATGTGTGCACAACATCTCATATGAAATAGACTACCATGCAAAATAAGTGAACTCTTGTCAAGTGTTCCCATAATATCATGAATAATTGCATCATTTGTTGAACAGTTATCAAGAGTTATTGTTGATAATTTTCTATCAATGTTCCAATCAAAAAAGTATCCTCCAATACTTTACTTAACACCTCACTAGTGTGTGGAAAGGGAACATAAACAAACCTGTAATAGTATAAAAAAGAAGAAGAAGTTTAGTTATATTTTAAAATCAATGAAAATCACTAAATAATCATTATAATATAAGTTTCTATTAATTTACCTTAAAATTCTGTGTTGTAGCAGCCATGTATTATCAATAAAGTGTGCAGTAACAGCCATATAAGATCTATTCTGGTGATTAGCAGTCCACATATCACAAGTAATTGCAATCCTCCCAATATTCTTGTTCAGCAAATCAAACATCTTCTTTTTCTCATCAATGTAAATCTTCAAGATATCACTTTTCAAAGTATTTCTTGAGATAATTTTGAACATAGGTTGTAAATTTGTAATAAACCTTCGAAAACCATAATGATCAACCATGGACAAAGGATACTCATGTATAATTACCATTTCAGCCAAATCTTTCCTTGACACTTCAGGACTAAAATGGATTGTATCTAAAGTTGTCACAGTAGAAGATGGACTACTTTTATGTCCAGCCAACAACATTGTTTAATATCTTGATTCTTTTTCTTTGGACATAATTTGAGATGATCAGTTAAGTGAGTTGTACCATTTTTAGAACCACTGACAAGTGAGAGGTTACAATATATACACTCAGCTCTAGGTTTGCCATTAAATGTGACTTGCCTAAAATGATACCATGCCTTTGACTTCTGCCTTCCTTTAGGTCCAACATCATCTTTGGCTTTTGTCACTTGATTTGCTACCTCATTTTCACTACTAATATTCACTTTATCAACAGGGCAATCAGATTGATTGGTACTATCTGTTTCAACGAATTTAACTGAACTTTGACTTTGTTCAATTTCTTCCATCTGTGATTAATACCCATTAAAAACAGAAAAAATATTATTTTTAAAGACCAGAAAGTTGAACCAGAGATTGAAAATCAGAAACAAAGAGACAGAAACAGAAACAGGGAGACAAACAGAAACAGAAACAAAGAACAGATAAAATTCTACACCACAAAGAAACATAAGTGAGTTATGATTTTGATGTTTCAAGACTGCTAGTGCATTCTCTTGCATTCTACAACTGAGTAAGAATATATTCTGTCACAATTACTTTGCAGTCTACAGATTTGGATCAAATTGTCCCCATGTATCAAGTGTATGACTTATCTTTACTCTCTAAACTTTATAATCAAATTATTGGACATGAAAACAGTGGGTAGACATAGAGTAAAAATAATTTATTCATCATATATATATATTTTGAGATAAAATAAGTTCAATCACTCAAGGGCTGAACTCTTAGTTCCAGTTTATCATGCATACTCAAGAAATTCAGAACAAACAGTCACTCATAGTTGATAACCTATTCTTCTTGGACTGAATTTTAGTACTATCAAGATGAAAAATTAGCAATTGTAATTTCTAGTAATGTTTCTGTGTAAACCCTTTAAGATATTCACAAATTAGATCAAGCCTATAAGGGGGCCTAGGGCAACTGAAGAACGGGAAACATACCAGGACAGAAAGCAAAGCAATTATGAAAATCAGGGAGCTTGTATGAGTAAGTGATCATAACTAACTCATTGTTGATCTCCAGATCTCCATAAGCCAAACACATTTACAGAAGAGCATCTCTGTTGATTTGCAGGGAAACAGCAAGAAGATGAGCTCAAAGGGAAAGAAGAATCAATCAAAGACTCAGAAGCATGGCTTGCATTTGCAATTTGAGTTGAGCCATGCCAAGGAAAAAACCATTTCCAGATTTGACAAAATAGATTAATTATGCAGTGATTCATGACCATCCTATTCCAATCCCATATACTTATCCTTACCTTCCAATCCCAAATATTGCTTAGACATACTGCAGATCAAAAAATTAAACAGAAAGTGCAATCCCAACTGTTACAGGGAGAAAACAAAACCATGAAAAAAAAAAACCGTCTCAGCTTAACTCAAATTGAGAGGAATATACAGAAATTAGAATAACTCAACTTAACTTAGATTGAGAGGAATATACAGAAATGAAAAAAACCGTCTCAGTTTAACTCAAAAATAAAAATCAAGAATAATCATCCATAATCAAGAAAATGGTGTGAAGGAAAAAACCCAGAAAATATTACCTTCAGGGCGACTTGCGACTGGCGACGCAGATGGAGGTTGGTCGAAAATGGTTGCTCGGCGACTGGAGCTCTCGACGCTGTGACAGAGAGAGAAGCTCGCCTACTGAAGCTTCTGCTGAGGCTGGTCAGCGTGAGACTGAGAGACAGGGAGAGGCGTGAGTCGACGGTGTGAGAGTTGAGACTGAGAGACAGGGAGAGGCGTGAGTGACGGTGAAAGTCTGAAAGAAGACAGACTGAACTCTGTCTGAAGAGTTAGGGGATTAGGGCTTAGTAATTAATTTCATTTTTAGTCTTTAGATTTAATTAATTTCTAAAAATCCTAATTAGAAACTACTTAAAACAATCTTAAAACCTGAATTCGGAAAGTGGACGCCCGACTCTTCAAAGTGGACGCCTGAGTAGATGAGACGCGTCCACTTCACTGTCAATCTTCTGAGAGTGGACGCGTGAGATTTGGTGGACGCGTCCACCTTCTTGCCTTGCGCGTCCACTTGGTCTCCCTGCGCGTCCACTTTACTGTCCAACTTCTGAGGGTGGACGCGTGAAATTTGGTGGACGCGTCCACCTTCTTGCCTTGCGCGTCCACTTGGTCTCCCTGCGCGTCCACTTTACTGTCCAACTTCTGAGGGTGGACGCGTGAAATTTGGTGGACGCGTCCACCTCCTGGCCTTGCGCGTCCACTTCTCCCTTCTTCTAAATATCCATCCTCAAATTCCCGATTTCTTCCAATTTCATTCCAACATCTTCTAAATCTTCTAAAGACCTGAAAACAAAAGTAATAGTGTAAAGAATCATTAAAATCACCAAACACATAATTAGCTAGATTTAAACTTAATAAACATCATAATAACCCATAGAAAACTAAGCTAATTATGGTTCAATCATATAAACTCATTTTAATCTACATAGTTAATAATATAAACTCATTGAATCAATACAGTTAATAATATAATTCATAGTTAGTTAAGTATATTTTAATAATATAAACTCATTTAAATCAATATAGTTAATAATCATAATTTCATAGTTCTTTTAACGTTCATATATAGTTATATAAATAAAATAATATAACTATTTTAATTTACATTCTTAATAATATGATTCATAATTACTTAGTCAATAATATAAATTCATTTTAATCTACATAGTTAATAATATAAACTCATTGAATCAATACAGTTAATAATATAATTCATAGTTAGTTAAGTATATATTTAATAATATAAACTCATTTAATCAATAAAGTTAATAATCATATTTACATAGTTTTTTTTAATGTTCATATATAGTTACATAAATAATAATATAACTATTTTAATTTACATTTTTAATAATATAATTCATAATTAATTAGTCAATAATATAAACTCATTTGAATCCACATAGTTAATAATATAAACTTATAGTTAGTTAGGTATAATAATGTAACTCCTTTAATAATATAACTCAATTTATTTTATTTTTTTTTAAAGTAACCAAATGGATAAAATTGTTTTCTTTTTAAAAAATACTAGGAATAAAATAGTATTTTTATTAGAGATACCGAAGCTGAAGCCGAAGTCGGGGATTTACGAAGGCGAATCCCCGCGGGGATTCAGTGGGGACAAATCAGTCCCCGCCCCCGCCCCCGCCCCCACTAATCCCCGCATTTTAGAACCCGCCCCCCCTCCGCCCCCACTGAAGTCGGGGAATACTGAATCCCAACGGGGCGGGGCGAATCGAATCCCCAACAATCCCCGCTTCATTGCCATCCCTATGAGTCATGTGCCATCATTTGCATATTCTCCCACTGCTGTGAGTAAAACTCCTTGTCATGTGGACTCTTGACAAAAGTTCCATCTAGCTCCACTAGTTTCCACAACCTTTCCTAAAACTAATATGAATACTCATTGGAGATATGTCATATACTTATTTCATTCATTTTTTTAAAGTCTATAATTTAGTTTACCAATTTTACCCCTTAAAAAGTCATCAACGACGTTGACTGGTCGGATTCATGCCAGATTTTAACTAAATGACCTAGTTAACAAGAAATGTTAATGTTATGGATCTAATGTGTCAAAATTAAATACTATGGACCAAATAACTAAAACATTAAATGTTTCGGACTGATTTTTCCAATAAGTCTCCATTAAATGAGGTGTAGGGAGGAAAAGATGATAACTTAGGGTTTTTTCTTTTACTCACTTTGTAGAATAATAAAAACATGGTGATTAAAATTTTGGGTAGAGTTTATTTTTTATAGATAGCGTTATTTCCTAATAAAATTGAGTTTTCCTTAAACTAAAATAGTTGGGATTAGAATTTCTAATCTAAGTGAGTTTCTAGAAATAAAAAATAATAATTCAGCCTTTTTTAAAAAAGAAGAAAAGAATCAAGTATTACCTCTTTCATCCCTTTTTATAAGATGCATTAAATAATATTTTTTATCTCTAATTATAAGATAATTATTGTGATTATTGTGTATATTATTTTCAAATTTATTTTTACTTTATTGAGAGAGAGAAAGATATAACAAATACTTCATTTTTTAAAAAAGACTAAAATAAATGAAGGTATAGTGAAAAATAAAATAATTTATTAATTTATGTGAAATTATCTAAAATATATTATAAAAATGAATGAAAGGATGATTGGATTCAATGGGATATTCATTACCCTCTTTAGCCAAATTACTTTCATTTGCTGTCCCATCAACCTGGAACCTTCTAGTTGATTAAAGGCTCCATAAAAACGCCACGAAATAGAACCAAGGACCGCAAAAGGCAAGGAGAATTATACCAAAATCTGATCCATTTTTCAGCTAGGAGAATTATACAACATACAGAAACCTGTTTCGAGGGAACAAATATGGAAGGCAACGAGAACGGGACTGCATGTATAACGGGTGGAACAGGATTTTTGGCATCTTGGCTGATCATGAAGCTTCTTCATCATGGATATTCTGTCAACACTACAATTCGATCCTCTCCAGGTTTGTTAGCACCGTTTTCTAATTTTTTACGTGCAAGACTGTATGGAATTTGTCAATCCTGTGTTTTCAAACATACATATAGCTATGAGTGGTGAATAAATTTTCATTCTTGAAGCCAAAAAATAAAAAAAAAAGCAATTGCACAAGTATGAATTAAAGGCTGATTCTGGAATGGATTAAATATTAAAAAAATAATTCCTATAATATACTTAAAAATATTTATGTTGTTTAACTCGATAGGTTGGGCCCAAATAATACCACTCAAGTTAGAAAACGTGCTCAGCATGTAAGGGGTTATATATATGAAAAACTAATTAGTTTGGTACTTAAATTTTACGTTTTTTGTCAAATTGATCCTAATGTATTTTATCTATTAAATTGATCCTTAAAAGTTCATTTTTTTTTATCAAATTAGTCATTTAATTTAAACGCTAATGATTCAAACATATTAAAATGAAAAAATTAGTCATTCTGATCTTTTAAATTTATTTTTTTGTCAAATTGATCCCTACTGGAGTTTATTTTGTTAGCCAAATTAGTTCAATATTTTTAAAAAATAACAGAATTTTATTTTCTTTTTTTAAAAAATAAATAAATATTTAAAATTTGTAAAAATATTTTAAAAAAAACATATTTTTTTATGAAGGGATCTCTTTTGAAATTTAATTCATGAAATTTGATTGATCTTTTTTTTTATCTTTCAAAAATGGAAAGATTAATACATTTTATGGTGATTCCTAACAAATAGTTGTTCCCTTTTTCAAAAAAGATATATTGTTAAAGTGACTCATAAAATCATGGGTAAAGCATGAATTTTAATAAATCCTTATTATTGACTCAGATCGAATTTTCTTAAAAATCGTAAAATATATTCACGAACTATTTTCAATTCATAAAAAATAACCATAATTTTTGTTTCCTCAAAATATGCAAGTAAACTATGTTTTTTCCATCGAAAATGCCCACAATATTTATTTTTCTTTTTTTATGCCTGCCAACTACACAAACAACTATTTTGTTTGTCCTACAAAATCGAAAATATCCATAATATTCATTTATCTTTTTTTATACCCTCAAACAATTTTAAATTTATCAAACTACACAAACTATCTCAGTATATAACGATTCCAGTAGAAAAAAATTAAGTTAGCATCGATTTTGTAGGACAAAATCATCCTAACATGTTTTTTTACCAATATTTTTGGGCAAAAAAATATTTGATCCATATTTTTAGGAAAATTCGATCATGAGTTAATAATAAGAATCTATTAAAATTCATATTTTACCTATGATTTTACGAGTCACTTTAACAATATATATTTTTTTTAAAAAGGAACAACTATTTGTTAGGAATCGGAATAAAATTTATTAGTCTTTCCATTTTTGAAAGATAAAAAAAATAAAGAAGGCCAATAAAATTTCAATAATTAAATTTCAAAAGAGATCCCTTCATAAAAAAATAAATGTTTTTTTAAAAAAAATTATTTTAAAATTTTATTTATTTTTCTTCAAAAAAGAAAAGAAAATTATGTTATTTTTTAAAAATGTTGGACTATTGTGACCAACAAAATAAAGTTCAAGAATCATATTGGTTGATAAACTTCAAGAATTACATTGGTTGATAAAATTTATTAGGGATCAATTTGGTAGAAAAAATAAACTTCAAAAGACCTGACTAATTTTTTTATTTTAATATAATGAAATGATTAGTGTTTAAACGGAATCTGCAAAGTCTGACACTTTTAAGTCTGAATCTAATAATACTGTGCCGCAGAGTGCAAAAGGACATTAGCTGCCTTACAGATCTTCCCGAGAGATTGAGGATTTTCAATGCAGATCTTGATAAACCAGATAGTTTTAGTCCTGCTATTCAAGGATGCATTGGGGTGTTTCATGTCTCTCACCCTATGGATTTTGAAGGCAAAGAAACTGAAGAAGAAATTACAAGAAGAGCCATCAATGGGACACTAGGAATTTTGCAGGCTTGCTTAAAAGCAAAAGCAGTGAAGCGAGTGATATATACTTCCAGTATTGCTGCTGTTATATATTGTCAGGGGTCTAGACATAGCAGATGAGAGCAGATGGAGTGATATAGATTATATAAGGAGCTTAAATACTTTTGGATCAGTTTATTCAATCTCCAAAACATTGACTGAGAAGGCATACATAGAGTTTGCAGAAAAGCATGGATTGGATCTAATCACTGTACTTCCGAGAGTCATACATGGTCCCTTCCTTACTCCAAATTTGCCTGGTTCTGTGGGTGGTGCCATGACCATGATTTCTGGTATGTCTAAATAAATAATCATTACATGAATAAACATACTCTCTACAGCTCCTTTTTTTATTTTGCTCAGAATTGTTTTGATTTGAAGTATCATTTTGTGTGCCATCATTTCATATTGAAATTACCAATGGCCTCATTTTATTCATATCAATGACATTTTTATTTATTATTGTGAGTAGTTATACAATAATATTTTTAATAGACAGTGACAAAATTTAAACAAAAACAATTCCTGATGCTAATTAAAATAGATAATTATATTCATTTCGATAAATTATGGATATTCATGAAAACCATAAATATATTTGTTAAATTTATATATTGATTAATTGTTTGACTTTTATATAGATTATTATTGAAATATTCATTTAAAGTTATTAATATTAACGGATCTAAATAAATATTTAATTAAAACTATTTAAGTTATTTAGACCATCCAAATTTCCGATTTAGGCTTGTTATAGACTGACGAACTTCTTGTAATAATGCAGCTCTGGAAACTTCTTGTACATGTGTTTCTATAAAATAGAATTTTATGACAATTTTCTTTATGGTTATTTTTTATTTAAAATCATCTTTATGTGATGTACGGATAAGCTCAGTATCCAGTAGATAGGTAAAATTTTATCTTTCAGCACAGGTAAAAATGGTATTACTATGTAAGATTCATCACCAGCAACTAACAATTTACAGAGGAAGTTCTGTATTTAGCTTTCTCTACGCATATGAATCAATCCAGTTACGTAAGCCAAACAATATTGTATTTGATTACAAGAAAATAAAATCAATGTCTAATTCATAAGCATTGATCTTGAACCTGAACACAGCTTATTGTTAAAGGAGGAATATAGTACGTATGAACTTGAAAAAACAAAAGAACTCTAGAAATGATAATGAATCTAAAGAACTACAAAAATGGCATATCTGGATACCTCATGCATGCAATGAACAATAGGTAAGAGAAAATAAGTCCTTCCCCCACTTTGCAAAAGAGGCTACACCACTCCACGGGGTTTTTCATTTAAACCTCCATGAGACTAATTGAACTAGCTGCCTCTTCCATACTTAAACAAGTTACATCAAGTAAATGTCAGAGAATAGTATTCAATTGAGTGACATTTCGAAGTATTTCGCCCAATTCCATGAATTTGTTTATATTAGTAACTCTGTTATTAGACCTTTCCAAATCACAATAAAAAAACAATCACCATGCGCACCGAAACAACCGTCGATACTAATGAGAATTGCCATACTTACATATATTTTATGTATTTCTAGTATAGGAATATTATGGATACATCATAGGTACATTATGGCTACCTTATAATATTTCATTTTTACTGTTATTATTCCTTTTCAGTTCTTTGTACTAGCTGCCTTACCTTCAGGTTCCCTAGCTATAAGCTCTATCTTGTATATATTCTCTAGGTTGTTATATTCTTATATACACTTATCTAGCATAATAAAGACAAGTAGATATCCTAATTTATGCATGGTATCAGAGCTATAATCACCAAATATGTCAACATCCACACAACAACCATCTAATACTGAAGTGCAGCTTGCCTCTCGTATTAGTTCTCTTGATATCAACTCTCTATATTTCCTTCATGCTTCAGATCACCTAGCCAATAATATGTACAGGAGGTTTTAAAAGAAACTAATTATACTGAATGGTCTATTGACATGATCAATGTTCTCTTTGCCAAGAACAAAATTACTTTTGTTGATGTCACTCTTCCTATGCCTTCAGAAGACTCAGTTGATTTAGCATCATGGAAGAAATGTGATGCTATGGTAAAAGGCTGGTTACAAACAGCCATGGAAAAGAATGTGTGAAATAGTGTTCATTACTCACGAAATGCATACGATATATGGCAAGAGTTGAAAGAAAGGTTTGGGAAAATTTGTGCACCAAGAAGGTATGAATTGAGACAAGCTGTGAGTTTACTTAGACAAGAGAGCATGACTTTGCACATGTTGAGTGAAGTTGCCACATCACAGTTACCTCATTGCACATGTGGTAAATGCACTTGCGAGATTGAAAAGAAATTCATTGAGCAGAAAGAACGAGAACATCTGTACGAGTTCTTATTTGGATTGAATGATGATTTTTTCATCATTAGATCTCAAATCTTGGGAACACATCCTTTGCCATCTGTGGGATACACTTACCATCGCGTTGTAGAAGATGAGCAGCATCGCCAACTAACCACACAACGAAGAGCCATGGTAGAACATGCTGCCTTCCAGTTGAGTTCAGGGATAGAATGCATCTCATATGGATGGATGTTTCAGTAGAAAATATAGACCAAAATGTATCTGTTGTGAAAAGATGGGACATACAAAGGAATATTGCCATGAGATCCTTAGATATCCTTCCAACTGGAACTAGCGAAATAACAATGATAGAAATAGTTGGAGAGAAGAAACACACAAGAAAGAAAATAAATGGATGGGGCCGAGGATAGCTCAAACAAAATTGGAAGCTAGTGACATCGGAGGCCCACCAACCCTTACCATAGATCAATACAATCATCTTATGCAATTTCTTGAACAAAAGGTTGATGTGAAACAACCTGATAATGCCAACAAATTGCAAGTGAACATGGATGGCAAGAAAGAATTTATAAAGTTTTTTTAGATCCTAGATAGTGGTGCTAGTGTGCATATCACTTTCAGAGAAGATATTCTTCACAACATGATTGATAGCTATCATGGTTCACCTATTAGATTACCAAACGGTGATAGCATGAAAGTAAAAGGCAGCGGAGACATTTTTTAACTTATCAAATTGTTTTTAAAATGTTTTACTTGTACCTAACTCAAAATGCAATCTTATTTCTGTATCTAAATTAACTGAAGATAATTTCTACATGTTAATTTTTTCTCATGACTTTTATGTCATACAGGATATGGAGAAGAAGAGACAAATTGGTTTGGCTAAGTGTCTTGATGATCTATACTACCTAGAACAATCTGAGAAACTAATGGCAGTTGCAAGAAAGAACGATTCCACCCTATGGCACAAAAGGTTGGAACATCCTTCTAATAAGAAGGTTTTTGATATACCAGTTCTTTCTACTCAGTTTAATGGTGTTGATAACTGTGAGTCTTGTATACGAGCCAAACAAACTCATTCTCCCTTCCCTCTTAGTAATATTAAAACTAAAAATTGTTGAGTTAGTAAACTGTGATAGTTGGGGGCCATATAGAGCACCTTCTTTAGAAAGGGTCTTGTTTTTTTTCTTACTATTGTTGATCATCATTCTCGTTTTGTTTGAATTCATTTAATGAAAAATAAATCCGAAGTCAATTATTTTCTTTCAATTTTTTGCAATATGGTTTTAAATTAATTTGGTGTTAGTATGAAACGTTTGAGAAGTGATAATGATCTTGAATTTCAATAATTTGTTTTAATAAATTATTACAATGAACATGAAATAATTTTGGAGACTAGTTGTGCTTACACTCCTCAACAAAATGGAGTTGTTGAGAGAAAGCACCGTCATTTATTAGAAGTTAGTAGAGCTCTTCGTTTTCAAGCCAATTTACCTATTATTTTATGAAGTTCTTGTGCTTTAACCTCAACTTATTTAGTTAATCGTTTACCTTCTAGAGTTATTGATAATAAAACCCCATATGAAATACTTTATAAACAATTACCCAATTATGAGCGCATGAGAATTGTTGGTTGTTTAGTTTACACAAAAAATATCAAACAAATGGATAAGTTTGAGTCAAGAGGCAAACCGAGTATTTTTTTAGGTTATCCTAGTGGTAATAAATGACATAGAATATATGACATATATACCCACCAAATATATGTCTCACGTGATGTATTTTTCTTTGAACACTATTTTCATTTTAGTCAAGAAAATTTGGCAACCATTCCCCACATTGGTTGGCCATTATCTTCTTGCCCACCTTATCTTCCACATCATTCTCCACTTAGTTCACCACTCATGTCAACATAGGGAGTTTTGGACGAAAATTACTATTTTCCTTCACATGTTCATGATACAAGGATAGAAGATGAGCCATCATTTATTCAGTCACAAATGGCAACCGACAACTTTGATGTTTCTCCACGCAATTCTATTACAAGGTAAGCAAGTGAGGAATTATTTCCTCATATTCTACCCTAGCTGGCCGAAACTGTTCCAAATAATGACATAACGCCACTAGAAATCAGTTTTCACCCTTCTAGATATCCAAATAATTTGTCACTGACTTATCATCCAATATATTGCCCACATAAACTGCTCAACCAGCGCAAGGTAATTCTATTGCACATCCCTTATCAAATTTTTCCTGTCTCGTGAATTTCTCTCCATCACACCAACGATTCTTGCTGGCCATTACTTTAAGTAATGAGCAGAAATTTTTTCAGGAGGCCTCAAAATACAGCTATTGGCAAGTAGCCATGAATAAAGAAATTGCTGCCTTGGAAAGCAATGAAACTTGGGAGATCACTGACTTACCCCCAGGAAAACATCCAATATCTTCTAAATGGGTTTACAAAACTAAATTTCTACCTAATGGAGATATTGAAAGATACAAGACAAGATTGGTAGCAAGGGGTTTTACTCAGAAGTATGGTGTAGACTTCTAAGAGACTTTTGCTCCGGTTGCAAAAATGGTCACTATTCGTACCTTGCTCATTGTTGCAGTAGTTAAGGACTGGGCTATCTACCAACTTGATGTGGACAATGTATTTTTACATGGTGAATTAGAGGAAGAAGTTTATATGACTATCCCTCAAGGTTTTTGCACTATAAAAGCTGGTCAAGTGTGCAAATTTAAAAAATCCATATATGGATTAAAACAGGCATCAAGGAATTGGTACCACAAATTTACTAAATCCTTAGCTACATTGGGTTTTATGCACTCACGAGTAGATTCTTCCTTGTTTATCTTCAAACATAATGATGTTTTGTAGCTGTCTTGATTTATGTTGATGTTCTTTTAATTGGAAATGATGAACGTGTTATGCAGAAGGTCAAGGCTCATTTGCATACTCTTTTTGACATTATGGATTTGGGACATTTCAAATATTTTTTGGACATTGAAGCAGCCAAAACCGATGGAGATTTAGTCCTCAGCCAACATAAATACACTCTGGATTTACTGAGTGATTATGGGATGACTGACAGTCGTCCATGTTTTGTACCTTTGGAGCAAAACACTATCTTTACACTCGATAAGAAGGGACAAAAGTTAATAAAGAACAACACAAAAGATTAGTAGGAAGATTATTATATTTATCCTTGACCCGACCTGATATAACCTATGTGGTAAATCTCTTGAGTCAATTTGTTAGTAAACCTTACAAGATCTATGCAACTGCTGCTTTTAGGGTCTTGAGATACTCGAAGTCTACTGTTAGAAAAATGATTTACATCTTTGTGTTTTTTGTGATGCTGATTGGGGTGGTTGCAAAGTCAGTCACAAATCTACTAGTGGCTATGTTATCCAACTAAGTGATGCCCCCATCAGCTGGAAGAGTAAGAAACAGCATGTAGTTTCACGATACACTGCTGAAGCTAAATACTGAAGCATGTCTTTCACTCTAACTGAAGTATTATGGCTCCGCTATCTATTTGATGAATTGCGAGTTGCATAAGCTACACCAACACCGTTCATCTGTGATAACCAAGCAGCCATACACATTGCCACCAATTCTGTTTTTCATAAATGGAACAACCACGTAGAAGTCGATTGTTACTATGTCTGTGAAAGGGTACAAGATCACAACATCTTGCCATTTAAAATTCACCATTCTCTCCAACTTGTTGATATCTTCACCAAACCCTTAGGGCGAGAATTGTTCCAACGGTTGTTGCCAAGTTGGGAATTCGAAATCTTCATCTCCCAACTTGAGGGGAGTAATGAGAATTGCCATATTTCCGTATATTCTATATATTTCTATCATAGGAATATTATGGGTACATTATGGCTACCTTATAATATTTTATTCTTTACCATTATCATTCCTTTTCAGTTCTTTGTACTAGTTGTCATACCTTCAGGTTTCCTAGCTATAAGTTCTATCTTGTATATATTCTCTAAGTTGTTGTATTCTTATATACACTTATCTTGCATAATAAAGACAAATAGATATTCTAATTTCTACAGATATAGAGAAGAGACATGCCACCTAAAATGAAGTCAGGAAAACACGAGTACATTCTCTACTCTTGTGGTTCCGGCTTTAGCAAGAGCATCAGGCTTCCATATTTCCTTCCCTTAGAATATTGCTGATTTGCCACTTGCCAACTTTGTTCTTTAAAAATTTCACCGCCAGTGTGATCTTTCGAAATTTCGAAGGTGCAGTTTCTGAGTTCAATATCCACTTACACACATTTGCAGAGTTAGATTCAATTACGAGTTCAGTAGAATCAGTCGAAGGGGATGCTGCAAATACCACCAACGCCTCTTTTACTGCCAAGTATTCTGCTTAATTAAATTTTGCAATACCAATATATTTTGAGTATCATTGGCAACATATCTTGAAAATCACCCCCAATTTTTTTTACCCGCCATGATGAATAACTCCCTTTTTCTTGAACTCTAAAAGATGAAAAAATAAATTTTTTTTTGTTAAACATTTTCTAATACAGAGAATCAAGAGGAGAGGGATTGGCATTTTTAGTTAGATTTTTGCTACATTGATTTGCATTACTCCTACTACTTTGTATTAATCTATAAATTTTATTTGAATTTGTTTTAATTAAGTATTTAATTTTTTAAACAATGAATTTTATTGTTTGTTAAATTAATTTTTTTATAATAATGTATGTTGTTTAAATTAAATTTGAGAGTTTATTTGGAATTAAATACTCTGCTTGATACCACTTGTAAGAAACACTCAGTATAAAACAGTCAGTTATAACTCGTTGGAAGTTATACTGGGACTTAACTTGAAAAACAACTCAACAAACTGTAAATCACCCAAAAAACGTTGTTAACGCAGTTCGACAATCCTCTTGTCTACGTCTGCGGGGCCCTCACCCAGATTAGTTTGGTCTTCAAAAGTACAAAGGGATTCAATACAATTTTCCCTATGACTACTCTTTGCAAACTAATCACTCGATCACTATAGCTCCTCACTATAGTATTGCTGATAAAACAGCCTCGATTTCACACCATTCAATAAACTACTTAATCCAACAACTTGATTAAGTAGTCTACTCGAAAATGCCCTTCAACACAAAAAGGGACTTGTTCAATACAAAGTATAATCTTCTACTTGCTCGAGTATCATCAATAAGCACTCATAGACATAGAATAAACTCGAACTATTGCTCAGCAATTTCTCAGCATTGTGCAACTGATTATTGCTTCACAACCTCTGAACCGATCTCTTAATATTCACCTTTTCTCTGATTGCATTCGGTTCACCATCTGATCTGCACACAAACATCCTCTTTATATATAATTAGAAGTCTCTTCCAAACAGTCCTTCTCATAGTAAGAATCAATCAAGGATATACTTCAATATCTTCCAATATTCTTGTCCTTCTCCTAATAGGAATCAATCAAGGATATACTTCATATCTTCCAATATCTTCCAATATTCTTGTTCATGTAGACTTCCTAATCTTTAACCAATAAGATTTATCTCCAAAGATAGCTCATAAAAAATATAGCTTATCTTTTTATCTTCAAAATAAATTGCCATCAATCTTTCAAATTAGATTTAGGAAAAATCCTAATTTTTCCGTAACATTTACCACCTTTTTGTAATTCTTTACATGCAAGACTATGTGAAATTGCCAATCTTGTGTTTTCAAACATATATAGCTATGAATGGCGAATTAATTTGCAATCTTGAAGGCAAAAGAGAAAAAAAAAAAAGCAATTGCAGAAGTATGAATTAAATCTGATTTTGGAATGGACTAAGCAATAAAAAATAATGCCTATTATATGCATATGTTGTTTAACCCGTAGGTTAGGCACATGGTAATAAGTTTGATGATGTATAAATAATGTCACAAGTTTAAGGACTTTGAAGTTATAAGTCGAAAAAGCTCCAGACCAAATTAATTCTAATATCGGATTATTATAATAAATAAAATTATACTATGTCTTTCTTTGTTTCAAATTGATAGGTTTGCTTTATGTTTTAAACTGATTAAGAAAATATAATTAATGTTGTTGAAAATATATGTTTTTAATAAAATAATCTAAAAATACTCCTTTATCATTGAAAAGTTTGAGTGTTAGAAAAATTAATAAATTATTGATAAAGTACTTTCTTATTAATTAAATGCATTTTTTAAAAAATCTACTCATCAATTATAATTAATACTCTTTCTTTAAAAAATAAATATTTCAGTCAACTAATAAATATAATATTTTCTTAATAAGAAAACAACCCTATTATTTGGGTGATGCAGTATATTTTGTTGTTTTCTTGGTGCAAAGTTAATTAGATGTTTTGCTGGAATTTTAAATGTAAACTTATAAGTTATAATCTTGTGCTAGAGCGCAAAAGGGACATTAGCTACCTTACAAAACTTCCTGGTGCTTCTGAGAGATTGAAGATTTTCGATGCAGATCTTGATAAACCAGATAGTTTTAGTCCTGCTATTCAAGGATGCATTGGGGTGTTTCATGTCTCTCACCCTATGGATTTTGAAGGCAAAGAAACTGAAGAAGAAATTACAAGAAGAGCCATCAATGGGACACTAGGAATTTTGCAGGCTTGCTTAAAAGCAAAAACAGTGAAGCTAGTGATATATACTTCCAGTATTGCTGCTGTTATGTATTGTAAGGGTCTAGACACAGCAGATGAGAGCAGATGGAGTGATATAGATTATATAAGGAGCTTAAATACCTTTGGATCAGTTTATTCAATCTCCAAAACATTGACTGAGAAGGCATGCATAGAGTTTGCAGAAAAGCATGGATTGGATCTAATCACTGTACTTCCGAGTGTCATACATGGTCCCTTCCTTATTCCAAATTTGCCTGGTTCTGTGGGTGGTGCCATGACCATGATTTCTGGTACGTCTAAATAATCTTTTTATGAATAAAAAATACTCTATCTCTATTGTTCCTTTTTTATTTTGTACACATCAGTGAGTTGTTTTGATTTGAAATATCATTTTTTTGTCATCATGTCATATTGAAATCTCCAGCCTCATTAGAAGTGCCAGAATGGATAATCATATCATTTGGGATAAATTTAAACATGCCTAAATTTATTTTCGTCTAAACCATTTATAATCACTTTCCTTTTTTTTCATTTATTACCTGTCTCTTTCGGGGGACAGAGTAATTATATTGCTTCTGTTATACAATATGTATATAGTTTACCCAAATTAATTTTAGCAAAAAACTTATCAGTCAAGTAATCAGTATGAAAAGTTTCTGTTTTAAAATTCTTCCAAGGAATTTTCGAAATTTGGAAACCTTTAGTGCTTACTGAGTGGGAACAAATACTTCCTAAGGTGAAGAAAAATGAAAATTCTCAGTACATGCTAAATCAGTTATTCTCCAGTTAGGAGTTTACCACAAATTAATAAACAAGCTTTGATTGGTATAAATATATTCGTTAAATATATTTGACTAATTGCTTGACTTTTTAAATGGATAGTTATTGGATTTAATAAAAACCTATTAAAATTAATATGAATCTAAATAGATATTTAATTAAAACCATTTAAGTTATTTAAACCATCCAAATATATTTAATAGTAAAAGATTTTGTATATGTATTAGAATACTATCCATATTGAAATTAGTAGAATTCATCTTTATACTATTTAACATTTCTTTACTTTTGGTATGATTTGTTGTACTTTTTCGAAATTTACAGGTAGGCAATGGACTTTTCCTACTTTGAATATTCCTTTCGTGCACACCCATGATGTGGCCAGAGCACATATTTTCTCTTCGAGTATCCCAATGCAAAGGGAAGATATATATGTTCTGTTCTTGAGATCACAGTGCACGAATTAGCTAAATTTTTATTCACTAGATATCCTGAGTATCAAATGCAATCTCCCGAGTAAGTTCATTTTGTGCCCTTACTCACCTATGCTCTATTTAATGTCTTCATAACATAAAATGAATATCTTAGTAAAGCCACTTTCTATGCAGTTCCTTTAATAAAATGACATTACTTAAAATGCCTGGTGTATCATCGAAGAAACTCTTGGACACTGGATTCAAGTTTAGCTATGGCTTGGAGGAAATGTATGATGATGCAATTCGATGTTGCAAAGAAAAGGCTCTCCTGTAGTTCAGGCTTGTTGCGGTATATTGGTTTCCTATTTAGACTTGTTATAACTCTGAAGAACTTCATGCAATAAAGAATTGAAAAAACTTCTTGTACTTGTGGTATATGGATTTCCGATTTAGGATTGTTATAGCTCTGAAGAACTTCTTGTAATAATGCATCTCTGGAAACTTCTTGTACATGTGTTTCTATAAAATAGAATTTTATGACAATCTTCTTTATGATTTTTTTTTTTTTTTGAAAATCATCTTTATGTAGATAGGTAAAATTTTATCTTTTCAGCACAGGTAAAAATGGTATTGCTATGTAAGATTCATCACCAGCAATTAACAATTTACAGAGGAAGTTACTTGGAAAACAAAAAAAAAAAAACTCTAGAAATGATAATGAATCTAAAGAACTACAAAAATGGCATATCTGGATACCTCATGCATGCAATGAACAATAGGTAAGAGAAAATAAGTCCTTCCACCACTTTGCAAAAGAGGCTGCACCACTCCACCGGGAACAATCCCTCACTAGTACTCATGTATATATCTTTCACGGAAGCAGTGTTGGCTTTTGCTGGTTAACCTCCATGAGCCTAATTGAACTAGCTGCCTCTTCCATATACTTAACAAGTTACATCAAGTGAATGGCAGAGAGAATAGTATTCAATTTCGCTGAATTTCGGTCGCATAAAAAAAATCTTTGTTAGCTAATTTTATAAAGATATAAGACTTTATAAACCAATAATAAAGATGACGGACTTCAATGGCCATAGATCAAAAGATAATAGACTAAATAAACCAATCTAACTTTGGTTTGGTGTCCTTTATCCTATTCTTTTTGCTTTTTCAGTTTATGTTTTTTGTCCCAAACCATTTTAAATTTGTAATGATTGGTCCTTACGGTGAAAAATCCGGCAAAGTCAACATTTTCTTCAAAATTGGTTAGCCATATAGTGGTGTTTTTGAAATTAGATTTAACAATTGTAAGACAAATATTTTCCAATTCTATGAAAACATTTCTTACACTAAAAAACCACTCCACCGAGCATTTAAAAATTTCTCAACAACATTTTCAATAATGGTTTTTTATCTCACCAATTTTCAGCAACTAAATAATGAATACAACATTACATAGATTATGTTGCTATTGGCACATTGCAATAATGCTTTTATTGGTAGAATTCCATCAACAATGGCACAACGAGGGATGTGCCTGAGTTTTCAATTATGTCATTATAATGTACCAATATAATTAGGTGTGACAATTTGGACTCAGATACTTTTTAGTTTAGTTGGACTTCATTATCCATAATTCAGGATATTTGGTATGGCTGGCTCAACCCAATTTTTCATTGACCCAGTTTGATCGAGCAACCCCTTTTGACACCTCACTACGTTTGAAATTGAATATTTATTATTGACTTTATTTGAAAATTTTAAAAAATTATTTATTTTAATTAACTTATCAAATTATCATTGGCAATAGTATAATAAATTGTGAATCCATAAATGAGTGAAATGTAATTTCTTTAAATTAAAGTGGTGAGTAAAGGTGACTATAAATTAGTTGTATTCCTTAAATTAATGAAGTTATTAATTAAATTTTAGATAAAAAATATTTATTTAAGAAAATGAACATTTAATTCTAAACAAATAAAAATAAAAATATGAATATTCAAATTCGAATATTTAGTTTTATTTGCCAAATAAGCCCCTTTCTCATCACAATAATTCGGAGAAAGAAACAAGAGGAGAGGGTGTGGCCTTTTGCGTTAGATTGCTGCTGCAACAAGTTGGGTCCGCCGTCTGTTCATTGTAATAATTCATCAAAAAAAGAAAAAAGAAAAAAGAAAAAAGGTCTGGCCATTGTAAGAAAAGGATAAATGAATATAAGGAAATTTATGGGATTGGGCCGTTGTTTGCCGGGCGTGAACTTTTTTGGGTAAAAAATGTTAAGGGCAAAACCTACCAATTTTCCTATTTTATCCTTTAACCTTAGTTATATTGGACGTTCTATCCTCAAAAGTTTGGAAGAGGATAGTTTGGATTTAACTATAGAATTTGAAAATTATGTTTTGGAAGAGAATTGAAGCTTTGATACTAGGCTTTGTGTGGATTTACTTTATTTATAATATTAAAAAATGTATAAAATATAATCAATAAATTATTTAATAATATTATTTTAATTAAAGAGTATTGAAAAATATTATTGATATAAATATGTTCTGACTTATATGTGGAAGTTAGAAGATAATTTAAAATTTTAATGATAAAAATTTTGGAGGGGAAGATTGTTTAGAGTAAATTGTTTATAACCAAACAGATTTTCCAAAAAAAAAAAAAAGGAAGGAAAAGTCATCCTCAACATATTTTGGCACAAAATTAATTAGCTAAAACTAAAACTAAAAAAAAACAGATATAATTAAAGATTAAAAAAAATTAGGAATCAAATTACTTTATTTTACCGTCCCATCAACCAATTCCCCCTTCTAGTTGTGTAAAGGTTCCATATCCATACAACGCCAAAACTAGCACCAATAACCACAAAGGCAATAAATAATACATAAAGGTTTCTTGGACTGAGAAGCAAAAAATCTGATCCATTTTTGAGCTAAGAGAATTATACAAAATACAGAACCTGTTGCAAGGAAAGGATTATGGAAGGCACCGAGAAGAAAGGAACTGTATGTGTAACTGGTAGAACGGGATTTTTTGCGTCTTAGCTAATCATGAAGCTTCTTCATCATGGCTATCCTGTCAACACTACTATCTGGTCCTCTCCGGATTTGTTACCCCTTTTTCTAATTCTTTTCATGCAAGACTGTATGAAATTTGTCAATTTGTATTTTCAGACATATGCAGCTATGAGCGGTGAATTACAGTCTAATTTAATTTTTTAATATTAAATTTAATTAATCATCATTAAGATGAATGATGGATGTTAATGAAAACCTAAATATATTTGTGAAATATATACTAAATATTAAGGTTAATGGATCTAAATAAATATCTAATTAAAAGTATTTAAATTATTAAACCATCGAAATGTACATTTAATAGTGTATGATTTTGGTAGTTATTGAACTCCTATCCATTTTGTGACCCTAGCTTATGTCATATTGAAATGAGTAGATTTCACATATTTAACATTTCTTTACTTTTAGTATGATTTCTTGGATTTTTTTTTTTTGAAATCTACACCCGAGCAATGGGTTTTTACTTTGAATGCCCCTTTTGTGCATATCGATGATGTGGTCAGAGCACATATTTTTCTCTTCGAGTATTCCAATACAAAGGAAGGATACATATGTTCTGTTCTCAAGATCACAGGGCATGACTTAGTTAAAATTTTATCCACTAGATACACTGAGTTAAAAATACAATCTCCCGAGTAAGTTTCCTTTTGTGCCCCCCTCCCTTGCTCTATTGAATTTCTTCATAGTACAAAATAAATGAAGTCACTTTTTGTACAGTTCCTTTTGGACACTGTACAATGGCCTATTGTTTCATCGAAGAAACTCTTGGACACTGGATTCAAGTTTAGCTAAGGCCCAGATTTAGATAAAAAAAAGGATTTAGGATTCAATGGGATATTTATTGCCCCCATTAGTCAAATTACTTTCATTTGCTGTCCCATCAACAAGGAACCTTCTAGTTGATTAAAGGTTCCACTAAAAAGCCACGAAATAGCACCAAGGACCACAATGACAAGGAGAATTATACAAGGGCATTTACTCAAAATGATCTCTATTTCATAAATAAAATTCGACCCGACCCAAACTAGAATGGTGGTTCAAAATAGATCCAACCATTTTTTATATCGACGGATGTTTACAATAAAAATTATCTGCTCATTTAAAGAATGATCTTATAAAATTTGAATAAGAGTTCGTCTTTGAGAAGAACTAAACTTACATTAAAAAATAATCTATTATTGAGAATAACAGACTTCCTTATTTGAATGACTAAGATATACATTTAGAAAATACGGACCTCAACTATTTTTAAATGGCATGTCTATCACAATATAGACCCTAAAAAAATTATTTTTAGAAAATTAAGTATGTTTTTTTTAAGAAAAATAATATTCAACAAATTATTTGCAATTACACTTTTCTTAGATTTTAAAAATTAAATATATTTATGATATTATTTATTGATATTGAAATTGTTTTAAAATTAGAGAAAATCGAAAACAATTATTGTAAAAGTTACGAAAATAAAGTTGAAAAAATACCAAATCGTATAAAATAGTATTATATTATCATATGTCGAAAGAAAATCATTCCATTATATGTAATCACTGGTCAGTAGTACAGTCATGGCCGCCGGTTTGCACCACAATCTCTCGGTTTAGATGGTGCTATCAAATGAGATGTGAAAGCCTTAAAGCTTTTAATGTCTTAATTTTAATTAATGACAAACATTTATGAGAACTAATGTCTTATTTGTATAAGTGTTGATCTTTTAGGATTCATATGTCTAATCCATGCAAGATCGAAGTTTCAAGTCTTCAGGAAAGATCGAATGTTATTAAGCGTTGAAGATAAGCGGTTTCTAGATTAGATAGGATCTAGAGGTGTAGTGTTATTTTTTTTATATCCTTAGATATCTCTATATCTATCTCCATGAATAATAATTTCTATAGGTTGCTCAATAAAAGTGAAACGTTTTTCAAAATGCACTTCATAAAGATAAAACATGAGTTGGGTATTTGAAATGATTTTTCAAAATACATGCATATACTTAAAATTCCATAAAATATATTCTACAACTTTTAGAGTTGATTGGAATCTTGTATTGCATAGTTTGGATGCATGTGCGGTCGACCTGACTGCATATGTGGTCGACCACATAATCATGCGGTTGACTGGACTAATCAACTCATCATTCGCAGACTGTCCAGAGCTCTCTGTAACACTTGCGGATGATGGTGCGGATGACCCGTCTGATATGCGGTCGACCGCACTTCTCATGAGTGAGATTTAAGCAGTCATTTTTATGACCGTTGGTGCATACATATAAATACTCAATTGTTTAAAAAAAACTCATGACAACTACTTTTTAAGCAAAAACTTGATTCTTACTCTTGATAGAACATCTTGAAATCATTTTGAAACCCTTTCATAACATTTACATTGTGAAAATCATTCAAGAAGGGTAATTACTAAATCATTGGTGTTCTTGAGCAATCTAGAGAAATAAATTACTCAAGGAGGTATTTATGCTTCAAATTGATATATCTTAACATTAATGTGATATCTATCAAACTCTCTATCTCTTATTATTGATTGTAATTCTATCAAGGTTGCAAGTAGCATAAAACCTAAGTGTTAGGGTGAGCCGTGTGTAGGTTGTTTTGTATTCAAGGTTTGTTTGTAAAACTTTTGGGTGAACCTTGAATTGAATTGTATTGTGAGGATTCACTAAGGAGAGTTGTGAGATTATTGTATAATCAAGGTTGTGTAGTAAAACTCTAAGGGTTGAGTGAGCCTTGATTGGTTGAGAGGTTATTTGGAAAACCCTAAGGTGAATTGGATGAACCTCTTTTGTAATCTCATTTATTTGATTAGTGAAGGGATTTGGTAAAATCCTTGAGTAGGTAACTCAATGTAGTGAATTAGATTTTGTTGGATAAACCGAACCATTATAAATCATTGCTCTACTTTCTGCATTTTATTTGAACACATTTTTACTCACACAATTAACTCACCAAGTGTTTGATATTTGTTGTCAAAGAGATGTATTATTGAATTAAGTTGAAAAATCGGATAAAAACCTAATTGACTCTCCTCTTAGGTTTTTCAAGATGGATCTCGTAAATTCATCGTCCTGTATCTACAACTTCCATCTTGAATAACTTTCGAATCATCTAATAGAGATAACTGTGTAGACACGGGAATTAAACCTACAACTGCAACACTTAACTGGGAGAAAAAAAGCAATTGCTTCCAATGCAACCCCGTGCTTGGAAAAGACTAAGGAAGCAGCTTTGCAGGTCCGTTGCTGCCAACTACTGACCTCATGTGAATCTTGGTCAGGTCTGTTTCTGTCAAAGACGAAGCCATGGGTTTGTCTTTGTCAATGACGGACCTAGTTAAGTTTCACCAGCTCCGTAATTGCCAATGACAGAGGTGGATTTCCTGTTTTGGTCCATTTCGGACCACCTTTACCCATTGGGCCACACTATATCTCATTTTGAGAAAAAGGACCATTATAGGTAAAAACCCATTAAACAAAATCTGATCTATTTTTCAGCTAGGAGAATTATACAAAATACAGAAACCTGTTGCAAGGAAACAAATATGGAAGGCAGCGAGAAGGGAACTGTATGCGTAACTGGTGGAACAGGATTTTTAGCATCTTGGCTGATTATGAAGCTTCTTCATCATGGTTATTCTATCAATACTACAATTCGATCCTCTTCAGGTTTGTTACCACACTTTTCTAAGTTTTTTCTATGCAAGACTATGGAATTTGTCAATTGTGTGTTTTCAAACATACATATAGCTATGAGTGGTGAAGAAATTTTCAATCTTGACGCCAAAAAATAGAAAATAAAAAAATCAATTTTACTAATATGAATTAAAGCTGATTGTGGAATGGATTAAACATAAAAAAAATGGTGCCTATATTATGCTTAAAAATACTTTTGTTGTTTAACTCGGTCACTTGGGCCAAATAGTACGACTCAAGTTGAAAAGTTTCCAGTTTCAAATAAGGGATTATGATATACATACATATATATATATATATTTCTTTTGTGGTTTTGGTGCTAAGTCAGTTATTTTATTGAGTATTTTAAGTCTGAGTCTTATAATATTATGTCAGAGCGCAAAAGGCACATTAGCTACCTTAAAGATCTTCCTGGCGCTTCTGAAGGACTCTGTATTTTCAATGCAAATTTTGATAAACCAGATAGTTTTGGTCCTGCCATTGAAGGATGCATTGGGGTGTTTCATGTCTCTCACCCAATGGATTTTGAAGGTAAAGAAACTGAAGAAGAAATAACAAGAAAAGCCATCAACGGGACACTAGGAATTCTGCAGGCATGCTTAAAAGCAAAAACAGTGAAGCGAGTGGTATATACTTCGAGTATAACTTCTGTTTTATATTGCAAGGGTCTAGACATAGTAGATGAAAGCACATGGTGTGATATAGATTATATAAGGAGCCTAAATAGCTTTGGATCAGTTTATTCGATCTCCAAAACATTGACTGAGAAGGCATGATTAGAGTTTGCAGAAAAGCATGGGTTGGATCTAATCAGTATACTTCCGAGTGTCATACATGGTCCCTTCCTTACTCCAAATATGCCTGGTTCTGTGGGTGGTGCCATGACCATGATTTCTGGTATGTCTAAATATATACTAATCATTACATGAATAAAGTCTCATATCTACAGTTCCTTTTTTATTTTGTTCAAAATTGTTTTGATTTGAAGTATCATTTAGTGTGCCATCATTTCATACTGAAATTACCAATAGCCTCATTTTATTCTTCAATGACATTTTTAATTGTTATTGTGAGTAGTTAGACAATAACATTTTTAATAGATAGTGACAAAATTTAAACACAAACAACTCCTTATGCTAATTAAATAGATAATCATATTCATTTAGATAAATGCAAATGGATTTAAATCGATTTAAGTCTAAGCAATCTGTGATTAGTTTATAAATGGTGATTTGAATCTAAATAAATTATTGATATATATGGACACCTATTAATTCATATAATTTTAATTATTTATAATTGTATTCAATTAATTTTCTAAATACAATTTTATTATTTACATTCATTTTCCATTTTTTTAAAATCAATTAAATTAATCATCATTTAAATAGATGATGGATATTCATGAAAAATCCTTAATATATTTGTTATTAAGATAATTATTTGAATAATCATCATTCATGAATATTTGAATAATTCTTAATATAGATAATTATTCAAATATTCATTTAAAGCTATTAATAATAATGGATCTAAATAAATATCTAATTAAAACTATTTAAGTTATTTAGACCATCCAAATTTATTTAATTTTGGATGTTACTGGTTCCTATCCATTTTTTCACAATTTTATATCATATTGAAATTAGTAGAATTCATATATTTAACATTTCTTTACTTTTGGTATGATTTGCTGGACTTCTCCGAAATTTACAGATGGGCATGAGACTTTACCTACTATGAATATCCTTTTCGTGCACACAGATGATGTGGCCAGAGCACATATTTTTCTCTTCGAGTATCCCAATGCAAAGGGAAGGTACATATGTTCTGCTCTTGAGATCACAGTGCACGAGTTAGCTAAATTTTTATCTGCTAGATACCTTGAATATCAAATACAATCTCCTGAGTAAGTTTCATTTTGTGCCCTTGCTTTCTTATGCTCTATTTATTTAATTTCTTCATAGCTTAAAATGAATATCTTAGTAAAGCCACGTTCTATACAGTTCCCTTAATAAGATGGCATTACCTAAAATGCCTGGTGTATCATCGAAGAAACTCTTGGACACTGGATTCAAGTTTAGCTATGGCTTGGAGGAAATGTATGATGATGCAATTCGATGTTGCAAAGAAAAGGCTCTCCTGTAGTTCAGGCTTGTTGCAGTGTATTGGTATCCTATCTAAACTTGTAATAACTCTGAAGAACTTCATGTAATAAAGAACTACATACACTTCTTGGTATATGGATTTCCGATTTAGGCTTGTTATAGCTCTGAAGAACTTCTTGTAATAACGCAGCTCTGGAGACTTCCTGTACATGTGTGTTTTTGAAATGGTATTTTATGACAATCTTCTTTGTATATATATATATATATATATATATATATATATTATATATTTGAAAATCGTCTTTATGTGATGCACCGACATGCTCAGTACCCAGTAGATAGGAAAACTTTTATCTTTTCATCAGATCTACAAATGGTATTACCATTTAATATTCATTACCAGCAACTAACAATTTACAGAGGGAGTTCTGCATTTAGCTTTCTTTCCGCATATGAATCAATACCTAAAGAAATGTGACACCTCAGTGGAAAATCCAGTTACTTGAGCCAAATAATATTGTATTTGATTTCCAGAAAAGAAAATCAGTCTAATTCATAAGTCTTGAACCTGAACGCATCTTATTGTTAAAAGAGGAATAAATTATGTATGGACTTAAAAAAAAAAAAAAAGCTTTAGAAATGATAATGAATCTAAAGAACTACAAAATGGCATATCTGGATACTCCTCACTAGTACTCATGTATATATCTTACACTCAAAAACCACTCCACCGAGCATTTAAAAATTTCTAACAACATTGTCAATAATGGTTTTTTATGTCACCAATTTATCCTCCCCCCCCCCCCCCCCCCACCCCCGACACCAAATTCTCACATTTACACGAATTTTAAGCAACTAAGTAATGAATACAACATTTGATAGGTCATGCTGCTATTGGCGCTCCCATTGCGATGATGCTTTTATTGGTAGAATTCCATCAACAATGGCACATTGAGGGATGTGCCAGAGTTTCCAATTATGTTACTATAATTTACCAATATAATTTAGAAGTGACAATTTGAATTTAGACTCACATTTTAGGAACCTTTGTAACACTCTAAATTTATAGTATTTAGTTTCATTTACCAAATATGCTATTCTTTCATTACAATAATCCAAAATAGTCCCATCACAATAATCACTAAATAGTCCATCGTGACATAATTAATCACGAAAGTTTTACTGACAGTGGAAGATTGAGAGTTCGAATGCAGTTAGTGATAATTTGTTCCCTTTGTCCGCACCCACATACAAATCTAATGAAAATTCTACAATCAATTGCTGCATAATTTGCGATTTAACATGTGATTAATTTCTAAAAAATCGAAGTTACTAATCCAGAATATAGTCGGATGTAAATTCAAAATCTGGTTATTAAAACAAAATTCAAAATAACCCCATGCAGGTGAAGTATAAATAAAAAAATTGATCCAAAATGTTAGTAATAGTGGCGGAATCTTTATCTGACTTGGAGTGTCTAACGAGGGAAGGAGTCCGAACCCGTAACGGGCTGCAAAAGCTGAAAAAAGGCTGGAGAAAAGGACAATAAAGGCTGGAGAAAAAATTCAATACAGCTAAAATTTTCCTTTTTTTTTTTTTTGAGGAAGTTTATATTAGTAACTCTGTTATTAGACCTTTCCAACAAGCTTTTCAGCAATCATTGGCAAAATATCTTGAAAATCACCCCCAAACATTTTTACCAGCCATGTGATAACTCCCTTTTCTTGAACTCAAAAAGAAGTTTTTTCTTTTTGGTTAGATTCCCGCTGCACAATGTTGGGTCTACTGTGTAATAATTCATCAAGAAAAGGAAGGAGAAAAAAAAAAAGAAAAGCCTGGTCATTGTAAGAAAAGGATAAATGAATATAAGAAAATTTATGGGATTGGGCCGTTCTCCGCCGGGCGTGGACTTGTTTTCGGTAATTTTTTCTCCAGTCTTTATTGCTTTTCTCTAGCTTTTTTCTGACTCAGGAGTCCAGACTCCTTTCGTCATGGTCTGACACTCTCTAAGTAAGATTCCGCCACTGCAACTAATATTTTGGGTCATTTTGGATTACTTCCCCTCCCCAAAGGGGATACAATGGTAAAAATTCTATGTATTTGAATTGGAATTTTGGATTGAGTTTGTAGTTTTTTTTATAATATAATATAATTTTTTGTATTTGAATAATAATTATTTTATTAGAAATTGAAATGAATTTTTTTTAAAGTTAAAGAATTGAAAGTTTGATAATAATACTTATAAATATAATTAATAAATGATTTGAAATTACGTTTTTAATTAAAATCATTTATTGGGTTTGTAGAAAATTTAAAATTTTAATGTGATATAAATTTTGAAAAGAAGAAAAATTATTTATTAATATGTTTTTTATGAGAATTGATAAAATTTGAATGAATTCTACTCCAAATATAGCTTAATCTATAGTCTTGGAGCAAGCAAGCAAACACCAAAAAGAATAAAGAATATAAAAAGAAAAAAAAGAAAAGAAAAACGCAGAACATGAAGTGAATAACCAGCAATATCAGTTATTAATCACAACTGTATCAGCAACTTAGTTCAAACTCCTTGTATAATTAATTAAGTACAAAGAGAAGAATAACCCACAAACTTGTATAGAGATTTGGTAAATCTAGGAAACAATCGGACCGTTTTGCCTCTATTCCCCATGGATCGAAAAGTAGGTGGAGCCCAAAGAGGGTTTTCTTTTCTTCTTCTTGAATGAAAATATCTTCTTCATCTTGATGAACAACAACCATTACTTTTGATGAATTTCTGTAATTTTCTCTTCTTTTACTGACAATTGGAAAATTTAGTTCCCAAAATACTCATAATAGGTTGACCAATTTTGAACAAAAATGTGGACTTCACCTGATTTTAATTCGGATTAAAGAACCAATAGTCCAAAATGTAAAAATGTTGATGACCAAAAAAATTGAAAATAAAAAGAATAGAGATCAATGATATCAAACCTAAAATATGTTAAGGACTAAACCTACCAATTTTCCTATTTTATCCTTTAACCTTACTTTATTGATAATATTAAAAAATGTATGAAATATAATCAATAAATTATTTGATAATATTATTTTAATTAAGGAGTATTGAAAAATATTGTTTATATAAATATGTTGGACTTATATGTGGAAGTTAGAAGATAATTTAAAATTTTGATGATACAAATTTTGGAGGGGAAGATTGTTTTGAGTAAATTGTTTGTGAGAGAAAGAGAGAGAAAATAGTTTTTGAAATAGTGGGCAAATATAACCAAACAGATTTTCAAAAAAAAAAAAAAAAAGGAAGGAAAAGTCAGTCCTCAACATATTTTGGCACCAAAATTAATTGGCTAAAACTAAAACTAAAAATGAAGAAGAAGATATAATTAAAGGGTCATACAATGGCAACACTAGCACCAATAACCACAAAGGCAATAATAAATAAAGGTTCCTTGGACTGAATCTGATCCATTTTTGAGCTAAGAGAATTATACAAAATACAGAACCTGTTGCAAGGAAAGAATTATGGAAGGCAGCGAGAAGAAGGGAACTGTATGTGTAACTGGTGGAACGGGATTTTTTGCGTCTTGGCTAATCATGAAGCTTCTTCATCATGGTTATTCTGTCAACACTACTATCCGGTCCTCTCCGGGTTTGTTACCCCCTTTTTCTAATTCTTCCCATGCAGGACTCTATGAGCGGTGAATTAATTTGCAATCTTGAAGACGAAAAACAAAAATGCAATTGCATAAGTATGAAATGGATTAAGTATTAAAAATAATGCTTATAATATGCCTAAAAATATTTAGCCCGTTAGCTTGAGACAAATATTGGCGCATAAGCAATATCACGAGTTTGACGAGCTCGACTCATGTTTTGTTTGAATGATATATTGAAAAAGTGATTCCTAGTATGCTGAATTTTGATTGTGAGTATATATATATATATATATATATATATATATATGTTGTTTTCTTGTTGCAAAGTTAACTATTCTGTTGACATTTTAAACTCTGAATCTTGTAATTGTGTGATAGAGCTCAACAGGGACATTAGCTACCTTACAGGTCTTCCTGGTGCTTCTGAGAGATTGAGGATTTTGGATGCAGATCTTGATAATCCAGATAGTTTTTGTCATGCTATTGAAGGATGCATTGGGGTGTTTCATGTCTCTCACCCAATGGATTTTGAAGGCAAAGAAACTGAAGAAGAAATTACCAGAAAAGCCATCAATGGGACACTAGGAATTCTGCAGGCATGCATAAAAGCAAAAACAGTGAAACGAGTGGTATACACTTCAAGTATAGCTGCTGTACAGTATGGTAAGGGTCTAGACATGGTAGATGAAAGCACGTGGAGTGATATAGATTACATAAGGAGCTTAAATCGCTTTGGATCAGTTTATTCAATCTCCAAAACATTGACTGAGAAGGCATGCATAGAGTTTGCAGAGAAGCATGGGTTGGATCTCATTACTGTACTTCCGAGTTGGATACATGGCCCCTTCCTTACTCCAAATTTGCCTGGTTCTGTGGGTGGTGCCATGTGCATGATTTCTGGTATGTCTAAATAAATACAAATCATTACATGAATAAAAAGACTATCTCTATTGCTCTCGTTTTTCTTTTTTATTTTGTTCACATCAATGAGCTTTTTTTATTTGAAGTATCAATTTGTATGTCATCATTTCATATTGAAATTACCGATAGATTCATTTCATTCTTATCAATGACATTTTTAATTGTTATTGGGAGCATAGACAATATTCTTATCATTGAGTAGTTAGTGATAATATTAAAAATGGTATTTAAATTTAAACCATTTATTATCATTTTCTAAATGATTAAAATGATTTGGATATAAATATATTATATATATCTATTAACACAAGTTCATTCATATAATTTTGATTATTCATAATTAAATTAAATTTCTCCAAAATACAATTTTTATTAAATTTAATTAATCATCATTTAAATGAATGATGGATATTCATGAATATTAATTAATTGTTTTACTTTTTAATATATAATTATTGAAATATCCATTTAGATATATTAAGCTTAATGGATCTAAATAAATATCTAATTAAAACTGTTCTAACTTTATTTAATACTCTATGATAAATAGTTTTTAAACTATCTAACTTTATTTAATACTCTATGATTTTGGAAGTTATTGAACTCCTATCACCCTATCTTTTGTCATATTGAAATTAGTACATTTCACATATTTAACATTTCTTTACTTTCATTTTGGATTTTGTTTTTGAAATTTACAGGCGAGCAATGGGCCTTTTTTACTTTGAATGTCCCTTTTGTGCATACCGATGATGTGGCTAGAGCACATATTTTTCTCTTCGAGTCTCCCAATGCAAAGGGAAGGTACATATGTTCTGTTCTCGAGATCACTGTGCATGACTTGGTTAAAATTTTATCCACTAGATACCCCGAGTATCAAATACAATCTCCCGAGTAAGTTTCTTTTTGTGCCATTTGCTCTATTGAATTTCTTCATATTATAAAATAAATATCTTAGTTAAGTCACTTTTTGTACAGGTCCTTGAATAAGATGACATTACCAAAATGGCCTACTGTTTCATCGAAGAAACTCTTGGACACTGGATTCAAGTTTAGCTATGGCTTGGAGGAAATATATGATGATGCAATTCGATGTTGCAAAGAAAAGGCTCTCCTGTAATTCATGCTTGTTGCGGTGTATTGGTATCTTATCTGGACTTGTTATAGCTTAATTTGAAGAACTTCATGTAATAAAGCAGCTCAAGAAACTTCTCGTAGAATGCTTTTATGGAATAGTATTTTATGACAATCCTTTTTATGTCTTTTCTTTCTTTTTCTTTTTTTTAAAAAATCTTCTTTATGTTCTTTTGTGAATTTATGAACCCCTCTTTATACTAGTGGTAGATGTTTGCACCATGTGCGGACATGCCCGATACGACAATATCCAGTAGGTAAAATTTTATTTTGTCACCAGTGCCAACCTCCTAATGGGCAGTTGCTTCACCCATGAAGAAGGAAAAGGAAGGTGCTGAGAGATTTGAGTTTCAATTTCTGAAATCCCCTGTTGGGAAGAAGAATGAAGCCAGAGAGGAGTCAAATTTTCTAAATGGTGCAAATTGAAAATGCGTTTTGGATGACAATAAAAAGATGGAGAGGATGAAGTCAAAGGTTTCAAAACAGACTTTCACTGTATGCTTTGCCCCAGGTTCATATACCTTATAATGAGATTGGCTTTCTACTTTTTCTCCTTAATTTTTTTCCCTCCAAAAATGAAATATAGGAAAATTAACATATTTATGTTCTCGTGTACTTTTTTACTTTTTCAATTTTGATAATATATTTTTCACTTTGAATTTTACAATACCAGTACATTTTTGTTTTTTTTATATTTGACAAGTCCTATCATTTTTTTTGCCAAAACTATGCAAAATCTGTAACTCTCATTTTTATGAAGGGCATAAATTTCATTTTCATAAGTAAATTTGATCATTTATTAATTTCACCTACTTCTTTTTCTCTTTTCTTCTTGTTCCTTCCTCCCTTCTGTCTTTTCTCCTTGTTCCTTTCTTCCTTCTTCTTCATATTGAAGTTTGTTGCAAAGTAATACTCATGAAAATGACATATATGTTATTCATAAAAAATGTGAGTCATCGGTTTTGATCGAAAAAAATGATCGAGTTGGCTAAATATAAAAAAATAAAAAAATGCTGATATTGTAAAATTCAAAATGAAAAATATGTTATCAAAATTGAAAAAATAAAATAACACTATTATGTAAAATTCAAAATGAAAAAAATGTTATCAAAATTGAAAACGTAAAAAAGTAATCATCTTGAATTTACCAATTTTCCTTAAATATATGTGGCATTAAGAAATGTATATTTCATCAAGTGATAGTCTCAACATTACTTAAATTAATAACAAGAACAATGTAGTAATTTCATTTAAGTCAAAAAGTTTTTAAATTTTAAATTAAAATAAATGTGGACATTCAAATTCATACAAATGAAATAATAATTTTATTGTGACAATTATATAATTTTAATTTTAATTTTGATTTTGTTTTTTAATTTTAAAAATAGGTTAGCCAATGGCAAGATTGGCCATTGAATTTTTTTATAAAAAAATAAGCACCATTGGCAAGATTGGTTGTTAATTCTCATAATCGATCTTTTGTTTTATACCGGATCTCTTTTTATCAACGACAGAGGGGTATATGGTGGGTCACAATTCTCAAAGGGGTATACAACAATACTCAAAAATTAGAAAATGATATATTTAGGGTAAAAACTCATATTTTTTAGATGCTACAAGACCCTAGGATTGGACATTAGTTAGATCATATAAAATAAGTTTAATACATAATTAGAAACTAATTTTTTCTAAAAAGCTAAATTTTGTATGAAAAATAGTTTATTTTGAAAGAAAACGTTAATTAATTGTTGCATAACTTTGTGTATACATAAGTGTGTTGTTGTTGTTATTATTATTATTATAATTTGCAATATTTAATTAATTTATATATAGGAGTAATGTTTCCAACTTATAAGTATATATTTAGTCCAAGGGATAAATAAATTACTAAATGTATTTATTTATTTACTTGATTTATTACATTTATATGTGTGTTAGCTTTTTTTCTATTTTGTACTATGTGAAATATGTTGTTACTTAGGCAATTTTAATAACTAAGAGAGAAAATGTAGATGTGATTAATTCATGCTTGTATGTATACATACAAGTGAAATTCATCTTTTAAGTAGAACCCACGAGGAGCAAATAAGATTAGGGAATTGTGTCCATAGAACTTTAAATGCTTTTTTAATCCTTGCTTTAGACAAAGAAAGAAGAGATAAAGCTAATTAACAATTGTGGCAGGGCATGTTCCACATTGCACAATTTGCTATGGACGGGGCTGAGCAATGAGTCGGGTTAAAATGGGTCTCGAGTTGTACTCGTCCCAGTACTAGTAGAGAATGATATATTCGATTTTATTTGGGGATGAAATCGAAATTATGAGTTTTACCGAGTATAGGGACGATAATGGAGATGTTGTATCCAATAAGTAACCCACACATGCTTCACATTCGCTTTGTACCCACATATATATATATATATATATATATAGTTTTTATTAATTACTTATATTTAATGAGATTTAAGTATGTGTGAGTATATATATATATACACAAAATTTTTATGTTTGTTAAGTTAATTAAACATTTTTCACTTATAAAATATAAAACAGTACACATTAAAATGAAAAACAAATTACATTAAAAAACATTATATGAAAAAAAATTACATTAAAATAATATTACAACAAAGGAGACAGTAATCTCATTCACAATTTTAGTTATAAATCAACTTCATCCGGATTTCTATTTTGCATATTCTTATGCATGATTTAGGTGATTAGAGGTATCTCGGGATCAAATTGTGGGACAAAAGCTTTCAATCTATCTAATAGTTTTCTGTTGAGGTTGCTACAATAAGAATACTTCGTCCAATATGAGGTAGCAATATATGTTTAACGGCTAAATCAAGAAATGTCATTTGTTACAAAACTTAATTCACTCGTTCTTAGTTAGTAAAAATTTCATTTTTTCATTTTGGCATTTTGTCAATTTTTCAAATCAATAAATTCAATTTCATTTGAATATAATATCTCATCATATTTATCAATTCATCATTTTGTGCAATGTTTTCAAATTGATTTGAAAAAATGGCACATACCCTATTTACAGTTTTGGCATTTTATGCCATTTTTTCAATGCGATTTGAAAACATTGGCACATAAAGCTAAAAGAGAAAAGAGAATGTTACATCACTTTTGGTTAGAAGAAAGCATTTGGAGGCCAAGAAGTATGTGGAAGAGAGACCCACACCGAAGTACAAAAAGAAGCACTCTGTACCTAGGTTTATTGCAAGCTAGGCTAAAATGATGATGGGAGAAAACTCGTTCCCTTTTGGTATTTCGGTTAAGAAAAAAAGAAGAGGAAAATGAAGGAGGAGAGAACAAAAAATATACTAAAGAAACAGGGGAACAAGTCTAGTACAAAGAAGGTGTTGTTTTATAGGCAAATTTTTCTAGCCAATAAGATAGACAAATTATTCTCAGGACATTACAAGAGAGTAGATCGATCTAATAAGGGGGTTAGTGTGTCTTGTGCATCAGGGTCTTGTGTCATGCATGAAAAAGAATCTAGTTGGGCGGTAATATTGTTGCATAGATATTGGAGAGCTATGGTTGTTGAGGGTTTGAATCTACTGCATAGTGAGATTAGGTAACTGTGCAAATAGATTTAGCAAGTGCTTGCTAAGGAAGAAACTGCAGTAGCACTGTTTGCTTGTACTGAAGTCATTTTAATATGAACTTAGATTTATTTGATTATTATGTGGTGTGAAAACGTAAGAGGGGTGAATTAAGTTTTATTCGATTTTTGCAATCTAATTCTATTATGCAACACACTTCTAAGATAATAAATATTAAACAATGAACGCAATAATTTAAGTGGTTTGATTTGTTCAACAAAATCTAATCTGCTACCTTGAGTTATCTACTCAATAATTTCACAAAATCTTTTACTAATTAAGTATAAGAGATTACAAATAAGTTTCACTCAATTCACTTTAGGATTTTACACAAAATCTCTTAACCAATCAAGGTTCACTCATCTCCTCAAGTTTTACAATACAACCTTGATTTTACAACAATCTCCAATACAACAATTAATGAAATTTACATAGACAAGATAATCACAATATCTTCAATTCAAGGCTCACTTTATCCAGAGTTTTAAGCTCTGTGTAACCTTGAATAGGTCTATAAGAGATACATAAAGTTAGTTTGATATAGATATCACCTTAATTGTGAAGATATATCAATATAGAACCATGACCTTTTGACTATTGGGTTGATGATTCTTTCTTAAAAACACCTTTAAGTGATAAAACCTTTATTGAATGATTTTCTTAATGAGATTGCTTAGAAATGGTAAAGAAATGCTTTCAAGATGTTATACAATGTATCTATAAGAATTTTTAGCTCAAAAAATATTGGGTATATACATAGTTATTCTCAATTGTCACTTATATGACTGTTAAAAGGCTTCCAGTCGATCGCATGTCATTTGGACCGTCGTCCGCATATGACCATAAGTTTGGGTTTTGCGTCTGGTGCTAGTCTGGCACTCCTAGTGTGGTACCTCTCGCATGTTCAGGAAAAGAAGGTTGCCTCATCGATGGTCCGGTACTGCCATGGATGTGAGGGTCCATTTTTTGTCATCTCACTTTTTGGGGCCATGTCGGATTGTATGTTTTGAATAGGGGCATTTTACTATCTCTCAACATCCTTCTTTGTGGCCTCATAGTCAATCTTTCACGAGTACTTTACACCTCTATTTCTATTTTGATCAATATAAGAGCGGTAAATTTGTCCAAGCAATATATCTTTAAGAATAGTGGATTTAAAGAGAAAGGCGGGAAAGGTAGAAGGCATAAGATTTGGGTTTTTTTTTTTTAAGGGATAACAATGTATTCCAAATTTACCACTCTTATATTGATCAAAATCAAGAATTCAAGTTGAACTGAATCTTACTTGATTCTGTAAAAAGAATCAAACTGTCCATTCTAAAACATGTTAAAAGACCAAGCATACCCAATTGAAAATATGAGAATCTAATAGTTAATGGGCCTAAACGTGAGAACTAAATTGGTTAATTCTATATGAATTCTACTAGCTTTCTAATGAACATAACAATTAAAAGCATAACTTTAATTGAAGATAAAAATAAAAAAATAAAAAAATGCATGTGAATTTCATTAATCTATTGACGGAGAAAACCAAAGAAAATGCTACTTTCTAAAACTTTAAAAAGCTAAGAGGCACGAACTAGAAGAAGAAACCTAGAGTGTAAATTCAATGGCCATTGACGCTTTTTGCCGAAAAGAGCAAAGAAGGAAAACAGAAAAAAGAAATAAAATGAGGGATATGAATCAATCAAAAGATGAGACTCCTTTAGCTTAAGAGGCTCTGACCAGCTGTAGAAAGTAGTTTGATCCCACAGAAATGTTGCTTAGTAGACAACTCATGAAACCAATTTTCCTACCATCATGAACAGACAGAAAACTAATGAACAATGGGGTATGATATTATGTTACATTTGGCATCAATCATAATCTTGTATACATAAATTACATGGTTGACATATATTCTCAACATCCTATTTCCAATTAGTGGAACTCTCCAACGTGCATAGGATCAAATCTATGATAAATTACAATTAATTCAATAAGTATCATCAAGTTGAACTGAGGTTTCTAGTACGTTTGTGCTATTATACAGTTACTGGTGATGGGACTGAAGGAAGGACACGATTTTCAACTGGAATTTCAACAAATTCTGAAAGAATTGCTCGGAACTCATCTCCAGATAATGTCTCCTTCTCAATAAGTACTTCCACAATATTATCAATTGCCTCGCGGTTGTTCCGGATATGGCTCAAGGCAATCTCATATGCACTATCTGAAATTCTCTTCACAGCAGTATCAATGTCTTCTGCGAGCCTCTCAGACATTGAATTCCTTGCCATCATTCTCATGATGACATCAGCACTTTGTGCTGAAGTGTCCATTAATGACCATGGGCCAATTTCAGACATGCCAAAGGTAACAACCATCTACAAGATAGAGGAACATATCAATCAGAGTGAAGAAGAGTGAAACCAACAAGGGAAACAGGCTTAGCTGCAGCTATACAAAAGTAGAATATAGACCATTCATAGCAAGATATATCTGCGGTAAGAACTGGTATTCAAACCAGGTTCACACCTTTATGGCTTACTTTGTACAAATATAGAAGATTCATTATTTCATATGGTTACTGCCAGCTTATTACTAAAGATCACACCAAAAGAACATTGTCATGCCTAATATGTAGGCTTCATTTGAAGGTTGGTCATTGCTTCCCAAGAGCTAAAGAAAAAGAATTTGGGAATCCTCTTTGTTCATCAGTCATTTTGGCCAAATAAGACTTGCATTATATTCATAAACTATTGCCATCCTTATAAAATGGTGAATAACTTTACAAGCTAAATAATAGCTCCAGAAACTAACTTGCAAGCAGTATCGGGCCACAAAGAATGCTAAAGAGAGGCAAAGTACCTGTTTTGCCAAACCAGTAATCTGCTGCAAATCACCAGCTGCACCAGTAGTCACCTCAGGTTCACCAAAGATCACTTCCTCTGCAGCTCTTCCACCAAGTCCACCAACAATTCTGGCAAAGAGTTGCTGCTTGGAAATCAAGGTTGGATCATCAGCAGGAATGAACCAGGTCAGACCCCGAGCCTGACCACGTGGGATTAAGGTAACCTTTTGAACAGCATCATGTCCAGGAGTGAGAGTTCTGGAGGCAAAAAATTCCAGAAATATAATTAGTATAAACCCAATAATCCTTATAAACTGCAGTATGACAAGCTCAGCATCATGAACAGGCGTTGCACCTGGATGTGCCCCAAGCAATCCAGGACGCAATGGGCTATCCACAGTAGAAGATGAAAACAGACAGAATAAAAAGGAAAAAGTCTGATAGAGACCAGGTTTATGAAATTTCATTCAGAAATGTGTTGTATCATGTGCATCAGAGGCCTTTTCATTCCATATCAGAATGTTAATCTGAAGCTTAGCATTCAAAAGATCAGGAAATATTTGAATTTGATCATGTGAAGCACAAATTATTGAATTAATTTTTTGAGGCTAGAGCATTACTTGAGTGTAAGTAGAATAAGAAAACTCATATCAGAAAGTCATTCCCCAAAGCAAATGCCCATCAGACTCATATAACCAAATGAAGATATGAAACATCAAAAGCTTCTATTTAGAGCTAATCTTAAGACTGCCTTATGGCCTGTAGTAACAAAGACAAGGAATCTGGTTCGAAACTTACCCGCATATGGCATGCCCAACCTCATGGTATGCTACTAGACTTTTGCTCTTGCCATCAGTCATAACTGTTCCTTCCATACCTGCCACAATCCTATCAATTGAGTCATCTATCTCTTTGGATGATATTGCTGTTTTCCCACGTCGCCCAGCCAATATAGCTGCTTCATTCAAGAGATTTGCAAGATCTGCTCCACTAAAACCAGGTGTCCTCATGGCTATCACTTCAAGAGAAACATCTGAATCAAATTTCTTATTGCCAGCATGAACCTTCAAGATCTCAGTTCTTCCTCGAATATCTGGAACATCAACAGTTACCTGCAACAGAACTAAAGATTAAAGACTTGTCATGCACCACTATCTGAAGGAATTATTAGTAAAGTAGCTCCACCTGTCTATCAAATCTTCCTGGCCTCAGTAAGGCAGAGTCCAGAATATCTGCACGATTGGTTGCCGCAACTACAATAATGCCAGTGTTTCCTTCAAAACCATCCATTTCTGTCAAGAGCTGGTTGAGAGTTTGTTCCCTCTCATCGTTTCCTCCTCCAATTCCAGTTCCTCTTTGCCGTCCAACAGCATCAATTTCATCAACGAATACGATGCAAGGGGCATTCTCCTTTGCCTTCTTGAAAAGATCACGGACACGAGAAGCACCAACACCAACAAACATCTCAACAAATTCTGAGCCGGAAATTGAAAAAAAGGGAACCCCTGCTTCACCAGCAATTGCCTTAGCCAGCAATGTCTTTCCAGTACCTGGAGGACCAACAAGAAGCACACCCTTGGGAATACGAGCACCAACAGCAGTAAACCTCTCAGGCTTCTTCAAGAACTCAACAACCTCCATAAAATCTTGTTTTGCTTCATCTACCCCAGCAACATCATCAAAAGTCACACCAGTGTTCGGTTCCATTTGGAACTTAGCTTTTGATTGACCAAAGGCTAGTGGGAAGCCAGGTCCACCAGGACCCCCCATTCCTCCAGAGGACCTCCTTGATAGAAGGAACAGACCCCCTATCAAGATTAAAGGAAAGGCCAAGTTCCCAATCAAATTGAACAGAAGAGACCCTGAATCCTCTTGGGCATTATGGGCAGCAAAGTCAATGTTCTTCTCCCTGAACTTTTGAAGGAGCTCCTGGGGAAGTCCTGGAAGTTGCACACGAACTCTCTGCACCCTGTTACCCAGCTCTGGAGAGATTGCCTCAACAATAGCTATAGTTCCATTTTCAAATAAATCTACTTTTTTAACCCTATCCTTATCCAAATACTCCAAAAACCTAGAATAAGACATCCTTGAGTTAGAAACTCCTTGCTCATCAGCATAGGCTTTTCCACTGCCAATTAATGCTGGGACACTTAATCCTACATTTCCTAGCAACAATTTCAAAAAACCTCTTCTTCCTTCATGTGAACCTTGGTTCTGATATGCTTTTACGACGACTACTTTAGACGTTCCATTTGATGATGGAAGCCTTGAGGATAAGAAAAGCTTCCTGCCATAGATTTCTTTACTAAAACCTGAAGGGGTAGATAATGTGTTTCCTAATACACATGCTGATGATGCTGCCATCTGTAACATTACCATCAGAGATTAGAATGAACAAGTTATTACTACAGGCACAGGCAAGTTGTAAACAAGACAGTTGCAAAATAATATGCTAAAGGTCAATTGTGAGCTATTCATATAGTCAACTCAGTTTAGTTACAGTTCACTTGAAAGAGAAAACATAATTATCACCTCAATTCGGATAATTTAATTACTGACTTAAATGTGTCCTACTTTAAAAGCATTCTTAATAGTTAATATCTTCTCAACTTTGAATAAAATGTTAAACTTCATCATAGTAACACATTTACGGTGCTTAACCATTGAATTGCCACCATCTGGAATTAGGTTGGTAAGAGAGAGTAATTCATCCACAAAACACAGATGAGTTATCAAACATCCAAGGGAGACAAGTCAGAAAAGTACTACGACGAAGCCAGTAAAATTGGATCCTAGGACCATCATCCATGTTTAGCACCCCAAGAAATAACCAACTTAAGCTACCAACGGGGAGATATTAATTTCTCAATAAGTTTGCAAAAGTATCCGTATCTCTTTTACTGCAATATATGATTTATAAAATTCAAAAAGAAGATCGAGCCAAATAGAAAATGATGCTCTGTGAAGGGATCAAGATCCTCATCCTATTGTAGCAAACCAAAATAAAAAGAACAAAATCAAGACTGCTCAAGTTCATGTTTCAATTTTTTTTTTTTTTCTAAAAACAATGGGGGCACCTCAATTTTTTTTAATGTTTGCCATAAGCCAAATAACATAAAAAGAAGATAATTATAAAAATATCATCTTTCTCTCAATTCTCTTGAATCAAGTGGATCAAACATGACATTCTTCCAACTTCCTAAACTTCCAATCATGAATTTTGGCCAGATTCTGATTTACTACAAAAGCCAAGGCAAAAATAATCTCTTTCTTACAGCAATTAATGCTTAGAAGAAATATTAGCCCATCACTATTTCCATCTTAAATAAGAAGAAAATAAAATACTTTCCACATCCTAATTTCCAGGTTGACAAATCCAAGAAGTTAGCCATACATCATTAAAATGCACATCAGAATTGCTCCCATCTATATGATCACAGTTATTCTCAAGGTATCCATAATATACGAAACAAATACTAAAAATAAATCCCTAATTCTCTTCTTCATCTAAAATCCATTTGCAGAAGCCAACGATGGACTATAGTAGTTCCCGTAGGCATGGGTACAAAAAGAAAAGTAAAATTATTTAAGTAACTTCTCTAGAGCCCAAATCAATGCAAAAAAGTACTCATCCACCAAAAGCACACCAGTTTATACTACTATGCAAGAACCAAGATTAAAATTTGTACACCAAGGCAATTCCGCAAACTGAAGCATACAATCCACAGAGCTAGCAAGTACCTGAAAAGGGGTGATTACTGAAACAGAGTTGAAGATGAAAATTGAAAGTGGGTTGGGGCTAAAGGGGGGAGAGATAGAGGGAGAGAGACTGGGAGAAGGAAGTGTTTAAGGGATTTAAAGAAAGTGGATGTGGTTTGTGAAAGGCATACGTGGATTTCTTTCAGTTGCTGATTGGGTCTACCCATTCCCATTTTCCTAGATTTTTTCTCAAGTTGGATTTGGCATTTTATGCTAGATTTTATTTCTACCCCATGAATTTGTAGGATCCTGAATGTGCCAAGCTAAGGCCTAAGGATGTTGTAATATTGTGAAATTTATACAAGAGGAAATTTAGGGGAAAAAACGAATGACCTTTTAAACCAAATTTGACCCTACCATGTTTTTTTACTAATATTTGTTATTCTGAAATTAAATATTACGATTTTAATGACTAGTTTTTTTTCTAACTATTTATTTTGTAATATCATAGGGAAGACTAGAGGGTTCCATGGAATACTAGTAGTTGTTGTCGATATAGTACTTATTTTTCCTTGAATAAACAAAACTACCCCAAAACTCTTGAATAATTTTTTTCGAAAATATTTGACAGAAACTTCTTAAATTCCTAAGTGTATTACCACAATGAACAATTTAATTAATATTAAAGATAGATGTGACAATTCGGGCTAGACAAGATGAAACAGCTCATGTAACCTGAGTTTTAAGTTGAGTGGAGTCTAAAACATGTCACTTTGAAAATATTTGAGTCTAAATGGCCTGGTTTGATGGGCTCGATAGGCTTGTCAAGTAGGTCGTTTCAAATCAATTTTAGGTCGAGCCAATTGGCTGGATCAGATCGGGTCGGACCGGATCAGATCGGGTCATCAAGCTGGGCTTTGAAAATTCAAGCCTGAAAAAATTTTGATTGACCCATTTTCCTCCTTGGCTCGACCGAAATGGATCGGGCTGCCCGATTTTTCACCCCTAATTAAAGTCTCCCAGGGCCGAGATGCAGATCCTCGAAGCTCCAGCTTAAAAGAACAATGTTTGGAAATTCTTGCCATGCATTGTCTTCAGCAAAGTCTTTTGAAAGAAAAACGTTTATCAACAGATAAATATCCTCTGTCGTAGTGTAAGTATATTCATGTTATTCATATGGATGATCAAGCTTGAAAAATGACCAATTTTATCCTTTTGGCTCTCGAGAACATCTAGTTTGTTCTCCAAAGGAGAAGGAAGTTATGGGCAATTTGAAATTCATCTCATATCTAAATCATTTTTAAAGGAAACATGAGTGAGATGGAAGATGCAACAAGTAATACTAAATACTCCATCGGTTTCAAAATGCAAGTTTTTTATACTTTAACGTAAACATACAATTTTTTTAAATCAAACGACATAAAATCTATTAGTCAAATTGTTAGGTGTTAAAATGTTATGTTTTTGTTGTTAAGTTTCGAAACTTAATCCTTTGTACCTAGACTAGAAATAATAATTTCAATTATATGGTTCTTATCTCAATTCAATTACTTCTAGTTCATGGCGTTTCTAATCAATTTCTTGGGATTGAGTATATTATTGATGCTTCTATTGCTATCTATAATAGGGCCTCTTGATTACTAACACTAGTTTTCTTTATAATGCTTGTTCATTTAAATGTGAGAAGAATCATTACCTTTTTCGAATACAATGTTCTAAAACAACTTGACGTTTGGGTTGTCTCGGGGAATTCTATAATAGTTAGAGTTTTTCATTCATTGGTTTGTTTTTCAATTTTTTATCTTGTATCAACCTTAAAGGTGTAGCAATTAATCTCTTGGGTTGATTGTTTTACAAAATACCATTGTACTCCTATGGTTAGGGTACACCATCAAGTCATGGTAATTTCAATTGAGAGTTTGGGATTATATATGATTCTATGACTTTTCTATTTCTACGTATCAAAATTTACTTGTTTCCTTACTCTTGGATGGATTCTTGAGTAGTGTAGATTAGCTAAGATTTTAGTTTATTTCTCTCTTTCTTTCTTTCTTTCTTATTGACATTTATTGATTACTTTTAAGAAAAGTTTGAATCTATTTTCATAAGAAGAAATGTGAGGTATTTGAAATTTTCAAGAAGTGGAAGATCCTTGTTGAGAACCAACCTGGCATGAGGATTAAACACATTTGAACAAATAATATCCTTGAATTTTGCATTAGCGAGTTTAATGAATTTTGTGCAAATTTTGTGATAGTTAGCCAACAATTCAACATACTCCTCAAAAGAACAGGGTAGACGAGTGCATGAATCAAACTTTGTTGGAGCAAGCAAGATGCATGCTCTCAGTTTATAGATTAGGTAAGGATTTCTAGACTGAAGCTGTAAATACAACTTGTTTAGTGAATCACTCTCACTCGACAACAATTGAGTGTAAGACTCCGAATAAGGTATGAGCAAGTAAATCTTCTGATTATTCATCCTTGAAGGTTTTTGGTTGTCTTTATTTATTGTTATGTCAAAGATGATCAGCTTGATCCTAAGGCTAAAAAAATATTTTTTTGTTGGATATGCTAATGATATTAAAAGATATTGATTATGGTGCCAAGAATTAAGTTACTCTAAAATTTATCATAGTAGAGATGTTACATTTAATGAATCATCTATGATTGATGAGAAGAAAGTCTTTTATGGCTCTACAGGAAAATAAAATGAAGTCTTGGGTTAGATGTAGTTTAGGTGGAGTTAATGGGAAAAACCCCACACAAGTCATCTTTATATTAGTCCTTTTTAGTGGCAAATAACCTATATGTTGATGATGAGATTGCAGAACCAGAAAAAGTTATATTCTATTTCTACAAGGAAAAAGAACATATTAGACCTTTTCAAACATATGACTATATAGATTTAGTAGCCTATGCATCCACAAGAGCTGAGGATATGAGTATTGAGGAGCTTTTTACTTATGATTAGGCTATCATTTCATAGTGAATCTGATTAGTGGATCATGGCTATGACAGAAGAACTCGAATCATTGTACAAAAATCAAACTTGGGATTTTGTGAAATTACTTGAGGTAAAAGGGAATTGAATGTAAAAGGACTTTTAAAAAGAATGAGGGAATACCATAGGTGGAAGGAGCTAAATTTAGGGCTCACTTAGTTGCTAAAGGTGATAGCTAGAAGAAGGGAATTGATTACGATGGAGTTTTCCCTCTAGTTGTGAACCATACTTCTATCATTATGTTGTTCACCATGGTTACTCCATTTGATCTAGAAGTCAAGCAACTTTATGTTAAAAAATGTTTTTCTACATGGTGAACTCAATGGGACAATTTGTCTCCACCAGCAAAATGGTATTCCAAAATAGAGAAAGAATATTATGTTTGTCAATTGAAGAAATCTATGTATGACCTAAAGCAATCTCTGAGACAATGATACAAGAGGTTGGATAGTTTTATGGCCAATCATGGATATTTAAGTTTAGCTTATGATAGTTGTGTGTAATGACTCATTTTTTTATCTTTTACTATATGTGGATAATATGTTGATTGACGTAGATGATATGTCAACAGTACAAGCGTTGAAAAATCAACTCAGTGACAAGTTTAAGATGAAAGATCTTAGTGCAACAAAGAAGATCTTAGGCATGGAGATTAAAAGGTATAGAAAAGTTGAGAAGTTATGTCCTTCACAAAAGAGATATATTGAGAAAGTAATTGAACATTTTGCCTTGTAAAATGTCATGTTACTCGACACTCCTTTAAATAGCTACCTATTTCAAACTCTCAACTTACAACCACCTCAGAAGAACAAATAAAAAGAGATTGATGCCTCAAGTTCCACATGCAAGTACAATTGGTAGTATGATGTATGCCATGGTTTGTACTCTTCCAAACATTACTTAAGTTGCTTAAGCGTGGGTTTAATCTATGATTGAAATTTCACTTCATGAAACTTTGTTGATGGTTTTGTGGATTTTGACTATTTAGGCGATCTTGGCAGTAGGAGATCTTTAACAAGTTATATATGTATACATTTTCTAATCTTGAAATTAGTTGGAGATAGATTCTACAATGAACAGTGACTTTGTCCCACTAAAATGAGTATGTAGCAGCAAGAGAGGCAGTGAATGAAAAAGGTGGCTCATTTGGGAAGTGTGAATAAATTTGCCTTCGCTATCATGTTTATTTTTTTACAATTAAGCAGTTGCAATTTGAACAGTTATTTTGACAAAGTCAAAGCTGAAATTGGAATAGTGTTCACACATTGTATTCACATTGATTAGGAGCTCCTTTTGGCATTTAGTTTAGTTCTAACATTCCAATTTGAAGAGAGAAAGAGAGCATACAAGAGGGGAGAAATAGCTCTAACAATTGAGTTTCGTTCTCATTCTTTTGAGTTTGTTTTTGGGGTGTGTTGGTAGTTCCTTTAGAATATTTGAAATCTCCTATTTGTGGGTAAATAGTTCATTCTCCCATTTGCAAGATTATACCCAAATTTTAATTTATTCATCCTTTGGTAGAGAGTCATTTGTGAGTGCCCATAGACGTAGACAATTTACCAAACCACGTAATTTGTGTCTTATTTTTATGTTATTATCTCTTAATTGTTTTTTCGACATGTTTTTGCCCAACAATTGGTATTACAGCTAAGTTCCGACCTTTGCTCATTTGTTTCAATTTTGAGATAATAACTAGTTGAATTTATGGTGCAAGACCCTTCGACGACACCAACGACAATAGGAGATCCACTAACTTCGTCTACACCATCAATGCCAAGTTCAACAATGTCGACAAATACATTGTTGACAAATGCTAAAGTTAATGTTGAAAAATTCAATGGAACCAACAATTTCACTATGTGGCAATGCGAGATGATGGATGCTCTTTGTTAACATGAGCTTGATATTGCACTTGAAGAAATTAAGTCATTATCTGGATGATGTTGAATGAAATTGGGCTATTTGTAATGCTTGTGTTGCAATCCATTTGTGTCTCACCATGGAATAGAAGTTTCTATATATGAAGGAGACTTCTGCAAGTAAACTTTGGAAGGAATTTGAGAAACAAATCTTAACGAAAAGCTATCATCGATTGTACCTTAAGAAGAAATTGTTTTGTTTCCAGTATCATTCAGGTACAACTATGCACAATCATATTGCATATTTCAATAAGTTGGTAGTTAAGTTGATGAATTTTGAAGAATCCGTTAAAGATGAAGATAAAGCCATTTTGCTTGTAACTTCCCTTCCAAATAAATTTGATCACCTTGTTACTACGATACTTTATGGAAATGACAAAATTACTTTTGAGGAAGTATCCGGTGTTTTGTTTGACAATGAGATACGAAAGAAAGACTAGAAGGAACATATAAATTATTTAGCAGAATAAGCCTATATTATTAGAGGTCCTGTTGAAAATAATAAGCCTAAAAAGATGGGTAGATCTCGTTTGAAGGGTAGACTTGCTAAAGATGAATGTGTCTTTTGTCATTGGAAGAAAGATTGTCCAAAGCTGTAGAAGAAAGGAACTGTTGTATCTAAAGTATGTGTAGTCGAAAATGACGATTCAAAATATTCCCTAGCTTGTATTTCACCAATGACACATACTGATGGATGATTGCTTGACTCATGATGTTCATTCCACATGTGTTCTAGAAACGAATAGTTCTTAAGTTTTCAAGCAATTGATGAAAGTGTTGTCTACCCAATTGATAATCAACCTTGCAAGATAGCTAAGATAGGCTCAATCCACTTAAAATATCATGATGGATACCAAGATGGGGCTCAATTAGTAACAACTCACAAGAGATAACTGTGAATTGTTTTACAAGTCACAATGTTGCATATTACTTCAACGACCTCTTGCCACTTTCATCTTTTAATTGTTTTCATAAAAACAACTACAAATCACCAAAATAAATTTCACTACTTGAAAAATCATTAGGATAGAAAAACATAATATATTTTAGAGAATAATAAAAAGAGTGTTTATGATCAAAGTTTCAAGAGAGAACAAAAGTTTAGAAAGCCATATATTGAATGCTGATCTTATTTAATTTCAAACTAAACTTAATTACAAAGAAACTAAGAAGGTCTTATAGGCTTGAAGATCCTTCACGGATTTGAAAACCAAAATACAATATAGTACAATCCTAGAAAGATCTTATCTAAAATTACTTTATAAAAGTAACTTTTACAAAGTCTCATTATACAAACAAAACATAGGACGTAAAAGTCTCTTAATACAAACAAAACAAATGACAAGTATGACTAAAACTACTTTTTGAAAAAAGTAACTTTATCAAAAGTTTTTTTTATTGAGAGCATAACATGCCAAACTGCTTTAATAATGACTTTATCGAGAATCTTATCCTTGATTGTGATACATGTATGAATCTTCAGAGAATGATTCATCCCAATATAGGTCAAATCCTTCCCAGTTGATATTTTCATCATTTCCAGCTAGCTATAGGATCTTGACTTTTTCAAAACAGATCTGTATCAATTGCTTCTTGCTTCTGATTGCATGATAGCTTTTCTTGCGGTTCCAAAAATGTAGTCTCTAGTTGTGGTCCTTTTTCATATGGCATCTTCATCCCGTGTTAAGAGATAAAAGATTTGTAGATAGCTTCATTAGCTTGTTTTATCTCTTTTTCCATTGATACATCATTCAAAGAACACATGATAGAAACGAATGTATAAACTTTTTTGCAGGAGCAGTTGTTGCTCTACAGCCATAAGAAGTTGCACTCAGTTTACAATTTTATAAATATATGACCTATTGACAATGTAAACCCAAAAAATCCTGATTTTGTATTGTTCAGCCAAGAGAACGGGGACTTGACAATCATATCCATTCTAAAGAAGACATAAACTAGATTAAATAACTATATAGATAGTCAGATGTATTCTTTGGATCTAAGAGATAGAATCACAATTCATGAATATTAATTTCTATGGCATGATGATATAAAACATAAATACACCACATATAACAATATCCATTTTGAGTTATTTCTGATGAGATATTAATTATATTATTCCATGGACTCTCAAAGTTGAAGGAGGGTTTTTTTACAGTGAACTGGATTTTCTGTAATAAACATAGCAAAATACATGTACAGATTTTCTCTTGCATATTCAATGAAATGAGGAATTGATGGATTTTCAGGTAATCATGGAGGAAATCGAGGAGGCATTCCTAGTGAATGAGAGGGATAGGCTTTTCAATAGATGAAGTTATTAATAATGGGAAAACATGTTGAAAAGCTTAAAGGAAGAGGGATTTGGGTCTGGATAATATCAGGGCCGACCCTGAGATTTTGGGGCCCAAACATACTTTAAATTGTATAAAACATATGAAGCAAAACATGCAATCTTTATCGTGATGAACGGTGAACCGGACATCTTTTATCACAAAATCAATCCTAAAAGCTGAAAAGATTTACCCATATCCAAAAAAGAGAGAACGTTATAGAGAGAGGAAGAGAAAATTGAGCTCCTAATCCATGTGAAAATAATGTGTGAACACTATTCCAATTTCAGCTTTGATTTTGTCAAATAACTATTCAAATTGCAGATGCTTATTTTGCAAAAAAAAAAAAAAAGAATGATTTTGCTGCCAAATTCATTTCACACTCACCAAATGAGCCCATATTTTTCAAATCTCCTCCTTGGCGAATTTTCATCATCCATACACAGAGCACCAACCAATGTGCCTCATGGCGCCATCAAACTTGAAAATTGTTGATCAAGTTTGAACTGAGTTAACTTGATTCCTAAAATAACTTTGGTCAATGCATATGCAGGATTTTATTAGTCTTGATCTTCTTAACTACAACTCCACCTTCTTGCATGATAGACTTGGTTCTATTCCAATTGAATAAGGCTCTGACTATCACAATATATTGTCACTTGCTTCTGATCAACTCCCAAGTCTTCGAGCAACCCTCGTAACCAAATTGTTTCTATTGTAGACAAGGCAATTGTAGACTGTAAGGTAAATTTCCAACTATCTAGTGTTTTTGCAAGAGCAAAAACATAACCAATAGTTGATCTACGTTTATCGAGATCACCTACAAAATATGAATCGTAGTATCCAACTATTTACTAACCAATACTATCATCTTTCTCAAATTTTAAACCAACATATAAGGGTTTTAGAACATACCTCAAATTCCATTTCACAACTTGTCAATGCTCTTTTCTAGGATTATGGATGACTCATCCCAATTTGAAGAGAGAAAGAGAGCATACAATAGGGAGAAATAGCTCTAAGAATTGGGTTTCTTTCTCATTCTTTTAAGTTTGCTTTTTGAGTGTGTTTGTAGTTCCTTTGGAACAATTGAAATCTCTTATTTGTGGGTATTTGGGTAGAGAGTTCACCCTCCCAATTGTGAGATTATACACAAGTTGTAATTTCTTCATCCTTTGATAATGAAGTCATTTGTGAGTGCCGATGAACCTAGGCAATTTGTCGAAGCACATAAATCTTTTATATCTTTTTTTTCTATTATTATTATTTTTATTATCTCTTAATTGTTTTTTCAACCCGTTTTCGCCCAACAGTAAAGAAGGCCATAAGGTGTTAGCAAGCTTCAAGTTAAGCAATGAGATGGTTTAGTGATCTTTTATGACAACCATAATACTATACTTTTGATAAAAAGTCAAATGTATTATGAAAGGAATAAACATATTGATGTTAGATATTATTTAATCCGTGAGTTAATTGTTGAGTACAAGATTATCGTAAAAAAAGTCAGAACTAAAGACAATACACCTGACAAGTTAACTAAGCCCCATTCCCGACAACAAGTTCAAGCATTGCTTGGATTTGTGTGGCATTCATTGACTGACTTCTTCTTGGAGGATGGGATGGAGCAATGAGAGAAGCAGTTTGATTTGTTCAATGGAGGAGTTCACTACTCGGTGAACTTTGGTGCTCAATAAAGCGAGTTTTAGTGAGCTCTTTGCATGGCTAGGCAACCTCTAATGCTCCTCTGTTGAAGCAAACTTGCATGAGCTATGTTGTTCGCCTTTGTGCGCGCTTGTATGTGAGCTCTATTGTGCAAACTTGTGCGAACATAAAGATATTAAACAGAATAATTTTGCAAACCGAGTCTGTTTAACGTAGGCTTAGGGTTATGATTGGGAAAACTGTTTGGCCTTTTGAAATTCAAGCGAAGGTGGAGATTTCTTAAAATATATATTGAATTTAGTCGCTGCCAAATTCAGTTTCCTACTGAGGCTCGATTTTCTTATTTCTTCAAAATTTGTTATCTACATAAATATCTTGTTTTATTAGGCAAGGATTGTTCTAATCAGGCAATGATCATTAAAGTTGGACTAGTATAATTATCTCTCCTTTTATGAGATTGACAAATGGGCTGACGGCTTGAAATAGCCCTGTACTCAGCCTCTTGCCTTGGTGAAGTTTTTCCTGCTTGCCTGTGGACATAAATCGCTTCTATCGAACTATGTAAATTTTGTGTTCTTGTGTTTGATCTCTCTTTTTATGTTGATTTCGTTCTTTGTTTAGATCTATATTCTTATCAAAACATGTTTTTACAGCATGTTGAATAGTGATTCTGGCACTGGCAAATACATCTGATCACGAGAAGGTCTTGCTGGAGGGAATATAAGGCTAACAGAGATCAAAGAGAGACACAACTTACTGGCCGGCCTTAAGGGAAGGGATACAGATGATTACTAAGGTTTGCATTTATCATAAACAATGTAATCAATGTTATTTTTCTGTAAAGTACAAAACAAAATTCGAGGTTCAATTACTCAACAAGCTCCCTGAAACATTGAATTTGTTATATAACAGTTGTTTTTACAGGATATTTTACTCTATTAGCTGAATAGCAGCTATGGCTGGTATTTTTTCTCTCAATTTTTGTGTTAGAGCTACACGAACAGTCATCACTCCAGCTGCAGGTCCAGTAAGTCTAACCTTGACCACATAATCATTAATCTGAACTAGTTCCAATTCTCCACCACCAGTGCCAGCAAGATAGGGCCTAATTTCTGAAAGGACCTGTATAATGAGGAAGCAAATATGTTAGCAGTTCTCAATTCTGAGTTTCTAGAAATGCATAAAAGATGGAATCAATTTCCAAATCATAAGTAGAAAACATGTAAGATATTTCATAATCTATGCTGTATCAGTTTTCATACAAGAAAAAGTAATATTCAGTATTTACCAATATCCAATTTAACAACAGGAGAAAAATAAGAATAGATGAGCTGACATATTGTGGCTGAGAAGGATTGTTATTTAGTTAAAGAAACCTAAACGGTTTAACTGAATATACTGACCCTAACAGTCTAATAATGATGGACCTCATATGAGAACTGCAGAATCAGAATCAGCAACAGTTGATCACACACATGCATGGAAGTCACCAGAGTAGGACTGTTGTATAGCAAACGAAATACATTTGCTACCAGATAAATTCGATGTACTCATTTTCTGCAATCTTACTGACAAGGTAAGGCAAAACTCAAGAAGAATAATTAATCCCTAGTTCCTGGGTTTTGTTGCATAATCTATTCAAGAATATCAGTTTCTGTGTAGAAGTCCAAATTTCGCTCCAGTTTGGTGGGAAAGACGAAAGAGAGGAAACTACAATAGCCCTCTATAGATTAGAATAATGATATCAAACAACACACATCTTTCAAAAGTGATCAATTTTAACAGGTACCTTCTCAACATTTTCCTCATTTAGTTCAAGGCCAGTTTCAGTGTCAATAATCTGCTCCACTTCCAGTATTTCTGGAATCTTATCGCGAAGCCGAGTTTCAATTCCCATCTTCAATGTCATTGTGGAACTGGGACAAGAACCACATGCTCCTTGTAGCTTTAGTACTACAACAAGACCATCAATCTCATGTAAGGCTACGTTCCCTCCATCAGCCATAAGGCTTGGCCTTACTTCATCCAAAACTTTCTCAACATTATCCTCAGTAAGCGGCAGAACGCAGCTTGGTGAAACCACAGAGCCTTCAGAAATTAGTAAATTAAGATTTTAAGACTTTATATAAGCTCAGTCAGGACTAAGGCGGCTAGCAAAGGTAAAACATTCCAAAACCAAAAAACCCCTTTCTCTTTAGTTCTTGGCTCATCCAAATCTCGAAATGCTAGAATTGAATTCTATATATCACAAGCCAGTTATAAATTTAACTATCTGATTCTACTTTTCTTTGTCCCTCAGTTGGATTTTAGCTTGAGAAAGCCTCTCAAAACCAACGAATTCCCATAGACGGAACTTGTAGATGTAATGGTAAGTATCAGTTACCTGCATACTTTCGATGTCTTCCAGTCGAATTGAAACACAGAAACTGTCTAGACTTGAATTGGCCACTTAGAAAGGAAGTTTCTTTTGATGAAAATGAACTGTTTTCTGAAATGGGACTCTTCATGAGGCAAAATAACACAAGAAACAAAACGTAATTAAATCAATAGCCTTTTTGCTGAAATTCAGTAGAAAAAATTCATACTTGCATGCCCTAAAATAACTTTCCAGATCAAAATTCTTTGGTAATTATACCTTGAAGAAAGATAGATGAGCAAGATGGGGCTGCTGAGATGAACATTTTGTTGCTGATGATGAGGTTGTGGATGGTTTTAGACAATGGGTTTGAGCAGAAAGTGCACACATTTTACTCCTTTATTCTCAGGGTACCAAAATATGAGACCCCATTTAGCTCAAGAACTGATTATTTTGAGAATAAAGTATGCATTTTGATATCTACAGGAAAATCTTGTTAACTGATGCAAGGCAATTTGATTGGCTGATGAGTGACCAAGATGGAGAACAGTTGAGAAACTGTTTGTATGGATAGAATCTCTCGGTTCTTAAACTGGGGGTAATATGTAGCCACGTCAAGTATACAAAAATCACAGAGCCGCACAAAGAAAATTTTAAAAGAAAAGGGGGGCAAAATAAGGAAAATAATGGTATAAAAAGTCTTTCTGCAAAGCTGAGAAGGCTCAAGTCAAACAATCTAAACTACAAAATGCAAATCTATTTCCTTTTCGTACTTTTGTGTATCAAACACTAATTTTCTGGATTAAGTAATTTATATACTTTAGCTATTGAGCTATTTAATTGCGTGGCAAATGAGAATTGTTGTTCTCTGGCATCGATCAGTGAATTCTAGACAAAAGAACAAGAAATGGATGACTTTTGCTTACAGTAGGGATCAATTCTGTGGCATTCTCTGCTAGTCCTGGGTGAAGATTTCGGGGCTCTCCTAGGATGGAAATTTGCGAGACTGTTTGAACTAATTCAGAGGAGAGGAGGTACGCATGCCCACGACAACTGCAGCTAAAAGGCACCATGATATGAATATAGGAAATTTTATTTAGGAGTTCAGAAGTGAAACATGTGAACTTGAACATCTATTACTCTTTTTTTCTTTTTTTAAGAAATTTTTGCTGATTATTGATTATCAATTCTTGTGTCAATCCAAAAAGCTAATCTACATTCACCATTGTGTCATTAGGACTTCTATGGCTGTTCGAGTAGTCAATATCTGCAACTAAGATCCGTGCAACAAAATTTGGCACTCCCTTTACTATTCGTTTGAAATCTTGGAATAACTGGATTTACAGAAGACGATGTTTCTGATTGATAAAAAGCCAGAAAAGACCTGCAAAACTACTTGAAGATCAATAGGAGATTGAAGGAATCCAATTCAGATTGGATAGTTGTTTGTGTGTTGAAAAACAAAGTCCTGACTGCATGTTCCACTTGTAAACTTGCTTTCCATTGATAGAATTTCCTTGAGAGAATTGTTCACTCTCGACCATGGAAAAGTTACTGCACATCAAATAAGAGCCTTTCAAAGTGAAACAAACCCGACCAAAACGAGTGCAACTCCTACACAGATCAAGTTATCTTGCCTCCTGTTTATTAGTAGTAAGCTATCAACCAGTAACAGAAAACAGAAGACAAACATTGAAAATTAAGCAAATAGGAGGATCCACAAAATACAAAGGTTCAAGAATTACGGGTTACAATGGCACTCAAACCACCAATAAAAGGGACACAAGAAATTACCATTATAAAATATGCAAATAGGTGGATCCACAAAATAAAAAGCTTCAAACATGCATAAAAGAACAAGTTTTCATACTACTAGTTAATGTTGCTAATGGCATTCAGCCAAAAGCACTACGAGGCTGAATAGTAAAAGACTTCATACAGAGCTCATCCTTCTCATCTCAATTGTTCTCTTCCTCCCGTTTCTCATCCACACACTCATATCCCTTGGGTTCAATGAATAAAGGTACTATCTCATTTGGTATGGCTGCTAGTGTTTGTTCTCCTTCATTCTGCAAAGCTAAACTCTCAATGTATGTAACTGATGCTAAATCATGGCGGGGTTCCCAACTAGATCCAAAATCGCCTAGCTCTGTAATGTGTTGTGTTCTTGGATCATATGAAACCAATTGTACTGTTCTATGTGTCATTTCTCTTACCAACAATATACTACCATTCTTCCTAAATCCTAAGACTCTTGAATACGAATGTTGAACTTTTTAGTCCAAAACTTTCCTACACCATATTCTTCCCATCACCCAAATACAACCAGAGATCAAAACAATTGACTCTTCATAAACTGCAATGCCAATTTCCAATATATTCCGCTTAGCCAAGTCATTAGGAAGCGGCATTTCAACAAACACCTCATCAATGATATCAAACACTAGTATTAGATTTCTGATCCATTTTCCACCACTCATTTTTCACCACTCGATTGATATGCAATCCAATGCACCCTACTATTAAGAAATGTATATTGGTAATTCAGTCCTCTCACAAAAGTTCGGATTGAGCTGCCATTAATCTCCCTCCATATCCTTGTACTTAGTGATAAAATCTCAACAATTGGTGGCAACTGATCCCCATACTCCTCTTGAAAATAGGTGATTTTCACAATTTTAAAATCATTACCTTTCGGATCATATCAAAACCCAACCAGAGTATTGTAAGGCCCCATATCACAACAATATACTACCACCACATCCTTCTCAGTGAAGGACTCCGTAACACAAATCGTTCTCTGTACTCAAGAAAATCATCAGAAAGGAAACCATGCCATTGCTAGAACCAGCAACTCTAAAATATCTGTCCCATTGACCACGAAACAGGATCACTATTTTGATATCCTTGTCAACAGTGAAAGCTTCATTGTCATGGTGAACTGAATAAAGTTCTGCATTTTGTTCTTCAAAGAAGCGTCTAACAAGAATTTGGGTGCAGGGGTTTAGACTGGAAGGCATGTTGGGTATGTATAGCAGCAAAATCTAGGCTTGATATTAGTTAATTCCATGATTTGGATACGCACCTGAATTGAGGTAGAGATTTGGAGGGACCTTTTTGAGAATTTGAGTCACCAGTTCTAGAAGGATGAAATCTGACATCTTCCTTTCTAATTGTTTGGAGAGACCCTTTTCTTTGGTACAGAGAACGATTTGTATTACTAAATTCTTCATTGAGAAGGATGTATTCTCTTCCCTTGCCTCGAACACTTTTCGATAATGTAAGTCATTAGAACACTCTAGTTAGGTTTTGATATGATTCGAAAGGTAATGATTTTAAAGCTATGAAAATCATCTATCTTCAAAGGGAGTATGGGGATCAGTTGCCACCAATTGTTAAGACTTTCTCATTAAGTACAAGGAAATGGAGGGAGATTAATAGTAACTCGATCCGAACTTTTGTGGGAGGACTACATTACCAACATGCATTTTTCAATGGGAGGGTGCATTGGATTGCATATCAGTCGACTGGTGGAAAATGAATCAGAAATCTAATACTAGTGTTTGATATCATTGATGAGGTGTTTGTTGAGATGCCGCTTCCTAATGACCTAGTTAAGGGGAGAATGCATAGAAATTGGCATTGCAATTTATGAAGAGTCAGTTGTTGTTTTCCATTCTGGTTGTATTTGGGTGATAGAAGAGTATGGTGTAAGAAAGTCTTGGGCTAAAAAGTTCAACATCCGTCTTCAAGAAGTGTCAAGAAGAGTCTTGGTTTTTATGAAGAATGATAGTATATTGTTAGCAAGGGAAATGACACATAGAACACCACAATTGGTTTTATATACGATCCAAGAACACAACACATTACAGAGCTGAGAGTTTTTGCTATGAGGAGGGTTATCCTGCAAAAATGGGAACAAAAGTGTTAAGAGGACTGAGCTTCTAAATGATTTCTACTGGCAGCTTTCACCATATAAGACTCCCAATGATTATAACTCAGAGTTGAGACTCTCTTTTCCAAACTATCAGCTATATATGGTTATGCTAATGGAATGAAAGCAAATGTAAGTGAAATTATCAGGCATATGTGGAAAGAAATGACGTAAATTACATGACTGCAAAGCAATAACTCCTCTTTTAAGCTCATGACAATAGAAGCAAATTTGGCAGGCACGAAGACCCCCGAATGACTAATCTATAATGCATCAGGCCTTGAGCTATTATTCTACACTAAGAAAGAAGTTACTTGATCCTCAAAGAGTATCATGTGAGTGGTTCTTTCTGAATATACTGTCTCTTTTTCTATGAATCTTTTAGATTTTAAGACTAAGAACTAATGCTATTATCCATAAAGATTGGCTGAGTTAAATGACTTTAAGAAACTCAAATCAAATACATGCTAAATGCGAGTCCACTGAACTATGTGGAAATTATCATTGTATTCATCTTTTTTCCTTTTGTCTACTTTCTCTGTGGTTGTAACCAAATGAGTATTTTGCATGATTCACGTCCAAAGCTGACAAGTTTTGTGGCTGTTTTTACAAACTGCATATGAAGTTTTAAGGTAGAATCAAGAAGATTAGTGAGTTCTCATACACCACTGAAGAGCTTTAGCAAAGAAGACAAATAGTGCAATCTATAACTCACTGCAAGAGCTTAGTCTTAAAGTGCATTTATCAACTTCAGATTTCAGTATTTGAAGAGCCAATTGAGATAGTATATCATTTCAAGAGTCTACATATCTCAGATTACTTATGTAGAAGAAAAAAAATATAGCAGGCATATCATTAATCTTTACGATTTCACTTTACTCCATTCAAGTGTTGTTCGTATATAAGATGAGTCTAAATGTAATTGCAGATCAAATAAAACTAAAGTAGATAAGCCTTCACAGAGTAATACAAGAAAAGACAGTATCAAACATGCTTCTGAGTGCAGTATAGTATTCAGATATATTTCCTCTCAAAATAATGAAATTGCAGTAGAAAACAGTCTCCTGTTCCCTTGTCATGATTAAAATGTTAAGCATGAATTTGTTATACAAAGTAGTATCTCCATCCCAAAAAATATAAATAATTTTGACCTTTTACACATGTATTAAACATTCCTAAAATACCCTAAACTTAATTTTCTATTTCTTTATGTAACTACAATTTTCACTCTCTTTACTCTATTTGAAAACATAATTCAAGAAATATCTAGTACTTGTAATATTTTAATATTTTAAGACCACACTAAAGGGCATATGTTTACGAAGTTAGTTTCGGCTATTTTTCTATATGGACTGAAATAATAAGGCTTTTTTCCCATTTCCTAATTCACATGCTTCCAAGTTTTTGTAATAATGAAATCTTGCACCCGAGTTTTACATTGCTTGCGAGCAGGTAGAAACTTCTCCCTAAACTATAAAAAAGTGCCCCTGTTACTCTTCTACCATTTCATAAGCTTTTGTCTTAAATTCTTCATAAAATCAAGAATATTACCACCTGCCAGAGAGAAGTAATTCATCGCTTAATTCAACAATCATTCAACTTTGTGACGTTAACTAGAGTTGAACAAATGCAGCATTTTCTTTAAAGGCTAAAAAAAAACAAAAAACTTAGAAATCAAAACATGGGTTTCAGTTTGCACATTCTTTCGCTCTTGTTGTTATTATAATATACTATATGTATATTTTTATATTTCTTTAGGAAAAAAACTAGACCTCGTTGTAAAACATACTTACCTTCACGGGAATCGACTGTCTTAAGCTCGGAAGTCAATTCATTTCTATAAAGATGGATTATAGCTGGGCCTGGCGCGTTCCTTCTTTCTTCAAACCTTTCACGCTGGGGTAAATCCCGCAACGCTACAGGCAGCTCCTTCCAGCTGTTAGTGTTTGGTTACATAAGAATACGATAGTGAAGGGAAGAAGTAAAACCACTTTTTGTTTGGACTTGTTAGATAAGGTGGTAGGGACGAGGGACTTAAAAATAAATAAATTAATTAAAAATGAGGAAATATAACTAGATAAGCCTTGTTTGGTTTGAAAGGGAATTCTTTTTCCTTTTTTTTAATAAAACAATGATAATTTGGTACGTATGCCCTATATATTTCCTTCCTTTCAAATCCTCAATTTTGAGGGAGGAAAAAAAATAAATATTTTATTTTTCCCTCCTTTCCAATTTTGAGAGCTAAACAACAGATTTTTTTTATAAAAAAAAAAAAAAAACTTCCCTCCTCTCTAAACCCCTCGAACCAAACATAAGCATGATAGAAAACCCCAATTCTTGTCGTAACTATCAATTAGTTACAGCGGGACTCCCTTGGGCAGTAGCCCAACCCCAAATAAAAAAAAATTATAATTAGAAATTTAAAAATCCTAACCTCAACTCAACCTAAAAAAAAATTAGATTTCAGGAGGCCCAGCCTTAAAATATATATATATATATATATATCAAAAGCCCAACGCTTTTCTCAGCATCTATTCCTTCTTTTCCTATTTCCTATCTTCTGTTTTCCCTCTTTTCTTTCCCTATAGTTTGTTTGTTATAGTATAAAATCTATGTGTTAGAGATGGAATATGTTATCTTGATCAAAAAATAGTTTTTAGTTTTCTTTAATTTGATATGTCATTATTAACATACTTGTGCATTTGTTATTTTTACTTATTTTTTTATTAATTACTTATATTTAATTATATATAAATGTGTATATAAATATAGATATATAATTTATAATATTAAATTGTCAAACAATACAAATTAAAATCATTCTTAATATTAAAATATAAAGCATGACATATTTCAACATTAAAGCTCTAACATTACACATCAAACTTAAAATACATCAAAGTAAAACTTCTACGAGACAGTAATCTCTCGTTCACAATTTTAACTCTAAATCAATTTCATTCGGATTTTTGTTTTGCATATTACTATTCACGTTCCAATTGATTAGAGGTATCTCAGAATCAAATTGCAAGATAAAAATTTACAATTTATCTAACAAATCCTTTGTTGAGGTTGTTACAACAAAAATACTTCGTCCAATAGGAGATAACAATCTATGTTCAACGGCTAAATCAAGAAATGATATCAAACCATCCAAGAAATTATTCACATTAAAAATGCTAATTAGTTTAGTGTGCAATTTGAGGTTGGACCAAGAAGAAGTGATATTAAATAATTATTCCAACATATCATAACCTCTCGGTAAAGTTATGAATGCATCAGCATATTGCATATGATAACAATTCGTTTATATATAGAATTTGTTTGTATTTCAAAATCCAATTGTCTTGTCATAAACGGTATTAAGTGCAATTGGAATTATACCTACTGTGAGATCATTCATATTATGATCTGCTTGAGGAACTACTCCTATTATTCTAGAGTTGTCTCATCCATAAATGAGATCAATATTGCGAGTGATTAATATTCTTTCCAATTCCAATGTGACCGACACATGAAACTTTGTTCACAACTGTCACACCTCAAAAAAGACTAATTATTTTTACTTTTTGTATTGGATTTCGTTTGATTTTTTTTGTTTGTTGAGAAGTTGAAGGGTCACAAGTTTGCACACGTTTGGATGATGTGTCTTTTATAAGTATAGATTAAATGTAAGAAAAAAATTTATAAAAAAGAAGAACTACAAAAAGAAATATAGAGATCTTGTTGATTTATAATAAAGAAGAAATAAATAAGAAATTTTTTCAAATTAATAAACTCTTTATATATAGAGAAACATACACACACACACACACACATATATATATATATATATATATCTTCCATTATTTTATTTGTATATTTTATCAATAGATTCAATTCAATTTGAATTTAATATCTCATCATCTTTACCAATTCATCTTTTTGATGATTTTAACAATTTTTAACAATTTTAATAGAAGAAATTAAAACAAATCCTCGGCAACGGCACCAAAATTTGACGACGCCTGTGGTACGACTCTTAAATTTAAACATAACAATTCCTATGTAGATAGGGAAAGTAGGGATCGAATCCACAGAGATTTGTCAACTCTTAAATTAAAATCGTTAATCGGAAAAGGTTTTGGAGGTTTTTTGGTATTTTGAGAATAAGGAAATGACAACAATTAAAATAATATATTTTTGAGGTTTTGGATTTTGTAAACAGAATTAAAACGAAATTTGGAATACAAATGATATAAAAAGCGTTAGTAAGGAACTAATATCAAGTTATATTTTTCATGAGATTAATCATAGATAGATACATTATTAAGTAGTTGGTTTTAGAATCCCGATCAGCTCAGACAGATTCCTATCCTTACAAAATAGATTAATCCCGATTAGCTCAAACAGATTAATCACTAAGTTAATTAAACACCACTACCAACCAGCGTGTATAGGATGCTCAATCAAATTGCATTAAACAAATAAGGCATCACCAACATTAAATTGTATATAACAATCAGCTTAATTATATACAATTTAAATTATATAATTTCGCTACTAATTTAATTAAGTCAAGAGCTGCAACTCAATTAAATTAATAGATGCTACTTGAATCATTAATACAATATTAATAATCCTAGATATATAATCACATTCATTAACTAGATTGTCAATCCAATTAATTCACACAAAACATGAATTATATAAATACTTAATTAATATATATAAGTATATTAAATAAATACACACACACACACATATATATATATATATAAAGAAAGATTGGATTTATATTAACTAAAGAAATTAGGCGGTTCAACCGGCCATTTAAATAAATTAAACTAAAAGTATGGAGGCTCGGCCTTCCATAAAAAAGAATTAAAGACATAAAAATATATTAAACTAGTTAGGAGGCTCGGCCTTTCATAATATATAGAATAAAAGACATAAAAGTAAATTAAATTAATAGGTGGCTCAGCCATCTAATTGCGATATTTAAAGTGCATAAAACAAAATAAATAAAGACTAGGCGGGTAAACCGACCATAAGTCCAGTTAAATAAATCCAAATAGAAATTAAGTACAAAGAAAATTATCTCATAATCCCATTTATTAATAACTTAACACATATCCTTGGTAACAAAAGAAAATTACTCACAATACATATTTAATAAATATAAGATGAAATTTATAAACATTAGAAAGAAAATTTGAAAGATAAACTCCCCGGAAATATTGAAATTATCCGGACAGAATTTCTTTACTAAATATTACAAAAAGCCTTGAAATGTTATTCTAAAAAATCTGGAAAATATACTAAGATGAAGACAATAACAAAAGAAATAAATTGCAAAAGAAATGGAGAAGATTGGAGCTAAATTGGTGTCTAAATCATAAAAATAAGTTCCCTATTTATAGCCACAAAAATCAGGGGCAAAATGGTCATTTTGCACCTCAAAGTCTTGAAAATTTAGTTGGTGGCCTAATTTCCCCAACTTCGCCACATGTCACGTCCTCATTGGTCCAAATTGCGGCTTCTAGAAGCGCCACTTGTCACATTCTGATTGCGCCACATGTCATCTTCGCCACATCATCCGATGATATATATATATTTTTTAAAAAACTTCTCAAACATTTCTTCTTCTTCTTTTTATCTCCATAATGAACTAAAATATACTAAAAAACTTACAAACAAAGAAATAGAAGGGAAACATGAAATATATCCATTAAATAACATAATTAACCGATTTTCAAACAAAATATAGTCATTAAATAACATAAAAATCAGTTAATTTATGAGTACATCAATTACCAACTCTTTGACATTCATTACAAGATTTAACAAACTAATATGCATCTTTGTTAAGAGTAGGCCAATAAAATCCACTTTCCATAATTTTTCTAGCAGTTCGTTTTGGTCCAAAATGACCTAATTGAATGATAGGTGATGAAATTAATTTCTCTTTCAACAGTTTAAATGCATGTTTGCAACCTTCATTAAAATTGAATTTATGTTCTTTTTGTAATAGTTTGCATAAAGGTTGAACAGTTTTAGAGAAATCTTTAATAAACCTTCTATAGAATCCAGCATAGCTTATGAAGGATCTTACCTCTCTTACCGTAATAGGATAAGGAATCAATTTAATCACATCAATCTTGGATTTATCAACAACCAGTCATTTTGGTGAAACTACATGCCCTAAAAAAATTCCTTGTTCTACTATAAAATGACATTTTTCATAATTAAGAACAAGGTTAGTTTCAACACACCGTTTAAGCACAAGTTCCAGATTTTCTAAATATGAATCAAATGAATTTCCATAGAAGGTAAAATCATCCGTGAAAATCTCAATGATATTCGTGACAAAATCAGAAAATAAGGACATCATGCATCTTTGAAAGGTAGCAGGTGCATTGCAAAGACCAAAAGACATTCTTCTATAAGCATAAGTACCAAATGGGTAAGTAAAAGTAGTCTTACCTTAGTCTTCTGGGGCAATAACAATTTGAAAATATTCAGAATAATCATCAAGGAAACAATAATGAGAACGACCAGATAGATGTTCTAACATTTGATCCATGAAAGGAATGGGAAAATGGTCTTTTCTAGTTGATGCATTTAGTTTCCTGTAGTCTATGCAGACTCTCCAACCATTTTGCACTATAGTATGAACTTTCTCACCTTCAGAGTTCTCCACAATAGTTATTCCACTTTTCTTTGGAACAACATGTACAAGACTTACCCAATGCGAATCTGTAATTGGATAGATGACACCAGCATCAAGAAGTTTAAGAATTTCAGCTTTTACTACTTCCATCATAGGAGGGTTTAGTCTCCTTTGTGACTCTCTGGTTGGTTTAGCTCCATCTTCTAATAATATACGATGCATGCATGTTGATGGGCTAATACCTTTAATGTCGGCTAAAGTCCAGCCGATGGCAATTTTGTTGTTTCTAAGCACAGAAACTAACCTCTCTTCTTGGGAAGATGAAAAATTATTAGCAATAATAACAAGTAAAACATTACCTTCACTCAAATATGCATATTTCAAATGAGAAGGTAAAGTTTTAAGCTCAAGTGATGGGGGACAAACAACAGATGGTAAAATTTTATCATCTGAGCTAAGTAATGCAATTTTAGAATTACTAACGGGACATGCAGATAAATCATTGACAGCTTGTTTAAGTTCATTGTCACATTCCACTAAGATGAAAATAATAATAAAATAAAGAAATTACAAAAGAAATGGAGAAGATTGGAGCTAAATTGGTGTTCAAAAATCAGGGGCAAAATGGTCATTTCGGATGCCTAATTTAGTCAATGGAAACTGAGAAATTGGAAATTTGGATTTGTAAGAAAATGCATCATTGAGTTAGGAAAATATAAGCAAAGAAATTAATGGATAGACTGAATGGTTCTCATTGTTGTGTTCATATTTGCCTCATGAAAGCTATACTCGAGTTACCGAGATTCCTTAAGTATTTAAACCATAAACTTGAAATGATTTCTATAAGTTGATATTGCTCTCAAGCTGTTGATGGAAATTGAGGGAATAACGGTAAGTTCTAACTGAATTACATGTTATGCCTATGGTAAATACTGGATGCGGAATAATAAATTGATTCCTCTTGCTTTGATTTTTATAGATTCAAAAATGTTTCTACATGCCACTCAAATCGTTTACTATTGGAGCTTGCATTTAATTATGATATAACGTCAGATGGAAAATGCAGAGTATTGTTTAATTTTATCTGTTTATCTGACCTTTTATAACTAGTTTCCTTTGTTAATTCATCATATGTCTAGATGGTGAACAAATGATGAAGGACTGGAGTAGAACTGATCTGAGCTGAATCAAGACTTTTGCTTCAAGATTTCATTCTTTGCTACAAAATGGCCAACATTCCGGATCGAATACTGGTAAATCCCCTTATTTATTTCTTCTTTTAAAAGAAAAAGTTAATTTGCATTGAAATTCTCATTATTAGGGTTTATTTTTATTCTTTCAATTAAATTACTTCACTGTTATTGTTGCTAAAAAAACTTGTAATCATAATATTCTATTTTGACATAACTGTATATAACTGTAAATAATTTATCCTCATTTATAATTTTGTTCAGTTTCAGGGTAATTTCTGTGATGAACCATCCAAGTTTTATATTACTACAGTGTATGAAACCATTGCACATGGATATTTAGAAGAGTATGTTGAAGCGTGCAGTTTTGTTTCTACCTTTGGATCTGACAAATTGGATTTCTTAAAACGAAGAGACGTATCCTTCATACCATGCTATGATGCTGAAGATCAAATTAGAATATTTAAAAGTCTTTCCGGAGTTCATTCCTCCAGATTTATGACTCCCATGGGAAAAGTCAAATCAGAAAATCCAGACAAATACTGGATCGTTATTCCGAGAGTGGATGAGACTCTGACATCATTCAAAGATGGTAAAGACGTTTGGGTAGAGGGGAGACTGACACCCGATTTCTTAAAAATATGCCAGTAAGTGCTGCAGATTTTTATTGTTTTATTTATTATTTTTCATCACTAATATGCAAAGGATTCATTTATTTCTTTTTGGTTGAAGGGAGCTTGTGTCAGGTCTGTTGGAACTGCACAGTGCAGGCAAAATATATAATGGTGGCCCAAACTTTGTTTTGGAAGGTGATGAAATTTTTATGCAGAGTAAGATGCCCAAGCTTGCAATTATTAGAGGAGACAATATATCTGTTTTTCGAAGGACAGAAACATTTAGAGCTGCAGTATGTCAAGATGGAGAATGCTTGAAGACATTCATCCATATTTTTTTTGGGGACAGTGGTAACCAGTTGGAGCTTGATCACTTCCTTAATGCTACCTTCGAGTAAGTTTGTGTACATAAATGTGTGTGTATATATATATATATATATATATATATATATATGTATTTTAAATTTCTAAATGAGGTATTTATGGAATAATTTATTTTAACAGTTGGCCTATATTGTATCACCCGATACTTTTATCGGAGGAAATGCCTTTTCTACTTCCGGCTATCACACGCTTCTCAAGTGTGAACAGTTTAATACACGTCTCAACTGCGAACGGTTATCCTTTTAATGCCATGGCACGGTTCTTTGTCAAAAGTAAAGAAGTGGGCTATAAAAGATGGGATTGGTCCATTCCCCATAGAGGTATGTGATGTGAATTGGAAGTTAAATTTTTACAAAAATTTAAAAAGTTACCTGATTAACTTTAATATGACTTGCAAAATGAGCACATGTCCAGGTCCTTATAGGAAAGTTTATTACGATGGGGCACACTATAGGAGACGGAAGTACAAAAGAACATGTCGTTTCGATAGATTTCATTATATAAAAATGTGATTGTACATGTTAAACGAGATCAATTGGTTAGTATATTTTACCTTCTTTATTTCTTTTATAGTAACTTGCTTTTTCACGATAGTTCTAATATAATTTTTGACTCTTAAAACATAGTAGGAGTGAAAAAGTGAAAAAGTGAAAAAGAAAAATTAAACAATTTAAAAGTATTAAATAAAACGATGAATTGTCTCTATACAGCACTCTTGTTTAACGTTTTAGACTTACGAGCACAAATTTCAATTTCCTTTTGGTGGTGGGTCTTCAAATGCAACGAAATCAATAATTTGTCCGATAAAATCTTCATAAAAATGTTTAAGGAGATGACCATTCAATTTGAAAATTTTGCTCATTTTAAGACTTTTTAACTCTACTGACCCGTGATTAAAGATATTAATAATAACAAATGGGTCAATCCACCTTGACTTTAGCTTTCCTAGAAACAATCTCAGATGAGAATTATATAGTAAAACCTTATTACCAATATTAAAATTTTTTCTTGAAAGATTTTTATCACAGTAATATTTCATCTTTTCTTTAGCCATTCAGGAATTAACATAGGCATCATTTCTAATCTCTTCTAATTCTTGAATCTGCAGTTTTCGATGAGATTGTGCATCATCAATATTAAGATGACATTGTTTAATGGCCCAAATTGTGTTGAAAAAATTACATAAAAAGCCCAAAGTGAAAATAGGGGATGTTTTGAAAAAATGACATGATAAAGATAATGAGATATTATATTGAAACGAAATTGAATTTATTGGTTTGAAAAATAGACAAAATGCCAAAATGGAAAAATATATGGTATATATATATATATATATATATATATAGAAGTGTGTGTTCTCTCTCTATATATATAGGAGTTGTTATTTGACAAAAAACTTTTATTCTTCAACTTGAGAATCATCATTTCACTTATTATTATTTGTCACTTATTTAAATAAAAACTTCTTATTCTTATTTTTCTTACTTTATTTACAAAATGGATAATTCAATCCGTACATTTTAAAATTATTACCATTTACTCTTCATTAATGCATTGATAAAAATATTGCGACTTCTAATGTCGAAAGGAATGTCCAATGACATTAAATGGTTAATTGACGCCAATGGCTGACTAAGTAATGAACATCTACCTACTTTTTCCAAATGTCTACCTGATTTGGGTAAAATTAGTTTTATCAAGAAAAGAAGGGATAAGATATTAAAAGGATGTTATATATGTGCTAGATAGAACATCAATACAAAATGTCGTTCTTTTGGATATTTATCTAGAAATCGAGAATATAAAGTACTTTAATAAAAAAATGATTGAGTAAAGAATCATTGAATGACATCCGATTGACTCTTGAGACGCATCATTGCAGAAGTGTATAACAAGAACTTCTAAAATTGTGGAATAAATTCAAATGTGAAGAACAACGTTATAATCTAGGGAATTTTTACTTTAAATAATCGTGCAAGTTTATACAAAAACTTGATGAGAAAAAAATTAAATATGTAATGTGAATGTATTTTATATAGTTTGTTGATGTAATATATTTGAAATTTTATTAATGTATTTCATAAATATTTTATATTTTTTTAATGCATATTTTGTATTTAATGCTTCTTGAGTCCATTCCCCATGTGGAATTTTTTCCTCGCTCCGCACCTGATTCTTCAGTTCAGGTTCTTAAGCAGAATTTCCTCCATTCTCAAGTACTGCCCAATATCATATTGGTGAATAACTATAGGGCCATTAGGATCCATCTTCCTGCAATCCTTTGTTTTCTTAGCCGCAACACCAAATCCCAAAGGAACATCCAACATTGAAAACAACACTACACCATCATTTGGTTTAGTGTTCTCCGTAATCCTCTCTAACCCCCCTTTCATAACTCTTAGTCAATTGGAAAGAGAGGCACGTAAAGAATATATATGTTATAAAGGCAAAATTATAAAGGGGTGCGACATAGTAATAAAAGGAGTCTATGTTTAATAACATCTAGAAATTAACATAGTGAGGTATGAAAATAGGTGGAACCACAAAATATATAAGGGAATACACAAAAGACAAGACAAGGTTTTGGCACTGCATCTTTATCTAAAATTAAAAGTTTAGATTTCTAATTGGCTATTTTTATGTTTTCTTTTAAAAAATCATCTTCTTAAAGAAAGCATATATATATATATATATATATATATATATATATATATACTTAAATTCTTATAAACAACCTTGTTAGCTAAACAAAAAGTTTTATTTACATTTAACAATCTTGATTACATGTACTTAAAAATCTGTACCTTCCTCATCTTCCAATACAAAAGAATGATCGAACTCATCTTCCAATACAAAAGAATGGATGTGCCACTTGAAGAAGATGGCTGTGAATTATACCAGTCGAAGTCAAGATGAAAGGATAAAGGCAAAATATATGACAATTCACCAACAAGAAGTCTATGCTTTTGCAGACATATATGCAATTGTGATTCGAACCTCATAGACTAAAATAAATTCGAAAAAGAGGTTCGTAGCCTATGAAAGTAGTAGGGTGTAAGACCTGTAATGTATTTACTCAGTCTTAATGCTTGTGTAAGTGTTGTGATGAGTAGAACCAAAAAAATAGAAAGAAAAAAAAAGATAAATAATTCAAAAATCAACCCTTACTTTCTTATCTGTTGTTCAATCCCTTGTTCTGCTAACTTAAGTGAGTCAAGCATGATCATGTGTGCTCTGCTATGTTCATTTTCCTCATAAATAAATAAATAAAATCAATCCAAACAAAAAACGAAGATAGAAAATCAATGTACTCTTTTTTTAAAAAAAAAATAATAATAATAACGGGAAGGTAATTATTTGATTAAATAGCAAATATGTACAACAGGCAACATGGTCTACAGCATATACAACCAAGTGGCAATAAATCTGCACAGAAGCACCCAAAACCAAGAACCAAATACACAGAAACATGCTAAAGTCTCAATAAAAAGTTTTGTTCTTCTTCTTTTCTTTTCTTTTTTTTGAGAAATATGTTTTTTATTTTTTAAATGAAAATCTACCAAAGTCTCAATAAATCTAGAAAATATTTAATAAAAATCTCAAAGGAACTTGAATCCTAAGAAATTTATAAATTCATTTATAATAATTTTACAAAATTTATAAAAATCTCATACTTAAAAAGCAAGTTTATAAATGTCATTAAAAGTTCCAAGAACCATGAATTCTCCTTTACTTAAAAGGGAAAATAACCTAGGTGATTAAATTTTAATTAATCGTGCTTGATTGCTTTTTGGCACATGTTGGCCATTAAAGTACTCGTTCCATTTGAATCTTCGTTCTGTCTATTTTATTTAAAATGTTAAAAAATAAATAAAATAAATTTCATTCTTTTAAAATAATATTTTTATTTAAAATTAGACTAATAATGTTGATGTTACCTATACATGAATCACACCAACCTCTGAACCTACAAGTACTAATATTACACTTTCAGCGTTAGTGCTCCCAAATCATTTTTAACTTTTTTTATTCCTGAACTGTTTTTCGGCTTATGATTCTCTTTTTATCTATGAACTATTTTTGTTTTTTTAGGTTTGGTCCTTCCCAAATTAAAATTTGATAATAATTCAAGGATAAAAAAGAAAATGATCAATGGACCAAAATTAAAAAATGAAATAGTTCAAGAATAAAAAAAGATTTAAAAATTGAAAATAGTTATATAATTATCCTATTTTGGTTATATATTGCTTGAATTCCATGGTAGTTTATTGTCATGGTTATTTCATGCAATTTTCATCTGCCCTTGATATGATTCACTGGTTTTATCGTGATCTTTTATGAAGGAATTCTAAATTCACGAGCTTTTGTTTCATAAATTGCTTCACATTCATAGCATGTATTAATACTTTCCGTTTTTCACCTTTAATTCCTTACAATGTTTTGTTGAATCCAGAAGGAATACAAAAAGGACAAATTGCTTTATCATTTGCTCCAACTCTGTCAAGTCTCAAAGTTTTGGGGTTCAATGAAGTATTCTCCTGATTCCTGGAATAAAAGCTTCCTCCATGGCTCTTATGATTGATATCAGGTCAATCTCATAATGTTCATGTGCCACCATGTTATTTGAAGAAGCTGCATTCTCTCTAAATCTCTCACAAATAGCATACCGGCAAACAGGGCATCGACCTTGGCTCTTGACCCATGGAATAATGCAATCCTCATGAAACATATGCTTGCATGGAGTACTTGTGACAACTTCTCTAGGCTCAAAATCATCTAAGCAAATGGAACACCTCTTACCCTCTTCATCATATTCCTTTCCAGTTTCAGAGAAACTGTTCATGGAATGCTCACGGAAGTATAGATTTGGTCTTTTTCCCCTCTTGAGTATGGGAAAATAAACTTCTTTCTTGAGTTTATTCAGTGCTTGCTTTTGCTCATCTTGTGTTAATCTGGATTCCTCTTCTGGGGCTTGCAGATTCCACCTGCCTTGGAAGGTTGGAGAAGGTTCAGGCGAAGATCGTCTTTGTCTTTGATAGGTGTTTCTTTCTGCATCATTATCTACGTTTATAATTTGATCAGGGTTATATCGTTGCCCAGGAAAACTGCAATTGATCGATCTTCATTAATTAGTCATTGTATAACAAAACTAAAAATCATCTAATCAATATAATTAAATGGAAAGTCAGATTTTCAGGTTTATTGCTTGATATCAAGCATTACTCGATGCACCAGTAAGGAAATGGAAGAGGGTATGATCTATTTGCCCACAAAATACAAATGCATAGGCTATATACTTCAATATTACTATTCCCTCTTCTTATGCTTTGTACTGATAAGAATGATATACCCTTTGGAATCTCATTCAAATATTTCTGGAAAACCTTGTGCACCTTAATCCTAAACTGTAATACTGCTAGACAAATGGTATTTGGACTTATATGCAGATTTTACCTGTTTACCGAAGGTTCTGGCAGCAAGCGGAAGAAATGAAAATGGAAAATTGTTAAGCAAAACTTAACAAAGGTTCTGAAACAAGAGTTTATTATTATTTGATGACTTTACTTCACTACCTCAATTAGTTGCAGTCTTAGGTAGGGAGAGAGATGGGAAAAAGAAAGAACATTCACCTGGTTATGGCAACAGGTGCACTTGTGCTTCTCTCCTGAAACCTCCATGGTTCAGGACGAACTTCTCTGGGGTTCTGTCATAAAAAAAGCAACTAAATTCATCAGACTTCAGCAGTTATAGTCCCAATTTTTTGTTGGAATTGTGAAAGTGATTTTCTTAAACAAAGTTGTCTATATGCAGGACTAACCAGAGGACCAGCCTCAGGAAGAAGAAGAGGAGGAGAGATGGTTTGCAAGTTGTTCCAGTTGTTTCGTCTTGCCCCTGGATAGAGGCCATAGTCTTGCCTAGACCTCCAATTCTCAGGTGGTACAAAATTTTGGTTACCTCTGTTCATGAAGTTTTCAGCAGATAGCCACTTCTGTAGGAAGAGAAAAGTACAGTTCTGATATTAAAATGTTGTAATTCTTGTTACTTTCTGTTTAGGTCCTCCAAACCTTTATATGTATCTTCACACCTAACGTCATATATATATTCTTTCTCTTCTTTTTGTGCTGATGTGAAGCATGATTCTTTGTCCATTTGATGCTTCCTTCTGTTATTGGTTGCACTCAAAAAGAGAAAAGAAAAAGAAAAAGGAAATTAAAAAGAAGCATTCATTAGATATCAAGCAAAGAATCCAATTCTTTTCCATTCTGTCCACATGCATTTTTTCTCCCATCTCCTTTCTGAACGAAATCAAGGGCGGCAGCAGCTGCAAATTCCTTTCTTTATCCACCATTGTTTTTAGATAAATTATCTAAGAAATGCTTTAAGAAGAGGACATATAGGTCATAACAGGATAAAAATAAGAAGGGGACGAGATACATATGCGCATCCATTGAAAATCAAACACATTTTTAGCATGGTAAGAAGTGTTCTATCGACTTTCCACTGAGGCTAAAAAGTATAAGTGCTCTGAAATACATGTACTTTAGGATGTCGCATAGATGATAGAACTCAAAAATTGCCATGATAGGAAATACCCTTGTCGGGAATGAGCATCATTTTAAATGAGTGCATTATCTTCATTTCTACACTTGATTGTCAAAGGGAATCAACCTCCAAAAGGGATTTCATTGCCCAGAAGAATCGAATGGTGTTCCTTTCTTTCTTGGTATCTTTGCGGTTATACATACTTTGCAGATCCAACATTTCACGGAAACCTTCAGACTTCAATTTTATTAAACAGGCCCTTAAATCACTTTAAAAGTTTCAAAGCCACATGCACACACTCCCATGATTTTCTGAAAAATTTCACGATTTGGTGGTCTTACAATTGCATTTAAACACAGAATCAAAACTGAGATTTTTACATGAGATAAAATAAAAAATACAGAAAATTATTTTTATCTTTCCAAATTCAAGGAATGATTTTGCTAAAACACTAGGCTACATATGCACTGAAATTTCCAAAAGTAGAGCCAGCTCCAGCCTTCGAACATCAGGTTTAGTTTCCTAGGCGAGAAATCCTTCAAATAGAGATTATAACTGAACTGGATGAACCAGCAAGTCTATGCCAAAGAAGTTAGAAGTTTGAAACAAGAAATACCCATTACAGTTAGCTCCTCATAAGCTTCTCGTCATCAAGCATATCCCTTGCAGCAGAACTCACTTAATCATGATTGAAGACAAGAAGAAATTCCAGAATATAGATCCCATTGACATGAAAGCAACACGAGCTTGAAGAGGTACCACCCTGCAAGTTACCAAATAAAAAATCAAAAAATAAATTCATGACACATGTGCCAGAACTTTTCTGGACATAAAAGAAATTAAATTTACAAGAAAATGGCTTAATTAGATATATATAATTTTGTTGTATATCTTTTTGGAAATTAATGACTCTCAATATTCATTATGTACCTTACTAATTCTTTTTGCCAGATGCATAGAATTTCTGTCGCATACTGCGTTGAAAATTAATGACTTCTGGTACCTTACATATACTTTTCTGTTAGAGGCGTGAAAACTTATTTTATAGGAGAATACACATTAAAAGAACTTATAATCTTATTAAAGTAAGTTAACATTTTGAGAATTGAAATTCTCATTCGCTCTTGAAGAGATAAATCAAACATTCAATAGTAGTGGAAAATTTGTTCCAAAATTCTTTAAATGTCATGCTTCTTGAGAGTTTTTTAGTATATTGATCTCATTAAAGATGAACTAGAGAGGAACATTTTGAATGATTTATTTCCTGACAAAGTATGAAATAAAAGGTAGCATAACCATACTTCCATCCATCAGCTGAACAGAAAGGTACTCAGAGAGGAGTTAGGGAAATCCCTCAAGACTATGATAGTATGAAGATCACCCCTCTTTGCGAAGTAGTAAAAAGTTAAATTTGTAGATAGAATTGAAACAAGGAATGAGAAAACCAATTGCCCGAGTCAGTGAGCGAATTTAGTTGGTATGCTATGATAGAAAATGAACAAGATGAGCAAGCAACTAGTGAGTCAACTTAACTTCAATTAGATGTAGTATTTTAATATATTAAATTTCATCACAGCGCATTAAATGTGTGACATGTATTACTACTGTGCGCTACTTCTCAAACTAGACTTGGAGTTGGTCAGTATAATTCCCCATGGCATTTTGGCATGCAAGTTACACCAAGGAGGAATATTGCACAATGAGAACCATTAAAGAAGAAACTTTGGTTACTAGATGAAGATTAGCGCATGAATGCATACCAAAAGTTCAATATGCTGACAGGAATCCAGAACCTAAATCCTGAAAATAAAGCAGAAAATAAAATTAATAAGAACTGTGACTGCTAAAAAGTGCCTGAAATTGAGGTAAAGCTTCAAATAAGGAATTTACCAAAAAATAATGTAGGAAGGGCATCTTTCCTGTACTTATTGGGAAGCTCTGAGAGTCTACCCTGCCATAGATTATTCCATGCAAAAACAACAGCAATGACCATTGGACCAAGCACAATTTGATTTAATAAAACCTGCATCAAAGAAAAACTTCAGGACTGTTCACAGTAAGGATATCCCTGAGTTTTGGGAAGTCAAAAGAAAGGACTACCTTAATTAATAAGTTCTCAACTGTCTGCTTTGGCATGACATGTTCAAGAAATTGATACCAAGCATATGAGCCAGGGCCATATAAGAGGAACCCATATGAAGTCATCCGAAGTGCTCGAAGCCAGTCATGCTCAGAGAAGAGAGTACCAATGACATCCTGAGGCAGCATTTCTGATGAAATCAGCTGGAAATAAATCTAGAGATACTTCAAATTATGAACACTAGCTGAAAAACTAGAAATTGCTTCCAAATAATTTTCCTTACAACAGGCAAACAAGAAATGGCCTATAGACTACAATGGTAACCAGAGATGGCTGGAAAAGGGACTTTCAGTTGACATACTAGAATTGCTAAATTTATATGAAGTTAAGTTTTATATATGAGATAGACACGGGAGATTAATACTTTAGTTAATGATGAAGACAAGCATGAAATTTCCAAGAATAAATGAATGTGGATGCACAAGTCAATATTCATTGAAACAGTAATTACTTGTTCCAGTAAGTTCTAGAAATAGAAGCAGCGGATAAAAGGGTTTCCAGTAAGTTCTAGAAATAGAAACAGTGGACAAAAGGGTTGACTTTAATAAGGGTCTCAGAATAAATAAAAGTAGCATTCTAATATCTTTGCCTCGTGCTTCCACTATGTTTGACAACTTTCTTAAACGTAGTCTCAATGCACTAGGCCTTGCTAACGTTTTCCACTATGACAAAGAGCCTTCTTAAACATAGTCTCAATGCATTTGGCCTTGGTAACTAAATGAGAACATAGAACAAGGATTTTCACCACAGACATGAGAGCAAGCAAACAGCAAGAAGTAAGCACTGTTTCTAAAAGTCCCTTAGGATATTAGAAACAAGAAAGAGGTTGTCAAAAACTAGTTCAGCTATAACAGCAAGGTTTTTCTGCAGAACTATGGCCTCCAGTATCTCTTAGTCGATGACTGGTTGATCGCCTTTTTGTTTTTTCAGCACACTTTTCTGCATACCTAATGATCTTAGTACACCAGTGTTATATTTCTGAAACCCCGCCCCCCCCCCCCCAAAAAAAAAGAAAAGGAAAATGCAAATCACAGTCTTTCTGTATCCCTGTTAACTGACCAAGTCATATTCAAGCATATAACAAATTTGAAAATTATACACTTCATTATGAAGCAAAAAAAAAAAATGCGGGAATTTAAACTATTTTTTGGCAATAATAAATTTCAGTTTAAACCATTGCAGTATTCTTCAGACCCTGAATAGAAGGGGAGAAAAAGGGCTACAATTCATCTCTCACTTTGCCAGCACAAATATATCAACAATTATAGCCAAAATAAAATCTGATTGAAAAAATTGGAAGATAAAATGTTTAAAATTTCCATGTACTACTTGGGTTTCCAAATCCACTTTCAACTTTTTAATTCCTATGGTTGCAAAACTTTTCAGTATCCTTTATTTTTCCCCCTATCCTTGCAATAGATAATTGCAAGCTTGTACACAGACTTTAAATAATTAAGTCACCGTCATCAAAACCAAATCCATCTCGCCATCTCAAGACACTATGAACTCCTTCAGTTTCCTCTACTAGGAAAAAAATGCCCACAGTCTAATGGTCAACTATTTTGCATACAATTCGACCATGGAAAACCGCCAAAAAAGTAGTTACCTTGGTGTCATGGCGATTGGCGAGACTACCAATATTCTTTACCCAGCGTTGCTGCAACTGAGCAATGGTGTCACCGGTGAGGGCTAGAGAGGCGGCGGTCAAGGCTTGCTTGACTGGGAACTGGTGGCCTACTCCACCAGTTGCATCCACCGAATTTGAGGGCTTTGATTCTCCATTACTTCTTCTTGTTCTTCTGTTCCTCCTAGTATTACTGAATTCTTGAGAACCAAATGGACCCATACCCCATAAATTCCATTTTCCACCACTAGCAAATGAACCCATTTTCCACACACTACTGAATTGGGAAATGCAAAACTAAACTCTAGTAATTTTTGTCTATAAGAAGGTTTTGGTGAACAGCAATACTTGAGAGCTTTGGTCCTCAGCAGTTCTTGGAGTATCTGTTCCACAATGGTGTAATTTCATGTTTCGTCATACATTGGCTAGTTTTCTTTTGGAGATTCTACGGACGGCCCTGCCTGTCAAATGGGTCGGGTTTACCGGAAATTCAGACCTGATCCAATAACCAGAGTCTTGAAGATTTAAGTTGGGTCCGCGTGGCTCGATTTATTGGACTGGCTTTCATAATAATAGGATCATAAAAATTTAAGTTGATTTGGCTGTCTTTCCGCACGATCAGGCCAAATTGAGCTAGGCACGGGTCAAATGGAAAAAAATGACATTTTAAAATTAAACGTTGTTGTTTTGATACTTTTGAATTGAGCATGCAATCTCAAATATAGAACTGAATTGAATTGAGTTATAAAATTTTATACTCATAAAAATTCGAATTAATTGAGCCGAGTCAACATTTTTCTTTGACCAAACAGGTTAGTCCACCCGCTTTGCCACCCATAGTTTTGACATCTTCTCATTCAAACCTAATCCAATTATCAGGGTCTTGGTACTTTTTTATTTCACTGGTCTTGCACTTTTTTTTTTAAGCACATGTATTAAATCTATGCAAATCTCAATATAATCCAAAGATACATATGTGGACAAGGGAAAAGGCAGTCACATTCTCGAGTAATAATTATGATTTAACTTGTTTAAATGTTAATAAAATAATATACAGAAAATTGTCTCAAATTGTCCCTCAGAGTAATTATCCCATCTTATCTTTATTCTTTTTTATCATCATTTTTTCTCTCTATTCTTTCACATATTTATCCAATGTTATCCTTACGTCCCAAATATGACGAAATCTTTTTTTTTAGGACAAATATGAAAAAAGACAATATTTGAAATATTATGGACTAAATATTTGATAAAAAAATGTGGACGAAACAGATAAAATTCAAAGAATAAGGACTAAAACTACAAATTATCCTAAAATTTATTTCCTTATTCATTTTATCATTTTGAGATATTGACTTGTTAAATTATTTTTATAAAAGTTCATATATAAATTGAAAATAAGAAAAATAAATGAAGCAATAATGCAAATATTATAAATAGAGAAATGAACAATGAGTACTAAGCTAATTTTTGAGCGATTTAAATTAATTGAATTTGAATATAACATTCATGAAAATAAATAATAAAAAAATTTATTTCAATATAAGTTATAGTTGACTTTATTTTATGATAGAATATTTATTTTATTATAATAATTGAGAGAGTTTTTTCGTGTATTATTGACTAATTAATAAAAAATGCAATAATTAATACTTATTTTTTGTGTTCATCTAAAGTTTTTCAAAATAATATTTTTTTATAAAGTATAAAAAATAATATTCTCAATTTAAGAAAATTATTTTTCTTTAAACATAATAAATCTTACTACTAACAATATTAGTAAATAGAGATAATAGGTAATTTAAATTTGTATTAAATCAAAAAAATTAGAAAAGAGAAATAAATTTTGGAATAATTTCTCATTTTAGTCCTTATTCTTTGAACTTTTATTCATTTTTGTCCTTATTTTTTATCAATTTTAGTCCATAATATTTCAAATATTTTCCAATGTTGTCTGTTTTCATAGTTGCCCTTAAAAAAATGATTATGTCATATTTTAGACGTAAGGATAACATTTGACAAATGTGTTAAAGAATATTGACAAAAAAATGATAAAAAAGAATAGGGACAACATTGGATAATTGCTCATATATTAACGACAATTTGAGACAATTTTTCATAAAATAATTATGTTTACAAATAAAAAGGAGTAATTGACCTATATGACTCTTAATGTTTGAGTCATTGAACTTCTAAGTCTCTAACGTTTCAATTTAAACTTTTAGGTGGTCAATCTTTTGAATTTTGGACTAATTGAAGGTTCCTACCAACTCAATCCACCATACTACATATGATCAATTACTAAGGGGTATTTTCGTTAGTTAACGTTCTGATTACACACAAAAATATATGTATTTTTGTGTAATTTTATTATGTTATTTGTGTTTAATTTCATTGAAGTTATGCTATATTATGATTATTTTACATTTCCTATTAATATTTTTTATTTATAGTGTTTTTGATTGAACCATAATTAACTTGGTTTTCTATTGTTTATTATGATGTTTATTGAGTTTAAATCTAACTAATTATGTGTTTTGGTGATTTTAATGATTCTTTACACTATTACTTTTGTTTTCAGGTCTTTAGAAGATGTTGGAATGAAATTGGAAGAAATTGGAAACTTGAAGATGGATATTTAGAAGAAAGAAGAAGTGGACGCGCAGAGAGGGGAAGTGGACGCGCAAGGTCAGAAAGTGGACGCATCCACCAGATTTCACGCGTTCACCGTCAGAAGTTGGATAGGAAAGTGGACGCGCAGAGAGGCCAAGTGGACGCGCAAGGCCAGAAAGTGGACGCGTCCATCAAATTTCAAGCGTCCACCCTCAGAAGATTGACAGTCAAGTGGACGCGTCTTATTTACTCAGGCGTCCACTTTGAAGACTCGGGCATCCATTTTTCGAATTCCAGTTTTAAGCTTGTTTTAAGTAGTTTCTAATTATGACTATTGTATAAACCACCTTAGGACCTTTTTCTAACTATATATAGGCCTTAATAGCTTAGTTTAGGGTGTCAAGTACTTTAGATTCTCTCTTCCCGAGCATTGTAGGAGATCAAGGGTGGAATCTTCTCGGGAAATTGGATTTCCGACTAATGAGTTTCTCTCTTTCCCTTAATCTTTTTATGATGTTTTCCTTTATGCTTTGTGAGTAGTTTTCTTAAGTTAGCAAGGACATGTATTAAGTTTATGTTATTCGGGAATATGAGATTTTTGTTTTGTCATTAAAAACCCGATCTTTTCAAGGGATCATTATTTCTATTTGAGTATTTGAACAATTCTTGATTTTATTTTATCAATTATGTTATTTCAATTACTATTGACCATCTTAATTGTTTTGCATAGTTGATTAACTAGGGTTCTGCAGAATCGGTTTTCGGTAACCAAAAGTAGTAACTATTGATTAATTTAAATCTGTGTTTGATTAATTGATAGGGAATTGTTTGAAACGAATTGCATGATTTTAATCGGCCATTAACTTTCTGTAATTTGTGTTGATGTTGTCCTCGAGCTGAATAACTTAATTGACTATTTTATGCGAGCGATTCAGTAATTTAGTTTAATTATGTTAAAGTTAATTTACCATGCTTCTCGGGAATTAACCTAACTTTCACAGGAATCGGAATTTGCTGCGCTACGTGGAATTCTAAGTCATTACTCAAATAAGTTGTTATCGATGATTAATCCCGAATAAATAAAACCGAAATGCAAAGTCCTTACTAACGTTTTTTTTTATCCATTGATTTATAGTTATTTTGTGAATTATTATTTTTAAGTTTTAATCTTTTTAGATAAAAACCAAATCTTTTCCCCCCAAAGTCGTGATTAGTTTACTTAATCAAAGAATTTACAAGTCTCTGTGGGTTCGACCCTTACTTGCCTTAACTGCATAAGTTGGTTGAGTTTGGTATTAATTTGATAGCGCAACGACACGCTCGTAAGTTTTTGTAAAAATAAAAAATAAAAAATGGTGTTACAGTGGATAATACATGGTAATGTCACAAATGACGATGATGATCGTCAGCTGCTTCATCAGTATAGTGAATGAATAAGATGATGATACGTGAAACTCGATTTTAAGATATGCAAGAAACAAATGACGAGAACAAGTGTCACACATAGAGAATGACGACGTGGCTGAATCTAGACACGTCTCGCCTTTGACAATGGTGAGACACGTGCTAGCACGCGCAAAACAGATAGTGATACGAGTGTCAAATTTCGGACAAATCAAATGGCGACACGTGGCATGGACGGCGGCTAAAGAAAGGCGCAATCAATCAGATGGCGACACATGGCAGCTGATGCAAATTTTTTCACTTTATGCGTTTTGTGCCAACTTTCTGAAAACTCCACTTTGTCCCCACTACTTTTATTTTGATCATATTTTATTTATTTTTATTCCAAATTTGCCCCTATAAATTTTTATAAATTGGGCATGAAATTTACTATGTTTGTACAATCTTCTACAACAAAAAAACTTTGCAAAGTTTTCTTACCAATATTTTGTAATAGATCTTAAGTATTTTTAGAGTTTATTTTGGAAGATTTGTGGATGAAATTTCAAGAATACCGAGAAATTACTATTGGAAGAAACCCAAAGAAAGTTATTATTCTTATTCTTGATTTCAATTCTTAAAATTCTTCATTTGAGTCATGTATTGTGAGTAGTTTATTTACCGTTAGCAAAGACATTTATTAAAATTATTAATTAATAAGATTTTGAGAAAATTACCATTATATATAACATTGGAGTTTATTTTGGATCATCACTAAATTAATTTAAATAATGGCCGATTATACCGCTCTAACTTTTAACTTTTACTTTTCTATTATTTAATTTTTGTATTTACTTTTTATTATTTATTTTCTGTCATTTATTTTATCGTATTATTGATGAGTAAAATTATCAAATTTACTTTTCATACTTTAAATTTCATAAATGTAGAAAGTAATATCTTCATCTTTTATTCTTTTGTACTTTTTATTGTGGGAGGCAAAATATCCCTATTTTTACTTTTTATGGACGGTAAAATCGCTAAATTTATGGTTTTTTTAATATTTGTAGTTTGTGAATATATAATTTTGTAACCATTTTCTTTTATTTTTCAGGTTTAATTGTCTAAATTTATTTAATTATTTTAGTCATGTTATTTAATAATTTGAGTATTTATATAATTCTAATTGTTATTATTAAATAATCATGTTTAACTAATTATAAATTCTTTTTAATTTGCATGATTAATCAGTTATAATTATTAATATTTGATTGATAATCATGTTCATTTGATTGGGGTCTTCAATCCTCATCCACATAATGTAAAATTAACAATAGCAAAAGTAAAATCACAAACCAAACAAATAAGAACTTCTAAGTAAGAAAATAAACAATCAAGAACTTATAGAATGTGTTTGCATTAAAGTCTTAAGGAATTTTAAAATGAAGTGATTATAAAATACATATTTTTAAAATATAGAATTTTAACATTGCTTGTTTGGAAAGTTAGAAAAATGAGAAAATATAGATGCATGCAGAATAATATTTTGTGAAATAGTGAAAAATAAAAAATAAAGTAGAAAGAGAAAATGATAAAGCTTATCAAGATTTGAAAAACTATTTATTTATGTGAGTTTAGAATATCGGAAGTGTCAGCTCTTCCGTTATCGTCCAGCGGTTAGGATATCTGGCTTTCACCCAGGAGACCCGGGTTCGATTCCCGGTAACGGAACCTCTTTTCTTTTCTCTACTTTTTCGCGTGGCTTGTACAGAGGTCGCAATTCGGCCGTAGCGGGCCCGAAGTTGCCCGGATTTTTTTTTTTTTTAATGTGTAAATAGTTTGTGTTAAAATTTCTTTAGGAAAGAGGGATCATTTTCTCATACATTCTGGATAACGTTTCAATCATCACTTTAAAATGTCGATATTTTTGTATAATTTATTGCTTATAAGTAATTCTTGATTCCCTCTATGTGCAACACAAAATATTTCTAGTGCTTAAACATATAGCGATGGTTGGTTCCGAGAAATTTCTAGTTATTAATGAGTCTAGTTACCAAGTTTGATTCTCTATTTATTGATGCTCTATTTCTAACCTCGATTGAGGTTTAAGTCGAAATATCTGGCGTATTAATGAATTCAGTGTGTGTTAGTGATTATATTTATTGAAAAGTATGCCTTACATGTTGGCAAACTGGTGAATTTGTTATCTCTGGACTCGCCTAGTTGCAGACAATAGAGACTCATCTCGATCGATGCCTGTAACGAGAAGGGATCGCCAAGGAATTAATGAAATTTTCTCTATGCAGGAAGCATATACTGAATTGCTGAAATTGGTTGGATTACAGTGTCTTTTAACATCCCTTATATGCCCCCCCATGTACCACAAACCCACCTGAATGAACAGTTTTTAGAGTAAAAAACTTAGATATTTTGAAGCTTTGGCGCATAAATTTTAACTATTATGGAAGAACATAACTAACTCAGTAGTCCAACAGGTCACAGCTTCCGAGCAATTCTCTGTTCAGTTTCATTGTAATTCCCTCTCTTAGAAAGAGAAGAAAAAAAATGGTGCCACTCATCCTGCATTAAGAGGCAGAATTGTAGCTGCTCTCAGCGGCGGCGAATGCTGGATTTTACGTTCATGAATGTTTCTCGGAATAGACTCATTAATAACTAGAAATTTCTCGGAATAGCAATGGCTACTGCATCTGTACTGCCAGAAACAAAGCCATCTTTGAAGACCAGCTATCAAATGTGGACCACATCTTGACCATGATAGCTTTTCTATTGATGTAACTTCGCTGATTAGCCCAGCATTTGCTGGAGCAATGTTGTAAACCATTCTTTATCATTTATATACATTTACATTTTGATAAAAAAAAAATAAAAACAATGCTTCCAATAGAAGTCCGGAGGAAGTTGGATAGCAACAGGTTCAGGCACGGTTGACCCCGAATAATGTTATCCATTCCCATTCCCGTTCTAGATTCTGAGCGAAATTGTTAATACTGCTGAAAATTTTTATTCAAGGATGTTTTATATTTGATGTAATTGCTTATAAATATTTAACTTTAGAAATTTATAATTTGAATCTTAAAAATGCTGATTTTAATCTTCATCTACATCACCACAAGAGAATGCCTAGTTTTATATTCCACAGCTTTATCAAGAATTCTAATAAACATTTCTCCTTTAGAAAAAAATGTAAATTCCTATCTTTTATATAATTAAATTGTTTTCAATGTAAATCATTGTAAATTTTTTATATTTAAATAAAAATGTTAATATAGATAGGATATAAAACAAATAGAAAAATTAAAAAACATATATATCAAATAGAAAACATTCTACATTTGAAAAAACATAGGTATAATTATAAATAAGTAAATTTTAAATGGTAGAATTATAAATAAAAATAAAATAAAAAAAATTTAGGTGGATAAAAAGACATTCCCAACATTGCATGAACGTAATTGGCTCCATATATCAAAATGTTAACTTTTTCAAATGAAGAATCTGGACTCACAAAATTTCATCCACATAAATATATTTTTTATCTAAAGTTCAACTAATAACATCATTAATTTAAAAAAATTATAATATACTAACTCATGAATTTCACGATCCATTATATTAATGTCAAAAATAATTTGATAAGTTAATTAAAGTCAATGATATTCTTTAATTTTCAACCAAAGTCAAAAGTAGATATTTATTTTCAAATGAAGAAAGTATATCTATAATTATATATAATACATAAAAACATTAAATATTACATTAAATAATCTCCAACGTTACACAATACATTTATAAATTTCATCCATAAAGCATCTCTATAATTATAGTTTCAAATCAATCTCATTTGTTACTTTTAATAAACCAATTAATTAGAAGCATTTCAAGATCTACCATAAAAATAAAAATCTATAATTTAAATATCAGCTCCAACATTGTGGTTGTTGAAATAACAAGGTTTCGTGAAATTGAAGATAGAAAACATATATTCAACAGTCTTGTCAAAAATTATTAATAAATCATCAAATAAATTATTAACATTAAAAAAATCAATATATTTATTATGCAAATTCAAGTTCAATCAATAAAAATATATTAAATAATTATTCTAACCTATCATGTCCTCCTCATTATTAATACATTAGATTTTTTACACCATAATATCTATGTATTCATAAATTGAATTAAATTGTATATCATAATTCACTCTTGTATAATGATTTTAGATGAATTAAAATAATACCTAGTGTTTTAAATATTTCTTTATGTGTTGTAAAGAAACTACAACAATTAATTCATCATTACATCTATCATATATTATATCCATTTCAATGAATGTCTAGACACAAAATTATTATTTTACTCCAATAAATACCCTAACTTCTTTCTCATTTCTTCACCGATTTAGCTTCCATCTTCTTTATTTATTTTGCAATTTCTTTATCTAAATCTCTGCTTTATAGAAATATAATTTTTAGAATTTTTAGATTAGCTTTTGAAGTCTATTTTGAAGTCTATTTGTAATAATCAAGAAGGAAACACTTTGTAAAGATAACTTGCAAATCTCCAAACTACAACTTGTGCAAGATCAAGTAAGCGCCATGCTGAGGCTGCAGAGTAACAATTGGACGAGGAGCATGAGTGTAAGATCCCGAAAGTTCGAAGTAAAACCGCTGCAAGATCATTGACATGGCTAATTTTGCTTCTACCATTGCAAAGTTCTGTCCAATACAAATTCTAGGTCCCCAACCAAATGGAATAAATGCAACCTGACCCTTTGCTGCACTGGAAACACCTTCAGCAAACCTCTCCGGATTGAATTCTTTTGCATCATCACCCCATATTTCACTATCTTGATGCAACAAGATAACCGGCAATGATACCAAAGTCCCAGCAGGCAAGGAATATTTTCCCAATTTAGTGTCTTCATTAACTCTTCGACTAACTGAAACGAGTGCTGGATATAGCCTTAAAGTCTCGTTCAAGATCATGGTCACCTGAAATAGCGACGCTGTTAAGAAGTTGTTTTGATCAACATAAACGGTTGAACAATTGAGTAACAAGTCTTGTTGGAACAGAGGAAATTAGAAATGAGCAAATTTTGAAGAATTTCAGCCTAGAGTGTATGCAAAATACTTACAATCTTAAGGTGATTGAGGCCTTCAAAATCAGGCTCATTCCTGCCAAACACTCCCAAGACCTCTTCTCTGGCACGGTTCTGCCAGTCTTGATGCTTACTAAGCAAAACCATAGTCCAAACAAGCAAAACAGAGGTGGTTTCTTCACCAGCAAAATAAAAGAGTTTGCACTCTTCTATAACATCATTGATGGTCATACCAAATTTCTTATGCCCTTTTTGTTGAATTTCTTGGTAATTCGACTCCAATAATATACCCAACAAATCATCATTATTGGCTTCCCCTGCTTTCATTGCTTTCACTCTTTTGTCAACAATGTCCCTAATTGAATCCTCAACAACTCTTTTGATATACTGCATTCTTCTGTTTCTCTTGGTGGGCAAAAACCTACAAATAATTTGAAAATCCAAAAAGGAAATATGAAAATCTTTCATCTCCTGAAAAATTTCTGCAAATTAGGCAATAATCATTACCTGTAACCTGGAAAGTACAGTATTGTTCTTGCGGCTGTCATAACATGGTCTGCCTGTTCTCTTTGAAGCTCAAATATCTTTTTTCCTTCTTCATAGCTACTACCGAATGCTGTTCGTGAAATTGCATCACTAGATAAATTCTGAAGATGAGGCCAAATATCCAACTCTCCTGATCCTTCTGCTAAAATAGTATCCTCCCATTTCCTCAACATCTCACTTGCACTCAAATGGAAAGCAGGCAACATATGCTTCATGTAAAACAATTGGAAACATAATTAGACTCATAAGTACTAAAATAGGACATAATTTTTAAGAATTCTTTTAAACATGTTCAATTGGGATTATAGACAAAATACCAAAACACTTGAATCAAATAGGAAAGGAATAGTAAACAAAACCTTGAGCTTCTCTACATGAAAAGCGGGTGTGATTATTTTTCGATGTTTCGTCCACTTTTCACCTTCATAGCTTACTAGCCCTTTTGCCAACAACTCAGTAAGTGCATTAGAATTAGGCTTTTGGAATATAGTATACTTGACCATGACTTCCTTAACAAGTTCAGGCTCCAAGATGAACACTGATGGTTTTGGTCCAAACCACATAAAGGAATTCTTACCTGAAAACTCAAGATTCACAATCAAATTAACACCCAAATATCTGAAGAACGAAGATAGATTACAAAATCAATTTTTGAGAAAATTTTTGGTATATAAAAATTACCGTATTTCTCAAAAGTTTTAATAAAGAAAGGAATAACTCGAGGAACAATATCATCGGAGATACTTATGGGCTTCGATTGCGCCTCTTGAAGCATCATCCCAAATTCATTCAAGTCTCCAAGAAACGGTTTGTAGGGATTTCCATTAAGCCCTTGTGCTCTAAGGAACTCCTCTGTCTTTTTTGGCTTCAAATACATGAAATTCAACCCTTTCCATGCTAAAATCAGAAGAGCAAGAACACAAGAACCTGCAATTAAGATGTACAAATTCTCCATCGTCTCTACCTAGATGAAGTGACAATAGGTTCCTCTGTTCATTTTCTATTTAAGCTAGTGGAAAAGGAGATCTTGGATGGTGGTTTAGGTTTGAAGATAAAGGGATTGTGCTGTGCACTTGTTCTCCTATGACTTTCCAAAATTATATTTTACACATACAAAGAATATATTATCACTCCACTAATGTTTTTTTATTCAGCTTATACACGTATCTTCCTTAAAAGTTTTTGGCAAAACAAATCCGGACAAATTTTAGTATCAAAGTGAAATAAACAAAATAACTAGCAAAAGATAAAAGATACGATAAATTTTAGCATCTGGGTGACCTAAACAAAAGAACTAAGAAAGATAAAATATATAAAGAGATAAAACAAAAATTAATGATATAAAAGGATAAAATAAAGAATAAAGGGTAATTTTGCATCAATAGAAATGCTTAAATGTTACAAAATATAATTCTTTTATTTGTAATTAAATTTTATTTAAATGTTTTTATATGTTACTAATATATGAGTTAACTACTAATATAAAAGATAATATATATATATATATATATATTATTCATATTTTATTTAATATGAAGACTTTCTTTCAATTTAGATAAGATTTCGAAAGTATTTGCATTTGGATAAGAATTATTTTATTAAGAATTAAAGTTGATATGATATTTTTTGAGTTTCAAATTATTGAATAGTGTAAAATGTATAAAGTATAGTTATGAAAATTGCCCTATTTGGACATTCATCTTTCTATTTTTTTTCCAGTATGGTCCAAATTCATTATGATTGAAATTTAATTTTACATTTTTTCAATATCACATAATATGGTCATTCCGTTGGAATTAATGCCAAAATTCGGTAAGCATTAATCTAGAATGATATATTGGATAATATCTCAAAATATGTGTGACTAAAAAATGTTGATTGGAAAGAATTGAGACCAAATTGGAAATCCATAAATTTGATTAAGAAATAATCCTTGATTTATTGGCTATTAACTTATCATATTAAAGAACTTAAGAACCAATGAAAAATCATATCTACTAAAACTTACAAAATTACATTAACAAGTTGACAAAATTTAGATAGTCAAACATAAAAAAATATGAATTTTGACCAAGTTAAATAACTTGTCAAATGTAATCTAACTTTACAGGTCCTTGTATGTCATTGACGAAACTTGTTGTACGACTGTCAAATTAAACATAACAGTTCCTATGTAGATATGGAAAGTAAGAATTGTATCCATAGAGATCTTGTCAACTCTTAAATCAAAATAATTAATCGAAAAATGTTTTGAGGGTTTTGAATATTTTGTTCAAAGATAATAACAATACTTAAAAGAAATATTTTGGGGTTTTGAAATTGTGAAAAGATTTATGGAATACAAATGATATAAAAAGCATTAGTAAAGAACTAGATCAAGTTATATTTTAATGAGATTAATGCATTATTAAGTAGTTGGTTTTAGAATTCTGATCAATTCAACATATTCCTATATTTACAAATTAGATTAATCTTGATTATCTCAAAAAACTAATATCTAATTTTATTAAACACTACTACTAATCATCATGTATAAGATACTTAATCAAATTGCATTAAGTAAATAATGCATCAATAACATTAAATTGTATATAATAATCAACTTCAATTATATACAATTTAAATTATATAATTATGTTACTAATTTAATTAAGTTAAGAGTTGCAACTCAATAAAACTAGTAGATGCTACTTGAATAATTAATACACGATTAATAATCCTAGCTATATAATCATATTTATTAATTAGATTGTCAATCCAATTAATTCACACAATTATATTAATTAAAATAAAAATTATATAAATACTCAATATATATATGTATATTAAATAAATACACAAATATATATATATATATAATTCTATAAAGAAAGATATAATTATATTAACTAAACAAATTAGGCCATTCAGCCGGTCATTTAATAAATTAAACTAAAATTATGAAGACTCAGCCTTGCATAAAAAAGAAATAAATACATAAAAAAAGACATAAAAAAATTAAACTAATTAGGTGATTTGACCAGTCATTTGCGATATTTAAAATGAATAAATTAAAAATAATGAAGACTATGCAGATAAATCGACCAGAAGTTTAGTTAATTAAATCCAAATATAAATTAAGTACAAAAAAATTATCTCATAATCTCATTTATTAATAACTTAACACATATATTTGCTAACAAAAGGAAATTACTCATAATACATATATAATAAATATAAGATGAAATATATAAATATTGAAAAGAAAAATTGAAGATAAAACTGTCAAAAAAATTCAAATTATCTGGATAGAATTTCTTTCCTAAATATTACAAAAAGACTTGAAACATTATTCTAAAAATTCTAGAAACTATATTAATAGGAAGAAATTAATTAAATAAATAAATTGTAAAAAATATGGAGAAGATTGAAACTAAATTGGTGAATAAATGATAGAAACAAGTTATGTATTTATATGGACAAAAACTAGGGGCAAATTAGTTATTTCGTGTAAAAAATTCTAGAAAATTGCGGCTGCCTTTTTCTCTCCTCACTCGGTGCCATTTGTCGCTTTCCTATTCACCCTCACCAAAATTCTGGAAGTCGCCTGTGGGCGCACTGACGAGAAGCGGAGAGCTAATTGTGTTCTCGGCTTCTTCTTTTTTTTTAATATTTTTTTATATTTTTTGGATCCTAAAAACAATAGTGTTTTGAGTCTTGCTGAGACGCGTCCTTGCTAGCATAGACTTGACCATGGTTCATCAAAAATGAAAAACTTAAATCGAAACCTTAAAGTAAAGGTTTGAAACAATTCATGAATTGCCAGTTAACGGTTCCGGCAATGTTACAATTTCAAACAGTTATTGTTACTGTTTTAAAATGGTTTCGATTTTTATGCAAAAAAAAAAAATCAAAAAATTTATTTTAATTAAATAAATGAAATTTTGTTATTAAAATGGGCTTGAACTTAATTTTTGTTTTCAAAAATTAAATTGTCTACGTATCCTCTGATAGTATAGAGGAATCAAAGCCTCGTAGTTCTCTTACTTGTAAACCTTGCTGATACAGAACATGGAGATGCCATTAAGGGAAATTCGAGTTTAAGTGAAAATAAGAGGAAGTTGGATCCTTTTAGCTATGATGGAGGTTCAAATACAAAAGTTATAGCTAAGCAGATGAAAGATTCATTTAATGAGCTTATTTGTGTTGTTTGGATCAATATTCTCAAGAGGGAAATTGCATGGGTTGCCCAAAACTTATGAATTTAATTAGATTTGATATAAATGAGAAGAAAGTCCAATTATAGGCTCGCTAAGCTTAGGAATTTCGTCGAGCCTATAAGGATTTTAGAGTTTATTCGTTTTCAATAGAGCCCGTGTCCCATGTGGGCTTGGGTCGTCTTTTTTTTTTTTACAAAAAAAATCCAAAATTTTTTATGTTTTCTTGATAAATCTTACATCTATTTTGTTTGTACTATTTTTAATAAGTTTTAGTAAGAATATTATTTTTCTTCCATAATTTCTTCAAGAAAAATTTATTACTTTTGTTCCTAAACTATTTTTTAAAATCACTTTTATATTTTATCTTTAGAATCACTATACGAGTTGAATTGATTTATTTACTCAATTATTTTTATAATAGCTTTATATACTTATTAACTTCTTTTAATTTTTATTTTAGATGATAACTATTTAATTAAATAAAGATGTACATTTTTTTTTAATATAGATTCAAATATTGTTATTGATAATTTGATAGTGAAGAGGAAAATGAAGATTATAGACTTGCTAGTATTTGGTAAAAGAAATTGTTAGCTTGATTGTATTTTTAAATAATTTAATCATTATCTTGATATACTATATTAATTTTTAATTGTTTTTTGCTCCTGTTTAAGCTCATGGCCCGTAGAGGCTACCATAATAGAGGCCTATATAACTTTCGGGCTTTTTGGCCCGACTCGTTTTGGCTCACAGCCCGATTGGGTCAGGCCTAAATAGGCAGAGCGACCCGTTTCCCAATACTATCAAAGCCTAAGTTGTGAGAAATAGGTTATTCTATAACCTTCCCTTCTTATACTTTTGTTTCAGTTTGAAAAAAAAAAATTAAGAGATTTGATTTCAAGTTTCAGAAAAAATATCAAAGATTCGTTCTTGTTGTTTCAGTCCAAGTTTGTGGGGGAAAAAAAAGAAATTTTGGTTTCGAATTTCAAAGAAGAAAAGGGTTGCAGATTCATTCTTTCACCAAAGATCCATTTTTATTGTTTGAGTTTTGGGTAGCAAACACTAAGAACTCATACTTAGTTCAAACAAGAACTTCAAAGATAGGCAGTTGTGTGGTAAAATTTGGTGAGATCAATAGAAGGTTTTAAAAATAGTCGAGTGAAACATATGAGGGAGAATTAATTTAGGATTTTTCGTTTCTAACATTTTTATTGCAAGTTTTACATGATGGAATCAAAAGATAGACTTACCTTAGAAGCGATACAAGGAATGATGCAAAAGATGTTATCACATCAAGAAGATCTTTCTAGTGACAACCATAAATTGAAAGAAAGATTGGGGAGAATTGAGCAAGGTACTTCAAGTCATGCTCAATCTGGAGGAACAAAACGAAATCTCATGTATGAATTCGAAGATGAATTTAATGCATATCCTATACGTTTCAACAAAGAAAAATCCAAAGATGGGAATTTGGGGTAAATTAAGATGATGGTTCCATCTTTTCAAGGCACGAACAATCCAGAAACATATTTAAATTGGGAAAAAAAGGTCGAACATGTGTTTGAATGTCATAACTACATTGAAGAAAAGAAGTTAAAATTGGTTATTGTAGGTTTCACTGATTATGTGACGAAACCTGTCGTACGGCTCTCAAATTTAAACATAACAATTCCTATGTAGATAGGGAAAGTAGGGATCGAATCCACAGAGATTTGTCAACTTTTAAATTAAAATAATTAATCGGAAAAAGTTTTGGGGGTTTTGGTATTTTGATAATAAGGTAATGACAACAATTAAAATAAATATTTTTGAGATTTTGGATTTTGTAAATATAATTAAAATACACTGAAAAACTTACAAACAAAGAAATAGAAGGTAAATGTGAAATATATCCATTAAATAACATATTTAACAGATTTTAAAACAAAATATGATCATTAAATAACATAAAAATCAGTTAATTTATGAGTACATCAAATTCCCCCACACTATCCCTTTGCCTGCCTCAAGCAAAATATGAATACAAAATATACAAGTATAAATAACTTAAATAAGATTAATAAGGTAATAAAGTGTTATATTAATTTCAATACAACTTTCACAATTAACCCTTTTTTATTTAAAAAAAGAATTGTGCTCGTGTGCTTGAATATCATTTACAAGTTTAACATTAATATTCAAAGTTAACGAAAAGTGATTGTGAAAAACATAAAACCCTTAATAATTTTTTTTAAAACATGCTATCAATATAATGAAAGGATAATAACAAAGTCACTATATAGATAAAAATACATTCTTAGTTTCTCAACACAACTTATAAACTGGTAAACTTACATACTCTCCACTAATGATTAAAAATTTTGGTCGATCTGTATCAAATAGGACTTTTAAGTTTGTAATGTTAAACTCGAGATTTGGCTACAAACGAAGGATAGTAATATACAAAATATATCAAGAGTTTAAATTGAGAATGAATTACCACCTCATGATGAAAACCTTAGCCATGATATCTCTTCATTTATTTTTTCTTTTTCTTTTTTTTTCACACTTTTCTTTATTTTTTCTCTTCTTTTTCTCTTTTTTTTTGTTTTTTTTTGAAAAGATCATATAAATGAGCTTTTTATCTTTCGATTTTTGACAATATCTCGTAATCTTTTATCAACAGTGTTCATAACTTTTCAATACAGATTAACACATGTTTAATACATTTTCAATAAAGTATCTGGATAGAAAAGTAATAAACGAGGCTATTTATCAAAAAAATTAAATGGTAATGAAACCATTCATACATGTTGGCTCAAAATAAGATCGAGGGATCAGTTAATCTCTTTTTCGCTTGTTACCGGAAATTGACCAGTTAATTGGATGTACTTCTGGATTTGTGTCTGGTACAAAAGTTACTAATTTATCCAATAGCTCATTGGTTGTGGTTGCAGATACAATTATTTTTCATATTACTGGAGATAGAAGCTTATGTGTAACAGCTATGTCAAGAAATGCTAACAAACCATAAAAGTAGTGATCAACATTTAAAATACCAATTAGTTTAGTATGCAGTTTCATGTTAAACCAGAATGTTAAATTGAACAAGCATTCTAATACCTCATATCCTCATAGTATGACTATGAAAGCATCACAGTTATGCAACATGAGTGTCATGCGTTTATAAAATGATTTTGTTTGTACCTTATGTCCAATTGTTTTGCCATATATTTGTTTCAGAGGAGTGAAAATTACACCTATCACAAGAACTTTGTTTAGCTGATTTGTTTCAATCTGAACAAGTGTTTGGTATGACTGGTGTGCTCGACCAACCTCTATAATTAATCCAGCATTTCCTTCTCTGTATACTAAACTGATCTTTCGATGAGTTAGTACTCTTCCCAATTGGATAGCAACAGTTAGATGCGAAACAGTAGCATCCACGGTCGTTCCTCCAAACACTGCGATATTTGTTAGACTTTTGATTGATGGATCTTCCATAGTAACGACTTCAAAATTGATTCTGTTACACACTAAAATAAAACAAACAAATAAAATAAATCAAGGAATAAACAAATAAAAACAAGTAGTTATGATTGTGGCTCACATCTTCATTTGGTTTTACGTCCAGTAACGGTTTCAAACACCTTTTATGAGTCCGGACTATGCTGCTCATCCAGCTTTCTTAAAAATTGGCAAACAGGATCATTTAAATTCAGATACCGAAGACTGTACCGGAGTTGTTCAATTTTGAATTGTTTCCATAACCCGAGAATTTCCATTTGAACGTATCCACTAGAATGCGAATCAAGAGTCTATTTGATATCATCTAATGACTCTTTGCTCAGTCCATTCTTAATGAAAACAATTTTATCTTCCCGATTATCGGATAAATACCCAAGTGAATGACAACTGGCATCACAGTTCCATTTAGCACATTTATAACATACTCTCATTCTTTTACCTCTATGTTTCTTTGCATAACTATGCTTCCCCAATCCAGGTGGACATTTGAGAAAAGCTGGATGTTTACCACTAATTCGGACCTTAACTTCAATTATCCACCTAATATCCCCAGGCATTCCAATGGATACTAGTAATTTTATACGCTCCAATCTCATCAGATATATTTTTCTCAAATAATTAATAGGGAGCAATGGATAATATCTTTTCATTTTCATTAAAGAATCATCCATTATGTAATAAATAGATAGAAAGAAATAAGGGATGGAAAGACAAACTAAAATGTAAAAAGGAAAGAAATATTTTGCAGATGGAATTTACTCTTGAAAGGAATTAGCAGAAATCGTTTGGTAATTCTTTCAACAATTAAGCAAGTTATTTAAAGCCGTGTTTAATCACTGTTGGACATTTAATTAATTTAAATACGCCATCTTTCAGTATTCGAGAAGACGCGTATTCAACAATTTCAGCTAGGACTGCAAGCTAAAAAGTGAAAAAGGAAAATCAAACAATTCAAAAGTATTTAAGAAAGCGATGGGTTGCCTCCCACACAGTGCCTTTGTTTAACATCTTAGACTCGATGAGCACATATTTCAATTCCTTTTTGGTGGTGGGTCTTCAAAACCAATGGAATCGATAATTTGTTCGACAAATCCTTCATAAAAAGGTTTAAGGAGGTGACCGTTCACTTTGAAAATTTTACTCATTTGAAGACTTTTTACCTCAACTGACCTGTGATTAAAGATATTAATGATAACAAATGGGTCAATCCACCTTGACTTTAGCTTTCCTGGAAATAGACTCAAACGAGAATTATAGAGCAGAACTTTATCACCAATATTGAAATTTTTCCATGAAAGATTTTTGTCATGGTAATATTTCATCTTTTCTTTTACAATCCAAGAATTAACATAGGCATCATTTCTAATCTCTTATAATTTTTGAATTTGCAATTTTCGATTAGATTGTGCATCATCATGATTAAGATGACATTGTTTAATGGCCCAAAATGCCTTATGTTCTAATTCCACAGGTAGATCAACATAAATGGTGACATACCAATAGGGGTTTTGAATGCAGTTTTATATGCCCAAAGAGCATCTCCCAATTTAAGGCTCCAGTCTTTCCTATTAGGATTGACTACTTTAGCTAGAATAGACTTAATTTTCCTATTAGAAATTTCAGTAAGTCCATTTGTTTGAGGATGATAGACAAGGAAAAAATATCATGTTTCTCATAAAGTTTCTATTACCTTGTTGCAAAAATGTGTACCTCTGTTACTGATGATGGCCTTTGGTATTCCAAATCTATGGAATATATTGTCCTTAATAAATGCCACAACTGCTTTAGAATCATTCGTTCGAGTGACCTTAGCTTCATTCCATTTGGATACATAATCCACTGCAAGTAAGTATTTCCAAAAGACGAATGAAAAGGTCCCATGAAATCAATGCCCCATACATAAAAAAGTTCACAAACTAATATAGTCTTCAAAGTCATTCATCTTTCTTGGATATATTACCAACTTTTTGACATTTATTGCAAGATTTAACAAAGTAATATGCATATTTGTTAAGAGTAGGCCAATAAAATCCACTTTCCATAATTTTTCTAGCAATTTGTTTGGGTCCAAAATGACCTCCACATTCAAAAGTATAACAAAAATTCAATATGGATTGAATTTCATTATTTGGAACACATCTGCATATGACATTGTCTATGCAGCTTTTGAATAGGTAGGGATCATCCCATATGTAGTGTTTTGAGTTATTTCTAATTTTATCCTTTTGAGGCTTAGATAAATGATTTGAAAATACTTTGGTAACAATATAATTAAGCATATCAGCATACCAAAGTATAATTCCATGCAATGCATAAAGATGCTCATAAGGAAATAAATCAGAGATAGGAGATACTTCCCCTTCATATGTGAGTCGACTCAAATGATCAACAACAAGATTCTCAGTAGTCTTGGTTTAGACTATTTCTTCTTTAACAGGTACTTTAGAGTGTATGATTTGAATAAACAATTACTTTTGTTCCCAACAGATAAGATCTAAATTTTTCTAGAGCAAAAATAACAGAGTAGAGTTCCTTCTCAGTTGTGGTATAATTGGATTGGGCATCATTAAGTAATTTAGATGCATAGTATATTACATGAGAAACTTTATCTATTTTCTTACCTAGAACAACTCCAACCGCTTTGTCACTAATATCACACATTATTTCAAAAGGAAAATTCCAATTAGGGGGTTGAATGATAGGTGATGAAATCAATTTCTCTTTTAACAGTTTAAATGCATGCTTTCAACCTTCATCAAAATTGAATTTATGTTATTTTTGTAATAGCTTGCATAAAGGTTGAACAGTTTTAGAGAAATCTCTAATAAACCTTCTATAGAATCCAGCATGGTCTAAGAAGGATCTTACCTCTCTTACCGTAGAAGGATAAGGAATAGATTTAATCACATCAATCTTGGCTTTGTCAGCAGCTAGTTCTTTTGGTGAAACAACGTGCCCTAAAACAATTCCAGAAAGAAGTTCTAACATTTGATCCATGAAAGAAAGGGGAAAATGGTCTTTCCTAGTTGATGTATTAAGTTTCCTGTAGTCTATACAGACTCTCCAACCGTTTTGCACTCTAGTAGGAAATTTTTTTCACCTTTAGAGTTTTCCACAATAGTTATTCCATTTTTCTTTCTAACAACATATACAAGACTTACCCAATGTGAATCTGTGATGGGATAGATGACACTAACATCAAGAAGTTTTAGAATTTCAACTTTTACTACTTCCATCAAATTGCATTAAACAAATAACGAATCACCAACATTAAATTGTATATAACAATTAGCTTAATTATATACAATTTAAATTATATAATTCCACTACTAATTTAATTAAACCAAGAGCTGCAATTCAATTAAACTAGTAGATGCTACATGAATAATTAATACAAGATTAATCATCCTAGCTATATAATCACATTCATTAACTAGATTATTAATCCAATTAATTCACACAATTATATTGGTTAAAACAACTTAACTCATAATCTCATTTATTAATAACTTAACACATATCCTTGCTAACAAAAGGAAATTACTCACAATACATATTTAATAAATATAAAATGGAATTTATAAACATTGGAAAAAAAATTTGAAAGATAAACTCCCCGAAATATTGAAATTATCCGGACATAATATTTTTACTAAATTTTACAAAAAATCATGAAATATTATTTTAAAAATTATGGAAAATATACTAAGATGAAGACAATAATAAAATAAAGAAATTTCAAAAGAAATGGAGAAGATTGGAGCTAAATTGGTGTTGAAATAATAAAAATAAGCTTCCTATTTATAGACACAAAAGTCAGAGGCAAAATGATCATTTCGCACCTCAAAGTCTTGAAAATTTAGTTGGTGGCCTAATTTTCCCAAACTTCGCCAGGTGTCGCGTCCTCATTGGTCCACAATGTGTGGCTTCTAGAAGCGTCACTTGTCATCTTCTGATTGCGCCACTCGTCATCTTCTTATCATGCCACGTCATCGGATGACATGTTTTTTTTTTTTTTTTAAAAAAAACTTCTCCAACATTTCTTATTCTTCTTTTTATCTCCATAATGAACTTAAACACATTGGAAAACATACAAATAAAGAAATAGAATGGAAATGTGAAATATATTCATTAAATAACATATTTAACCGATTTTTAAATAAAATATAGTCATTAAATAACATAAAAATCTGTTAATTTATGAGTATATCACTCACATTCACTAAATAGTTTCTAATCTTCAAACACCTCTTTAGGTGACATAGGTAGCAACTTAATAGGTCACCAATATGAAAAACCTAAGAGGGCGGTTAATTAAGTTTTTTTACGATTTTTCAACCTAATTCAATAAAAACACCTATTTGACAACAAATATCAAGCACTTGGCGTGCTAGTTGTGTGAGTAAAAATGTGTTCAAATAAAATGCAGAAAGTAGAGCAATCAATACAATGATTTATAGTGGTTCGGTTAATCTAACAAAACCTAATCCACTATCTTAATATACCTTCTCAAGGATTTTACCAAATTCCTTCACTAATTAAATAAATGAGATTACAAAAGAGGCTCACCCAATTCACCTTAGTGTTTTACAAATAACCTCTCAACCAATCAAGGCTCACTCAACCTTTGAGTTTTACAACACAACCTTAATTATACAATAATCTCACCACTCTCCTTAGTGAATCATAACAAAACAATTCAATTCAAGGTTCACACAAAGATTTTACAAACAAACTTTGAAAACAAAATAACCTACAAAAGGCTCACCCTAACACTTAGGATTTTATGCTACTACCTTGATATAATTACATTCAATAATAAGAGATAAAGAGTTTGATAGATATCACCTTAATGTGAAGATATATAAATTTGAATCATAAACACCTCTTTCAGTAATATGTTCCTCTAAATTGCTCAAGAACACCAATGATTTAGTAAAAAGACCATTCTTGGATGATTTTCACAATATAAATGTTATGAAAGGGTTTCAAAATGATTTCAAGATGTTCTATATAGAGTAAGAATCAAATTTTTGCTCAAAAAGTAGTGGTCTTAGTTTTTTTAAACAATTGAGTATTTATATGTATGCAGCAACAGTCATAAAAATGGTTGTTTGAATCCCACTCAGGAGAAGTGCCGTCGACTGCATATAAGACGGGTCGTCCGCACTATCATCCGCAAATGTTCTAGAGAGTTCTGGACATTTTGCAGACGATAAACTGAGTAGTCCAGAGCATATATAACTAAAGAAAGATTGGATTTATATTAACTAAAGAAATTAGGTGGTTCAACAGGCTATTCAAATAAATTAAACTAAAAGTATGGAGGTTCGACCTTCCATAAAAAAAAGAATTATAGACATAAAAATATATTAAACTAGTTAGGAGGCTCGGCCTTCCATAATACAGAAAATAAAAGACATAAAAGTAAATTAAACTAATAGGTGGTTCGGTCATCCATTTGCGATATTTAAAGTGCATAAAGTAAAATAAATAAAGACTAGACGGGTTAAACGACTATAAGTCCAGTTAAATAAATCCAAATAGAAATTAAGTACAAAGAAAATTATCTCATAATCCCATTTATTAATAACTTAACACATATCCTTACTAACAATAGAAAATTACTCACAATACATATTTAATAAATATAAGATGAAATTTATAAACATTAGAAAGAAAATTTGAAAGATAAACTCCCCGGAAATATTGAAATTATCCGAACATAATTTCTTTACTAAAAATTACAAAAAACCTTGAAATATTATTCTAAAAAATCTGGAAAATATAATAAGATGAAGACAATAATAAAATAAATAAATTGAAAAAGAAATGGAGAAGATTGGAGCTAAATTGGTGTCTAAATCATAAAAATAAGCTTCATATTTATAGTTACAAAAATCAGGGGCAAAATGGTCATTTTGCACCCCAAAGTCTTGAAAATTTAGTTGATGGCCTAATTTCCCCAACTTCGCCACGTGTCGCGTCATCATTGGTCTAAATTGCGGCTTTTAGAAGCGCTACTTGTCATCTTCTAATTGTGCCATGTGTTATCTTCATATTGCGTCACGTCATCGGATGATATGAATTTCTTTTTAAAACTTCTCCAACATTTCTTCTTCTTCTTTTTATCTCCATAATGAATTAAAATACACTGAAAAACTTACAAACAAAGTAATAGAAGGGAATCGTGAAATATATCTATTAAATAACATAATTAACCAACTTTTAAACAAAATATGGTTATTAAATAACATAAAAATCAGTTAATTTATGAGTATATCAAATACCTTTTATGATTAATGATTTTAATTTAAGAGTTGACAAATCTCTATGGATTCGATCATAACTTTCCCTATCTATATAGAAATTGTTAGGTTTAAAATTTGAGAGTCGTATGATTGACTTCGTCAAATTTTGGCACCATTTCTTGAGATTTGTTTTAATTTCTTTTATAAAAATTGTTAATATTTTTATTTTGTTACATATTTTATTTCTTTGGTGATATTCAGATACAGATTTCAATCCTTTGGTGATGTCAGATAACAAGTTTGTGTTGTATGAACTTAAGAAGTGGTAAGATCATGCGGGAATAACAAGGGAGTAATACACCAGTTGAGATCAGAGAACAAGCTACGGATTTTGAAGAAGGCACAGTAGAAAATCAACTGGATATCCAACTTATTTCTGGTGATATTCTTCCTGCTTATCTTTTTAATATGACTTTGAATCAAAAATCTCTAAAAGAACTCACTGCTCCTACTTTTGATGAACAACCTTTATGCATTATTTTTCCACAAGTTGATGCTAATTTTAAAATGCATACTGATTTTATACAATGTTTGCCAACTTTTAATGGATTACCTAGAGAAGATCCACTTAGGCACATTAAGGAATTTCATATTATTTGCACTAATTTGAAACAAGAAGGTATAAGAGATAAAGTTATTAAATTGCATTATTTTCTTTTTAGCTTACAAAATAGTGCAAAAAATTGGTTATATGATTTGCCTTCGGTATCTATTCAAGATTGAACTGGTATGCAAAGAGCTTTTCTAGCTAAATATTATCCTGCATCTAGAACTACAACAGTCTGAAAAGATATAAGTGGTATCAGATAACAAATTGATGAAACATTGTATGAATATTGAGAAAGATTTAAAAGATCATGTGCTAGCTGTCCTCATAATCAAATACCTGAACAATTATTAATTCAATATTTTTATGAGGGTTTGATTTCTTATGACATGATGACAATTGATGATGCTAGTGGTGGTGCTCTTTCAGATAAAACCTCACAAGCTGCACGTGAATTAATAGCTAACATGACTGCTAATTCACAATCTTTTTACACCAGGAACGATACTGTTAGGAAAGTTATTGAAGTAGATGCATCATCATCATCATCATCATTTACACAAATTGAGCAAAGATTAGATCATCTTACCAATTTAGTTGGTCAATTAGTTGGGAAAAGAATCAATGCACTAGTAAAAACATATGGAATTTGTTTAGGCAATGACCATCCTACATATTGTTGTCTTACACTATTTCAAGAGGAACAAGTCAATGCCATGGGTAATTTTTAGAACCAACTTCAGAGAAGACACAATCTATTTTGTAACATATACACTGAAGGGTGGGAAAACCATCATAACTTTAGATGGAGTAACCAAAGGGTTAGGCCACCAATGAACCCACCAGGCTTTGTTCCTAATCAACACCAAAATCCTCCTCAACCTCCTCAGAACCAACAACCGAGTATGTCTTTAGAAGATGTGGTCAAATCTCTAGCTTCAAGTTCTATATCTTTTCAGAGAGATACCATGTCCTTCCAAAAGGATACAAAGTCCAGCATTCACAATTTGGACAATCAGGTAGGACAAATGACTTTTGAGTTAGGTCAATTGAGAACACAACTTTTCCATAAACTTCTATCACAACCATTCATCCCAAAGAGAATGCTAGTGCTATAACATTGAGAAGTGGTAAAGTTTTAGAAGAATCCAAGAGACCAGAGGAAAATAAAGGCACGGAGAAAACACATGTTTCAAGCCTAGCATCTTTCGACAAAGTTCCTCAAATAGGAGAATCTTCTTCTTCTATTCCCAAGGTAAGTCCTCATTTTCCCTTATAAGTTAACTAAGAACAAGAAAGATGAGGAATAAAAAGATATTCTGGAGATCTTCAAGAAATTTGAAGTCAACATTCCTCTTATGAATGCAATAAGACAAATTCCTCGTTATTCTAAGTTCCTAAAAGAACTTTGTACCAACAAGAATAAGCTTAAAGGTAACGAGGGAATCAGTGTGGGGGAATGTGTGTCTGCTGTTCTCCAACAGAAACTTTCTCCAAAGAAAAAAGATCCAGGTATATTCGCTATTCCTTATACAATTGGTGATAAGGTAGTCTCAGGTTGTATGCTCGATTTAGGAGTCTCTATTAATGTCATGCCTTATACAATCTATAACTCTTTAAATTTGGGACCAATGAAGCCTACTAGAATTGTTATTCAGTTAGCTGATAGGTCTATGGCTTATCCAGAAGGAGTGATAGAAGATGTACTGGTTAAAGTATATGATTTAGTATCCCCTGCAAATTTCTATATTTTGAAAACCGATGATAGCCAAAATACTTGTTCATCACAATCACCTATTATGTTAGGTAGAACATTTCTGAAAACTGCTAGAACTAAGATTGATGTTAATAAAGGTACTTTATCAATGAAATTTGATTGTGATAAAATTCCTTTTAACATATTTGATCTAATGAAATACCATTCTGATGAATGTTCTACAGTTTCTGTTGTGGATATTATATATCCACTTATTGAAGATATATTTGATTTGAACTATACTAAAATGATGCAATCCATTATGAACTTGAGCATAGATAAAAATGTTCTTGACACTTTATTTGCAGAATGTGGCCTCAAACAAGCTGTCATGATAAAATTGCCTTACCTAGCTCACATGATAAAATTTTACCATATATTGTTTATCCCCCGTCACTTCAACTTAAAATTTTACCTTCTCATTTGAAATATGCATATTTGAGGGAAGGTAATGCTTTACCTTTAGTAGACATTAAAGATATTAGCCCATAAACATGCATGCACCGTATATTGTTAGAAGATGGAGCTAAACCAACTAAATAGTCACAAAGGAGACTAAACCCTCTTATGATAGAAGTAGTAAAAGCTAAAATTCTAAAACTTCTTGATGCTAGTGTCATCTACCGAATCATAGATTCACATTGGGTAAGTCTTGTATATGTTGTTCCAAAGAAAAGTGGAATAACTATTGTGGAGAACTCTGAAGGTGAGAAAGTTTCTACTAGAGTGCAAAATGGTTGGAGAGTCTGCATAGACTATAGGATCAACTAGGGAAGACCATTTTCCCCTTCCTTTCATGGATCAAATGTTAGAACGTCTATCTGATTGTTCTAATTATTGTTTCCTTGATGGTTATTTTGGTTATTTTTAGATTGCTATTGCCCCAGAAGATCAAGGTAAGACTATTTTTACGTGCTCATTCGGTACTTATACTTATAGAAAAATGCCTTTTGGTTTATGTAATGTACCTACTACCTTTCAAAAATGTATGATGTCCTTATTTTCTGATTTTGTCACGAATATCATTGAAATTTTTATGGATGATTTTACTGTATGTGGAAATTCATTTGATTCATATTAAGAAAATCTGGAACTTATGCTTAAACGGTGTGTTGAAACTAACCTTGTTCTCAATTATGAAAAGTGTCATTTTATGGTAGAACAAGGAATTGTGTTAAGGCATGTAGTTTCACCAAAATGACTAGTTGTTGACAAAGCTAAGATGGATGTGATTACATCTATTCCTTATCCTTCTATGGTAAGAGAGGAAAGATCTTTCTTAGATCATGCTGGATTCTATAGAAGGTTTATTAAGGATTTTTCTAAAATTATTCAACCTTTATGCAAACTATTACAAAAAGAACATAAATTTAATTTTGATAAAGGTTGTAAACAAGCATTAAAATTGTTTAAAAAGAAATTAATTTCATCACCCATCATTAAACCCCCTAATTGGAATTTTCTTTTGAGATAATGTGTGATGCTAGTGACAAAGCAGTTGGAGTTGTTCTAGGTCAGAAAATAGATAAAGTTCCTTATGTGATATATTATGCAGCTAAATTACTTGATGATGTCAAATCCAATTATACCACAATTGAGAAAGAACTCTACAATGTTATTTTTGCTCTAGAAAAATTTAGATATTATCTGTTGGGAACAAAAACAATTGTTTATTCAGATCATGCAGCTCTAAAGTACCTGTTAAAGAAGAAGGAGTCTAAACCAAGACTGCTGAGATGGATTCTTTTACTCTAGGAATTTGACCTGATCATTTGAGTCGACTAACATATGAAGGGGAAGTATCTCCTATATCTGATTTATTTCCTGATGAGCATATTTATGTATTGCATGGAATTATACCTTGGTATGTTGATATGGTTAATTATATTGTTACCAAAGTATTTCCAAATCATTTATCTAAGCCTCAAAAGGATAAAATTAGAAATGACTCAAAATACTACCTTTGGGATGATCCCTACCTATTCAAAAGTTGTGGAGACAATGTCATACGCAAATGTGCTCCAAATAATGAAATTCAATCAATATTGAATTTTTGTCATACTTTTGAATGTGGAGGTCATTTTAGACCAAAACGAACTGCTAGAAAAATTATGGAAAATGGACTGGCCTACTCTTGACAAATATGCATATTACTTTGTTAAATCTTGTAATGCCTTTGAAGACTATATTAGTTTGTGAACTTTTTGATGTATGGAGCATTGATTTAATGAGACATTTTCCTTCATATTTTGGAAATACTTACATCTTACTTGCAGTAGATTATGTATCCAAATGGATTGATGCGAAGGCCACTCGAACAAATGATTCTAAAGCAATTGTGACATTTATCAAGGACAATATATTCCATAGATTTAGAATACCAAAGGCCATCATCAGTGACAAAGGTAAGCATTTTTGCATCAAGGTAGTAGAAACTTTGTTTAAAAAATACCATGTTTCTCATAAGGTTTCTACTTTCTATCATCCTCAAACAAATGGACTTGCTGAAATATCTAACAGGGAAATTAAGTCTATTCTAGCTAAAGTAATCAATCATAATAGGAAAGACTGGAGCATTCGATTAGGAGATGCTCTTTGGACATATGCTCTTTGGACATATATTCAAAACCCTTATTGGTATGCCACAATTTAGATTGGTTTATGGTAAAACCTGTCATCTACCTGTGAAATTAGAATATAAGACATTTTGGGTCATTAAACAATGTCATCTTAATCTTGATGATGCACAATCTAATTGAAAACTGCAGATTAAAAAATTAGAAGAGATTAGAAATGATGCCTATGTTAATTCCTGGATTGCTAAAGAAAAGATGAAATATTATCATGACAAAAATCTTTCAAAGAAAAATTTCAATATTGGTAATAAGGTTCTACTCTATAATTCTCGTATGAGACTGTTTCTAGGAAAACTAAAGTCAAGGAGGATTGTCCCATTTGTTATCATTAATATCTTTAATCACGGGTCAGTGGAGGTAAAAAGTCTTCAAACGAGCAAAATTTTTAAAGTGAACGGTTATCTTCTTAAACCTTTTCATGAAGGATTTATCGGACAAATTATCAATTCTGTTGCTTTTGAAGACCCACCACCAGAAAAGAATTGAAATATGTGCTCGTCGAGTTTAGGATGTTAAATAAGGGCGCTGTGTGGGAGGTAATCCATAATTTTCTTAAATACTTTTGAATTGTTTGATTTTTCTTTTTCACTTTGTAGCTTGCAGGCCTAGCAGAAATTGTTGAATACGTGTCTTCTCGGATACTGAAAGATGGCGTATTCAAGTTGATTAAATGTTCAACAGTGATTAAACACGACTTTAAATAGCTTGCTTAATTGTTGAAAGAATTACCAAACGATTTCAGCTAATTTCCTTTCAAGAGTAAATTCCATTTGCAAGGTTTTTTTTTCCTTTTTACATTTTAGTTTGACTTTCCAAACCTTCTTTCTTTCTATCACTTTGTTACATAATGGATGATTCATTAATGAAAATGAGAAGATATTATCCATTGCTCCCTATTAATTATCTGAAAAAAATCTATCTAATAAGATTGAAGCGTATAAAATTACTAGTATCCATTGGAATTCTTGAGAATATTAGGTGGATAATTGAAGCTAAGGTTCGAATTAGTGGTGAACATCCAGTTTTTCCCAAACGTCCACCTAGGTTGGGAAATAGTAGTTATGCAAAAAAACGGAAAAGTAAAAGAATGGGAGTTTGTTATAAATGTGCTAAATGGAATTGTGATGCCAATTGTCATTCACTTGGGTATTTATCTGATAATTGGGAAGACAAAATTGCTTTAATTAAGAATGGACTAAGTAAAGAGTCATTATATGATATAAAAATGACTCTTGACTTGCATTCTAGTGGATACGTTCAAATGGAAATTCTTGGGTTATAGAAACAATTCAAAATTGAACAACTCCGGTATATGAATTTAAACGATCCTGTTTGCTAGTTTTTAAGAAAGCTGGATGAGCAACATACCCCCGACTCATAGAAGGTGTTTTAAACCATTGCTGGACGTAAAACCAGAGGAAGATGTGAGCCACAATCACAACTACTTGTTTTTATTTGTTTCTTCTTTGATGGTTTAAAATGTTGATCACTACTTTGATGGTTTGTTAGCATTTCTTGACATAGTTGTTACACATAAGCTTGTATCTCCAGTAGCACGAAGAATAATTGTATATGCACCTACAATCAAGGAGCTATTGGATGAATTAGTATTTCCAATTAACTGGTCAATTTCCGGTAACAAGTGAAAAAGAGATTCAGAAACTAACCTCTCTTCTTGGGAAGATGAGAGATTGTTAGCAATAATAACAGGTAAAGCATTACCTTCACTCAAATATGCATATTTCAAATGAGAATGTAAAGTTTTAAAGCTCAAGTGACGGTGGACAAACAACAGATGGTTAAATTTTATCATGTGAGCTAGCTAATGCAATTTTAGAATTACTAACAGGACAAGCAGATAAATCTTTGACAGCTTGTTTGAGTTCATTGTGACATTCTGCAGATAAAGTGTCAAGAGCATTTTCATCTATGCTCAAGTTCATAATGGATTGCATCATTTCAGTGTAGCTCAAATAAAAAATATCTTCAATAAGTGGATCTATAATATCCACAACAGAAACTGTAAAACATTCATCAGAAGGGTACTTCATGGCATCAAATATGTTAAAATAAATTTTATCACCATCAAATTCCATTGATAAAGTACCTTCATTAACATCAATCTTAGTTCTAGCAGTTTTCAGAAATGGTCTACCTAACATAATAGGTGATTGTGATGAACAAGTATTTTGGCTATCCTCAGTTTTCAAAATGTAGAAATTTGCAGGGAATACTAAGTCATTTACTTTAACCAGTACATCTTTTATTACTCCTTCTGGATAAGCCATAAACCTATCAGCTAACTGAATAACAATTCTAGTAGGCTTCATTGGTCCCAAATTTAAAGAGTTATAGATTGTATAAGGCATGACATTAATAGATGCTCCTAAATCTAGCATACTACCTGAGACTACCTTATCACCAATTGTACAAGGGATAGCGAACATACCTGGATCTTTCTGCTTTGGAGGAAGTTTCTGTTGGAGAACAACAGACACACATTCCCCCACACTGATTCTCTCGTTACCTTTATGCTTCTTCTTATTTGTACAAAGTTCTTTTAGGACCTTAGCATAACTAGGAATCTGTCTTATTGCATCCAAAAGAGGAATATTGACTTCAACTTTCTTAAAGATCTCCAGAACATCTTTTTCTTCCTCATCTTTCTTGTTCTTAATTAACCTATTGGGGAAAGGAGGACTTACCTTAGGAATAGAAAAAGAAGATTCTCCTATCTGAGGAACTTTGTCGAAAGTTGTTGGACTTGAAATAGGTGTTTTGTCTGTGCCTTTATTTTCCTCTGGTCTCTTGGATTCTTCCAATACTTTACCACTTCTCAATGTTACGGCACTAGCATTCTCTCTGGGATTGAGTGGTTGTGATGGAAGTGTATTGAAAAGCTGTGTTTTCAATTGACTTAGCTCAGAAGCCATTTGTCCTACCTGATTCTCCAAATTGTGAATGCTGGACTTTGTATCCTTTTGGAATGACATGGTATCTCTCTTAAAAGATATAGAACTTGAAGCTAGAGATTTCACCATATCTTCTAAAGACATACTCGGTTGTTGATTCTGAGGAGGTTGAGGAAGACTTTGGTGCTGATTAGGAACAAAACTGAGTGGGTTCATTGGTGGCCTAACCCCTTGGTTACTCCATCTAAAGTTAGGATGGTCTCTCCACCCTTCATTGTATGTGTTGGAGAATGGATTGTATCTTCTCTGAGGTTGGTTATGAAAATTACCCATGGCATTGGCTTGTTCCCCTTGAAATAGTGTAGGACAAGAATCTGTAGGATGGTCATTGCCTAAACAAATTCCAAATGCTTTTACTGGTGCATTGATTCTTTTTCCAACTAATTGACCAACTAAATTGGTAAGATAATATAATATTTGCTCAATTTGTGTAGATGATGATGATGATGATGCATCTACTTCATTAACTTTCCTGACAATATCATTCCTAGTGTTAAAAGGAAAAAAACGTAGTTTAATCACTTCATCTCTTGTACCTTCTTGTTTCAAATTAGTGCAAATAACATGAAATTCTTTAATGTGCCTAAGTGGATTTTCTCCAGGTAATCCATTAAAAGTTGGCAAACATTATATAAAACCAGTATGCATTTTAAAATTAGCATCAACCTGTGGAAAAATGATGCATAAAGGTTGTTCATCAAGAGTAGGAGCAATGAGTTCTTTTAGAGATCTTTGATTCAAAGCCATATTAAAAAGATGAGTAGGAAGAATATCACCAGGAATAAGTTGGGTATCCAGTTGATTTTCTACTTTGTCTTCTTCAAAATCTGTAGCTTGTTCTCTGATCTCAACTGGTGTTTTACTCCCTTGTCCTTCTCCGGTGATCTTACCACTTCTTAAGTGCATACAACAATGAACTTGTTGTTTGGTGTCACCAAAGGAATGAAATTTGTAATAAAAGAAAAAGATTAATAATTTAATAGAAGAAATTAAAACAAATCCCTGGCAACGGCACCAAAATTTGACGAAGCCTGTCGTACGGCTCTTAAATTTAAACCTAACAATTCCTATGTAGATATGGAAAGTAGTGATCGAATCCACAGAGATTTGTCAACTCTTAAATTAAAATCATTAATCGGAAAGGGTTTGGGGGGTTTTTGGTATTTTGAGAATAAAATTAAAAAGGAATTTGGAATATAAATGATATAAAAAAAAGCGTTAGCAAGGAATTAGTATCAAGTTATATTTTTCATGGGATTAATCATAGATCAAGACATTATTAAGTAATTAGTTTTAGAATCCCGATAAGCTCAGACAGATTCCTATCCTTACAAATTAGATTAATCCCGATCAGCTCAAACAGATTAATCTCTAATTTAATTAAACACCACTACCAACCAGCGTGTATAGGATGCTCAATCAAATTGCATTAAGTAAATAAGGTGTCACCAACATTAAATTGTATATAACAATCAGCTTAATTATATACAATTTAAATTATATAATTCCACTACTAATTTAATTAAGCCAAGACTGCTGCAACTCAATTAAATTAGTAGATGCCACTTGAATCATTAATACAAGATTAATAATCCTAGCTATATAATCATGTTTATTAACTAGATTGTCAATCCAATTAATTCACATAATTATATTAATTAAAACAGGAATTACATAAATACTTAATTAATATATAGATATAAGTATATTAAATAAATATACAAATATATATATATAAAGAAAGATTGGATTTATATTAACTAAACAAATTAGGCGGTTCAACCGGCCATTTAAATAAATTAAACTAAAAGTATGGAGACTCATCCTTCCATAAAAATGAAAATAAAAGACATAAAAGTAAATTAAACTAATAGGTGGCTCAGCCATCCATTTGCGATATTTAAAGTGCATAAAGCAAAATAAATAAAGACTAGGCGGGTAAACCGACCATAAGTCCAGTTAAATAAATCCAAATAGAAATTAAGTACAAAGAAAATTATCTCATAATCCCATTTATTAATAACTTAACACATATCCTTGCTAACAAAAGGAAATTACTCATAATCCATATTTAATAAATATAAGATGAAATTTATAAACATTAGAACGAAAATTTGAAAGAAATACTCCCCGAAAATATTGAAATTATCCAGAAAGAATTTCTTTACTAAATTTTACAAAATGACTTGAAAAACTATTCTAAAAATTCTAGAAATTATATTAATATGAAGATAATAATAAAAAAAGAAATGAAGAAGATTGGAGCTAAATTGGTGTCTCAAATGAGAAATGAAGCTAGCATATTTATAGGGAAATTTCTAGGGGTAAAATGGTCATTTTGACTTCCGTGTACTATAGTAGGTTGACTTGTTGACTTTGACCAGCTGACGGATACTGTTCATGACGTAAGCAGTGATGTCATCATCGACGGTGTTATTGTTACCGGAGTTACTGTTCACCGATTTTTTTTCCATCTTTTTCTTCTTCTTTTTATCTCCAAAATGTACTAAAATACACTGAAAAACTTATAAACAAAGAAATAGAAAGGAAATCAACCATCATCCGCAAGCTCACTGGACAACCTTCTGATGATGATTTTCATTGTGCGATCGACCTCGCTTTACCTGCGGTCGACTTGATGGTCGTCCACAAGTTGACAAATTAACAAATTTGACAGCACATGCATCCAAAAGATAAACTAACTTATTAATGATACGCGAACCACTTTAGATCGACTGAAACATGTTCATTTGTGTATCAACAATACTCTAACACACAAATGATGATTTCAATCAACCATATAAGTTATGGTATCAATCCAACAAGAGTTTATGAACCATTGAAGTTTTAAAATGATGATGCATGGTTTTCAAAATACCAAAACATATTTTAACATATTAAAAACATTTTGACATAACGTTTTAAGTTCATAGAGCATCCTTTAGAAACCATTACTCAATTATAGGTAAAACTAGAGATATCAAAATATATAACTCTAAAACTATACCTCTAGTTCCTATCTAATCCAATAAAATATTGTCTTCAAATATTGATAGTCTTGACTTGTATACTTCCTTGAAGATTTGAAATCTTGTTCTTGCATGGATCAAATCATGAATCCAAAAACTCTATCACTTGTACAAACAAGACATTAGTCCTCATCAATGTTTGTCATTAATCAAAATTAAGACATTAAAAGCTTTAGAGCTTTCAATCTCTCCATTTTTTATGATGACAAATATTGATGCAATGTGATAAGTAAAACAATTAAGTGCAAGGATTCCAAGTAAGAAAGAGTTTATAGAATATGTATGAAACATTGTAAAATGCTCCCCCTTACAATATGCTAGGTATTTGTAAGATATCACATATAATATATAACATATTTATAGTTTGATGATATCAAGAAATATATTAAATGAAATACTTTTTGAACAAATATTGGATCTCAAAATGAAAAGATTCATAATAAGTATATGAGATCACTTCCTAGCTTATATAGGCTGAAAGGAGCCTATTTTTCCACCAACATCTGTATCCTTCTTCCTTCCAGTATTAAAAACATTTATAATACAATTATAAAGCTCCCCCTATCAATATGCAAGAGTTTTGTAAAAATTTTGACAGAGTTTCCTTTGTAACTCTTATAAAATCCAATTTCACAATACAAACTCAACAATGCAAAAGAGATGAGATATATCACATAAAATCACACAAATGGCCAACCCGGCGATCAACACACAATTCTCATTCTCTTCAATCTCAAAAGCTTAGAAATTATAAATTATAAACCAATGATAGCCATACTTAACCTTTTAAAGTTATTTCTTCTTCTTCTTGGTTTTGATTAACGTGATCGTCAAATGCACATCAAATACTTCAAGTTCCTCAAATTCTCCCATTTTGTCATTTCTTCCCTTTTGTACCTATTCTTGATTTTCCTAAAAAATTATTGAACTTCAAGTATCTTTCTTTATATGGTTTCTCCTATTTGCATTGAATTCTCCCCTTTTGTTGTAAGTGTTCTTGATCTTCATCTTCCTGCAAAATGTTAGTTTCCAAAAGAACACAACACAAATATAACTCTTAAACATTGCTATCAACACTTAGTTTTTCTCCCCCTTTGTTGTGTGTTGATGGCCAGGTTGGCCTTATGTGTGATTTTATGTGATATATGTAATCTCTTTTTGCATTGTTGAGTTTATATTATAAAATTGGTTTTTATAAGAGTTACAAAGGAAACTCTGTCAAAATTTTTGCAAAACTCATGCATAGTGATAAAAGGAGCTCTATTATTTGATCATAATTGTTTTTATTCTAGAAGAAAGGAGGATACGGAGGTTGGTAGAAAAATAGGCTCATTTAAACCTATATAAGTTAGGAAGTGATCTCATACACTTACAATGAATCTTTTCATTTTTTTTTGAGATCCTATATTTGTTAAAAAAATGTTTCATTTAATATATTCTTGATATCATTAAACGATAATGTTTTATATGTTATATCTTACAAATACCTAGCACATTGTAAGGGAGAGCATTTTAAAATATTTCATACATATTCTATGAACTCTTTCTTACTTTGAATCCTTGGAGTTAAGTGTTTTATCTATCACATTACATCAATATTTGTCATCATAAAAAAGGGGACATTGAAAGTCCTAAAGCTTTTAATATCTTAATTTTGATTAATGACGAACATTGATGAGGACTAATGTCTTAATTGTACAAGTGAAGGCTTTTTAGGATTCAAATGTCTAATCCATGCAAGATCAAAGTTTAAGATCATATGTTATCAAGAGTTGAAGTTAAGCGTTTCTTGATTAGATAGGATCTAGAGGTATATTGTTAAATATTGATATCACGTAGATATCTCTAGGTGTACACCTTTATGAGTAATTATTTTATAGGTTGCTCAATAAAAGTAAAATTGTTTTTAAAATGTGCTTCATAAAGATAAAACATGACTTGAGTTTGAAATAGTTTTCAAAATACATGCATTTGCTTAAAAGGTTTATAAAATAAATTCCGCAACTTTAAAAGTTGATTGAAATCTTGTGTTACATGTTTAGTGTGCATATGCGGTCGACCACAGATCATACGATCGACCGAACTTCTCAGCTAATCGTTCGCAAAATGTCTAGAGCTCTCTGGTACACTTGCGGATGATGGTGCGGACGACGAGCCTAAAGTGCGATTGACTACAAGTCTGATGAGTGGGTTTTAAACACTCATTTTTATAACCGTTGGAACATACATATAAATACCCAAATGTTTGAAAAACTTAGATATATGACTTTCTGAGAAAAAATCTTATTCATATTCAATATAGAACATCTTAGAAACATTTTCAAATCCATTAAAAACATTTATATTGTGAAAATCATCTAAGAAGGGTTTCACACAATTATTGGTGTTCTTGAGAAATCTAAATGAACAAATTACTCAAAGAGGTCTTTGTACAAAGATTTATATATCTTCACAACTAAAAGTGATATCTATATCAAACTCTCTTTATTCTCATCTTGTAAGTTTCATACAATATTGCATTGAACTTAAAACTCTAAGGATTAGAGTGAGCCTTGAATTGAAGATAATTGTGATTATCTTAAGTGTATTTATTTCATTAATTGTTCTATTAGATATAAGTATATAATGAAGGTTGTGTTGTAAAACTCAAAGAGTTGGATGAACCTTAATTGGATAAGAGGTTTTTATGTAAAACCTAAGGTTGGGTGAGCCTCTTTTGTAATCTCTTGTGTTAAATTAGTGAAATGTTTTGTAAAATCATTGAGTAGATAGCTCAAGAAGTATTAGGATTGTTGGATGAACCGAACCACTATAAATCTTTGTGTTATTTGCTTTAATTCTGCTATCTACTTGAACACATTATTTAAGCACAAAGTATTTGATATTTGTTATCTTAGAAAGGATTGATTTAATGAGATCAAGAGAAATCGAATAAAATTTAATTCATTCGCCTCTTAGATTTCAAGAGATAAGGAAAAAGGTAGGATTTAATTCGATATCAAACTTGAGACTTAGAGTCACGAAAATCGTCTCTTTAGAGAAGGTCAAACCTAATATTTAGTTCTTAGGATTTATATATAATATATTTAGTTCTTATTATATTTATATATTTTTATAATATTTTTATATATCAAGTTATTCGAAGTAGTATGAGGTAAGCTGAGTAAAACTTACTTTAAATTCGGATTCAATATTTAGGTCAAAGGTCAAACCCACTAACTTAATCTCATACTAGAACTATTCTTGCAAATGCGGGTTGAACTCGAGCATATTCTACCCGATTCATGATCGTAAGCCTCATCCATGCAATCTAAGCCAAGTATAGAGCCAATAAATATCATCACCTGATAAACTTTTTTTTTAAAATTTTTTATGAATACTTCATCATCATCAACTAATTAAGCTATGAAAGTTAGTTCAAAATCTTCCATCTCTTGAAAAACAAATATGATAGTAATAACACAACCCAAATCTAAATAAAGATGAATAAAAAAATAACGTGAAAATGAATCAAAATCTAGCAAAATGGAGCAACAGTTCGTGCAATAGTGTTTAGTATTTTCAACCCAAATTGCCAATACCCGACCTGGTCTATAGGAATATGAGGGTGTTGTATTCCATTTAGATGTGTATACAAACTATCTTAATCAGATTTTCCATCCCTCCTGAGATGAATTAATTAAATAGAAAGTAAATTTATTTTCAGTAATACTCCATAGTTTATGACATTCTCCTTTCTAGAGTTTCCGTAAAATCAGCTGTGCACCACACTTAGGCTGAAGTGTTACTATTGACTGAGGTGCATGCGAATATGAAGGAGAAAGTTCAAAGGAGAAGCTTTGTAGAATCATAGCCATTGCCATTTTTGCTTCCAACATAGCAAAATTCTGTCCAACACAAATTCTTGGTCCCCAACCGAATGGAAAAAATGAGAGTTGGCCTTTTGTTGCATTTAACACACCTTCTGCAAATCTTTCCGGCTTGAATTCTTTCACATCAGCACCCCATAATTCAAAATCTTGATGTAGTAAAATTATTGGCAATAGGATAAACACTCCTTCTGGTAGTGTCAAATCTCCTAACTTAGTTTCTTCAGTAGTTTTTCGAATCAATGCAGATACTGGCGAGTATAATCTTAAAACCTCATGCAATATCATTGTAACCTGTGATGAAAGGCGATTTCTTCAACATGAAATAATCATTCACAATAGTAATTAATATCTAGATGTGGTAATTGCATAAGCTGGGAAATAAGTAGGCTAGTATAATATTTGATTATTAAGCCTTTATAACATATAGAAGGGTTAGATTTTGGTCTAAAGATTTCAATTGGGTTTGAATGTCTTTCAAATCATGTGGTTCTTGCAAACTTCCGCTATTTATAGCTTGACTAGTGAGATAGTAAATTGTTGTTTCTAACAGCTTTTTTGGGTCTCATTATGTGGCTTTGGTAATACTTGGGCTCATTTTATGGTTTTGGTAATACTTAGGGGCAACTAAATTGCTAGCTACCAAAATTTATGAAATTTAATTGAAAATTTTCAAAAGCCAATCAAATTAATCTACGGCCTTTTATCCTTTCAATTTAGTTATTTTAAAGGTTAAATTTATCCACTAAAAGAAGAATAATATAAGTCATGTTTATATCTTGCATTCATTCAGAACATTATAAGCTATAAACTGTGAATGTCATTACAAATGAAAGAATTTTAATACTTAAGAACTTATATTATAATGGTTTTTATTAATCATTTTAACTTTCTATAAAATAAAATAAAAAATTATTGCTTTGTTGTAATGCTTTTATTTTAATAAAACATGCTTATGGAAACTATTTTTATCAATTTTATGTCTGCATTGACTATATTATTTTTTTATTTTTTAATTTACAACTAGGAGTTTTGAATTGAATATTCATAATTTTACTTTACAATATTCAATATTCAAAATTAAATGTTCATTTTTAAAATTAGTATATATATTTTCATTTTAAATTCCACTTGCATTTCCTTTACTTTAAAGAATTCAAATCTTACTAGTCCTACAACTAACCACAATAAAAATTAATGACAATTTCAATTTAGTTACTTTAAAGTAAATAAAGGAAGGTCACTGTTTATCATTCTTGTTTATTTAATTAAATCTTACAACTAAGTTAAATTTGTTTTTTCAAAGGAAAAAGTTATCCTACAACATGGGATTTTAGTTAAATCGCCCTTCAAATCTAAAATCTTGGAGGGTGAAAGAATGACTGCCCAATGCAGCCCAGAAGACAAAAAGACATTTTGAGGTTGCAAAAGTTGAAAGCAATGCAGATGAATTTTTAAGCAAACTGTAAATTAACACTTACAATTTTGAGGCGATTTAGTCCATCAAGATCTGGTTTATTACTGCCAAAGATTCGCAAGACTTCTTCTCGAGCGCGGTTTTGCCATTCCGGATGCCTACTCAATAAGATGAGTGTCCAAACAAGCAGCACTGAGGTTGTTTCTTGCCCTGCAAAATAGAACAGTTTGCATTCTTCTATGACTTCTTGGATGCTCATACCAAATTCCTTGCTTCCATGTTGATTAATTTCCTTAGAATTTGTCTCCAGTAATATGCCCAGCAAATCATCCCCACAAGCTTCCCCTGCTGTCATTGCCTTTATTCTTCCATCGATAATACTACGAATTGAATGGTCAACCATTCTTGAAATTTCTTTCATTCTTCTGTTTTTCTTAGTTGGGAAGAATCTGAAATAGATATAATGTCAGTAGGAAACATACAGGATAATTTTTAAACAAGGAAAATTGGATGATCTTCTCATAAGTCAGTCAAGGAAATAAAGCTTCAGAACAGAGGAAATTAAAAAACATTTATTGTGAACTTACTACAAGAAAATTTGATTGTTCAATACAAATGCAGCATATTGTTACCTCCATCCTGGAATGTATAAAGATGTTACAACATCAATATAATGCCCAGCTTGCTCTCCTTGAAGTTCAAATATTCTTCTTCCTTCTTCATAGTTACTTCCAAATGCTGTCCTGGAAATTACATCTCCAGTCAAGGTCTGAAGATATGGCCAAACATCAATCTCAGATGAGCCCTTAGATGACAAAATCTCATCCCATTTTGTCAGCATCTCACTTGTACACATGTAAAATGCTGGGACCATATGCTATGAATAACCAGAAGTGAAAAATGTCATTAGTATTACTCAATTGTTAAATTTTCTTCAGCAGATTTTGTCAATTCAACTTTTGACTATTCAGAATGTTTGAGATGACTCAAAAGTTTGTGTAACAAAATTGAAGCAATCCCTCTTCTCAGTGAACAAGAAGGAAGACAAAAATCAAATTTCTAAATGAATACCTTCAACTTCTCTAAATGGAAAGCTGTGGTAACGAGTTTTCTGTGTTTGGCCCATTCATCCCTATCCATGGTCAGAACTCCTTGCATAAGCAATCTGGCCAGTGGATTTTGTGGAACCTTCAGATAATGGTAATTCTTGAGTGTAACATCTTTTATAAGATCAGGCTCCATGAGGATTACTGTCGGATTTGGTCCAAGCCAAACATATGAATTCTTCCCTGCAATTCATTTCCCCGGTCAACGCATCATCTGCCATGAAAGTAGTACTGAACAGGAAATTAAAGGAGGAAGAATCTTAATTTGCAATAAATACCAAATTTTTTGATCATTTTATCGAATATCGGTATGACTCTAGGGGGGTAAGTCGTTATCGTAGAGATTCATTGGTTTGGAGATGGCTTCTTCGTTCAATTTTGTGACCTCTTTGAAGTCTCCAAACAAGAACTTGTAGGGATTTCCTTTGAGACCTTGATCTTTGAGTTTCCTTCTCCAGCTTTTTTGGAGTCAGCCATGCCCAGTTCAGGAACTTCCATGCCCCTGTGAGAACAAAAATAACAAAGAAAACTGTGATGAAGTTGCAGGCTATGTCCATTCTGATCTATGTAACTTATTCGACTTTGTTTGTGTCTATTTATATTGTAGTGTGGACAGTGCGGTTGACGAAGTTGACGTAAAAAACAAAGCTTGTTAATTAAAACAAGACAATTGAGAGTAATATATAAGCGTGGAAAATAAAACAGATCTGGCCGAGGATCATTTTCGGCATTTATCTTTTGTCACGTGCTGACTGCTAAAAATAAAGAGTAGATTTTTCTTTTTTACGCTAAAGAGTTTTATTTGAGAAAAAAAACGTTATAAAAAAAAATTTAAATCATTTTGAAAAAATTACTTCGACAATATTTAATTTTCAATTGTTCATTCTTGCTAAATTAACAATTTGTATTTACTAGTCATGCAAATATTCTAAAGGTAAAAGTATTTTGAGAAATATTCTAGCCATGCACTCCTCCTCCATTGACCCACTTTGTAAACTTGACTTAGACACATAATATACAACCTAATATCCTTCAAAGTATTTTTCTTTAAATTAGCATAGCATTGAAACACATAGTCACAGTACACAGTCTTATCATGTACAATAATATCATAGTATCCTTCATTAGCAAAATACTTCAAGATAATTTAAAAAGGAAAACTTATTGAATTTGATGGTACTCTCATGATTCACATTTCAATGCCCGAGATAATCATAGAATCATATTTCATTCTCTTTACTTGTGAAATAAAGATGTAATGTTGGTCTTCTTCTTTTTTGGTACTATACAAGATTTGGTTGAACCACTTTAGATCCAATTTGCTTATCCATTGTTATTTCTTCTTTCGGACGATAGAATCATTTTGTGTAGTCGACCGAACAATTGATTGTAGTAGTCCGCAAGTTCTCTGCCTACTTTGCGATCGATGAATAGTAATCTGCGGTGGACCGGAAATTTCATAATGGTCGTCCGTAAGTCCTCTGTCTACTTTGCGGTCGATGGCTTGTATCATGCGGTCGACCGAAGATTTTCTCGAGGTCTTCCGCAAATCCTTTGACCACTCTTCGGACGATACTCTTGTAAAATGCGGTCGACTGCACCTTCTTCATGTGTCATTTGAAATTCCTTCTAAGCAACTTATAAGCAACCAAGAATCCTTCTTTTGATAATTAAAAAAGCTATACAATGACAAACTCATTAGTAATTGTATATAAACACTCAATAGCTTTCTAAAATAGAACATTTTCTCAACCAATGGATAAACACATCAATTTTAATAACAAAGTTCACTCAAATATAATATCAACAAAAATTGAACAATTAAAATGTCATGCACTTTATTTTTTATAAACAGTGTAGTGTCTACAATTCTTCTAATCAATCATTTTTCAATGAGGAAGTTGCTAAGCCTTTCATACTAAGCTCTTGGAGCTTTTTCAAACCATATAAAGCTTTTGAAAGTTTGTAAACATGATTTTCAAAAGATTCATGTACAAAACTGGGAGGTTGTTCAACATAAACTTCCTCTTGCATGTAACAATTTAGAAATGCACTTTTAACATCCATTTGGAATAATTTAAAACCTTTAAAAGATGCAAATGCAAGTAACATTCTAATGAACTGTAATCAAGCAAATGGAGCAAAAGTCTCATCATAATCAATACACTCTTCTTGATTATATCGTTGAGCAACAAGTCTAGCCTTATTTCTAGTGACAAAACCATTTTCAACAAGTTTGTGCCAATGTAGGTCAAGGTACAATATCTCAAACTCTACTTCTATCAAGTTGATTTAGCTCTTCTTACATGACAATGATTAAAAAAATCATCACTCACCAATGTTCTTAGATTCCATATGAGACAATAATGCAAAATTATCAACACAATTTATAAAGTGTCTTCTTGTTCTTACCCCTTCATTGGGATTACCAATGATTTGATCATTTGGATGATTATGGACGTATTTCCATTCCTTTGGAAGATCATGAGTTGTCTCTCTTTCATGTGAGGTTGATTCTTGAATGTCAATGACCTCTTCACTTTTATCTTTAGGTATTGAATGATCTTCATTTGATTGAATAATGTCTTTGTTCGTTGACTCAATAGGTCTTGAAAATCACCTTCATTCTCATCTCTTGGCAAGTAAATGTTAGACTCATCAAATACAACATGAATAGCTTCATCAATAACCATAGTTCTTTTATTGTAAACACGAAAAGCTTTTCTATTTGAAGAGTAGCCAAGGAACATACCTTTTTCGGATTTATTGTCAAACTTACCAAGATTGTCTTTGATATTTAGAATAAACCATTTACAACCAAACACTTTAAAGTAGGAAATGGAAGAAGTTTTGTTAAACATAAGCTCATAAGAGGTTTTCTTAACAAAGAGTCTAAGAAACACTCTATTAACAATATAGCAAGAAGTATTTACAAATTCAACCAAAAAATATTTTTGGCAAATAATTTTCACATAGTATGGAACATGTCATTTCTTGTGAAGTACGATTTTTTTTTCTTTATAACAACACCATTTTGTTGAGAAGCTTTTGCAACTGAAAAATTGTGAGATATACCATTCTCATCACATCATTTTGTAAAAATACTATTGCAAAACTTTCTACCATTATCATTTCTAATAGAGATAATTTTTTAACCAATGGTGTTTTGTACTTGTTTAAAGAACTTGACAAAAGCTTCAAAAGTTTTATCTTTACTCAACAAGAATGAAAGCCCTAAAGCTTTTAATGTCTTAATTTTGATTAATGACAAACATTGATGAGGACTAATGTCTTATTTGTACAAGTGATAGAGTTTTTGGATTCATGATTTAATCCATGCAAGATCGAAGTTTCAAATCTTCAGGAAAGAGATTTTGATGTCAAGCATTGAAGATAAGCGTTTCTGGATTAGATAGGATCTAGAGGTGTCACATTATTTCTTGATTTATCTTTAGATATTTCTAGGTCTACCCCTTTGAGTAATAAGTTCTATAGGTTGTTCAATAAAAGTGAAATGATTTTCAAAATGCATTTCATTTAGATAAAACACGATTTGGGTATTTGAAATGATTTTCAAAATACATGCACATACTTCAAAATTCATAAAATATATTTTGCAAACTCTTGAGTTGTTTGGAAACTTGTTCTGCATAGTTTTAATGCATGTGAGGTCAACCTGACAAAAGTGTGGACGACCATAGAGCATGCAGTCGACCAGACTTCTCAGAGTATCGTCTGCTGTATGTCCAGAACTCTGTGGAACACTTGCGGATGATGAAGCGGTCGACCGGACTTCTGAGCTCATCGTCCGCAGGTTGTCCAGAGTTCTCTGGAACATTTGCGGATGATGGTGCAAACGACCCTCCTGATTTGTGGTCGACCGCACTTCTCCTGAGTGGGATTCAAACAGCCATTTTTATGACCGTTGGTGCATACATATAAATACTCAATCGTTTAAACAACTCATTAACACTACTTTTTGAGCAAAAATCTGATCCTAACACTTCATAGAACCTCTGGAGATTATTTTGAAACCAAAACATAATATTCATATTGTGAAATCCATCAAATTGAGATTCATACAAAATCATTGGGGTTCTTGAGCAACTTACAAGAAAATATTACTCAAAGAGGTATTTATGCTTTATATTGATATATCTTCACATTAATGTGATTTCATATATCAAACTCTTCTTATTCATATCTTGATTGATTTGTTCAAGGTTGCATTGAGCTTAAAACTCTAAGGGTTAGAGTGAAATTGAATTATAGAAAATTGTGATTGTTTTTAGAGTATCTTTTTCATTAATTGTTGTAATAGAGATAGGTGTGTAAACAAGGTTATTTTGTAAAACTCAAAGTGTTGAGTGAACCTTGGTTGGTTAAGAGGTTTGTGTTGTAAAACCCTAAGGGAATTGGGTGAGCCTCTATTGTATTCTCTCTTACTATATTAGTGAAAGGTTTTGTGAAATCCTTGAGTAGATAGCTCAAGGTAGTGGATTAGGTTTTGTTGGATAAACCGAACCACTATAAAACTTTGTGTTCTTTGCCTTTTTTCTTGAACTTATCTTTTCACACTTTGTTTGATCACCAAGTGTTTGATATTAGTTATCTTACAAAGCCTGCTTATTTTAAAAGAGGAAAAATCGGTTAAAACCTAATTCACCCCCCTCTTAGGTTTTTCAAAGAATAATACCCAAGTAAATCTAGAAAAATCATCAACAATCACATAGGCATATAGTTTGCCATCAATGCTCATGGATCTCATAAGACCAAATAAATCCATATGTACAAGTTCAAGAGGTTTTGAAATAGAGACATTTTCTTTGATTTGAAAGAGCTCTTGATTTATTTACATGCATCACAAATATGATATTTCTCAAAATTAATGTTAGGCAAACCTCTAACATACTAATACTTTGATGAATTATGTAAAGTATCTATGCTAACATGTCCTAATTTACGATGCCAAGGATATGCATCATCATCTTTCAAAGAAAAGCATTAAACATCTTGTTCAACTAGATCATCAAAATAAAGATCATACATATTTTCATTTCTTCGCACTTGCAGATGATCATTCTTTGGCTTGCGGTCGACCAAACTTTTCCTTAGGTCGTCCGCAACCTTACTGTCCACTTAGTGGATGATCTACTTTTTCATGCAGTCGACCAGAACCTTCTCAATAGTCGTCCGCAAGTTCACCAGAATTACCAGTCTTCACTTAAAGACAAAATCCACTTATATCATGTGAACAATCGAATGATATTTATAGTATATTCAGTGTTTATGAGAAAAGTTTGTAAAAGAATTATATCAAACAATATGGCATGACAACTCAATTTTCACTATATGCAATTAACATGTTTCATGAGGAAATAATTTAGCATATACAAAATAAAAAATCTAATTAGAGAACTAATCAATTAATTGTATTAAAAATACTTTTCAACCACATGTAACACATATAACATTATGAACAAGGTTTACATAATTCATAACCAAGAAATTCTTACTTAATGATTCAATCTCAAAATAATGAATTTTTTTATTACCTTCATGAAGAACATTGTACCTTAGTATATCATATTTGATCATGTGGATTGAGCAAATTCTCTTGACATGTTGTATTGCTCCTTCATGATCAACATATTGAGTTACCTACTAAGAGGATGAAACTTTTGGTATCCAAGTGACTTTGGATCCATGAGAATTAGTCGAATTTGTTTTAACAATCCAAATACTTTTTGCACCATTCTCGATTTTCTTCTTGGCATAACATATATTTACCTTATGGCCAAACTTACCACAATAGGTACAACATATTCTTGATGACATATGAGTATGAGTGTGATGTGTATGATGTACTCTATGATGTGCATGTGAAATATTCTTGTGTGACATATTTTTATGTGTATGCGAGACATCATCATGTGTATCAATAAAACCAATACCTCTCTTATTATTAGAGAGCCTTTGAGTACCAAGTAATTTATTCAAATTATCTCTACCACATGTGAGTTTATGTAAGCTAACACTTAAATCATCTATTCTCAACTTCATAGCATCATAGTCACTCATCATGTCATTCAATTTCTTGTTTCTAATAACAATATCATTATTAGCATTTTCAAGAAATTTCACCTTATCACATAAACCAAGAATATTTTCATCAAGAGTCACTTTGGAAGAAAGCAATAAAGCATTTTCATCAAGTAATTTAGCATTCTCCAATAACAAATTTTCATTTTGACATTTCAAGAATTTATTCTTCTTGATGACTTTCTTCATTTCATGATAGAGATTAGCAACAAATTCATCTTGATCAAATATATCACAATTATTATCATTGCAATCATTTTCACTAACATGCAAAGCTTGTGAGGTAGAAGTAGTTACCTCATCTTCAAGAGCCATAAAACAAGTGTTTGCAATTTTGGATTGATCGTTTTCTTCATTTTCACTTTCTTCTTGATTTGATGTGCATGTCAATCCTTCATGTGCAACTTCAAGTAATCTCCACATTTCATATGCGGAACTACAACCACTTACTCTATTGTATTCATCTAAATCAAGAGCACAACAAAGAATGTTCATAGCAACAAAGTTTGAAGTCAATTTCTTTTTATCCTCTTCATCAAACTCATTAAGAGTTTTCTCAACACTTCTTCCCTTTATAATCTTAGTGGGAACATAAGGACCATTTATAACAATATTCCATAAATCAAAATCAATGGAGGAAATATATATATATGAATTCTAAATTTCCATAAAGTGTAGTTATAGCCATTCAACAAAGGTGGTCTACTAGTAGAATAACCCTCAGTTATGATATTTTTGTCTATATGAGCCATAAGATCTTTACTTCTAGGTGATTAAACCTGTAACAAGAAGACCTGCTCTGATACCAATTGAAAAACCTAAGAGGGGGGGTGAATTAGGTTTTTATCTGATTTTTCAACCTAATTCAATAAAACACCTCTTTGACAACAAATATCAAACACTTGGTGTGCTAGTTGTGTGAGAAATAATGTGTTCAAATAAAATGCAGAAATTAGAGTAATGAACACAATGATTTATAGTGGTTCGGTTTATACAACAAAACATAATCCACTACCTTGAGTTACCTACTCAAGGATTTATCAAATTCCTTCACTAATCAAATAAATGAGATTACAAAAGAGGCTCACCCAATTCACCTTAGGGTTTTACAAATAACCTCTCAACCAATCAAGGCTCACTCAACCCTTGAGTTTTACAACACAACCGTAATTATACAATAATCCCACCATTCTCCTTAGTGAATCCTAACAATACAATTCAATACAAGGTTCACCCAAAGGTTTTACAAACAAACCTTGAATACAAAACAACATACACAAGGCTCACCCTAACACTTAGGGTTTTTTGCTACTTGCAACCTTGATACAATTACAATCAATAATAAGAGTTAAAGAGTTTGATAGATATCACTTTAATGTGAAGATATATCAATTTCAATCACAATCACCTCTTTGAGTAATGACTTGTCAAGATTGCTCAAAATTCACCTTTGAATGTAAACCTTTCTTGAATTATTTTAACAAGATTAATGTTTTGAAAGGGTTTTGGAATGTTTCTAAGATGTTATAGAATCAAGATATACAATGTTTTTGCTCAAAAATTGTTCTTAGAAAGAATTCCAAAGGTTTTGGTATTTAAAGGTTTGTTCCCAATGGTAAAAAATGAAGCTGTTGGAAACCCACTCAGGAAGTGCGGTCGACCTCACTTCAGACGGGTCGTCCGCACCATCATCCGCAAGCTCACTGGACCACCTTCGGATGATGATTTTCATCGTGCGGTCGACCTCACTTCACCTGCGGTCGACCTCATGGTCGTCCTCAGGTTGACAGATGAGCAAATTTGATAGCAAATGCATCCACAAGATAAACTAACTTGTGGACGATACCTGGACCACTTTAGGTCGACTGAAACATGTTCATTTGTGTATCAACAATACTCTAACACAAAAATGATGATTTCAATCAACCATATAAGTTATGGTATCAATCCAACAAGAGTTTATGAACCATTTAAGTTTTGAAATCACGATGCATGGTTTTCGAAATACCAAAACATATTTTAACATATTAAAAACATTTTGAAATAACATTTTAAGTTCATAGAGCAACCTTTAGAAACCATTACTCAATTAGAGGTAAAACTAGAGATATCAAAATATATATAACTCTAAAACTATACCTCTAGTTCCTATCTAATCCAATAAAAGCTTGTCTTCAAATCTTGATAGACTTGACTTGTATACTTCCTTGAAGACTTGAAATTTTGTCTTTGCATGAATTAAATCATGAATCCAAAAACTCTATCACTTGTACAAACAAGACATTAATCCTCATCAATGTTTGTCATTAATCAAAATTAAGACATTAAAAGCTTTAGGGCTTTCAAGAACACATTTTTACTCACACAACTATCACACCAAGTGTTTGATATTTGTTGTCAAAGAGGTGTATTATTGAATTAGGTTGAAAAATCGGATAAAAACCTAATTCACCCCCCCTCTTAGGTTTTTCAATAAGTATCATCAAAACCAAGACCTTTCTTATCATTAGTGAGTCTTTGCATCCCAAGTAATATGTTTAAATTGTCCCAACCACATGTAAGTTTTTGCAAACTAGCACTTAAATCATTCATTCTTACTTTCATGGCATCATAATCACTCATCATATCATTTAAGCCAAGAGCATTCTCATCAAGACATATTTTTGTGGAAATCAACATGACATTTTCATCTATAAGTCTAGCATTCTCCAAAGATAGCTTTTCTACTTGACATTTCAAGACTTTATTTTTCTTAATAATCTTTTTCATTTTTTGATAGAGATTGGAAATAAATTCATCTTTATCAAATACATCACATATATCATTATCATTATCACTATCAACTAAAGTAGAAGATTTTGATGTAGTTACCTCATCTTCAATAGCCATGAAACAAACATTTGCATGTTCAATTTGTTCTTCATCCTCACTCCCTTCTTGATCCCAAGTGCAAGCAATGTTCTTTCTTGTTTTTGGACTTGTACTTATTTTCTTTCTCTTTTAATTTTGGACAGTCCACCTTGAAGTAATTGGGACTTCCACATTCATAACATTGCTTTGAGTTGTTATTTGTGAAAGTAGATGGCTTCTTTTTTAATTTGTTGAATTGTCCATTTTTTAACATTTTCTTGAAGTTCTTCATGACAAAAGCCATCTTCTCATCATCCATTTATTCCTCATCACTGGAAGATTCACTATCATTGTTTTCTTTGACTTTAAGAGAAATCTCTCTTTTCCCTTTGTCTTCTACCTCTTGATCATAACTTCATCCTTATTTCATGAGTGAGAAGTGATCCAATAAGCTCTTCCACTGGTTTCTTCTTTAAGTCATGAGTTTCTAGCATAGCAGTGGTTTTGCCTTCCCAAGCCTTTGGTAGAGCATTGAGTATCTTCATGTTTTGTTCTCCTATAAAATATGTCTTACTAAACATTTTTAAATCTTTAATAATGTTAGTAAAGCAAATAAATATATCAGTAATATTTTCATTGGATTTCATAGAGAAAAGTTCATACTCTCTTGTAAGCATACCAAGTTTTGTCTCCTTTACTTGGTTTGTACCTTCATGAGTTACTTCAAGTAGTTTTTACATTTCATGTGCAGATTCACAACATCTTACCCTGTTATACTCATTCATATCAAGTGCACAAATAAGAGTGTTCATAGCAAGAAAGTTTAGAGTCATTTTCTTTTTATGTGCATTATCAAACTCCTCATATATTTTGTTAATCTTGACACCATCACTAACTTTAAAAGGAACATAAGGACCATTTTCAACTATATTCCATAATTCATAGTTCAGAGAAAAAATATAGATTCTAACTCTACTTTTCCAGAAATTATAATTTGTACCATTCAACAAAGGAGATCTAGTAGTAGAGCTACAAAATAAAACTCAATAATAGTCTATCAAACACAAACATTTAATCCATCACCAAAAAAAAAAAAAACACAAGCATTTTAAAAAAGAAAAAAAAAATTTTACATTAAAAAAGAAAAATCTACGAAATCTCAAGGAAACATTAACGTGGAACCAGTCGCACAGAAAATTGAGTATTATCAGAAATCATATTTTTACAGCTTGTGCAATATCAAATGAGCACCATACTGAGGCTGAGTTGTGATGATTGATATAGGAGCATGTGCATATGAAGGAGAAAGTTCAAAGGAGAAGCGCTGCAGAATCATAGCTAAAGCCAATTTTGCTTCCAACATAGCAAAGTTTTGTCCAATACAAATTCTTGGTCCCCAACCAAATGGGAAAAATGCAACCTGGCCCTTCGTTGCATTCGATACTCCGTCTGCAAATCTCTCGGGATTGAACTCTTTTGCATCATCTCCCCATAATTTAGGATCATAGTGTATCAACATTGTTGACAAAGAGAGCATCACTCCTGGTGGTAGAGTTAGATTTCCTAGTTTAACTTCTTCTGCTGTTCTTCGACCGAGTACACTAAGTGGCGGGAATAATCTTAGAACCTCATTTAATATCATAGTCACCTGTTACAAGTTGAAATAGAATAAGATGTACAATCTTAACAAGTTTGATACAAATGTTATTCCATTGAATCTGCTGTCTAAATACTTACAATTTTCAGGTGATTGAGGCCATCATAGCTTGGTTTGTTACTCCCAAAGTGGTGCAAGACCTCTTCCCTAGCGCGAGTTTGCCATTCTGGATGCCTACTTAGTAAGATCATGGCCCATACAAGCACCACAGAGGTGGTCTCCTGTCCAGCCAAATAGAATAGTCTGCATTCTTCAATGACATCTTTGATGCTCAGGCCAAAGTCCTTGCTTCCACGCTGATCAATTTCCATGGAATTTGATTCCAGCAATATACTCAATAAGTCATCTTCACGAGCTTCCCCTGCTTTCATTGCCTTCATCCTGGAATCGATAATACTCTGAATTGAAGCAGTAACGATTCTATCAATTTCTTTCATTCTTCTATTCCTCTTCGTAGGCATAAACCTGAATAGAAATGAAACAGTAGATAGGAAATAAGAAATGGTGAAAAGACAGAAGTGGCCATAAATTTCACTACAATCAAGAACGTTCATATCAAATGCAAATGCAATTACCCCCTCTTATATCTACAAAAGAAAGATATAATTTAATTTACCTCCATCCAGGAATGTAAACATTTCCTGCGGCATTCAAAAGATGCTCAGTCTGTTCTCTTTGTAGTTCAAAGATCCTTCTTCCCTCTGCATAGTTACTGCCAAATGCTGTCCGGGAAATTACATCACCAGTCATGGTTTGAAAATAGGGCCAAACATTCAACTCTGATGAACCTGTAGGTGAAACAATCTCTTCCCATTTGGCCAGCATCTCACTTGCACTCGTGTAAAAGGCTGGGATCATATGCTGCACAAGAATGTACCCAAAAGAAATAAATATTTAGCCTAAATTCAGCAGTTTGAAATTGAAATCATCATGAGGATCATATGAAAAAAGAAAAACCTTCAATTTCTCCACATGGAAAGCTGGGTTGATGATTCTTCTGTGTTTGGCCCATTTATCTCCTTCGTAACTCACTACTCCTTGAGCCAACAATTTGGAGAGTGGATTAGAATGAGGCTTTTCATAGGCAATGTACTTGAGTGTGATTTCTTTGATAAGGTCAGGGTCCATTATCAACACTGACGGTTTTGGCCCCAACCAAAAGAAAGAATCCTTCCCTGCAATTCACTAATTTCCAGTCAAAGGGTTGAATATATATATAAATATACATAATATTTTTAAAAAAGGGTTTCTTAGACTTTTCTAGAAAAGACTGGTCTTTTTTCAGGTATATAATATAATCCCCTGCTATTTCCTTTTTTGTGTTTCTTTCTGTTTAATCTTTTAATCCCCATTTAATATCTACAACTAATTTGGATTGTAATACTCGGACATCTTTGATAACAACAGTAAACAGATTCAGCCACAGAAAGATTCGCCAGAAGTGGTCATATTACATCAGACTAACTTGGAAACGGCCCAGAACCAAAAGTGGAAATAAGAAAGTACTCTCCCCTGTCTTATTTATTTGTCAACGTTTTGTACTGGTCAAGTTTGTTTCTACTTTCTAGTGCTCCTTATATCTTGGGAAAAACGTTCAATTGAAGAATTTATTTCAAATTATTTCATGATTCTTCCTCATAAAATTCTAATAATATCTAACTTGAATAAGGCATCAGAGATGATTCTTTCATCGATAAGTAACATATAGAAAGAAGAAGGAAAAGAACAGTGGAGAGTCCTCCAAAGAACGTTTGAAATGCAAACATACCATATTTCCTCACTGTTTCTTCAAGGTGAGGTATAACTCTTGAAACAGCGTCATCAGAGAGGCTTATTGGCTTCAAACTAGCTTGCTGGATTATTGCTGCCATTTCTTTGCTGTCTCCATAAAGGATTCTGTAAGAATTACCCTTGAGACCTTGCTCTCTCAGGCACTTTTCGAGCTTCTTCGGCCTCAACCACACCCAATTCAACATTCTCCATGCCCCAAATAGAATAACAACACCAAAAAAAACTGCAATTGAATACAATATCTCCATCTGTACTATGAGCTAAGTTCCATGTTCCTAGGGTCGAAAGAATATATATACACAGAAATAGTGGCGACCGGTTGGGTTTTGGCCCCAGTGTGGGCCCCGGAGGTTTGAACTGTCAAGGCGGAAGAGTCTATAGGGTGGGAAGCAAATGCCAGACTTACGTATCGGACCCGGGTTTGTACCAAAATTGTGCTGTTAACAAAATATTTGATTCATGTGAATTAAATTTCACTTTATTTAAATAAATTTACTTTGAATATTTACATTTAAATTAATTTTAAAATTTTTAATTTTAAAAAATTAATATAATATTCTTGTTATTAATTTGATTAATTAGTGAATGTATTAATTAGTAAAATATAAATCATTTAAATTAATAAAGTCGTTAGTAGAGTTTTTGATTAAAAAATAATAATGAAATTTTTATTAGAATGCAAAAATGTATTCTTAAGAATAAATGTAAACTTTCTTAAAAAGGAATAAAATGTAAAACAAAATTTTAATCCACGAACTTTTTTATTTGGGTAATGTGAGTCTGTAAATTTTAATTTTAATTTTTTGAGTCTTTAAACTATTTTTAAATTGTGCTTTGTGTTTTTTTTACCAAAAAAATAAAAATAACTCCGGCCAAGGCAAAACAAACATAAAGGGGCATTTTTGTTCTTGAACTATTCATCTGATTCCCAATATTTTTAAAAGGATATATAAAAAATTATAATAAAAATTAAAAATTTATTAGCTGCGAGTTCATTATAGTTGAAAATTTTTTAACTTTATTTTTCAAAGAAACTTGAAATTTTTAAAATGATATTTTAATGAATTCAATTGATATTCTTTTGATCATGGATAAATAAAATAATCATTAATTTTCGAGTTGAATATCATGCTCTAAGAGTTTTGACCTTATATATAAAAGGAATCTGGAGTCTCTCGAAATATAATTGAAGTGTCAAATATAGTAAATGCAAGCATGATTTCTCTCCATTGGTATAAGTTTAATTTCTAATGAAAAAAAATATTTAGATGAATCACTAGGTAATCTTAATCAGTTCAAACATATCCTATAATTTCTGGTGATTTATATTATTTATATGATAATAGCATTGAGAGCCGATGGTTATTATCTGGCGTATTGGTTAGAGCCAAATTAGACTCAGGAGAATTTTAGAGGTCAAAGCGTAACACGTGATGCAGACTTGAATGCTTGTACCCATTAGCTTCTAGATGAGTACGCAAGTCTTGTCGAGGACTCCAAATAATCCAGACTTCCAGAGAAAGATGACTTATGCCATGACGCATCAGATATCCTTTCATCCAAGTAATTTTCTTGAATATAGTTTTATTGGGGTGATAAAATGGATCTTGAAATTCATTTAGATAAATTTATATGAGTATTAATTTATTTAAATTCAAATCAATTATAATCCATTTATAAATGGTTTAAATGGTTTAGTTCTAAATGATTTATGAATATCCATGGATATCCATTTATTCCAGAATTTAATCAAAATAACTCTATTTTGATAAAAAATAATATATTTTGTTGGGACGTACCAAAATAACCTAAAACGTATTTGGTAAAAATATCTAAATAATTTTTACATTACAACATTTTTGTCAAACACGTCCATCAGTAGATGTTTTTGGCAAACATCTCTACTTTATAAAGACGTGGAATCTTCTTACTTAAATTTTTTTTTAAGTATTTTTTTTTAAATAGTGAGTAAAATTTTTTTTTCAAAAAAAAAAAGTCTTAAATAATCATGTCTAAGTTTTTTTTAATGAAATAACAATAAAAAAAAATTTTAGAAACTTTTCAATTTTTTTAATGAAATAATGAGTAAATTCTTTTAAAAAACATTTAGGCACCTAAAATGATCTTCTATTTTTTTTAAAAAACTTTGTTTTTATTTAATGAAATAGTTAGTAAATTTGTCTAAAAAACAAGTTAGACACCTAAAAACATATTAATAATATTTTTTTATTATATAAATTTTGAAATACAAATTTTAAAAAATATTTTACACTAATATTAAAAATATTAATATTAAAAATATTATTTTTACACTAGTAGTAGTAAAAATGATCTTTTTTTTTATTTTTAAACTTTGTCTTTATTTAATGAAATAGTTAGTCAATTTGTCTAAAAAAAAAGTTATACACATAAAACTAATGTGACAAAAATTTTATTTATTTTTAGGTGGCTAAATTTTTTTTTAAAGAAATTTGCTCACTATTTCATTAAAAAAATGAAAAGTTTCTAAAAAAAATTTTTAAAATAAATTTACTAACTTTTTCATTTAAAAAAAAAACTTAGACGTGATTCACAATTTTTTTCCCTCCCTATTTCAAAAAAAAAAGTCTTATGACTTTTAAAAAAAAAAAGAATTTACTCACTATTGAAAAAACAAAGGAAACCTTTTAAAAAAACTTAAGTAAGAAAATGTAATTGCGAATCACGTTTTCCTAAAATAGACGTGTTTGGCAAACACGTCTACTGATGAACGTGTTTGGCAAACTTGTAAAGTAAAAATTGTTTAGAAGTTTTTACTAAATACGTTTTGGGTTTTTTTTGTACACCCCAACAAAATAGGTTATTTTAGATCAAAATGTTAAAAATTGGGTTATTTTGGTTAAATTCTCCATTTATTCATATAACTTTGATTATGTTTTTTTAATGTTTTTTTAAGAGACAATTCTTTGTAATTGTATTAAATTAAATTACTTAATATAATTTTTATTATTTAACATCATGTTTAATTATTTTAAAAATATTTAATTAACTAGTCATTTATATATATTTATAAATTGTTTGAATCTAAATGATTTATGAATATTTATGGACACTCATTTATCCATATATTTTATTTTTTTTAGAGTTCAGTCTTTGTAATTGTATTCAATTAAATTTGTTAATATAATTTTTATTATTTAAACTCGTACACAATTCATTTTTTTAAATTTAATTTCATATGTATTAGAAACATGTAAATATGATAATCACACTATCAGTTGATTATTTTTTTTTTAAAAAAATCTTATCAAAATGAAATTAAAATTTTTCTCCTGTCAATAGATTGCATAAAATGGATAAAGTTATGAGTTTTAAAACTAACTTAGAAAACTTATCTACAAAAATAAAAAGTTTTGAGTTTTAAAAGTTGAATTAGTAAAGAAATAAAAAAATAAAAAATAAAGCTATAAAAATAATAATACTTAATAAAAAACTTATTTTAATATGAAATTTAAATTTTTTGTACAATTTGTTTGTTTTAGAATTTTATAAAAACTTAATTTTTGAGTCCTATGTGTTTGAATAATAGTGTTGTTTGTTCATTATTAAACTTTTTGAATCAATGTATTTTTGTCCAATGTTGAATTATTCATTAAAAAAAATTAGGTAATAAATTAGAATACATTAAAAGAAAATTATCAAGATCAAGATTGGAGATTTTATTATCTGTATGAAATTTTTTATATTTCTTTTTCTATTTTTTGGGGAAAACTCCATATGAAATTAATAATATATAATAAAACTTCTACTCATAAATCACTTATGAATTATAATAGTTCTAGAGAGAGAAAGAGTGAAAGTTTTTTTTCCTTCAAACATGGAATTTTTTTTATAGAGTTAAGGTGAAATTTAAAATATATATTGGGTTAAAGTGTAATTAATTAAATTTGATTAATGAACATTGACGGAATTAGACTTTTTAAAATGAATGTTTATTGGATTTCATGAATATCCATTAAAATTCATTAGGATAAATGGATTTAAACAGATGTTCATTTAAAACCATTTAACTTACATGATTGAACTAAATCCATTTAATATTGGATGATTTTGAATGTTTGTTGGATTTTTATTCATTTTGCCACCCCTATATTTTATGACCATCTGCACTCTAAATTATTAGTAATTTGTTTTCCAACGTCAAAAGATAAATAGATTAAAAGTCAGATTTTGCAAAAGAGCGTTCAGGATCAAAGCGAAATTTTTTAAGAATAATTTCAATCCAATCCTTAGAATATGTAATTTTTTCAATTAAATTCTTAATAATAGTCTTATTTGAATTTAATTCTTTAAATTTTAAAATTACATCATATTTTGATGAAAAATAAAAAATATAGGAAGAAAAAAATTGTAACATTAGTGCATATATAATTCACATTTTAGTAAATATCTAATTATTTTTCTGTAAACAAGTAGAAATAAAAATATGTCTAACTTTCAATTCATATATTTCGAGGGTATATTTAATTCAAACTTTCAATGATTGTTTATGGTTTTAAAAGTCTAGTTATTTTTTAATGTAGACATTTTAAAACTCTTTTAATGTACATGATATCGTAACCTTACACAATAAACATATTGATCCTCATGATCTAGATCATGAAAAAATACTTCATCTATCCCACTACAAATAGACTTAGTTTTATTTTTTCGTTCGTCTCAAATTATAGTTCGCTTTTTTTATTAAATGTGTTATTTAATTTTTAATTACCTAAAATATTCTTATTTAACACACTTTATTATTATAAAACTTATTTTAACTATTGAAATAATATACATTAAGTTAATGATTTCATTTATCAATGATAAATGCACAATTTTTCATGCACTTTTATCCAAATTTATAAACGTTTTCACACAATTGAATTTAAATTTAACAAAATAGGAAGAACAATTAAATATTTTACAATTTCAACAATATTAAATATGTTTTCTTAATTTGTGTGAAAAATTCAACTTGTCTACTTTAGTGGGACGAATGGATTACTCAATAGAGAAGTTTTGCAAACTTCATGAGCCTAAAGTTGTTTTAGAAAACCTTGCATCTTTATTTGAAGTGTCAAAATTTTTCAAAATCACCCTAATTTTTATGATACGTTAGTATATGAGAGTCTTGAAGTGACTATTTATTTTTAAGTACTTTCGAATATAAAGTAGTTGATTTTTACAAGACCAAAAGGTGTTCAAGTATCATTTGCACTTGGTCATCTTGTGGAAGGATGTGTAGTTAGATTTTGGAAGAAAAGAACCTTCGAAAGTGAGGTCTTGGATGACTAGTTTCTACAAATGCACAGTTCTACATGACTTGTATAGAAACAAAGTTTGTGACCTCTCTGCTTTATTCACTTCTTCTAAAACCATTTTAAAGAGTTTCAGACGCAACAGTAATATTAAAAATAAAGTTAGAATATATATCTCCTCTCTTAATTATGAATTATAGAATATAGTTAAAAATAGTCCTTATGTTCCTTTTAAAGTTGTTGATAGAATCAAGATTGACAAAAACTCTGAGGAATTTGATAATGATGATAAAAAAAAAATGAGTCTAAACTTTCTTGATATGAATACTCTCACTTGTGCACTTGAAATAAATGAGTACAACATGGTGAGATGTGTAGACTACTTGAAGTAACTCATGAAGGTACAAACCAAGTAAATGAGACAAAACTTGGTATGCTTACAAGGAAGTATGAACTTTTCTTTATGAAATTCAATAAAAGTATTACTGATATGTTTCTCATTTTACTAATATTATTAATGGTTTAAAAGTGTATAGTAAGACATATTCTCTAGGTGAGCAAAACATCAAAATACTCAATGTTCTCCTAAAGGCTTGAGAAGGCAAAACCACAAATAGGATTTTATAAGAGTTACAAAGGAAACATTGTCAAAAGTTTTACAAAACTCATGCATATTGATAGGGAGAGCTTTATAATTGTATTATAAATGCTTTTAAAACTAGAAGGAATGAGGATACGGAGGTTGGTGGAAAAATAGGCTACTTTAAGCCTATATAAGCTAGGAAGTGATTTTATATACTTACAATGAATCTTTTCATTTTCAGATCCAATATTTGTTCAAAAAATGTTTCATTTAATGTATTTCTAGATATCAGCAAACTATAAATGTTTTATATATTATATGTGATATCTTACAAATACCTAGCATATTGTAAGGGGGAGCATTTTACATTGTTTCATACATATTCTATAAACTCTTCCTTACTTTGAATCCTTGCACTTAATTGTTTTACCTATCACATTGCATCAATATTTGTCATCATGAAAAAGGGGGAGATTGAAAGACCTAAAGCTTTTAATGTCTTAATTTTGATTAATGACAAACATTGATGAGGACTAATGTATTGTTTGAACAAGTGATAGAGTTTTTGGATTTATGATGAGAGATTATTAGCAATAATAACAGGTAAAGAATTACCTTCACTCAAATATGCATATTTCAAATGAGAAGTAAAGTTTTAAGCTCAAGTGACGGGGGGGACAAACAACATATGGTAAAATTTTATCATGTGAACTAGGTAATGCAATTTTTGAATTAGTAATAGAACATGCAGATAAATCTTTGACAGCTTGTTTGAGTTTATTGTCACATTTCACTGATAAAATGTCAAGAAAATTTTCATCTATGCTCAAGTTCATAATGGATTGCATCATTTCAGTGTAGCTCAAATCAAATATATCTTCAATAAGTGAATCTATAATATCCATAACAGAAACTGTAGAACATTCATCAAAAGAGTACTTCATTGCATCAAATATGTTAAAAAGAAATTTTATCACCATCAAATTCCATTGATAAAGTAACTTCATTAACATCAATCTTAGTTCTAGCAGATTTCATAAATGGTTTACCTAACATAATAGGTGACTGTGATGAACAAGTATTTTGGCTATCCTCAATTTTCAAAATGTAAAAATCTGTAGGGAATACTAAATCATTTACTTTAACCAGTATATCTTCTATTACTCCTTCTGGATAAGCCACAGACCTATCAGCTAACTCAATAACAATTATAGTAGGCTTTATTGGTCCCAAATTTAAAGAGTTATAGATTGTATAAGACGTGACATTAATAGAGGCTGCTAAATCTAGCATACAACCTGAGATTACCTTATCACCAATTGTACAAGGGATAGCGAGCATACCTAGATCTTTTTACTTTGGAGGAAATTTCTGTTGGAGAACAGCAAACACATATTCCCCCACACTGATTCTCTCGTTACCTTTAATTTTTTCTTGTTGGTACAAAGTTCTTTTAGGAACTTAGCATAACGAGGAATCTGTTTTATTGCATCCAAAACATCTTGTTGACTTCAACTTTATTAAAGATCACCAGAACATCTTTTTCTTCCTCATCTTTCTTGTTTCTTAGTTAACCTATTCGGGAAATAATGACATACATTGGGAATAGAAGAAGAAGATTCTCCTATTTGAGAAACTTTGTCGAAAGATGCTAGGCTTGAAACAGGTGATTTCTCCGTGCCTTTATTTCCTCTGGTCTCTTGGATTTTTCCAATACTTTACCACTTCTCAATGTTACCACACTAGCATTTTCTCTAGGATTGAGTGGTTGTAATGGAAGTTTATTGAAAAACTGTGTTTTCAATTGACCTAACTCATAAGCCATTTATCATACCTAATTCTCCAAATTGTGAATGCTGGACTTTGTATCCTTTTAGAAGGACATGGTATCTCTCTGAAAAAATATAGAATTTGAAGCTAGATATTTCACCATATCTTTTAAAGACATACTCGGTTGTTGGTTCTGAAGAGGTTGAGGAGGATTTTGGTGTTGATTAGGAACAAAGTCTGCTGGATTCATTGGTGGCCTAACCCATTGGTTACTCAATCTAAAGTTAGGATGGTCTGTCCACCCTTTATTATATATGTTGGAGAATTGATTGTGTCTTCTTTAAGGTTGGTTATGAAAATTACCCGGCATTGGCTTGTTCCTCTTGAAAGAGAGTAGGACAAGAATTTGTAGGATGGTCATTGTCTAAACAAATTCCACATGTTTTTACTGGTGCATTGATTCTTTTCCCAACTAATTGACTAACTAAATTGGTAAGATGATCTAATATTTGCTCGATTTTTTTAGATGATGATGATGCATCTACTTCATTAACTTTCCTAACAGTATCATTTTTAGTATTAAAATATTATGAATTAGCAGTCATGTTAGCTATTAATTTACATGCAGCTTGTGGGGTTTAATATGAAAGAGTACAACCACTAGCGGCATCAATTGTCATCCTATTATAAGAAATCAAACCCTCATAAAAATATTGAATTAATAATTGTTCAGGTATTTGATGATGAGGACAACTATCACATAATCTTTTAAATCTTTTCCAATATTCATATAATGTTTCACCAGTTTGTTGTTCGATGCCTCTTATATCTTTTCAGACTGTTGCAGTTCTAGATGCAGGATAATATTTAGCTTGAAAAACTCTTTGCATTCCAGTCCAATCTTGAATAGATCCCGAAGGAAAATCATGTAGCCAATCTCTTGTACCTTATTGTTTCAAATTAGTGCAAATAACATTAAATTTTTTAATGTGCCTAAGTGGATCTTCAACAAGTAATCCATTAAAAGTTGGCAAACATTGTATAAAACTAGTATGCATTTTAAAATTAGCATCAACTTGTGGAAAAATAATGCATAAAGGTTGTTCATCAAGAGTAGGAGCAATGAGTTCTTTTAGAGATCTTTGATTCAAAGCCATATTAAAAAATGAGTAGAACGAATATCACCATAAATAAGTTAGGTATCTGGTTGATTTTTTGTTTTGACTTCTTCAAGATCCGTATCTTGTTCTCTGATCTCAACTAATGTTTTACACCATTGTTCTTCCCCAGTGATTTTACCACTTCTTAAGTGCATACAACAATGAACTTGTTGTCTAGCGTTACAAAATGAATTAAATTTGTATCTCGATATCACCAAATAGATGAAATATGTAACAAAATAAAAAGATTAATAATTTTAATAGAAGAAATTAAAACACATCCCCGACAATGGCGCCAAAATTTGACGAAGGCTGTCGTACGACTCTCAAATTTAAACCTAACAATTCCAATGTATATAGGGAAAGTAGGGATCGAATCCACAAATATTTGCCAACTCTTAAATTAAAATCATTAATCAAAAAAGGTATTGGGATTTTTTGTGTTTTGAGAATAAGATAATAACAATAATTAAAATAAATATTTTGGAGTTTTTGGATTTGTGAATAGAATTAAAAAGGAATTTGGAATACAAATGATATAAAAAGGCATTAGCAAGGAACTAATATCCAGTTATTTTTTTCATGGGATTAATCATAGATAAATACATTATTAAGTAGTTGGTTTTAGAATCACGATCAACGCAAACAAATTCTTATCCTTACAAATTAGATTAATCCCGATTAGCTCAGACAGATGACGATGTCTGCCGTAAGTCTCTCAAATTTAAACCTAACAATACTTATGTAGATAGGGAAAGTAGGGATCGAATCCACAGATATTTGTCAACTCTTAAATTAAAATCATTAATCAGAAAAGGTATTGGGATTTTTTGTGTTTTGAGAATAAGATAATGACAATAATTAAAGTAAATATTTTGGGATTTTTGGATTTGTGAATAGAATTAAAAAGGAATTTGGAATACAAATGATATAAAAAGGCATTAGTAAGGACTAGTATCCAGTTATTTTTTTCATGTGATTAATCATAGATAAATACATCATTAAGTAGTTGGTTTTAGAATCGCGATAAACCCAAACAAATTCATATCCTTACAAATTAGATTAATACCGATTAGCTCAGACAGATGACGATGTCCGTCGTAAGTCTCTCAAATTTAAACCTAACAATACTTATGTAGATAGGGAAAGTAGGGATCGAATGCACAAAGATTTGTCAACTCATATATTAAAATCATTAATCGGAAAGGTTTTGGGGGGTTTTTTGGTATTTTGATAATAGAATTAAAAAGGACATTTGGAATATAAATGATATAAAAAGTCGTTAGCAAAGAACTAGTATCAAGTTATATTTTTCATGCGATTAATCATAGATAAATAGATTATTAAGTAGTTGGTTTAGAATCCCAGTCAGCTCAGACAGATTCCTATCCTTACAAATTAGATTAATCTCTAATTTAATTAAACACTACTATCAACTAGCGTGTATAGGATGCTCAATCAAATTACATTAAACAAATAAGGCATTATCAACATTAAATTGTATATAACAATCAACTTAATTATATACAATTTAAATTATATAATTTCGCTACTAATTTAATTAAGCTAAGAGCTGCAACTCAATTAAACTAGTAGATGCTACTTGAATCATTAATACAAGATTAATAATCCTAGCTATATAATCACATTCATTAATTAGATTGTTAATCCAATTAATTTATATAATTATATTGGTTAAAACATGAATTATATAAATACTCAATTAATATATATAAAGAAATATTGGATTTATATTAAGTCAACAAATTAGGCGGTTCAATCGGCCATTTAAATAAATTAAACTAAAAGTGTGGAGGCTCGGCCTTCCATAATAAAGAAAATAAAAGATATAAAAATAAATTAAACTAATTAGGTGACTCGGCTATCCATTTGTGATATTTAAAGTGGATAAAACAAAATAAATAAAGATTAATCGTGTAAACCGACCACAAGACCAGCTAAATAAATCCAAATAGAAATTAGGTACAAATAAAAGTATCTTATAATCCATTTATTAATAACATAACACATATCCTTGCTAACAAAAGGAAATTAATCACAATACATATTTAATAAATATAAGAAGAAATTTATAAACATTAGAAAGAAAATTTGAAAGAAATACTTTCCGGAAATATTGAAATTATTCGGACATAATTTCTTTACTAAATTTTACAAAAAGACTTGAAAAACTATTCTAAAAATTCTAGAAATTATATTAATATGAAGATAATAATAAAAGAAAGAAATTACAAATGAAATGGAGAAGATTGAAACTGAATTGGTGTCTCAAATGAGACAGAAAGCTAGTATATTTATAGGGAAATTTCTAGGGGTAAAATAGTCATTTTGACTTTCGGGTACTGTAGCGGTTGACTTGTTGACTTTTACCAGCCGACGACACTGTTCATCCGCAAGCAGTGACGTCATCATCGACAACGGTACTATTCACTAGAGCTACTGTTCATCGATTTTTTTTTCCTTCTTGTTCTTCATCTTCTTTTTATCTTCAAAATGAACTAAAATACACTGAAAAACTTATAAACAAATAAATATAAATGAAATATAAAATATATACATTAAATAACACAATTAACTGATTTTTAAACAAAATATAGTCATTAAGTAGCATAAAAATCAGTTCATTGATAAGTACATCAACAGATTAATCTCTAATTTAATTAAGCACCACTACCAATCATCGTATATAGGATGCTCAATCAAATTACATTAAACAAATAAGACATCACCAACATTAAATTGTATATAACAATTAACTTAATTATATATAATTTAAATTATATAGTTTCGCTACTAATTTAATTAAGCTAAGAGCTGCAACTCAATTAAACTAGTAGATGCTATTTAAATCATTAATACAAGATTAATAATCCTAGCTATATAATCACATTCGTTAACTAGATTGTTAGTCTAATTAATTCACACAATTATATTGGTTAAAACAGAAATTATATAAATACTCAATTAATATATATAAAAAAAGATTGGATTTATATTAACTAAAAAAATTAGACGGTTCAACCGGCCATTTAAATAAATTAAACTAAAAGTATGGAGGATCGGCCTTTCATAAAAAAGAATTGAAGATATATATAAAAAATTAAACTAGTCAAGAGGCTCGGCCTTTCATAATAAAGAAAATAAAAGATATAAAAATAAATTAAACTAATTAGGTGGCTCGGCCATCAATTTACGATATTTAAAGTGCATAAAGCAAAATAAATAAAGACCTGGCAGGTAAACCGACCTGAAGTCCAGTTAAATAAATCCAAATAGAAATTAGGTATAAAGAAAATTATCTCAAAATCTCATTTATTAATAACTTAACACATATCCTTGCTAATAAAATGAAATTACTCACAATACATATTTAATAAATATAAGATGAATTTATAAACATTAGAAAGAAAATTTGAAAAAAATATTCCCCGAAAATATTGAAATTATCCGGACATAATTTATTTACTAAATTTTACAAAAAGACTTGAAAAACTATTCTAAAAATTATATTAATATGAAGATAATAATAAAAGAAAGAAATTACAAAAGAAATGGAAAAGATTGAAGCTAAATTCGTGTTGAAATGATAAAAATAAGCTTCCTATTATAGGCACAAAAATCAGGGACAAAATGGTCATTTCGCACCCCAAAGTCTTGAAAATTTAGTTGGTGGCCTTGATTTTCCCAAACTTCGCCATGTGTCGCGTCCTCATTGGTCCATATTGCGGCTTCTAGAAGCACCACTTGTCATCTTCTGATTGCGCCACATGTCATCTTCTTATTGTGCCATGTCATCGGATGTCATGGATTTTTTTTTTACTTCTCCATAATGAATTAAAATACACGGGAAAGCTTACAATAAAGAAATAGAAGGGAAACGTGAAATGTATCAATTAAATAACATAATTAACCGATTTTTAAACAAAATATAGTCCTTAAATAACATAAAAATCAGTTAATTTATAAGTACATCAAACCCAGATCGACCAAAACTTTCATCATTAGTGAAGAGTATGTGAGTTTAAAAGTTTATAAGTTTTGTTGAGAAATTAAAAATGTAATTTTATTTACATGGTGACTTTGGTATTATGCTTTCATTATATTGATAGCATGTTTTAAAAAAATATAATTTTTATTAAGGGTTTTATGTTTTTCACATTCACATTTTTTTAACTTTGAATATTAATGTTAATAATATTCAAGCACATGAGCACAATTGTTTTTCAAATAAAAAGGAGATAATTGTGAAAGTTGTATTGAAATTAATAAAACACTTTATTACCTTATTAATCTTGTTTAAGTTATTTATACTTGTATATTTTGTGTTTATATTTTGCTTGAGGGCAAGCAAAGGGATAATGTGAGGGAATTTGATGTACTCATAAATTTTAAACATGAGGAATAAATTAAAATTATATAAACTCATAACTCACTATATTTTATATCAATTATAAACACATTTAATTCAAAAAAAATCTAATAAATTACGGTTCAATGAAATGATCTCTGCTATGAAGACATCTGCTATATTAAAGAAGAAGAATCATTTAGGATTCTTAGTTAACATAACATCTAAGGAGGTTGCAGAGTTAACAGTTGTTGATGTACGTATGGTACAAAAATACACTGATGTTTTCCCAAAAGACTTGCCAAAATTACCCCTGGATAGTCAAGTGGAGTTTACTATTAATTTAACATCGGTGTCTCCACCAATATCTAAGACTCCTTATAGAATGGTACCAAATGAGTTGCAAGAATATAAGGTACAACTACAATAGCCGTTGGATTGGGATTTTATTCGACCAAGTGTGTATCTGTAGGGAGCACCAGCTCTATTCATTAAAAAGAAAGAAGGAACAATGAGAATGTGTATAGATTATCGATAATTGAATAAATTTACAATGAAGTATAAATATCATTTGCCAAAAATTGAGGATTTATTTGACCATTTATGAGGAACATGAGTATTTTCAAAGGCTAACTTAAGGTCGGGTTACATTAACTAAAGGTCAAGGATAGTGATATTCCTAAGACGACATTAGGACCCGATAAGGGCACTAAAAGTTTACAGTGATACTATTTGGACTTAGCAAAGCTCCTACAATATTGGACATACTGTGCAAGGAAAAATTGCATGCAAAGTTTAAAAATGTGAATTTTAGTTGGACAAAGTAGTAATTTTAGGACATGTTGTTACCACCAAAGGGATTAGTGAATCCATCCAAAGTTGAAGCAGTGTTCGAATGAAAACCACCAACTAATGCTCTTAAAGTTCACAATTTCGTAGAACTTGCGGGCTATTATCATCATTTCATTAAAGGGTTCGAAAAGATAGTGTGACCGATGACACGACTCACAATAAAAGGTGAGAAGTACGTTTGGACCACTAAATGTGATGGAAGCTTTCAATAGCTAAAAAAATGGTTGATTTCAACACTAGTGTTGACAATACATAACACATCAAAGAACTTCTTGATTTACAGTGACAAGTCAAAATAAGGTTTTGGGTGTGTACTGATACAGGATGGAAAAATGGTTGTTTACGCCTTAAGACAACTTAAGAAACACGAGCTAAAGGGCCAACTTATCCTAAGAGTGCAGGAGGAGGAGGTTATCTTTAATGTCTTTAAGGATATGAAATATCCCAATGATGATGGAGATTGCATGAGAATTGATACAATTGATGTTTGTACTAATGAGACTAGCAACTCAACAGTCTCTTGAACCCTTGGAAGCTTGTTTACTTGGTGATCTTAATGCAGAAAATTCTGAAGTTGCTGGATATATTCACTTATTGGAAGCTAATTCATTAAAAGACTATTTGAAGAGCTTGGAAAAGGACTTACTAAGTCAGTGACATCTATTGAGCAACCACCTAAGTTGGAGCTTAAACAATTACCTGTTAACTTGAGATATGCCTTTTCAGGTGAGTCATCTACACTTCTTGTCATTATTTTAGCTTTATTGATAGAAGAACAAGAGGAGCAGCTACTTCGAGTTTTAAGGGATCACAAGACAGCTTTGGGTTGGTCAATTGCTGATATTAAGGGGATTAGTCCCTCTTTATGCATGCATAAGATCTTAATGGAAGAAAATTACAAGCCTACAGTTGAGCATCAACGTCGTCTTAATCCTAACATGAAAGAGGTAGTGAGAGCAGAAGTTTTGAAGTTTCTTGATGCTGAAATAATCTATCCTATTTCAGATAGTCCTTGGGTTAGTCCTGTACGAGTGGTACCTAAAAAAGGTGGGATGACAGTGGTGAAAAATGAGAACAATGAATTGATTCCAACAAGAACTGTAACTTGTTGGAGAGTATGTATTGATTATAGGAACAAGACCACAATGAAGGATCATTTTCCATTGCCATTTATTGAACAGATGCTTGATAGGTTAGCAGGTCACTCCTATTATTGTTTTTTGGATAGTTATTTAGGATACAATCAAATCTCCATAGCACTTGAGGACCAAAAGAATACTGTTTTCACATGTCCTTATGGCACTTTTACATTTAAAAGGATGTCATTTAGCTTATGCAATGTACTTGTTACATTCCAAAGTTGTGTGATGGAAATATTTTCTAATATGGTAGAAAGGTTCATAAAAATATTTATGGATGATTTCTCTATATTTGGGAGCTCTTTTGATTCTTGTTTAGCAAACTTAGCATTGGTATTACAAAAATGTGAAGAGACCAACATGATTTTAAATTGGGAAAAATGTCACTTTATGGTGAATGAAGGCATTCTGCTGGGCCATATAGTTTCAGCTAAGAGAATTGAAGTTGATCGCACCAAGATTAAAACTATCAAGAAGTTGCCGCCACCTACATCAGTTAAGGTGTTCACATGTAACTGCTGCTATCCGATTGGGAAGAGTACTAGCTCATCGAAAGATCGATCTAGTATAATGAGGAGGAAATGTTGGATTAATTGAAGAGGTTGCTCGAGCACACCAGTCATACCAAACACTTGTTCAGATTGAAACAAATCAACCAAACAAAGTTCTCGTGGTATGTGTAATTCTCACTCCTCTAAAACAAATATATGACAAAACAATTGGACATGAGCTACAAACAAAATTCATTTTATGAAGGCATGACACTCATGTTGTATAACTGTGATGCTTTCATAGTCATACCAGGAGGATATGAGGTATTAGAATGCTTGTTCAATTTAACATTTTGGTTTAACATGAAATTACACACTAAACCAATTGGTCTTTTAAATGTTGATTACTACTCTGATGGTTTGTTAGCATTTCTTGACATAGCTGTTACACATAAGCTTCTATCTTTCAGTAGCACGAAGAATAATTGTATCTACACCCACGACCAAAGAGCTATTGAATGAATTAGTAACTTTTATACCAGAAATTGATCCAAAAGTACCTCTAATTAATTGGACAATTTCCGGTAACAAGCAAAAAAGAGATTCAGTAGATTTAGAGTTAAAGTTGTAAGTTTTTATTTTTAAATAAATGTGTGTTATTTTAATTTTATTAAAAGTTGTAGAATAATGTTGTTGTTTTTAAAACTTTGTGTGTTTTTACATTGACAACAATGTAATTCCCAAGTGTGAGAGGGGTGGTTCGAGTAAAGAGTCAAGTGATTAAACTCATTTGATTTTTAATCCGCACCTTTAAAAATATTGTTTTTAATAATTTGTTATTTTGTTGAATAAATCATGCTTGTATTATAACTTTTTAAGATGTTAGGTAATTTTGCGTTCAATTTTTCAGTTTTTTTATAATTGTGCTCCTTTCTGTAAAATTTTTTTTAATAAATTAGTTGAATATCTTATCAATTTGACAAAAATATTCTTATTTAACTAATGTGGCTAAATCTTTTATGTTATGAAACCCAGACTTAAAAACATTAGTATTGTGATTTATTGATAATGTAAGTTTACTATGTGTTTTAGTGCATTTAAAGTCATTAGATACACACTAAAACTTGTTCTTTCACATGCTTAAGACGAAATTTAAATAAGATCTTCTTTGATTTGAGGATAACATAAGGCCTTTTTTTATAGTTTGAGTCTTTCTGAACGAACCATACTTATATATATCTCTCAATCCTACTTTGAGCCAACATATATAAATGATTTCACTACCATTTAATTTCTTTGATAAATAGCCTCGTTTATTACTTTTCTATTCAGATACTTTATTGAGACTGTATTAAACATATGTTAATCTGTATTGAAAAGTTATGAACACTGCTAATAAAGGATTATGAGATATTATCAAAAATCGAAAGGTAAAAAACTCATATATATGATCTCTTAAAAAAATAAAAATAAAAATGAAGATATATCATGACTAAGGTTTATTCAAGATGTGGTAATTCATTCTCAATATAAACTTTTAAAATATTTTGTATATAGGATCTTTCGATTGTAGCAAAATCCCAAACTTAACATTACAAACCTAAAAGTCCTATTTGAGAAACCAATAGTGCATTTTTATTTGCATAGTGACTTTGTTGTTATCTTTTCATTATACTAATAGCATGTTTTCAAAAAAAATAAAATTTTTATTAAGGTTTTATATTTTTTCACAGTTACATTTTGTTAACTATGAATATTAATGTTAAACTTGTAAATGATATTCAAACACACGATTACAATTACTTTTCAAATAAAAACGGGTTAATTGTAAAAGTTGTATTGAAATTATTATAACATCTTGTTACCTTATTTAATCTTGTCTAGTTATTTATACTTGTATATGTTGTGTTTATATTTTGCTTGAGGGTAAGCAAATGGATAGTGTAGAGGAATTTGATGTGCTCATAAATTAACTGATTTTTATGTTATTTAATGACTATATTTTGTTTAAAAATTGATTAATTATGTTATTTAATGGATATATTTCACGTTTTCTTTCTATTTTTTATTTGTAAGTTTTCTAGTGGTTTTTAGCTCGTTTTAGAGATAAAAAAATAAGAAAAAATGTTGGAAAAGTAAAAAAAAAAAAAAATCCATGTCATCCGATGATGTGGCGCAATAGGATGTGACACGTGGCGATGTTTGAGGAAATTAGGCCACCAACTGAATTTTCAAGACTTTGGGGTGCGAAATGATCATTTTGCTCTTGATTTTTGTGCATATAAATAAGAAACTTATTTTTATGATTTAAACACCAATTTAGCTCCAGTCTTCTCCATTTATTTTGCAATTTATTTATTTAATTATTTTCTTCATCTTAGTGTATTTTTCAGAATTTGTAGAATAATATTTCAAGTCTTTTTGAAATATTTAGCAAAAAAATTATGTTCTGATAATGTCAATATTTCCGGGGAGTTTATATTTCAAATTTTCTTTCCAATGTTTATAAATTCTATTTTATATATAGAATTCTATCTTATAGTTAGCAAGGATATGCGTTAAGTTATTAATAAATAAGATTATGAAATAATTTTCTTTGTACTTAATTTCTATTTGGTTTCATTTAACTAGACTTATAGTCGGTTACACACCTAGTCTTTATTATTTTTACTTTATGCACTTTAAATATCGCAAATGGATGATTGAGCCACATAATTAACTTAATTTACTTTTATATCTTTTATTTTCTTTTTTATGGAAGACCGAGCCTCTTAATTAGTTTAATTTCATTTATTTCTTTAATTTCTTTTTATGGAAGGCTGTGCCTCCATACTTTTAGTTTAATTTATTTAAATGGCCGGTTGAACTGCCTAATTTGTTTAGTTAATATAAATCCAATCTTTCTTTATATATATATATATATATTTATATATTTATTTAATATAATTATATATATATATATTGAAAGCCTAAAAGGGGGTGAATTAGGTTTTAACAGATTTTTCCAAACTTAATTCAAACACTACTTTCTAAGACAATAAATAACAAACACTTGGTGCTCAACTAGTGTGTGAAATAATGTGTACAAGAAATTGACAAACAACATAACGATTTATAGTGGTTCGGTTTATCCAACAAAACCTAATCCACTACCTTGAGCTATCTATTTAAGGATTTCACAAAACTTTTCACTAAATTAGTACAAGAGATTACAATAGAGGCTCACCAAATTCCCTTAGAGTTTTACAACACAAACGTCTTACCCAATCAAGGTTCACCCAACTCTTTGAGTTTTACACAACAACCTTGATTACACACCTATCTCTAATACAACAATTAATTAAATAGATACACTTAATACAACCACAATTTTCTATGATTCAAGGCTCACTCTAACCCTTAGAGTTTTAAGCTCAATACAACCTTGAATAAAACATAAAATATAAGAAAATGAATAGTTTGATATAGATATCACCTTAGTGTGAAGGTATATCAATTTAAAGCATAAATACCTCATCGTGTAATACTTTCTTCTAGATTGCTCAAGAACACTAATGATTTAGTATAAACCCTTCTTTTGAGAATTTCACAATGTAAATGTTATATTTGGGTTCCAAAATGATTTCAAGATGTTCTATATAGAGTAAGAATCAGATTTTTGTTCAAAAAGTCATTGTGCTGAGTTTTTCAAACAATTGGGTATTTATATGTGTGTTCCAACGGTCATAAAAAGGTCTGTTGGAATCCTACTCAGGAGAAGTGCGGTCGACCGCATATCAGACGGGTCATCCGCACCTTTATCGGCATGTGTTCCAGAGAGCTCTGGACATACTGTATATGATGATCTGATTAGTCCAGTCGACTGTGCCATCATCCGCAAGTGATACAGAGAGCTCTGAACATTCTGCGGACGATGAGCTGTGAGGTCTGGTCGACCGCATATGCATCCAAACTATGCAAAACAAGATTCCAATCAACTCTAAGAGTTTGTGGAATACATTACATAGAATTTTAAGTAAGTGCGTGTATTTTGAAAATCATTTCAAAAAACCAACTCATGTTTTATCTATGTGAAGTGTATTTTGAAAAACATTTCATTTTTATTGAGCAACCTCTAGAAATTATTACTGTTAGATGTAGATCTAGAGATACCTAATAGATATAGAAAGAAATAACACTATACCTCTAGATCCTATCTAATTCAAAAAATTGCTTATCTTCAACGTTTGACAACAAACGATCTTTCTTGAAGACTTGAAACTTCGATCTTGCATGGATTAGACATATGAATCCTAAAAGACCAACACTTATACAATTAAGCTATTAGATTTTATCAATGTTTGTCATTAATCAAAATTAAGACATTAAAAGCTTTAGGGCTTTCATATATTAATTGAGTATTTATATAATTCTTGTTTTAATCAATATAATTGTGTGAATTTATTGGCTTGACAAACTAGTTAATAAATATGATTATATAACTAGGATTATTAATCTTGTATTAATGATTCAAATAGCATCTACTAGTGTAATTGAGTTGCAACTCTTGACTTAATTAAATTAGTAGTAGAATTATATAATTTAAATTGTATATAATTAAGCTGATTGTTATATATAATTTAATGTTGGTGATGCCGTATTTACTTAATGCAATTTGATTAAACATCCTATACACATGTTGGTTGGTAGCGGTGTTTAATTAAATTAGAGATTAATCTGTTTGAGCTGATCGAGATTAATCTATTATGTAAGGATAGAAATCTGTCTAAGCTGATCGAGATTTTAAAACCAACTACTTAATAGTGTCTTTATCTATGATTAATCCCATGAAAAATATAATTTGATACTAGTTCGTTGCTAATACTTTTTATATCATTTGTATTTCAAATTCCTTTTTAATTTTATTCACAAATCTAAAAACCTCAAAATATTTATTTTGATTGTTATTATTTTCTTGTTTTCAAAATACCAAAACTCCCAAAACATTTTCTAATTAATGATTTTAATTTAAGAGTTGAAAAATATTTGTGGATTCGATTCCTAATTTCCCTATGTTCATAGGAATTGTTAGGTTTATATTTGAGAGTCGTACGACAGACTTCATCACCAAGCTTAAGTTTGTTCAATTTTAAAATAGAATAGCTTTGATTGGCTTATTTCGATTTTTTTTAAAAAAAAATGCCCCAAATGTTAGCCCTGCACAAGTAAGATTTAGGGTTTAGCAATACTACCGGTTGGTTTACCAATCTCAAACCTAGCAAATGTCAAGAAGCCAACTAGTAACAATCTTAGCCTTAAATTAAAATCGAAATATAGGGTTCAAAAAATGTATCGGACCTTTCCAGGCGCCTAGATTGCAGTATAGTATCACAATTCACCAGTCTCGACCAAATGAAGGTCGAAGGGGGAATCGAACACCAATCTCTATCTAGAGAGACTCAGAAGGTAGATCGACAAGCAACAATAAGGCTCTGATACTACTTATAGAAATTTGTTCGATTTTGTAAGCAACAAATTATAGCAAAAGTGATAAAAGAACAAAATTAAACCGTAACTTTTTGTAAATTGTTTGATTTCCAGTTTGATTTTGAAAAATAAATTATCCATCTATTATGTAACTTTTTCTTGCACGTTGACTTAAATCCTTAATATTAGTCATTTCTTATGTTAATGTTTAATTTTTTTTATTAAAAACACTTATTCGATTGCTAAATTAAGATTAAATTTGAAAATATAATGGAATTTAGTGAATCCATTTCTCTGGGATAATACTTTCCACTCATCCTTATATCATCCTTATATTACTCCAATGATTGAAGTCCTAATGATTGATATGAACCCTGTTACGTCATTTTGCATGTCAAAGAGAAAAAATCTCGACACAACCACAGCATCATTAGACCCAACTGGCCAACTCTATTTCACCTACTACTACATTTTTTATAATCGCAAAAAAACCTTGAAAGAGGGATTGCATTTATTATTCAGTAAAATAGAGAAATCCTAATATTAAATTAAAGACATTAATTTTTTAAACCAAATACAAGTATCAAATACAAGTGATAGATTATTTTAAGCATCAAATACAAGTATAATTCTCTACGAAATCTCAAGGAAACATTAACGTGGAACCAGTCGCACAGAAAATTGAGTATTATCAGAAATCATATTTTTACAGCTTGTGCAATATCAAATGAGCACCATACTGAGGCTGAATTGTGATGATTGATATAGGAGCATGTGCATATGAGGGAGAAAGTTCAAAGGAGAAGCGCTGCAGAATCATAGCTAAAGCCAATTTTGCTTCCAACATAGCAAAGTTTTGTCCAATACAAATTCTTGGTCCCCAACCAAATGGGAAGAATGCAACCTGGCCCTTCGTTGCATTCGATACTCCGTCTGCAAATCTCTCGGGATTGAACTCTTTTGCATCATCTCCCCATAATTTAGGATCATAGTGTATCAACATTGTTGACAAAGTGAGCATCACTCCTGGTGGTAGAGTTAGATTTCCTAGTTTAACTTCTTCTGCTGTTCTTCGACCGAGTACACTAAGTGGCGGGAATAATCTTAGAACCTCATTTAATATCATAGTCACCTGTTACAAGTTGAAATAGAATAAGATGTACAATCTTAACAAGTTTGATACAAATGTTATTCCATTGAATCTGCTGTCTAAATACTTACAATTTTCAGGTGATTGAGGCCATCATAGCTTGGTTTGTTACTCCCAAAGTGGTGCAAGACCTCTTCCCTAGCGCGAGTTTGCCATTGTGGATGCCTACTTAGTAAGATCATGGCCCATACAAGCACCACAGAAGTGGTCTCCTGTCCAGCAAAATAGAAGAGTCTGCATTCTTCAATGACATCTTTGATGCTCAGGCCAAAGTCCTTGCTTCCACGCTGATCAATTTCCATGGAATTTGATTCCAGCAATATACTCAATAAGTCATCTTCACGAGCTTCCCCTGCTTTCATTGCCTTCATCCTTGAATCGATAATACTCTGAATTGAAGCAGTAACGATTCTATCAATTTCTTTCATTCTTCTATTCCTCTTTGTAGGCATAAACCTGAATAGAAATGAAACAGTAGATAGGAAATAAGAAATGGTGAAAAGACAGAAGTGGCCATAAATTTCACTACATTCAAGAATGTTCATTTGACAAATCATCAAATGCAAATGCAATTACCCTCTTTTATATCTACAAAAGAAAGATATAATTTAATTTACCTCCATCCAGGAATGTAAACATTTCGTACGGCATTCAAAAAATGCTCAGCCTGTTCTCTTTGTAGTTCAAAGATCCTTCTTCCCTCTGCATAGTTACTGCCAAATGCTGTTCGGGAAATTACATCACCAGTCATGATTTGAAAATAGGGCCAAACATTCAACTCTGATGAACCTGTGGGTGAAACAATCTCTTCCCATTTGATCAGCATCTCACTTGCACTCTTGTAAAAGGCTGGGATCATATGCTGCACAAGAATGTACCCAAAAGAAATAAATATTTAGCCTAAATTCAGTAGTTTGAAATTGAAATCATCTTGAGCATCATATGAAAAAAGAAAAACCTTCAATTTCTCCACATGGAAAGCTGGGTTGATGATTCTTCTGTGTTTGGCCCATTTATCTCCTTCGTGACTCACTACTCCTTCAGCCAACAATTTGGAGAGTGGATTAGAATGAGGCTTTTCATAGGCAATGTACTTGAGTGTGATTTCTTTGATAAGGTCAGGGTCCATTATCAACACTGACGGTTTTGGCCCCAGCCAAAAGAAAGAATCCTTCCCTGCAATCCACTAATTTCCAGTTAAAGGGTTGAATATATATATAAATATATGTAAGATTTTTAAAAAAGGGTTTCTTAGACTTTCTAGAAAAGACTGGTCTTTTTTCAGGTATATAATATAATCCCCTGCTATTTCCTTTTTTGTGTTTCTTTTTGTTTAATCTTTTAATCCCCATTTAATCTACAACTAATTTGGATTGTAATACTCGGACATCTTTGATAACAACAGTAAACAGATTCAGCCACAGAAAGATTCGCCAGAAGAGGTCATATTACATCAGACTAACTTGGAAACGGCCCAGAACCAAAAGTGGAAATACGAAAGTACTCTCCCCTGGCTTTTTTATTTGTCAACGTTTTGTACTGGTTAAGTTTGTTTCAACTTTCTAGTGCTCCTTATATCTTGTGAAAAACGTTCAATTGAAGAAATTTATTTCAAATTATTTCATGATTCTTCCTCATAAAATTCTAATAATATCTAACTTGAATAAGGCATCAGAGATGATTCTTTCATCGATAAGTAACATATAGAAAGAAGAAGGAAAAGAACAGTGGAGAGTCCTCCAAAGAACGTTTGAAATGCAAACATACCATATTTCCTCACTGTTTCTTCAAGGTGAGGTATAACTCTTGAAACAGCATCATCAGAGAGGCTTATTGGCTTCAAACTAGCTTGCTGGATTATTGCTGCCATTTCTTTGCTGTCTCCATAAAGGATTCTGTAAGAATTGCCCTTGAGACCTTGCTGTCTCAGGCACTTTTCGAGCTTCTTCGGCCTCAACCACACCCAATTCAACACTCTCCATGTCCCAAATAGAATAACAACACCAAAAAAAACTGCAATTGAATACAATATCTCCATGTTTACTCCACTATTACTACGAGCCATGTTCGATGTTCATCGGGTCGGAAGAATATATATAGACAGAAAGAGGGGCGATCGGGTGGGTTTTAACCCCGGTGTGGGCCCTGGGGGTGCGACTGCGAACGCCAAACACGTTTCGGACCCAGGTTCTGTACCAAAATTGCGTGGTTAAGAAAATATTCGATAAGTTTAGAATTAAATTTCACTTTATTTAAATAAATATACTTTCGATTTAGAATTGAATTATCGAGTTAGTCCATTTTGTTCTTCATTTCCATCTCGGTAATCCATTATTGAATTAGTCCATTTTTTTTTTCAAGACAAAATAAATAATGATAGTTTAGAAAAGAAAAATCAAGACTCAATTTGAACAAAAGATTTAAAACAAATTCATCTTTGTTCAAAATTTTAAATTTTCTTTTACCTCATAAATAAGTCTCACATATTTATATAAACAATATATTTTTTTATTAATTTTCAATTTTAAATATAATATCGAATAATTTACTTATTAATTTTTATATTATTATCGATAATGCCATATAAAAAAATATTTTATCAAACTTTCAAATCTCTATCTCAATAAAAAAAAATTTCAATTCTGAATAAAAAAATTTATTATTCAAATTCATTTAAAAAAGTAAAAGAAAAATATTTTTCAAATTCCAATCAAGATAAGATATATATAAAAATAAAACTAAAAAATCGGTGAGAACATCCCTCGACTACCGGTCTACCACATTATCCCATTACGCAACTCTTGTCGAGCACTCCAAATAATCCAGACTTCTAGAGAAAGATGGCTTATGCCATGACGCATCAGATTATAGTTTTATGATCATTCATTTGCACTCTAGATTATTAGTAATTTGTTTTCCAACGTCAAAAGATAAAGAGATTAAAAGTCAGATATTACAAAAGGGAGTTCAGGATCAAAGCGAAAAAATTCTAAGAATAATTTCAATCCAAATCCTTAGAATATGCAATTTTTGCAATTAAATTATTAATAATAGTCTTATTTGAATTTAATTCTTTAAATTTTAAAATTATACCACATTTTTTATGAAAATAGAAAATATAGGATTTGTTTTTTGTAAAATTAGTATATATATAATTCTTATTTTAGTACATATCTAATTATTTTTCTGTAAACTAGTAGAAATAAAAATAATTCCAACTTTGAATTCATGAATTTTAAGGATGTATTTAATTCAAACTTTAAAAGTATAATTTTAAAAGTCTAGTTATTTTTTAATGTAGCCATTTTAAAACTCTTTTAATGTGCGCGGTAGCGTAGCCCTACACAAGAAAGGTATTGATTCTCATGATCTAGTTGAGGAAAAATACTCCTTTCGTTCCATTACAAATAGACTTAGTTTCTTTATTCATTTGTCTCAAATTATAGTCTTGTTTATTTATTAAGAGTGTTATTTAATTTTTAGTTAACTAAAATACTCCTATTTAACCTACTTTGTTATAATAAAACATATATTCAAACTATTGAAATAATACACATTAAGTTAAATATTTAATTTCTTAAATATAAGTACATAATTTTGCATGCACTTTAAACTAACTTTGTAAACATTTTTACACAATTAAATTTAAGTTTGACCAAATTTTAAATGCAATGTGAAAAGGGTAAAATTGGAAGAACAATGAAATATGTTACAATTTCAACAATATTAAATATGTTTTCTTAATTTGTGTGAAAAATTCAACTTGTTTACCTTAGTAGGATAGAGGGAGTAATCAAGAGAGAAGTTTTGCAAACTTTATGAAATATATTGATGCCCAAAAAGGGAATGAAAATGTGGCCAAAGGGTAGCGGTGTTATTCTAGAACCACATAAAGCTTTTAAACCGCATGGTAAGCCAAGGAAAGCTAGAAAGAGGCAATTTGATAAGGGAAATAAACATGGTAGACAGGTGGCAACAAAGATCATTATTCGCAAAACAATGTGGGGGCAAAGAGCACAACAAATAACTTGGCCCAAGTCTATAGAGAAAGAAGTTGACAAAAAAAACGAAGACCAAAACCCACAAAGGATAAGAGGAAGACCAAATTTACTATAGGGCCTCCACTAATGTACTATGCTAATCTAATTTTATGTTGGACAATAAACATCATTCTATAACCGCCTTTTTTATGCTTGATGGTCAATTGCATAAAATGAAAGAGGTCAAATCATCCACTAATAACCATGGCAGAACAAAGGATAATGTTGTTGATAACATTGTAGAAGCATCACCAAAGATGAAGAAACCAACAACTCCAACTAATAAAGGTAAAACAACTAATTCAATAAGTGGAAAACAAAGAAAAAAGGTCAACACATTTTTATAGATCTGAAATATATATTGAAAGCCTTAAAACTTTTAATGTCTTAACTTTGATTAATGACAAATATTGATGAGGACTAATGTTTTAATTGTATAAGTGTTGGTCTTTTAGGATTCATATGTCTAATCTATGCAAAATTGAAGTTTCAAGTCTTCTGAAAAGATTGTATGTTGTCAAGCGTTGAAGATAAGCAATTTTTTAATTAGATAGGATCTAGAGATGTAGTGTTATTTTTCACTTAGATATCTCTAGGTCTACCTCTATGAGTAATAATTTCTATAGGTCACTCAATTAAAATGAAGCGTTCTTAAAAATGCACCTCATAAAGATAAAACATGAGTTGGGTATTTGAAATGATTTTCAAAATATATGCATATACTTAAAATTCTATAAAATATATTCCACAAACTCTTAGAGTTGATTGGAATCTTGTATTGCATGATTTGGATGCATGTGCGGTCGACCTGACTGCATGTGTGGTCGACCAGACTACTTAGCTAATCGTCCGCAAAATATCCAGAGCTCTCTAGTACACTTGCAGATAATGATGCGGTCAACCGGACTACTGAGTTCATCGTTCGCAATATGTCAAGAGTTCTCTGGAACACTTGCGGATGATGGTGTAGACGACCAGCCTGATATGCGATCGATCGCACTTTTCTTGAGTTGGATTCAAATAGCCATTTTTATGACCGTTGGTGTATATATATAAATATCCAATTGTTTAAAAAACTCAGCTCTATGACTTTTTGAGCAAAAATCTGATTCATACTATTTATAGAACATTTTGAAACCCTTTTATAACATTTACATTGTGAAAATCATCCAAAAAGGGTATTTACTAAATCATTGTTGTTCTTGAGCAATCTATAGAACACATATTACTCAAGGAGGTGTTTATGCTTCAAATTGATATATATCTTCACATTAAAGTGATTTCTATATCAAACTCTTTCTATTCTTATCTTGTAAGTTTTATTCAAGATTACATTGAGCTTAAAACTCTAAGGGTTAGAGTGAGCCTTGAATTATAGATAATTGTGATTGTCTTAAATGTATCTATTTCATTAATTTTTGTATTAGAGATAAGTGTATAATCAAGGTTGTATTGTAAAACTAAAAAAGTTGGATGAACATTGATTGGGTAAGAGATTTGTGTTGTAAAACCCTAAGGAGAATTGGGTGAGCCTCTATTGTAATATCTTGTACTAAATTAGTGAAAGGTTTTGCAAAATCTTTGAGTAGATAGCTCAAGGTAGTGTATTAGGTTTTGTTGGATAAACCGAACCACTATAAATCGTTGTGTTCTTTGCTAATTTCTTGAACACATTACTTCACACACTGTTTGAGCACCAAGTGTTTATTTTTTATTGTTTTAGAAAGCATTGCTTGAATTAAGGTTGAAAAATCAGATAAAACATAATTCATCCCCCTCTTAGGTTTTTCATATACGATTTTCAACATTTTGCATTTTATTAAGGGTTGCCTTGCTAGCAAAACCTATGTGGACATGATAGGTGCTCTCTCTTACCAATTGCAATTGTCCATGAAAAAGTAGAAGAGAAAGGCGTCAGAGGATGAGTTGGATGCTTCGTCTCTAATGGCATCGCAATACTCACCTCTACCAACAACACCTCTAATCTTAATACTTTTCTAGAAAATTGAGTTTGGATTGGACGTTCTTTTTCTAAAGCTCTTACCTCAAAGAAACCAAAGCCACCGTTGTATTCTTGCGACAGAGAAGCTGATGACCTTGAAAACCTAAATGCCGCTTATTTTTTGGAAGATAGTATGGAACAGGAGATCCTATTTGCTTCAAGATTGAAATATAGTGGGATAATGATTGAACCATAATTAGCTTGGTTTTCTAGTGTTTATCATGATATTTATTGAGTTAAAATCTAGCTAATTATGTGTTTTTGTGATTTTAATGATTCTTTACACTTATACTTTTGTGTTCAGATCTTTGGAAGATTTAGAAGATGTTTGAATGAAATTGGAAGAGATTGGAAACTTGAAAATGGATATTTGGAAGAAAGAAGAAGTGGACGCACATGGAGAGGAAGTTGACGCGCAATGCCAGAAATTGGACACGTCCACCAGACCTCACGCGTCCACCCACAGAAGTTTGACAGAATGAAGCGTCCAAGTGGACGCGTCCCAATCCTCTCAGGCGTCCACTTTGCACTCTCGGGCGTCTATTCTCCGAATTGAAGTTTTAAGTTATTTTTAAGTAGTTTCTAATTAGGACTTTTGTGTAATTAACCCTATGACCTTTTTCTCACTATATATAAGACTTAATAGTTTAGTTTTGGGTGTCAAGCACGTTAGATACTTTGTTCCTGAGCATTGTAGGAGATCAAGGGTTGAAGCTTCTCGGGAAATCGGATTTCCGTCTAATGAGTTTCTTTTTTTCCCTTAATCTTTCATATTTAATTAGTTATATGAAATTATTTATATGCATGTTTTTTTTAAAAAAAATTAATTTGTTTGTACATATGTTTTACCAAATTTGTGCAAGACCTATTCGAATTTTATATGCATTTCCTTTACTTCCATCTCATTGTCTATGGTTTATTTGGTCTTTGGTTTTATTTTAAATTTCGAGTTTAAGGAATTCTGGGTAAAATTAAGTTGAATCGAGATTTGTATAACTGAAATTTTATTCAAATTGAATCGAAATAACTATAATGTTAAAATAAATGCATATGAAATGTAACAAGATCCGATGAAGCTGACAACACCAGTTGAGGAAATCTCTCAAATGTAAAGGCTCTTGGCTTAGGTCGCCTTCATATATAATTACAAAAAAGGACAAAACAAAACATGGATTTCGTTCCGCATTCAAAAAAATAAATAAACAAAAATTATAGTGTTTGAATCAAATGAAATCTTCATCAGTCTTATAAAAGAAATTTGACTCAAAATTTTTACTCAAAATTCAGTTAGTTTGTTCATTTTGGTAGTTTGTTCATTTTTACTCAGCTTCCTAGTGGTATTTAGGTAGGACGGGTTGGGACTATCACACTGTCAAATAGAAATACCGCTTTCACTTCATCCATCAATGTAAGTCATTAATATAAGACTCCAAATCACCCATCAATATAAGTCCTTAATACAAAGTCATTGGAGTTATTTGTGATTGCCTTAAATATAAGTCATTTTATCACCTTTTAAGAATATTGTACCTTTTCTTTTTTACTTCTTTCATTTCATATCGTTTTAATCATTTGTACATTTATTAATGATGTTAAAAATAATACAAAATTTAATATTAACTTTCAAATATATTCTTAATAAATATTCTAAATCACTATCTCATTGTATCTCTCCGTATTAATGACCACTTTCATTCTCTCCCCACTTAAATAGGGATAAAATTAGAATATAATAATAAATAAGGCTAGAAAGACATTTGATACGAAACAAAACTAAACTCTTTCAGCGACATTTAATGTGAAACGGAGGGAGTATAATAATACCTTCATTTACTCATATTTTTTGTAACATCTCTCGTGCTTGTAAAATACATTTCTAAAAAAATTAATTATTAAAGACATTTTAGAAAAAAAAAATTTATCTCTGAGTCAAACAAATTTTATTATATTAATGGCGTTTATATTAATGGACGAAAGGAGTAATTGAAATCATTATTTCCCTCATCAAACACAAACAAAAAATCTCGCTCTACTATCTATACAGCCTATGCAAAATCAACTGCGCCCCATATTGAGGTTGCACGGTTACAACCGTATGAGGAGCATGCGCATACAATGGAGAGAGCTCAAAAGAAAATCGCTGTAAGATCAAAGCCAGTGCCATTTTTGCTTCTAACATAGCAAAGTTTTGTCCAACACATATCCGAGGACCCCAATTGAATGGGAAGAATATGAATTGACCCTTTGTTGCCTTCGAAATTCCTTCACTGAATCTCTCTGGCTTGAACTCTTTTGCATCTTCACCCCATAATTCTTCATCATGGTGCAATAAGATTGTTGGCAAGAAAAGTGAGATTCCACCCGGTAAAGATAGATCCCCTAATTTTGTATCTTCATGTATCACGCGATGGATCATAAATGCAGGTGGATATAGCCTTAACACCTCATTAATCACCATAGTAATCTGAGGGAATTCAAGAAATTGCACATTGTCATGAGTAAGTCTTGAGAAAATTGTGAAATTATGGATTCATTGTGGAAATAACTTACAACTTTGAGGTGATTTAAGCCCTCAAGATCTGGTTTATTGTTTCCAAAGAAGCGGAGAACCTCATCTCTAGCTTTAGTTTGCCAATCTGAATGCTTGCTTAGTAATATCAGTGTCCAAACCAGTAAGACTGCAGTTGTCTCCTGTCCAGCAAAGTAGAACAGTTTGCATTCTTCAATCACCTCTTCAAAGGTCATGCCAGAACTCTTATTTCCATGACTTTCCATTTCCTTGAAATTTGATTCCAACAATATTCCCAATAAGTCATCTCTACTTGGTTGCCCTGCTTCCATGGCATCGACTCGTTTGTTTATTATGTTCAACACAGTTGAGTGAACTTCCTTGGAAATTTTTTTCATTCTTCTGTTCCTCTTAGTGGGCAAAAATCTATATGTATCATGAATTGATATTGATATTTTATCAGAATGTGCCACAATAGAGGTAGACAGTCATGTATAGAAATTAAAGAAATCAGTAAATTTCTACCTCATTCCTGGAATGTAAATTGATCCCACAATGTGCAGGAGGTGCTGAAGTATTTCCTTTTGGAGTTCAAATACCTTTCTTCCTTCTTCATAACTGCTACCAAATGCTGTTCGTGAAATTACATCGCTAGTCATATTTTGAAGATAAGGCCATACATCCAACTCCAATGACTCCTCTGCTGAGGCCATGTTTTCCCATTTGTTCAACATCTCGGAACAACACAAATCAAATGCAGGCAGCATATGCTGTATGCAATAACAATGACAGTAAGCCTTAAAGAGAAACAAACAGGATTTCATTATTGACAGCCAGAGTTTTCTACTTTCATGGTTAAAAAATATGGTACAAAGTTACATAAATGGTAAAATTAACAATTTAAAGTAGAATCCAAACAATTGAGAAGCAATGAAGAATTACCCTCAATTTCTCGAGATGAAAGGCAGGGTTAATGAGTCTTCTGTGCTTAGCCCATTTATCAGTATCATATGCAGCCACACCTTGTGATATGAGCTTACTTAATGCAGTAATAGGAGGCTTCTGATAAGTGTAATTTTTTGTCAACACCTCTTTTATTAGTTCTGGATCTGTAACTACCACTGCAGGGTCTGGTCCAAGCCATGTGAAGGGATTTTTACCTGCAATTCACAGAATCCATAGCGAAAAGGAAATGCAAGAATCAGGATTGGCACTTCAAAATTAATACTGATGAAGGTGATTTCCAAATCATTGGTAAGTCATACCATAATTTCTGATGATCTTTTGCTGGAAGGGCATGATTCTTGGGACAATATCGTTGGTGAAATTGATCGGCTTGGACTTTGCTTCTCTATCCATCTGTGATGTCTCTCCCAAGTCTCCAAGCAATAGTCTGTATGAGTTTCCATTTAGTCCTTGCTGTCTGAGGCGTTTCTCTTGCTTCTTTGGTTTTATCCATGCCCAGTTCAAGATTTTCCATGTGCATATGAGAATGAAAATAGTACTTGAAACTGCAATTCCTATGAAAAAAATATCCATCATTTTTTTTCTTTTTTCTTTTTGCTTTTGATAGTAGCAGAAACAAAAGATATTAGTTACAAGGAATTGTAGAAAGAACGAATTTGAGGATGTATTTAATGATGATAGGTGATGGTCACTTTGAAATTTCAATGAAACTTATCTAGACTGGTATTGCTAGTCAACATTTCCATATTAAATTGAGTTTGGATCTCTTTTCCATGATGTTTCCCTATCTTTTTCATGAAGTAAGCAGCACCAATAATTGTCTTCTTTGGGATTATTCTTCAATTGCTTCCTATTAAAAGAAAATAGATATACATTTTGTCAATGTCTTCCTATTAGTCACTTGTCAGTATCATTAGGTATTAAAATTATTGCAGCCAAAAAAAATAAAAATTCCCAAGTTAAAAACTTTCAACGCGCAATATTTATGGAATGTCTGGACAAGAATTATTTCTCATTACATGAAAAAGAAATGGTAACTAAAATTACAGTTTGTGCAAAATCAATTGAGCACCATACTGAGGACGCAGAGTAACCACTGTATAAGGAGCATGTGTATACAATGGAGAAAGCTCAAATGAGAACCTCTGCAAAATCAGAGATAATGCCACCTTAGCTTCTAGCATAGCAAAACTTTGTCCAATACATATGCGAGGACCCCATCCAAAAGGAAAGTATACTAGTTGACCCTTTGTGGCCTTCGAAATTCCTTCACTGAATCTCTCTGGATTGAATTCCTTAGCATCAGTACCCCAAATCTTCTCATCATGATGCAGCAAGATTGCTGGTAATATGAGCTGTGTTTCAGCCGGAAGAGATAGTTCGCCTAGTTTTGTTTCTTGGGAAGTTACCCTTCGACTAAGCACATGTGCCGGTGGATATAGTCTCAAAACCTCATTAAGAATCATAGCCACCTGCAGAAAAAATAAATAAAGTGTTAGTTAAATAATTAAGTTCTAACCCGTCTCTAATTTTAGAAAACTTGAATATTAAGGTACGAGAACAGAATGTCCTGTGTTCACATCATTATGTGGAACTTTAACAAGTGTGTCAAGCTACACATCCTTACATATTGTTATAAGGCCAGAGGGATAATACTATAGAAAAATACTCACTACTTTGAGGTAATTTAGCCCCTCGAAATCGGGTTTCTTGTTGCCAAAAGTCTGGAGAACTTCATCTCTAGCACGAGATTGCCAGTCTGAATGCTTGCTTAGTAATATCAATGTCCAGACAAGGAGGACTGCTGTTGTTTCCTGTCCAGCAAAATAAAATAGTTTGCATTCTTCAATGATGTCTTCGAAGCTCATTCCGAACTTGTTATTTCCATGTTGTTGGATCTCCCTGAAGTTGGATTCTAGAAGTATTCCCAATAAGTCATCTCTACTGCTTTCCCCTGCTTGCATTGCCTCAACCCTTCTATTAATGATGCTCAAAACTGATGAATGAGCTTCCTTGGCAATTTTCTTCATTCTTCTATTGGCTTTGGTTGGTAAATACCTCCATCCTGGAATGTAAAATGAAATTGTATTCTTCAGGAGAAGCCCAATTAGCTCTTTTTGTAGTTCAAATATCCTCCGACCATCTTCATAATTGCTTCCAAATGCTGTTCGTGATATCGCATCACCGGTCATAGTTTGAAGATAAGGCCACACATCCAACTCACAAGATCCCTCTACTGATGCCATCTCCTCCCATTTGCTCAAAATTTCACCACTACTCAATTCGAATGCTGGCAGCATTAGCTATATGAAACCACAAAATAATAAGACTCAAGAAAAATTGAATAAACAAAGCAAATTTGAGGGAGATTAAAAACAAAATTGCAAGATTGAAGAGAAAAGAGGTAAAATTACCTTCAATTTCTCTACATAAAAAGCAGGATTCATTAGCCTCCTATGCTTGGCCCATTTGTCAGTTTCATGTGTTGCAACTCCTTCTGCCAGAAGCTTACTTAGTGCGGTAGCTTGAGGCTTCTGATAAATGTAACTTTTGGTCAATACTTCTCTTATAACTTCAGGGTCCATAATGATCACTGCAGGTTTTGGTCCAAACCAGGCAAACGAATTTTTACCTGCAATTACAGCCGTCGACCACAGTAAAATAATGGTCATTGCATAAAAACTGAGGGTCTCTGTGACAATTGAGGCAGAAAGCATAACCAACTATTAACATTGAAATTAAATTTAAAAATACTTGCCATAAGATTTAATGGTTTCCTGTATGAAAGGTATGATTCTGGGGACAAAATCATCATCCAAGTGAAGGGGATTTGCTGCTGCATCTTTAGACATCTTGATTAGCTTCCTCATGTCTCCTACCAGAAACCTATATGAATTTCCCCTTAGTCCTTGCTGTCTTAGGAACTTCTCCATCTTCTTTGGTTTGATCCAAACCCAGTTCAAGATTCTACAGGCCCATATGAGAAGAAAAACGGTGCTTGACACTGTAAAAATGATCTGAAAAGCATCCATTTTCCACTTGATCACTCGACTCCTTCAGTACTACTTTTGGTGGCACAAGAAAGGTAAAGTCTTGATTGATTCTGAGTGAAACTTAACTGGAGAAACCAAATTTATAGAAGATCATTTGATTTCGATCTAGTATTAATTACTCTGAGCAGCACGTTTCCATGATGTTTCTCCCCTGCTTTCCTTAATGGAGTGGACTTGAAGTGGCAGATATGTTCTTCCTTTATTCTTTTTCTTTTTCTTTTTTATCCGAGGAGTTTACCCTTGACTATACCTGAACCACAGTTATGGGCCACTCAATGGATAAAGCGATATAAATTACAGCATTTGCACCAAATGGGACTCAAGGGCGAGGGTCTTCTTGTGCCTATTAACGCCGCCTTCCATCTTATCTTAAAATGATGGGTTGATTTCCCCTCGAGGTTTGTTAAAATCACTAAATTTTCACTGAAGCTTCTAAAATTACGCATTTCACCTTGTTAGCAATGTCAAATTCTCAATGGAACATGTATGAGTTTGGTTTTCTAATGCTTATCATGATCTTTATTGAGTTTAAATCTAGTTAATTATGTGTTTTGGTAATTTTAATAATTCTTTACACTTATACTTTTGTTTTCAGACCTTTGAAAGATTTAGAAGATGTTTGAACGAAATTGGAAGAGATTGGAAGCTTGAAAGCTTGAAGATGGATATTTGGAAGAAAGAAGAAGTGAACGCGCATAGAGAGAAAGTGGACACGCAAGGCCCGAAAGTGAACGAGTCCACCCTCATAAATTTGACAGCATCAAGCGTCCACTTTGCAGTCTCGGACGTCCATTCTCCGAATTGAAGTTTTAAACTCTTTTTAAGTAGTTTATAATTAGAACTCTCATATAATTAACCCTAGAACATTTTTCTCACTATTTATAGGACTTAATAGTTTAGTTTCGGGTGTCAAGCACCTTAGATACTTTGTTCCAGAGAATTGTAGAAGATTAATGGTTGAAGTTTCTCAGAAAATCGGATTTTCGTCTAATGAGTTTCTCTCTTTTCATTTATCTTTCTATTATGTTTCCTTTAATGCATTGTGAGTAGTTTTCTTTAGTTAGCAAGGACTTGTATTAGGTTTATGTTATTCGGGAATATGAGATTTACGTTTTGTCATTAAAAACCCGATCTTTTCAATGAATCATTATTTATATTTGAGTATTTAAACAATTTTTGGTTTTACTCTATCAATTGTGTTATTTCAATTATTATTGGTCATCTTAATTGTTTTACATAGTTGATCAACTAGGGTTATGCAGAATCAGTTTTCGGTAACCAAAAGTAGTAACTATTGATTAATTTAAATATGTGTTTGATTAATTGATAGGGAATTGTTTGAAATGAATTGCATGATTTTAATCGGCCATTAATTTTATGTAATTCGTATTGATATTGTCCTTATGCTTAATAACTTAATTGACTATTTTATACGAGCGATTCGGAATTTAGCTTAATTAGGTTAAAGTTAATTTGCCGTGCTTCTCGAGAATTAACTTAATTTTTACAGGAATCGGAATTTGGGCGCTACGTGGAATTCTAAGTCATTACTCAAATAGGTTATTGAAAAACCTTAGAGGAGGGGGCGAATTAGGTTTTAACAAATTTTTCCTCTTTAAAACAAACAATGTTTTTCTAAGACAACAAATATCAAACATTTGGTGCTCAAATAGTGTGTGAAATAATGCTTTCAAGAAATTTGCAAAGAACACAACGATTTATAGTGGTTCAGTTTATCCAACAAAACCTAATCCACTACCTTGAACTATCTACGCAAGGATTTCACAAAACCTTTCAATAATTTAGTACAAGATATTACAATAGAGGCTCACCTAATTCACCTTAGAGTTTTACAACACAAACCTCTTACCCAATCAAGGTTCACTCAACACTTTGAGTTTTACACTACAACCTTGATTAGACACTTATCTCTAATACAAAAATTAATGAAATACAAACACTTAAGACAATCAAAATTATCTATAATTCAAGGCTCACTCTAACCCTTAGAGTTTTAAGCTCAATGCAACCTTGAATAAAACTAACAGGATAAGAATAGGAAGAGTTTGATATAGATATCACCTTAATGTGAAGATATATCAATTTGAAGTATAAGTACCTCCTTGAGTAATATGTTTCTCTAGATTGCTCAAGAACACCAATGATTTTGTAAAGACCCTTCTTGGATGATTTTCACAATGTAAATATTATGAAAGAGTTTCAAAATGATTTCATGATGTTCTATAAAGAATAGAAATCAAAATTTTGCTCAAAAAGTAATCTAGATATGTTTTTCAAACAATTGGGTATTTATATATATGCACCAACGGTCATAAAAATGGTTGTTTGAATCCCACTTAGGAGAAGTGTGGTGGACCGCATATCAGACTGGTTGTTCGCACCATCATCAGCAAGTGTTCCAGAGAACTTTGGACATACTGCAGACGATGAGCTGAGAAGTCCGGTCGACCGCACCATCATCCGCAAGTGTTCGAGAGAGCTCTGGATATTCAGCGGACGATAAACTGAGAGGTCTAGTCGACCGCATGATCTAGGGTCGACCGCAAATGCATTTAAACTATACAAAACAAGATTTCAAACAACTCCAAGAGTTTGTGGAATATATTTTAAGAAATATAAAGTATGTGCATGTATTTTGAAAATCATTTCAAACACCCAACTCATGTTTCATCTAAATGAAATGCATTTTGAAAAACATTTCACTTTTATTGAGCAACCTATAGAACTTATTACTCATAGAGGTAGACCTAGAGAGATCTAATAGATATATAAAGAAATAACACTACACCTCTAGATCCTATCTAATCCAAAAACTGCTTATCTTCAATGCTTGACACCAAACGCTCTTTCCTGAAGACTTGAAACTTCGATCTTGCATGGATTAGATATATGAATCCTAAAAGACCAACACTAATACAATTAAGTCATTAGTTCTTATTAATATTTGTCATTTAATCAAAATTAAGACATTAAAAGCTTTAGAGCTTTCAATCTCCCCCTTTTTTATGATGAAAAATATTGATGCAATGTGATGGATAAAACAATTAAGTGCAAAGATTCAAAGTAAGGAAGAGTTTATAGAATATGTATCACACATTGTAAAATGCTCCCCCTTACAATATGCTAGGTATTTGTAAGATATCACATATAGCATATAGCCATTTAGTTTGATGATATCAAGAAATATATTGAATGAAACATTTTTCGAACAAATATTGGATCTCAAAATAAAATTATTCATTGTAAGTATATGAGATCACTTCCTAGCTTATATAGGTTTGAGGAAGCCTATTTTTACACCAACCTCCGTATCCTCTTTCCTTCCAGTTTAAAAAAAAATTATAATACAATTATAAAGCTCTCCCTATCAATATGCATGAGTTTTGTAAAAATTTTAACAGAGTTTCCTTTGTAACTCTTATAAAATCCATTTTCACAATACAAACTCAACAATGCAAAAAGAGATGACATATATCACATAACATCACATATAAGGCCAACCCGACCATCAACAACACAATTCTCATTCTCCTTCAATCAATCAAACACAGAATTTAAACCAAGGATAGCCCTACTTAACCTTTTAGAGTTGTTTCTTCTTTCTCTTGATTTTGATGAACTTGAACTTTGAAGTTCATCTCAATTTTCCTGAAACACATGGTTAGTTTCATAACAATTATATATTTCCATTAACAATAGTTTTTCTCCCCCTTTGTCATCATTCAAAAAGAATGGATAGAAAGAAATGAAATCCCTCAACTACCAAGGAGTCATCATGGGGAAAAAGAAATGCATATACAAATAGAATATCCAATGATAAAATAGAGTTTGGTTTTAAACAAAATAGGCATAGCAAAAGTACAAGATAGTCAGAGACTATATCCTAGGCCTTCGCACGTAAATTTTGGTCGTGGAAGATGATGGTCCTCCAGGTGGCTCAACAGGCGGGGGCTTGTCACCTGAAGGTGGTGGCGGTGCAGAAATATCAACCTGAACACCATGAAGTGCTTCAAGATGATACTTGATATTGGTAATTCAATGCCATAGTACTCCACTCGGGATGCCAAATCGTCGATCTTCAAATTAAGGTTCTTGAAGTGATTGTCGAAGGTGCTAAACATCGAACCAATATGAGATGATAGTTCTTCCAATGCACTCCAGATGGCAGGATGTGGAGTGGATTCTTCTTCCTCATCAACTTTTTCTTTACCTTTGGCCTTCTTTAATTTCGGGGCCTCAGGGAGAATATCTTCTTCCTCATCAAAATGAAGTGATCGTTTAACGCCTTGGGAACCCTCAGCTTCATCCGGGATAAATTCATCACCAAAAACATCTTCTGCAAGAATAATTGATGGATCTTTTCCCATCAACCTCGCTGTCTCCTTTGTTGCCATCGAAATCTCTTCCAGAAACATATTCTTCTTCAAATCCCATGTGCCATTGAGACACAAAGCCTGCATTCTCTTGAAGGATGCAAAATTGAACTTGGGCACATGTTTTATGTCCTTTAATTCTGGAAATGGAACGTTGAAAAATCGGAATACTTTGGTTAATAATCGTCCATAAGGCAAGCTTTTGGGAACACCTTTACTCTTCTCGATGGTAGCCATCATATGTTTCTACCATGATATATCCGAGATCCACCCTACGTCTCTTGACCAACATAAACATGAGGAACATATGCATAAAAGTAACTGTAGTTTTATGTCCTTCAGTTGGTATGAAAATGTTAGTGCTTATATGATGAAGGATGCGATGCTCAAAACTAAACACATTGGCTTCTCTCTTGACTAAGTTTACAAGGGATTTTCCTTCGGTGAACAGCTTCTCAAATTCCTCAGTGGAGAAATGCTTGTGCCTGATCTTTTGGTGAGTAGTGAAGTACTCAACCCCATCAATAGGGATCTCTAATATTTCATCTAAGCCCATGGAAGTAAAATGCATATCTACCCCATTTACTTTTGAAACATATGTAGTTCTCATAGTCATCTCACCTTCTTTTTCTACCACTTTTTCAAGATTGACATAGAATTGATATACAAGATCAGTGCATAAAAACTCTTCATGATCTATTATTCTATCCCATCCTTGCCAAGCCACATAGGTAAGAATTCTATCAAAGGGAAACTCAAATCTATCAATGGTACTTCCAGATATTACCTGACGATTCTTGAGATAATTGTTGTAACGGGCCTCATGATGCTTGCTCCTGAAGAGTAGAGTAGAGGCTTGCATGGTTATTTTATTCTTTGGAACTTCTTGAGTCATGTGAGTTTTACCCTTGGTAGGATTGGTTTTTGCCATTTCTAGGGTTTTTAATTTCAGAAATCTAGGATATGTAAGATGAATAGATGAATTGAAGAAGAAATGAAGTGTATTTATGGTAAAATTGTAGTGGGTGATAGGAATTTGAAGAGGTGCGGCTGATAGATGAAGAGGTGGGGATGATTGGAAAATGAAAGGTTGCGTCCCAATGAGGCATTTTTGTAACGGTCCTATAAGTGCGGTCGACCGGATCGTCGTCCGTTGCATCGTTCGCACATTGACTTTTGTTTCTCTGAAACCTTTGCGGTCGATGATTTGAATCTGCGGTCGACTGGAAGTGTGATATTTGGTCGTCCGCAAGTTCTTTGGAAGCTTTGCGATGGATGAGTAATAAGCAGCAGTCGACCGATGATCTTATCATGATCATCCGCAAGTCCACGGTCTGTTCTATGGACGACTTTAAGTCATATGCAGTCGACCGCATCTGCACTGAGTATCATCCAAACAACACAAAAAAAAATGGTTTCGACAATCTACAAAAACGCACAAGTTAGAAATTGAAAGTCCCAATACCCAAGAGATTTCTAAGTAAACAAAACATTTTCTCAACCAAAGGTTTTGTGAATATATCAGCTAATTGATCATCCGTAAGAATAAAATCAAGTGATATATCACCTTTTAAAACATGATCACGTAAGAAATGATGTTTAATATCTATATGCTTAGTTTTTGCATGTTGTATAGGATTCTTTGTCAGATTAATGGCACTAGTGTTATCACAATTTATAGTGATACAATCAAAATTCAAGCCATAATTTTTCAAAGTAGTTTTCATCCATAAAACTTGTGCACAACAACTACCAGCAGAAATGTATTCAGCTTCAGTGGTAGAAAGAGATACACAAGCTTGTTTCTTGCTATACCATGAAACTAAAGAAAAACCAAGAAATTGACAGTGACCACTAGTACTCTTACGTTCTACTCGACAACCCACATAATCAGCATCAGTATATGCTACTAACTCAAATGACATAGATTTAGGATACCACAAACCAAAATTTATAGTCCTTTTCAAGTATCTAAGAATACGTTTTACTACAATTAAATGAGATTCTCTAGAAGATGATTGAAATGTAGTACATAAACAAACTGAGAACATAATATTAGGCCTACTAGCAGTTAAATATAAAAGACTACCAATCATACCTCTGTATGGAGTTTGATCAACCATCTTACCATTTTCATCTTTGTCCAATTTAATAGACATGGCCATAGGAGTATCAATCTCCTTTGAATCAGTCATTCCAAACCTTTTCAGTAGTTCTTTTGCACACTTGGATTGGTTAATGAATGTACCTTCTTTTGCTTGCTTAATTTGTAACCCAAGGAAGAATGTCAACTCACCCATCATGCTCATTTCAAATTCATTCTGCATAGTCTTAGAAAAATATTTGCACATATTTTCATTAGTAGCTCCAAATATGATATCATCAACATATATTTGAACAATCAAACTATCATGTGCTTTGTTTTTAATAAAAAGTGTAGTGTTTACTATTCCTCTAGAAAAACCTTTTTCAATTAGAAAATTGCTAAGTCTTTCATACCATGCTCTAGGTGCTTGCTTTAAACCGTATAAAGCTTTAGAAAGCTTCTACACATGATTTACATAAGATTCATGAATAAAACCAGGAGGTTGTTCAACATACACTTCCTGTTTGATGAAATCATTTAAAAAGGCACTTTTGACATCCATTTGAAATAATTTAAAGCCTTTAAAAGAAGCAAATTCAAGTAACATTCTAATGGACTCTAATCTAGCAATTGGAGCAAAAGTCTCATCATAATCAATACCCTCTTCCTGATTATATCCTTGAGCAACAAGTCTAGCCTTATTTCTAGTCATAGTACCATGTTCATCAAGTTTGTTTCTAAAAACCCATTTTGTACCAATAATGGTGTGATTTGAAGGTTTAGGTACAAGTTCTCACACTTTGCTTCTTTCAAATTGATTTAATTCATCTTGCATGGCAATAATCCAAAAATCATCACTAAGAGCTTCATCAATGTTCTTAGGTTCTATATGAGACAATAAAGTGTCTTCTTGTTCTTACCCCTTCATTTGGATCACCAATGATTTGATCATTTGGATGGTTATGGACAAATTTCTATTCCTTTGGAAGATCAAACTTTGTTTCTTCTTCAAGTGAAGCAGATTCTTGATTTTCAAAGACTTCTTCATTCTCATCTTTAGATGTTGAAGGATCATTATTTGATTGAACAACATCTTTATTCATTGACTCCATAAGTAGTTTTTGAATATCACCTTCATTCTCATCTCTTGGCAAATAGATGTTAGATTCTTAAAAAACAACATGAATGACTTCTTCAATGATCATAGTTCTCTTATTATACACATGATAAGCTTTTCTTATTAAAGAATAGCCAAGAAAAATACCTTCGTCGGATTTGTTATCAAACTTACCAAGATTGTCTTTGACATTTAAAATAAAGCATTTACAACCAAAAACCTTGAAGTAAGAAATAGAAGGAGTTTTATCAAATATGAGTTCATAGGGGGTTTTCTTCACAAAAGGTCTAAGAAGCACCGTATTCACAATATAACAAGAAGTATAACAAATAGTACTTTGGCAAATTATTTTCACATAACATGGAACGAGCCATTTCTTGTAAAGTACGATTTTTCCTCTCAACAACACCATTTTGTTGAGGAGTTTTTGCAATAGAAAAATTGTGAGAAATCCCATTCTCATCACATAATTTAGTAAAGCTACTATTGCAAAATTCTCTACCATTGTCACTTCTAATGGAGATAAGTTTGCATCCGATGGTGTTTTGTACTTGTTTAAAAAGCTTGACAAAAGCTCCAAAAGCTTCACATTTGCATTTCCAGTTATGTGTCTTGAGTATCCATTGTCAAGAAACCATTTGTTCTCCTTTGTTTTCAATTGAAAACAAACCTACACCAAAGATGTTAATAAGTCTTTTGGTACCCAAATTCTCTTGGGTCCATTGAGGTTAGTTCTTTTAATTACCCAAGTGCTTTTAGCACCATTCTCAATCTTTTTCTTCACATAACATCTAGTCACCTTGTGACCATTTTTACCACAATAGGTACAACATATTTTTGAAGAAGTTGAGACATGTGAATAATATGCATGAGGTACTCTCTTATATGCATGTGACATATTTTCATGTGAGTGAGATAATTTCTCATGTGTGTGTGAGACATCATTATAGTTATCATCAAAACCAAGACCTCTCTTATCATGAGTGAGTTTTTGCATATTGAGTAATTTGTTCAAATTGTCCTTACCACATGTAAGTTTTTGCAAACTAGCACTTAAATCACTTATTCTAACTTTCATGGCGTCATAATCACTCATCATATCACCCAACTTCTTGTTTCTAGTAACAAGATCAACATTAGCATTTTCAAGGAATTTCACCTTATCATTTAAACCAATAACATTCTCATCAAGATAGTCTTTTGTGGAAGTTAACATGACATTTTCATCTATGAGTCTAGTATTATCTAAAGATAACTTCTCTACTTGACATTTCAAGACTTTGTTTTTCTTGATAATATTTTTCATTTCTTTATAGAGATTGGAAATGAATTCATTTTTATCAAACATGTCACAAACATCATTATCACTTTCACTATCAACTAAAGTAGGAGTTTTTGAAGTTTTTACCTCATCTTCAATAGCCATGAAACAAACATTTGCATGCTCAGTTTGTTCTTCATCTTCACTTCCTTCTTGATCCCAAGTGCAAGCAAGTCCTTTCTTGTTTTTGGACTTGTACTTTTTATTTTCTCTTAATTTTGGGCAATCCGCCTTGAGGTGATTTGGACTTCCGCATTCATAACATTGCTTTGAGTTGGTATTTGTGGATGTCGATGGCTTCTTTTTTAATTTGTTGAAGTGTCCCTTTTTGAACATTTTCTTGAAGTTCTTCATGACAAGAATTATTTCCTCATCATCCATTTCTTCCTCATCACTAGAAGATTCATTATCGTTGTTCTCTTTGGCTTTGAGAGCAATCCCTCTTTTCCCTTTGTCTTCTACTTCTTGATCATTTAGCCACTTCATCCTTATTTCATGAGGGAGAAGTGATCCAATAAGCTATTCCACTAGTTTCATCTTCAAGTCATTAGTTTCTAGCATAGCAGTGGTTTTGTCTTCCCAAGCCTTTGGTAGAGCATTGAGTATTTTCATGTTTTGTTCTCCTATAGAATATGACTTCCTAAACACTTTTAAACCGTTAATAATTTTAGTAAAGCAAATAAGCATATCAGTAATTTTTCATTTGATTTCATAGTGAAAAGTTCATACTCCCTTGTAAGCATACCAAGTTTTGTCTCATTTACTTGGTTTGTACCTTTATGAGTCATTTCAAGTAGTCTCCACATTTCATATGCGGATTCACAATATCTTACCCTGTTATACTCATTCATATCAAGTGCACAAGTAAAAGTGTTCATGGCAAGAAAATTAAGGGTCATTTTCTTTTTATCTTCATCATCAAATTCCTCAGATATTTTGTCAGTCTTGATATCTTCAACAACTTTAAAAGGCACATAGGGTCCATTTTCAACTATATTCGATAATTCATAGTTCAGAGAAGATATATAATTCCTAACTCTATTATAGTTTGTACCATTCAACAAAAGAGGTCTAGTAATAGAGTAACCTTCTACCATCATAGTGTTGTCTAGATGAGCCATAGAATATTTGCTTCTTGTTTACTAGTGCTCTGATACCAATTGAAAAACCTAAGGGGGGGTGAATTAGGTTTTAACCGATTTTTCCTCTTTAAAACAAACAATGCTTTCTAAGACAACAAATATCAAACATTTGGTGCGCAACCAGTGTGTGAAATAATTTTTTCAAGAAATTCGCAAAGAATACAACGATTTATAGTGGTTCAGTTTATCCAACAAAACCTAATCCACTACCTTGAACTATCTACGCAAGGATTTCACAAAACCTTTCAATAATTTAGTACAAGATATTACAATAGAGGCTCACCCAATTCACCTTAGAGTTTTACAACACAAACCTCTTACCCAATCAAGGTTCACTCAACACTTTGAGTTTTACACTACAACCTTGATTATACACTTATCTCTAATACAACAATTAATGAAATACAAACACTTAAGACAATCACAATTATCTATAATTCAAGGCTCATTCTAACCCTTAGAGTTTTTAAGCTCAATGCAACATTGAATAAAACTAAGATAAGAATAGGAAGAGTTTGATATAGATATCACCTTAATGTGAAGATATATCAATTTGAAGTATAAGTACCTCATTGAGTAATATGTTTATCTAGATTGCTCAAGAACACCAATGATTTTGTAACGACCCTTCTTGGATGATTTTCACAATGTACATGTTATGAAAGAGTTTCAAAATGATTTCATGATGTTCTATAAAGAATAGAAATAAGAATTTTGCTCAAAAAGTAATCTAGATATGTTTTTCAAACAATTGGGTATTTATATATATGCACCAACGGTCATAAAAATGGCTATTTGAATCCCACTCAAGAGAAGTGCGGTGGACCGCATATTAGACTGGTCATCCGCACCATCATCAGCAAGTGTTCCAGAGAACTCTGGACATACTGCAAACGATGAGCTGAGAAGTCCGGTCGACCGCACCATCATCCGCAAGTGTTCGAGAGAGCTCTGGACATTCAACGGATGATAAACTGAGAGGTCTGGTCGACCGCATGATCTGGGATCGACCACACTTCAGTTAGGTCAACCGCACATGCATTTAAACTATGTAAAATAAGATTCCAAACAACTCCAAGAGTTTGTGGAATATATTTTAAGAAATTTAAAGTATGTGCATGTATTTTGAAAATCATTTTAAACACCCAAGTCATGTTTTATCTAAATGAAATGCATTTTGAAAAACATTTCACTTTTATTGAGCAACCTATAGAACTTATTACTCATAAAGGTAGACCTAGAGACATCTAATAGATATATAAAGAAATAACACTACACCTCTAGATCTTATCTAATCCAGAAACTGCTTATCTTTAATGCTTGACCCCAAACGCTCTTTCCTAAAGACTTGAAACTTCGATCTTGCATGGATGAGATATATGAATCCTAAAAGACCAACACTAATACAATTAAGCGATTATTTCTTATCAATGTTTGTCATTTAATCAAAATTAAGACATTAAAAGCTTTAGAGCTTTCAGTTATTATCAATGATTAATCCCGAATAAGTAAAACCAAAATAAAAAGTCCTTGCTAACGTTTTTCTTTCCCTTGATTCTTAATTAATTTGTGAGTGAATTTATTTAAAGTTTTATTCTTTTAAGCAAAAATTGAATTTTTCCCCCCAAATCTCGATCAGTTTTCTTATTTTGAGATTTTACAAGTTCATGCAGATTCGACCCTTACTTGCCATAACTGCATAAGTTGGTTAAAGTTTGGAATTTAATTTGATAGCGCAGCGACACGCTCGTCAAATTTTGGTGCCGTTGCCGAGGACTTGTTTAAAAATTTTAAGATCAAGTTTACTGATCCTTGTCTTTTGTTTTTAGGTTTTATTCCTTTGGTGACAAAGTAAAAGCTTGGAGTTGTTTTATGCGCCTTCATAGTGGACTCTTGGTGATATCTCGATGGAATTGGAATCTTCAAATCCTGTGGACGACAATGAAAGAGATACAAGCGGAGGCACCATTAATCATTCAAATCTACAATGAGGGATCGGTGAAATCATTCATAACATCCCTTGCATTATGGCTAATAATAACAACAATGTAGTGGTTAGGAGAACTTTAAGGGAATTAGCTGCACCTACTATTAGCAATCAACCGCTTTGCATTGTTTTTCCTGAAGTCAATGAAAATTTTAAACTTCACACTGGTTTTGTGCAAAATATTCCTACTTTCCATGGCATGCCCGGAGATAATCCATATAGATTTCTTCAGGAATTTCATACGCATTGCATTAATTTGAAACCATCTAATGTCACTAATGAGATTATTAAATTGCGAGCTTTTCCATTTAGTTTGTAAGGTAATGCTAAAAATTGGCTTTATGAACTACCTTCGGGGTCAATAACTGAATGGACTGAGATGGAAAAGATATTTCTAAGAAAATATTTTTCTACTTCTAAGATCTCCAACATTAGGAAGGAAATTAGTGGAATATGCCAAGGCTTTGGGAAATCATTATATGACTATTGTGAGAGATTTAAAAGAATAATTGCCAGTTATTCTAATCATCAAATTCCAGATAATTTACTTATCCAGTATTTCTCTGAAAGAATGCTGCCTACTGACAGGACCGCAGTTGATGCACCTAGTGGTAGAGTATTTATGGACCAATCACCTGAAGAAGCAAGAAATTTGATTGCAAATATGGCAAATAACGCTCAATCATTCAATATGATGAACGAAGCTCCTATGAAGGTAAATGAGGTAAGTTCTTCCAATCTTGAATTACAAATTAAAAATCTTACTAACATGGTTGGACAGATGATGGGAAAAAAAATGAATTCCCAAGTTAAGATGTGTGGATTTTGTTCAAGTATTGAAATTCATACGGACAGTTGCCCCACGCTTTTTGAAGATGAACAGGTTAATGCTGTCGAAAATTTTCAGAATCAACAAAGGAAGTAACCCCTAGTCTAATACCTATAATAAGGGATGAAAGGATCATCCAAATTTTAGGTGGGGAAATCAAGGAGTCAGACCGAATAATTTTCAAAATCCACACCCATCTGGCATTCTTCGTGTTCAACCATTAAATCAACCACTTCAACAAGCTCAATCTCAAGGTATGTCCTTAGAGGATATGGTTAAATCAATTGCTTCTAACATAATGACTTTTCAAAAGGAGACCAAATCCAGTATACAGAATCTTGAAAATAAAGTAGGACAATTGACCTCCGAAGTCAGTCAAATTAAGTCTCATTTATTCACAAAACTCCCTTCTCAACCTATTAACCCTCGAGAAAATGCCAATGCCATTATTCTGCGGAGTGGAAATGAGTTAGTTGAGACTAAACAATTGCGAGATGCTGAGGAAAAATTAGAGATTAAATCCAGCTAGGGTCCTAATATAACTAGTGGAAGTGAACCCCTAAAAATTGAACCCTTTTCTCAATCTAAAGTATCTCCTCATTTTCCTTTAAAGTTAGCTAAAAACCAGAAAGAAGAAGAGGAGAAAAATGTTCTAGATGTATTTAAGAAAGTAGAGGTAAACATTCCTCTTCTTGATGCTATCTGCCAAATTCCTCGATATGCTAAATTTCTCAAAGAATTATGCACTAATAAAAGGAAGCTCAAGGGGAATGAAAAGGTAAGTGTGGGGGAGTGTGTTTTTGCAGTTCTTCAGCAGAAACTTCCACCTAAGCAAAAGGGCCCAGGTATGTTTGATATCCCTTGTGTTATCGGTGATAAAGTTATTTCAGGATAATGTTAGATTTAGAAGTATCTATTAATGTTATGCCATATTCTATCTATGTTTCATTAAATCTTGGACCATTGAAATCTACTAGAGTTATTGTGCAATTAGCTGATAAGTTCATTGTATATCCTGAAGGGGTAATTGATGATGTATTGGTCAAAGTTAATAACTTAATATTTCCGGCAGATTTTTATATTCTAAAAACTTAATATGGAAATAATTCATCTACGGCTCATTCCCCAATTTTGCTTGGAAGACCATTTTTTAAAACCGCAAGAACTAAAATTAATATTAATGAAGGAACATTGTCAATGGAATTTGAAGAGGAAGTAATATCATTTAATGTCTTTGATGCTATGAAATATCCATATGATGAATTCTCTTCGGTTTCTGTGGTTGACATAATTGATCCTCTAGTTCAAGATGTTTATAATTTGAGCTATGTTGACATGATGCAAACAATTATGTGCATGAGTATTGATGAGCATGAACTTGACAAATTATCTGTAGAATGTGATCGTGATTTAAAGATGGTTGTAAAAGAATTGTCTGCATGTCCAAAAGTAGAATCTACAATTGCATTACTCACGTTTCATGATAAGATGCTTCCATCGGTTATATGTACACCTTCCCTTGAGCTTAAACCTCTGCCCTCACATTTGAAATACTCACATTTAGGTAATGGAGAGGAATTACCTGTTATAATTTCTAATAATCTTACTTTCAATCAGGATGAAAGGTTAATTTCTGTGTTACAAGAACATAATACTGCCATAGGTTGAACATTAGCAGATATAAAAGGAATTAGTCCTTCTACAAGTATGCATCACATTTTATTAGAAGATGGCACTTGTGCAACTAAGGAATCACAAAAGAGATTAAACCCTCTTATGATGGATCTTGTTAAAAAAGAAATCTTAAAATTACTAGATGCTGGTATAATATTCCCTATTACTGATTCCCAATGGGTTAGCCCAGTTCATGTAGTTCCTAAGAAAACTGGAATTACTGTTGAAAGCCTTAAAGCTTTTAAGATCTTAATTTTGATAAATGGCAAACATTGATGATGACTAATGTCTTATTTTATAAGTGTTGGTCTTTTAGGATTCTTATGTCTAATCCATGTAAGATCAAAGTTTCAAGTCTTCAGGAAAGATCGGATGTTATCTAGCTTTGAAGATAAGCGGTTTTTGGATTAGATAGGATCTAGAGGTGTGGTATTATTTTATATATCCTTAGAAATCTCTAAATCTACCTCTATGAGTAATAAATTCTATAGGTTGCTCAATTAAAGTGAAATATTTTTCAAAATGCATTTGATTTAGATAAAACATGAGTTGGGTATTTGAAATGTTTTTCAAATTACATTCACATACTTTAAATTTCATAAAATGTATTCCACAAACTCTTGGAGTTGTTTGGAACCTTGTTTTGCATAGTTTCAATGCATGTGCGGTCAACCTAACTGAAGTATGGTCGACCGCAGATCATGCGGTCAACCAGACCTCTCAAAGTATCGTTCGCTGAATGTTTAGAGGAAAATATTACTGAAAGAGGTATTTATGCTTTATATTGATATATCTTCACATTAAGGTGATATCTATATCAAACTCTTCATCTTCTTATCTTGTTTGTTTTTGTTCAAGGTTGCATTGAGCTTAAAACTCTAAGAATTAAAGTGAGCCTTGAATCATAGAAAATTGTGAGTGTATTAAGAGTATCTATTTTATTCATTGTTGTATTAGAGATAGGTGTGTAATCAAGGTTATATTGTAAAACTCATAGTGTTGAGTGAACCTTGATTGGGTAAGAGGTTTGTGTTGTAAAACCCTAAGGGAATTGGGTGAGCCTCTATTGTAATCTCTTATACTAAATTAGTTGGTTTTGTGGAATCTTTGAGTAGATAGCTCAAGGTAGTGGATTAGGTTTTGTTGGATAAACCGAACCACTATAAATCTCTGTGTCCTTTGCCTATTTCTTGAACACATTATTTCACACACTGTTTGAGTACCAAGTGTTTGTTATTTGTTATCTTAGAAAGCACTGTTTGATTTAAAGTCGGAAAAATCGATTAAAAACTAATTCACGCCCCCTCTTAGGTTTTTCAATTGGTATCAGAGCAGGTCTTCTTGTTTATAAGGATTAACCTCCTAGAAGCAAAGATTCTATGGCACATCTAGATAACACTATGATGGTAGAAGGTTACTCTACTACTAGACCTCATTTGTTGAATGACACAAACTATAATTTCTGAAAAAGTAGAGTTAGAATCTATATATCTTCTCTAAACTATGAATTATGGAATATTGTTGAAAATGGACCTTATGTGCCTTTTAAAGTTGTTGATGGTATCAAGATTGACAAATTAAGGTAACATGTTGAAAGTTGTTGAAAATGACCCTTAATGAGTATAACAGGGTAAGATGTTGTGAATCTGCACATAAAATATGGAGACTACTTGAAGTGACTCATTAAGGTACAAACCAAGTAAAGTAAACAAAACTTGGTATGCTTATAAGGGAGTATGAACTTTTCACTATGAAATCAAATGAAAATATTACTGATATGTTTACTCACTTTACTAACATTATTAACGGTTTAAAAGTGTTTAGCAAGTCATATTCTATAGGAGAACAAAACATGAAGATACTCAATGTTTTACCAAAGGCTTGGGAAGGCAAAACCACTGCTATGCTAGAAACTCATGACTTGAAGAAGAAACCAGTGGAAGAGCTTATTGGATCACTTCTCACTCATGAAATAAGGATGAAGTGGTTAAATGATTAAGAAATGGAAAACAAAGGGAAAAGAGGAACTGCTCTCAAAGCCAAAGAGAACAACGAAAATAAATCTTCTAATGATGAGGAAGAAATAGATGATGAGGAAATAGCTCTTGTCATGAAGAACTTCAAGAAAATGTTCAAAAAGGGACACTTCAACAAATTCAAAAAGAAGCCATCGACATCCACAAATATCAACTCAAAGCAATGCTATGAATGCAAAAGTTCAAATCACTTCAAGGCTGACTGTCCAAAATTAAGAGAGAAAGAAAAGAAGTATAAGTCCAAAAACAAGAAATGACTTGCTTGCACTTGGGATTAAGAAGGAAGTGAAGATGAAGAACAAGCTGAACATGCAAATGTTTGTTTCATGGCTATTGAAGATGAGGTAAATGCTTCAAAAACTCCTACTTTAGTTGATAGTGAAAGTGATAATTATATTTATGACATGCTTGATAAAGATGAATTCATTTCCAATCTCTATAAAGAAATGAAAAAGATTATCAAGAAAAACAAAGTTTTGAAATGTCAAGTAGAAAAGCTATCGTTAGATAATACTAGACTCATAGATGAAAATGCCTTGTTAACTTCTGCAAAAATCTGTCTTCATGAGAATGTTATTGGTTTAAATGATAAGGTGAAATTCCTTGAAAATGCTAATATTGATCTTGTTACTAGAAACAATAAGTTCGGTGATATGATGAGTGATTATGATGCCATGAAAGTTAGAATGAGAGATTTAAGTGCTAGTTTGCAAAAACTTACATGTGGTAGGGACAATTTGAACAAATTATTTGGTATGCAAAGACTCACTCATGATAAGAGAGGTCTTAATTTTGATGATGACTATAAAGATGTCTCACACACATATGAGAACTTATCTCACTCACATGAAAATATGTCACATGCACATAAGAGAGTATCTCATGCATATTATTCACATGTCTCAACTTCTTCAAAAATATGTTGTACCTATTGTGGTAAAAATGGTCACAAGGTGACTAGATGTTATGTGAAGAAAAAGATTGAGAATGGTGCTAAAAGCACTTGGGTGGTTAAAAGAACTAACCTCAATGGACCCAAGAGAATTTGGGTACCAAAAGGCTTATTAACCTCTTTGATGTAGGTGTGTCTTCAATTGAAAACAAAAGAGAACAAATGGTTTCTTGACAGTGGATGCTCAAGACACATGACTGGAAATGCATCCATACTTAATGATGTTAAACCAAATGATGAAGAATTTTTGACTTTTGATGACAAAAAGAAAGGGAAAGTCATTGGCATTGACAATGTTGGTAAAAGTACTTCTCCCTTTATTAAAAATGTTCTTCTTATTGATAATCTCAAATATAATTTGCTTAGTATTAGTCAATTATGTGATAATGGTTATAAAGTTATTTTCAAGAAGGATTCATGTTTAATTCTTGATGATTGCTCTAACAAAACTGTTTTTGTTGGAAATAGAAATGGAAATATGTATGATCTCTTCTTTGATGATTTAGTTGAACAAGATGTTAAATGTCTTGCTTTGAAAGATGATGATGCATATCTTTGGCATCGTAGATTAGGACACGTGAGCATGGATACTTTGCATAACCTGTCAAAACATGATTATGTTAGGGGATTTCCTGCCATTCATTTTGAAAAAGATCGTGTTTGTGATGCATGTCAATATGGTAAACAAGTTAAGAGTTCCTTTAAATCTAAGAAGATAGTTTCTACCTCAAAACCTCTTGAACTTGTACATATGGATTTATTTAGTCCTATGAGAACAATGAGTCGTGGTGGCAAATTGTATGCTTATGTGATAGTTGATGATTTCTCTAAATTTACTTGGATATTATTCTTGTTGGGCAAAGATGAAGCCTTTGGAGCTTTTGTCAAGCTTTTTAAACAAGTACAAAACACCATAGGATGCAAACTTATCTCCATTAGAAGTGACAATGGTAGAGAATTTTGCAATAGTAGCTTCACTAAACTGTGTGATGAGAATGGGATTTCTCACAATTTTTCTGTTGCTAAAACTCCTCAATAAAATGGTGTTGTTGAGAGGAAAAATTGTACTTTACAAGAAATGGCTCGTTCAATGCTATGTGAAAATAATTTGCCAAAGTATTTTTGGGTTGAAGCTATAAATACCTCTTGTTACATTGTAAATAGAGTGCTTCTTAGACCTTTTGTGAAGAAAACCCCCTATGAACTCATGTTTGACAAAACTCCTTCTATTTCTTACGTCAAGGTTTTTTGTTGTAAATGTTTTGTTTTAAATGTCAAAGACAATCTTGGTAAGTTTGATAAGAAATCCGACGAAAGTATATTTCTTGGCTATTCTTCAATAAGCAAAGATTATCGTGTGTATAATAAGATAACTATGATTATTGAAGAAGTTATTCATGTTATTTTTGATGAATCTAACATCTATTTGCCAAGAGATGAGATTGAAGGTGAAATTCAAGAAATACCTTTGGAGTCAATGAATAAAAATGTTGTTCAAACAAATGAAAATCCTTCAACATCAAAGGATGAGAATGAAGAAGTCTTTAACAGTCAAGAATCTACCTCACTTGAAGAAGGAACAAAGTTTGATCTTCCAAAGGAATGGAAATTTGTCCACAACCATCCAAATGATCAAATCATTGGTGATCCAAATGAAGGGGTAAGGACAATAACACACTTTATAAACTTTGTTGATGATTTTGCATTATTGTCTCATATAGAACCTAGTAACATTGTTGAAGCTCTTAATGATGATTTTTGGATTATTGCCATGCAAGATGAATTAAATCAATTTGAAATAAGCAAAGTGTGGGAACTTGTACCTAGACCTTCTAATCTTACCATTATTGGTACAAAATGGGTTTTTAGAAACAAACTTGATGAACATGGTATTGTGACTAGAAATAAGGTTAGACTTGTTGCTCAAGGATATAATTAGGAAGAGGGCATTGATTATGATGAGACTTTTGCTCCAGTTGCTAGATTAGAGTCCATTAGAATGTTACTTGCATTTGCTTCCTTTAAAGGCTTTAAATTATTTCAAATGGATGTCAAAAGTTCCTTTTTAAATGGTTTCATCCAAGAGGAAGTGTATGTTGAACAACCTCCTGGTTTTATTCATGAATTCTATGCAAATCGTGTGTACAAACTTTCTAAAGCTTTACATGGTTTAAAGCAAACACCAAGAGCATGGTATGATAGAGTTAGCAATTTTCTTATTGAAAAAGGTTTTTCTAGAGGTATAGTTGATACTACTCTTTTTATTAAAAATAAAGCACATGATATTTTGATTGTTCAAATATATGTTGATGACATTATATTCGGAGCTACTAATGAAAATATGTGCAAAGATTTCTCTAACATAATGCAGGATGAATTTGAATGAGCATGATGGGTGAGTTGACATTCTTCCTTGGGTTACAAATTAAGCAAGCAAAGGAAGATACCTTCATTAACCAAGCCAAGTACACAAAGGAACTACTGAAAAGGTTTGGAATAACTGATTCAAAGGAGATTGATACTCCTATGGCCACGTCTATTAAATTGGACAAAGATGAAAATGGTAAGATGGTTGATCAAACTACATGCAGAGGTATGATTGGCAGTCTTTTATATTTAACTGCTAGTAGACCTAATATTATGTTCTCTGTTTGTTTATGTGCTAGATTTTAATCATCTCCTAGATAATCTCATTTAATTGCTGTCAAACGTATTCTTAGATACTTGAAAGGGACCATAGATTTTGGTTTATGGTATCCTAAATCTATGTCATTTGAGTTAGTAGCATATACTGATGCAGATTATGCGGGTTGTCGAATAGAACATAAGACTACTAGTGGTCATTGTCAATTTCTTGGTTATTCTTTAGTTTCATGGTATAGCAAGAAACAAGCTTGTGTATCTCTTTCTACCACTGAAGCTGAATACATTTCTGCTGGTAGTTGTTGTGCACAAGTTTTATGGATGAAAACTACTTTGAAAGATTATGACTTGTATTTTGATTGAATCACTATAAATTGTGATAATACTAGTGCCATAAATCTGACAAAGAATCCTATACAACATGCAAAAACTAAGCATATAGATATTAAACATCATTTCTCAAAAACTAATTAAAGGTGATCTTGATTTTGTTCCTACGGATGATCAATTAGCTGATATATTCACAAAACCTTTGGCTGAGAAAAGGTTTTGTTTACTTAGAAATCTCTTGGGTATTGGTACTTTTAATTTCTAACTTGTGCGTTTTAATTGTGTTGTTTGGATAACACCCAGGGCATATGCGGTCGACCGTATATAAGTAAATAATCATCCACGGAACTTCCAGAGAACCTGCGGACGACCCATATCAGATCGTCCGATCAACCGCAGATCTATGGATCGTTACAAATATGCCTCATTCGGATGCAACCTTTCATTTTCCAATCATCCCACCTCTTCACTTATCAGCCGCATCTCTTCAAATTCCCATAACCCACCAAAAATTCACCATAAATACACTCCATTTCTTCTTCAATTCATCTATTCATCTTACACATCCTAGATTTCTTTATCTCAAACCCTAGAAATGGCAAAAACTTCAATTACCAAGGGCAAAACTCAATTGACTCAAGAAATTCCAAAGAAGAAAAGAACCATGAAAACCTCTACTCAACTCTTCAGGAGCAAACATCATGAGACCCATTACAACGATTATCTTAAGAATCGTCAGGTAATATCTGGAAGTACCATTGATAGAATTGAATTTCCCTTTAATAGAATTCTTACCTATGTGGCTTGGCAAGGATGGGATAGTATAATAGATCATGGAGAGATTTTATACACCGATCTTGTATATCAATTCTATGTCAATCTTGAAAAAGTGGTAGAAAAAGAAGGTGAGATGACTATGAGAACTACATATGTTTCAAGAATAAATGGGGTAGATATGCATTTTACATCCATGGGCTTAGATGAAATATTAGATATTCCTATTGATGGGATTTAGTACTTTACTACTCACCCAAAGATCCGGCACAAGGATTTCTCCTCTGAGGAATTTGAGAAGCTATTCACCAACGGAAAATCCTTTGTAAACTTAGTCAAGAAAGAAGACAATGTGTTTAGCTTTGAGCATCGCATCCTTCATCATATGTGCACTAACATTTTCATACCAACTGAAGGACATAAAACTACAGTTACTTTTATGCATATGTTCCTCATGCTTATGTTGGTCAAAAGAATTAGGGTGGATCTCGGTTATATCATGGTAGAACATATGATGGCCACCATTGAGAAGAGTAAAAGCGTTCCCAAAAGCTTGCCTTATGGAAGATTATTAACCAAAGTCTTCAGGTTCTTCAACGTTCCATTTCCAGAATTGAAGGACATAAAACATGTGCCAAAGTTCAATTTTGCATCCTTCAAGAGAATGCAGGCTTTGTGTCTCAATGGCACATGAGATTTGAAGAAGAATATGTCTCTGGAAGAGATCTCTATGGCAACAAAGGAGACAGCGAGGTTAATGGGAAAGAAACCACCAATTATTCTTGCAGAAGATATTTTTGGTGATGAATTTGTCTCGGAAAAAGCTGAGTGTTCCCAAGGTGTTAAACGATCACTTCATTTTGATGAGGAAGAAGATGTTCTCCCCGAGGCCCCGGAATTAAAGAAGGCCAAAGGTAAAGAAAAAGTTGGTGAGAAAGAAGAATCCACTCCACATCCTGCCATTTGGAGTGCATTGGATGAACTATCATATCAGATTGGGTCGATGTTCAGCACTTTTGATAATCACTTCACGACACTTCACTCCAAGATCGACGATATGGCATCACGGGTGGAGTATCATGGCATCGAGATCATAAATATCAAGTATCATCTTGAAGAACTTCATGGTGTTCAGGTTGATATTTCTACATCGCCACCACCTTCAGGTGACATGCCCCCAACTGTTGCACTAACTGCAGGACCATCATCTTCCACGGCCAAAGTTTACATGAGAAGGCCTAGGATATAGTCTCTGTCTTTCTTGTACTTTTGATTTTCCTAGACATTTTATCTCTCTACTGTATCTTTGAATACTCTATTTTTATATGCATTTTTATCCTCATGATGACTCCTTGGTAGTTGAGGGATTTTATTGTTTAATTGATTTAGTTCTATCATTTCTATCCATTCTTTTTGAATGATAACAAAGGGGGAGAAAAAATACTGTTAATTGCAATATATAAATGTTATGAAACTAACCATATGTTTTAGGTATTTTGAGATGAACTTAAATAATCAACTTCATCAATTCAAGAGAAAGAAGAAACAGCTCTAAAAGGTTAAGTATGGCTATCCTTGGTTTAAAATTCTATTTTTGATTGAAGGAGAATGGGAATTGTGTGTTGATGGCCGGGTTGGCCTTATGCGTAATTTTATGTGATATATCTCATTTCTCTCTTTGCATTGTTAAGTTTGTGTTGCAAAAATGGTTTTTATAAGAGTTACAAAGGAAACTCTGTCAAATTTTTTATAAAACTGATGCATCTTGATAGGGGGAGCTTTATAAATGTTTTTATAGTCTATCTATATGTTATTAATTTTGGAAGGAAGGAGGATACGGAGATTGGTGAAAAAATAAGCTCTTTTAAGCTTATATAAGCTAGTAAGTGATCTGATACACTTACAATGAATCTTTTCTTTTTGAGATCCAATATTTGTCCTAAAAATGTTTCATTTAATATATTTCTTGATATCATCAAACTATAAATGTTTTATATGCTATATGTGATATCTTACAAATTCCTAACATATTGTAAGGGGGAGCGTTTTAAAAGTTTCATTACATATTTATAAACTCTTCCTTACTTTGAATCCTTGCACTTAATTGTTATATCCATCACTTTGCATCAATATTTGTCATCATCAAAAAGGGGGAGATTGAAAGCCTTAAAGCTTTTAAGATCTTAATTTTAATAAATGACAAACATTGATGAGGACTAATGTCTTATTTTATAAGTGTTGGTCTTTTAGGATTCTTATGTCTAATCCATGCAAGATCAAAGTTTCAAGTCTTCAGGAAAGATCGGATGTTATCTAGCGTTGATGATAAGCGGTTTTTGGATTAGATAGGATCTGGAGGTGTGGTATTATTTTATGAGTAATAAATTCTATAGGTTGCTCAATTAAAGTGAAATGTTTTTCAAAATACATTTCATTTAGATAAAACATAAATTGGGTATTTGAAATGTTTTTCAAATTACATGCACATACTTTAAATTTCATAAAATATATTCCACAAACTCTTGGAGTTGTTTGGAATCTTGTTTTGCATAGTTTCAATGCATGTGTGGTCGACCACAGATCATGCGGTCGACCAGACCTCTCAGAGTATCGTCCGCTGAATGTTCAGAGCTCTCTGGAACACTTGCGGATAATGGTGCGGACGACCTTTCTAATATGCGGTCGACTGCACTTCTCCTGAGTGGGATTCAAACAGCCATTTTTATTACCGTTGGTGCATACATATAAATACTCAATTGTTTAAAAAACTTGGTAACACGACTTTTTGAGCAAAAATCTGATTCTTTATATTGATATATCTTCACATTAAGGTGATTTCTATATCAAACTATTCATCTTCTTCTCTTGTTTAAGGTTGCATTGAGCTTAAAACTCTAAGAGTTAGAGTGAGCCTTGAATCATAGAAAATTGTGAGTGTATTAAGAGTATCTATTTCATTAATTGTTGTATTAGAGATAGATGTGTAATCAAGGTTATATTGTAAAACTCATAGTGTTGAGTGAACCTTGATTGGGTAAGAGATTTGTGTTGTAAAACCCTAAGGGAATTGGGTGAGCCTAGAGTTGTAGAATAAAGTTTTAAGCAAATGCATGTATTTGAAAACCATTTCAAATACCCAATTCATGTTTTAACTTTAAGAAGTGCATTTTGAAAAATGTTTTACTTTTTGAAAGCCCTAAAGCTTTTAATGTCTTAATTTTGATTAATGACAAACATTGATGAGGACTAATGTCTTTTGTACAAGTGATAGAGTTTTTGGATTCATGATTTAATCCATGCAAGATCTAAGTTTCAAATCTTCAGGAAAGAGCTTTTGATGTCAAGCATTGAAAATAAGCGTTTCTGGATTAGATAGGATCTAGAGGTGTCGCATTATTTCTTGAATTATCTTTAGATATCTCTAGGTCTACCCCTTTGAGTAATAAGTTCTATAGGTTGCTCAAATAAAAGTGAAATGATTTTTAAAATGCATTTCATTTAGATAAAACATGAGTTGGGTATTTGAAATGATTTTCAAAATACATGCACATACTTAAAAATTCATAAAATATATTTTGCAAATTCTTGGAGTTGTTTGGAAACTTGTTCTGCATAGTTTTAATGCATGTGTGGTCAACCTGACAAAAGTGTGGACGACCACAGATCATGTGGTCGACCAGACTTCTCAGAGTATCGTCCGCTGTATGTTCAGAACTCTCTGGAACACTTACGGATGATGGAGCGGTCGACCGGACTTCTGAGCTCATCGTCCATAGGTTGTCCAGAGTTCTCTGGAACATTTGCGGATGATGGTGTGGACGACCCTCCTGATTTGCGGTCGACCGCACTTCTCCTGAGTGGGATTCAAACAACCATTTTTATGACCGTTGGTGCATACATATAAATACCCAATCGTTTAAACAACTCATTAACACTACTTTTTGAGCAAAAATCTGATCCTAACACTTCATAGAACCTCTGGAGATTATTTTGAAACCAAAAACATAACATTCATATTGTGAAATCCATCAAAGTGAGATTCATGCAAAATCATTGGGGTTCTTGAGCAACTTACAAGAAAATATTACTCAATGAGGTATTTATGCTTTAAATTGATATATCTTCACATTAAGGTGATTTCATATATCAAACTCTTCTTATTCATATCTTGATTGATTTGTTCAAAGTTGCATTGAGCTTAAAACTCTAAGGGTTAAAGTGAGCCTTGAATCATAGAAAATTGTGATTGTTTTTAGAGTATCTTTTTCATTAATTGTTGTAATAGAGATAGGTGTGTAAACAAGGTTATTTTGTAAAACTCAAAGTGTTGAGTGAACCTTGGTTGGTTAAGAGGTTTGTGTTGTAAAACCTTAAGGGAATTGGATAAGCCTCTATTGTATTCTCTCTTACTATATTAGTGAAAGGTTTTGTGAAATCCTTGAGTAGATAGCTCAAGGTAGTGGATTAGGTTTTGTTGGATAAACCGAACCACTATAAATCTTTGTTCTTTGCCTTTTTTCTTGAACTTATCTTTTCATACCTTGTTTGATCACCAAGTGTTTGATATTAGTTATCTTAGAAAGCCTGTTTATTTTAAAAGAGGAAAAATCGGTGAAAACCTAATTCACCCCCCCCCCCTCTTAAGTTTTTCACTTTTATTGAGCAAGCTATAGAAAATATTACTTATAGAAGTGGATATAGAGGTATTTTCAAGATAATGGTACAAGCACTTTCATATTTTCATATTTGGGAATTACTCAATGAACAAACATGATAGTCGTGTATATTACAAGAAGCTCGTTGATGGGTCTTTCGTTTCTTTGCTATTATATGTAGATGACATATTGATTGCTTGTAAAGACATGTCAAAAATCAATACTTTAAAAGCTCAATTAAAAGAGAGTTTCAAATGAAGGATTTTAGGTGCTGCAAAGAAGAATTTGAGAGTGAAGATTCATAGTGTGTTAAAAGTACATTAAAAGTATTCACAAGAAAAATACATTAAAAGTGTGCTAGAGCACTTTAATATGGAAAGCTCAAAACCTGTTAGTACTACATTGACCGAACAATTCAAAATTTCAGCCATGTTGTCACTGCTAACTGAGGAGGAGGTGGAGAAAATGTCTTATGTTCTTTATGCTAGTGTTGTTGGCAGTATCATGTAAGCCATGATTTACACTAGGCCAAATATAGCACATGTTGTGACCATTGTAAGAAAATACATAGCAAATTCAGGGAAGTTCCATTAACAAGTGGATGAAAGGATTCTTCGATACTTGGGGTACTATTGATGGTAGCTTGATTTACGGGAAACACAAAAACAACACGTGTAGTTGGATATTTGGATTTAGATTATGCGAGAGATCTAGACAGAATAAGATCTTTGACGGGTTATGTCTTTACTCTGTTTTGATGTGCTATCAGTTGGAAAGTAACATTGCAGTCAATTGTGGCTTTGTCAACCACTAAGGCAAAGTACATTGCAGCTACAAGCACGGTGAATTAAGCCATTTTGGTTCGAGGTTTGGTTGGTGAGTTGGAAGTATCATGGGATAAGGCAATAGTCTACTACAACAATCAAAATGCCATACATTTTACCAGAAATCAAATAAATGTATCAAGAATAAAACAATCACATCAACGTCAAGATGAATTTTGTCAGGGATGTAGTATCACAAGGGGATATTAAAGTTGTAGACTCTCATATAACATAAAATCCTATAGAGCTTTTGACCAAGCCAGCTCCAATAGCCAAGTTCAAGCACTGCCAAGAGTTGATTGGTGTATTTAGAAAATGAATCTTCAAGGCAGAGCACGGTAGAAGAAAAACTATGGAATTTTATTTTTCTGGCTAAGATGGAAATTTTTGGGTTGTTTGGCCAAAAGAAAACACAAAGTGCATATGGAGTCGGTGGCCAAATACCATTTGTCCTTTCATGCCCAAGGATTGCTTTCTTGATCTCAAGGGACCATATTTTCTTGCTAGAAATATGACATAAATGCACTCATTGAAGCCATCTTGAGAGTAAAGCAAGTAATCTTGCAATGCAAGAGCATTTCAAGAGAAAATGCTAAGTGAAGAGAAAAAAGTGTCAAATACCCCTGAACTTTCAAAAAGTTTGAATCATGCCCTTGGACTTTTTTTTTTTTTTTTGGTCAAATCTACGCATTCTAACATTTCAATAGTGTTGAGAGATGCCCTTCTTTCAAATTCAGCCGTTAAGTCTTAATGCCCTTACGTGACTCGCATATGGAGCTTTTTAGGGACATTTTTTTAGAGACCACTCTCATTCTTCCTCAAAACTTTGAAATCCTCCATCCTCTATTAATATCACACGCATGCTCAACCACTTCATCTAAATCAATATCCAAACACATTAATGAAGTCATTCTTTCAGCCAATTATGCATTGCTAGATCCTCGAAAAACAAAGACCCACTTAGGAACAAGAATTGATTTTATTTTTTTTTTTAGCTACCAAAGATCTTTTTGATTTGTGAGTATTCTTAGAACTAAAAACTAAGAAATAATGGTGGAAGAATACGGCGGCCTGGTTCGGAAATTTGAAAAATGCCTTAAGTAAACAATTTGATATTTAATCAAAAGGAGAGAAATTCATTCAAACAAAATGAAAATAGCAAAGTTCCATGACATATACATGGAAATATCTTCATATCTGAACATATAAGGAGATGCCATCTGAATAATTTATTTCCATTCTTGCCATTCTGAGAGTCATCATTTTTTTTTTCTACTTTGTTTCAACATTTTACTTTTGTACACAATTAGTTTTTTTTAATTATTATTTTTCCTTTTTTTAAGAAAATGGATGATTCAGTTCATAAACTGCGAAAATATTACCCATTACTCTTTAATAATGTATTGACAAACATTTATTGCATGAGAATTGAGCAATTGAGAATGCTGATATCCAAAAGAATGTATGAAGATATTAGATGGTTAATTGAAGTCAAGGTCCAGCTAAGTGGTGAACATCTAGCTACTTTTCTCAAATGTCTACCTATTTTGAGTAAAAGTAGTTTTGCTAAAAAAAAGAGGTAATAGATTAAAAATATGTTATAGATATGCTAGATGTAACTGCAATACAAAATATCGTTCACTTTGATATATATCTAGAAATCAAGAAGATAAAATTAAGAAAAATAAGCCATTTAGTCCTACATGTTTGAGTCATTAGCTGTTAAAATCCGGTATCTTTCATATTAGTCTATAAAGTCTTGTTTATTTTAAGAATTGACCAACAAAATCTTTTTCACCATAAAACATCCCGAATTTTGGCAAGAATATCACGTGATCATCACGTAATGAATAATGAATAAGTATATTTGTCATTTCAAATTTTTTAAACTATAAAAAAGATAATAAACTTCACGCAATAATAAATACACAAATCAACAACACTTTTATCACAATAATAGATCGTGGATGTGCCTTTGATTTGAAATGACAAATATACCTAGTCATTATTCATCACGTGATGGTCATGTGACATACTTGTCGGAATTCAGGATCTTTTATGGTGAAAAAGACTTGGTTGGCCAATCCTTAAAATAAACGGGACTTTATAGACCAATATGAAAATATATCGGATTTTAATGGTCAACAACTCAAATACATAGTACCAATTATGCTAATTTTCCTAAAATTAATTTCATAAAGGATGGATTAAGTAAAAAATAATTGGATAACATTCAATTCTCTTGATACGTATCCTTGTAAAAGTATTCAACTAAAACTTCTTAATTTATGAAATTAATTCATCGATGAAAAACAACGTTATAGTCTCGAGAATATAACTTTAAACAACTTTGTTTCCTAGTTTATACAAAAATTGGATTGAAAGGAAATCCTCAACTCTTAGAAGGTGTTTATCATCTTGAGAAATTGAGATGGAAAATTTGTTCAAATTATCAACAATATACAACTATGTATTGTGAAGGTATTTTATGAAGTTAGTTTATTTTGTATTTTGTGAACATTTAAAGTTTTTTAATTAGACTTGTTATTGTTATTTAAGATTTTTATACAAAGTTTTTTAAAGTTTTTAACGGATAGAAATAGAGGCGGTTGCACCCCAACAAGGACGAGGGTAGGAATACCCGTTAAGGCTTAGTTAGAAACAAAGACAGGAACGGGGACAATATCTGCCAGCATGGGCGGGATTAGAAAATAGTAGGGGTGGCAAAGTGGATGAAAATCCAACAAACATCCAAAATTATCCAATATTAAATGGATTTGGTTCACCCATATAATTTAAATGGTTTTAAATGGACATTCATTTAAATCCATTTATCCTAATGAATTTTAATGGATATCCATGAAATCCAATAAACATCCATTTTAAAAAGTCTAACTTGGTCAATGTCCATTAATCAAATTTAATTAATTACACTTTAACCCAATATATATTTTAAATTTCACTTTAAATCTATAAAAAAAAATTTCATGTTTGAAAGAAAAAAATAATCTTACTCTTTCTCTCTCTAGAACTATCATAATTCATAAGTGGTTTATGAGCAAAAGTTTTATTATGTATTATTAATTCCATGTGGAGTTTTCCCCAAAAAATGGAAAAAGAAAAAAAATTTCATATAGAGAATAAAATCTTCAATTTTGATCGTGATGATTTTCCCTGAATGTACTCGAATTTATTGTCTAATTTTCTTTTAATGATCAATTCAACATTGAACAAAAATACATCTATTCAAAAAGTTCAATAATGACCAAACAACACTATTATTCAAACACATAGGACTCAATAATTAAGTTTTTATAAAATTCTAAAACAAACAATTTGTATGAAAATTTTAAATTTCATATCAAACTAAGTTTTTTATATAAGTATTATTATTTTTACAGCTTTATTTTTTATTTATTTTTATTTCTTTACTAATTTAACTTTTAAAGCTTACAACTTTTTATTTTTGTACATAAATTTGCTAAGTTAGCTTTGAAACTCGCACCTTTACCCATTTTATGCAATCTGTTGACAGGAGACAAATTCTCATTTCATTTTGACAGGAAATGTTTTTTTTAAAAAATAATCAACTGATAGTGTAGTTATATTTTTACATGTTTCTAATACATATGTAATTAAATAATAAAAATTACATTAAGAAATTTAATTGAATACAATTACAAAGAATGAGCTCTAAAAAAATAAAATTATATGAATAAATGAGTGTCCATAGATATTCATAAATCATTTAGATTCAAACAATTTATAAATATATATAAATGATTAGTTAATTAAATATTTTAAAAGTTAATTAAACATGAGGTCAAATAATAAAAATTATATTAATTAATTTAATTGAATACAATTACAAAGAATTGCCTCTTAAAAAAACATAATCAAAGTTATATGAATAAATGGGTGTCCATGGACACCCATAAACCATTTAAAACCAAACCATTTAAACTATTTATAAATGAATTATAAATGATTTGGATTTAAATGGATTGATACCCATATAAATTTATACAAATGGACTCGAATATCCATTTTGCCACCCCTAGAAAATAGTAGTTCCCGGCCCTGCCTATCCACAATATAAAAATCATTATATCTCTTATGTCTGTGTCATTTATCATTTCTGTATCCAATTATTTATTTTCTCCATATCAATCCCACCCTACTACAACAAAAGAATGAAAACTTCTCGACTTTAAAAACCCATGGAAACGATACTACAAAACTAGATAATGAGAACTTCAAATCCATATAACAAGATGCAAATATATTTTATTGAGTTCATTATGTAAGGAATTAATCCCAGCTAGTTTACACTACACCCTGCGCACAATCAATTGGGCACCATGCTGAGGTTGCAAAGTGACCACTAAGGAAGGAGCATGCGCATATGATGGTGAAAGTTCAAAAGAAAAGCTCTGTAACATCAGGGCCAAGGCCATTTTTGCCTCTAGCATTGCAAAGGTTTGTCCAATGCATACCCGAGGACCCGAACTGAAGGGGAAGTATGCATGCTGCCCCTTTGTAGCCTTAGATACTCCGTCAATGAATCTCTCCGGATTGAATTCTTGTGCATCGGCACCCCATATTTTCTCATCACGATGAAGTATAATTGCAGGTAAAAAGAGTTGTGTCTTAGGCGGTAGAGATAGTTCCCCTAGTTTTGTATTTTCATGAACAATTCGACCAAGCATCACTCCTGCTGGATATAACCTTAATACCTCATTAAAAATCATAGTAACCTGTAAAAAAGAATTCAAATGTACTGGTAAGATAACTGCTTCCCAAACCAAGGTACTAGGGGGCAAGTTAATTAATTAAGTCTGCTGGTGTTCTAATCAAATATATTCTTTAAACAAAACGGAGGACTTATCACATGGCATGATCACTTAACAAGGTAAAAACTTACAACTTTCAGGTGATTTAGCCCCTCAAAATCTGGCTTGTTGTGTCCAAAAATCTGCAGAACCTCATCTCTAGCACGATCTTGCCAGTCCAAATGCTTGCTGAGTAAAATAAGTGTCCATACAAGCAAAGTAGAGGTAGTCTCTTGTCCAGCAAAATAGAATAGTTTGCATTCTTCAATCACCTCTTCAAAGCTCATTCCAAACTTCCTGCTTCCATGTTGTTGGATCTCCTTGAAATTGGATTCTAGTAATATTCCCAATAAATCATTACCACTTGGGTCCCCTGCTTGCATTGCCTTTACTCGCTTGTTGATGATACTCAAGACAGAGGACTGAGCTGCTTTGGCAATTGCTTTCATCTTTCTGTTCCGTTTAGTAGGCAAAAATCTATGTGCATATAAATAGTAAATGTGTCAAAATTCGAGCATATAGCTTCATTGAAACCAAAGAACTGAAAAGGCAAGTAACGATTACCTCATTCCCGGAATGTAAATTGACCGCGAGACTTCAATGATCAGTTCTGCAAGGTCTTTCTGATGTTCAAATATTTTTCGTCCTTCTTCATAATTGCTACCAAATGCTGTTCTTGAAATTGCATCACTTGTAAGAGTTTGAAGATAAGGCGCCACATCCAATTCACAAGATCCCTCAGAGGGGACAATCTTCTCCCATTTGGTCAACATCTCAGAGCAACTCAATTCAAATGCGGGAAGCATAAGCTACAACAATGAACATTAAAAAGTTCAATGAAATTGAAAACGTTTCAAGTCTTCAAGAATGTTCTGTATATCTTCAAATAGAATTAAACATTGCAAAACCATTAATTGTTCAAACAATCAAGAAAACCTTTGCAAAACAAGAGTCAGAACCATTTCACTTGTTCAATTATTACTGCCCAAATTCCAGATCATAAATGAAAATTACCTTAAGCTTCTCTTGATGGAAAGCAGGATTAATAAGTCTCCGGTGCTTAGACCATTTATGCGTGTCGTAGCTTGCAAGCCCTTGTGCAAGGAGTTTAGTTAGTGCATTACTAGGAATCTTTTGATAAATATAACTTTTTGCTAACACCTCCCTTGTAAGTTCTGGGTCCAGAAGAAGCACTGAAGGTCTTGGTCCTGCCCATATAAAGGAATTTTTTCCTGCAAATGTAACCGCACATAATTAGTATACAATAGAGGAAAGCTGACACAAATCCTTTCCAAGAATCAATTCCCGCTAAATTTCTTTCCTATACAAATTTTAAATTTTCACTCAGAACCAAATATGAATCCCAACTCATATAACCAATATTTTTTTCTTTCATTTATTTTGTTTAAATGTACAATCACAAATAATTTATTATTTCTATTTTATACTATGAATAATAACAAATTAAAAAATATTATATCAATGTATCAATTCCCAAATAAAATTTTTTATTCAAATTTATAAATAAAAAAAACTCTTAATTCAAAACAAAAACCAAAACAACTTTTTAAATTCCAATCCAATTTTTATTGAATTCTTTTCCTCTTCATCTGCTATGAATAGTGATAACTTCCAGTACTAGATAGGGCATCATCTGAACTAAGAGGCATTTAGTTCCTCATCTATTTCAGGCGATACCAACTATGAGTCGATGCAAAAATTAATATGCAAAATTCACAAATAAGTGAGATTTTCTTTAAAAACGTACCAAAAGTATTGATGGTTTTGTGAATGAAGGGCATGATTCTGGGGACAATATCATGTGTGAAATTAATTGGCTTGGCTTTTGCTTCGGCACTCATTTGAGCCATCTCTTTAACGTCACCAAACAAAAATCTATAGGAATTTCCTCGGAGACCTTGCTCTCTGAGTAACTTCTCCGCCTTCCTTGGATTGAACCATGCCCAGTTCAAGATTCTCCATGCCAATATTAGAAGAAGAACAGTACTAGGAACTGCAATCAAGCTGAAGACTGCATTCATTTTCTGTGATGAGTTTACCGGATTCTCCAAAACTACTCAAGTTGAGTAAAGCAAATGAGACCCACTATTTATAGTGAAATCATTAAGATTGGTACTATAAAATTTCTGGACTTTGTATCTGTCGTCTCCTCTATGGTTCTTTCCTTTCTTGGGGATTACATAATAATTTTCGGCAATTATAAAATTCTACGACACTCAGAAGAGTCTACTCCACACAGGAAATTCCTAGGTGTATCCGGTCCTTGGTCCCACCTGTAAACTGGATTCAGAAAAAAACTATCTGTCATTTTTTCCTTTTAAAAAAAATTACCATATGGTATTTATATTTTTAATGTTATGAATGTTATACATATATATATATATATATATGTTATTTATCATAAAGGTATTAAGTGAATGTTAGAATTGACCAATGTTATTGTAAGTATGGAAACTTTATTAAATTAAATTTCTAAAATTCTTTTAAATTAAATTAATAGTCATAACAAATTTGTCTTTTAAATCAAATTATTTATCTAATCAAATTGCAACAAATGTCAAGGATGAAAAAGTTCCGCCAATAGAAATTAAAGAAGTGGTATGATCAATCAAATAGTGTCATGCCGCTCAAGAAAAGTTTTTAGCAAATCAAATTATTTCATGGAAATAATCTCTTAAATATTTAAAATATGGAGATAAATCCTGAATTATCTAATTTATTCATATTTCACACCATTTGATTGATCAAATAACTCCTTTAATTTCTATTGACTGAGTCTGGCCATCCTTGGCAATTGTTACAATTTTATTGGATGAATAATTTGATTTAATAGCCAAATTTTGTATGAATATTAATTTAATTTAAATGAATTTTGAAAATTTAATTTAATAAAATTTCTATACTTACAAATTGTCCACTTGAAACTTGTACACGAGTTAGTCCAAAGGAGTATTTGAGTGGACAGGGTTCAAAATTTAATTGGATTTTTAATTTGATCATCACCTTCTATTTGGACTTATAAACCACTCCAAATAAATATTTTGAATAAACAAGTTCCAAAAATGAATTTAATTTTGTTAAGACCATTGTTGAACTTTAAATCCTCTTTGAAATAAAATTTGAACTTATCATAAATTGTCATGTCTCATTTGGATAAATGAAATCTTGTTTCATATTTGAATAAAGATTTCATACCTTTGTGGGATACAAAAGTTTTCAAGTTTGAACTTGTAGAATACTCATCTTGTTTCGATTTCATCTTTGAGAATCCTTCCATGTTGATAAATTTCAACAAATGTTTGAACTTTAATGACTACCTAATATTTAAGACTTGTCAACTTCAATTCCAATGCTTCAAAAGATATGAACAAATGATTTTTCAAGTTCAATTGATTTGTTGTTCAAGGTACTTTGTGAATATGAGTCATCATTGACCGCTGTAACTTCTTTTTTCTGTTTCGTTAAATGGAAGCCTGCAAATTGAGTTACATGCGAATTGTGCTTGTACTGCATTTTGCATATTTGATCGAGACATTTAGACAGTTTATACTCATGACAAGGAATATTTTGCAACCTTCTTTCATCCAACAAGCATTTTGAAGATTTGATGGAAACATTTAGACAGTTTAGACTCGTATCAAGGAGTACTTGAAAATTTGATTTGAGGCATTTGAACATGAAAAAGCTAAGAGGGGGTGAATTAGATTTTTATCTGATTTTTCTATCTAATTCAATAAAACACCTATTTGCCAACAAATGTCAAACACTTGGTGTGCTACTTGTGTGAGTAATAATGTGTTCAAATAAAATATATAAAGTAGAGCAATGAACACAATAATTTATAGTGGTTCGGTTCATCCAACAAAACCTAATCCATTACCTTGAGTTACCTACTCAAGGATTTACCAAATCTCTTCACTAATCAAATAAAATAAATAAGATTACAAAAGAGGCTCACCCAATTTATATTAGGATTTTACACAAAACCTCTTAACCAATCAAGGTTCACCCAACTCCTTGAGTTTTACAAACTTTTCTATTGTTTACTTCCCACAAAATAGAGATTTTAATATCTTTTTAGTATATTATCTTATAAAATTAAGACAATATTAACTATTATTACTTTGTTTTTTCTCTTTATACCCTTATTGAATAGTCTTAATCTACTAATATATGCATCCGTGTGGATTAATTTGGTTCTTCATTCTAAAAATTATATAAATTTAAATATCATTTCTAAAGACATAATGTAGCCATCTGTGAGGAATAAAAAGAGCAGAGAAAGGATCACTTTTAAAAAATATTGAGATAGAGAGTTAGAGACCATTGCATTTGAAAACAAAATTAGACGTCATATCAATCTTTCGTCATACATGAGTTCATCCGAAGAATAAAATGACAAAAATGTCAAAATTTATGGTTTATATAAATTGAATTGTTTGGCACGACTATTATAGTTGAATTCTTCAAAAAAACTTGGTGACTAAGGATGCTCGCGAGACCCACCACATTCTAGATCCAAATTGGATAATTGTCTTAGTCAATATAGCCAGTATATTGACTATTGAGAATAGTCTCATTAAGGTCTTTTATGTTTGATATTGTCTTTTATGTTATATTTAAATTTTATCAATTCTTATAAAAAATATATCAATAATTAATGTTTTTCCTCCAAAAATTCTATCACATTAAAAGTTTAAATTTTCCCTTAATCCAATAAATGAGTTTCTGTGAAATCTTTTTATTTGTCTAACATGCAATGTTTAATTTTTTAATTGACATTTTTATATACTTTGATAAATGTATGACTTTTTATATTTATTTAATCTGTAGGGACTACATGCATAGTTTTAGGAAGATTTTATTGGAGTATTTATATTATAAAACTTGAATATTTCTTTCTCAACTATTTTTAAGAATTTTAATGGGTTAAAGTGATATATTTTTTTTCTTTCCATGTTTAAACAAATAAAAAGGTTGCTTTAGTAATATTTGATCTAAATTCATGATTTGTTTAATAAGAGAAAAAAAAATCAATGGCATACATGAATTTTTTTATAGCATTTGACTCAATATCCTAACTTAGTTAACAAGAAAATACAAGTGGTAACAAAATTGTAAAATAATTGAATAGATGATGGGACATTGTGACAGGAGAGTTTATACTGGTATATTCACAACTTAGGTTTTAGAGAGAAGAAACCTTTTCGAACTAAACAAGAACAACAATGTACAACTCTAGCATATATCATAACTACTGAGTAGTACATATCTCAAATAAGGAGAAGAACAAAAAAATACACGGATACTCTTTCTTTCTTTTTTTGAGGAGCTTTGACCACCTTTAGTACCCGAGATGGGTTTTTTGGTACATCTGTGGTCATCCTGCTCCGTGTCAAGAATTTTGGGGCCTTAGACAAAAAACTTTAAATAAGACCTTTTATTTAATTTTATAATCATAATAAAAAATAAAATTTGTTATTATTGATTGCTAAGATAATATATTTATTTTTCTCAAAAAAATATAAATATGTTATTAAATTTTTATATCTATTTTTTTCTAATATATTCACTAATGTGTGAATAACTAGTATTGTTATATCTTTTAAAATTTTCAAATATATTTATCTAATGACATGCTTTTGATGAATTATTTTAATTGAGATAAATTTCATGCTATGGGATAATAAAAGTATTATTCAATAAATCAATTGTTTAAAAAATTCCTACCCATTATTATTAAATTGAAAAATAAATAATTGCTGATAAATCAAAAGGTTCTTTAGGATAATAAAATATTTTAGAATAATGATTCTATTTAAATTGACTAAAATAACTATTGAGACCTAATTTGGGGCCAGCAGATATTTTTAAAGGTGTGAAGTCAAGGCAAATTGGTAAGCAAGAATCAGCTATAATTCCAATTCAACCTCTTCAAAATAGGAGAAAAGCATGATTTTGGAAGCTGCAAGATATTGAGGAAGAAAAGGAGACTACTACAACAAAGGAAGGGGGGATCGTTGGAGAAGAAAAGAGAGGGAGGGAAATTTTGAGTGATTTAGGAGAAATAATGGTTTTGGAGGTGTAAATTGGGATTAAAACTCAATTTCCATAAATGTCCTTTATCAAAATACTAATTGTGATTTTTCTTTTAGATTTGATTGAAATTAGTCTTAATTTAAGCTAAAAGGACGAATCTGGCCACCCGTAATTACGTTGGGGATGCATGTTGCCAAAAAAAAATTAAATAGAGACTACATTGATCAAACCTAAATACCTTGAGGATCAAAGTGTACAATTACTTTAAACCAGATGGATCCAAGGATTTTCCCTAAACAAATAGAAAGAACTACAAACTCCTTTTGATTTGTTTTCTTTTCTTGTCCTTTATAATGAGGCAAAATGAAGTAGAAAGTTGTCTTGATACACCAAAACAGTCATTTTGGCATGGAACTCAAACTTACAATGATTATTTTTATTTTTCTCAAAAATAAAATAAATTATTGAAAACAAATCTCTTTTTCAAGTAACAAGACATATTCAGATATTCATCTAGAATCAAATCTAATTTCAAAAGTTAAAAGAAAATAAGAACTAGAAAAGAAAGAAAAAACAATTGACTTTTCATCTTTGGAACAAAAAGGATCCTAACTTTTTTTTTTCCTGTTTTGAAATTTTAAAAAGTAGAAGTGTTGCAAAAGATATTCTCTCTCTTTCTGAATTGAATATCTACATTTCTATTTTAGAATATCTGAAATTAAATATATTCACTTTCCTAAATATAAACATATTTTTCTTTCTACTAATAACTTTTAAGTGATTTTCATCTGACCAACTAATGATTATACCACTAACTAAATTAATAATAACAATAATGTGGTAGCTTCTTTAAGATCAAAGATTTTTTAAAAATTTTAAACTAAATTATTATGGACATTCAAATTTAAACGAATGGAGTATTTTACTAATATTGAAATTTCTTTTTCAAAAGAAAGAAATATTTAAATTTCACTTTTTTAAAAGGAAAAGTAAATGATTTCATGAAAGGAATTACAAAAGATGGAATGAAATCTCTCCATACTATTGCCAATTGAAATACAATTAATCAATGGGTCAGCCAGCAAGTTGAACTATTAGTTGACAAGTCACGAATCAGCTGATGAATTAGATGTCAATAGCCACAAAACGGTTTCCAGTTTCAACCAATTGAGATTAATGAATTTGTGAAACCTTTTTTTAAGGATGGATTCTTGGAGTAATTAGGGAAAGCCTCCAATGTCCTTCGATGTAATGCAAAATAGGTAAATGTTTGGACAAAAAGACTTTGGATTGTATAAATTTTATTATTTTGAACAACTCAAGCAATTACAAAGAACTCTTCAGCCTAACTAACTAACTTATAAGCCTAAAGTAAGACAAAAACTGAATCTACAAAGCGATAAAGAAAAGTTTTAAAGAAAGCTATCTAAACAAATTTTAAACTTAAGGAAAACAAGCAAGATAAAGCTGTAAAAGTAATTTGATAAAGAAAGAGCTGTTTAATTTGATATTGTCATGGTTGATCGTGGTGATCATCTCTAACTTAACATTTTTCTCTTATTTATAAACCATTACCTAGGTTGGTTTCTTTGGATTTCAAGACCCATTATATCACGTTTCTTATTTTTACACAATCTCTTGAAACTACTTCTACATGACTGAACCACATTTAAAGTCATTTCTGCATATTTGAAATAATGGAAATAATGTCTTGACTTGATATTCAATCAGCAAAAATTGTCTATTAGCTAACGGTCACAAAGTTTGGAAAACAGTTAAGTTTGAATTATTTCCCTATGATCTAACCATATTTGGAGCCACTTCTGTACGTTTGAATCATGAGAGAAGTGCTTTGACTTGATCTATAATCTATTAGTTGATTAGGTTAAAAATAAGGAAAGTAGTTACATTTATTAGCTGTCGTCTGTCAGCAATTCATCTCTAATCGGCTGACTTTGTTTATCAGCTAATTAATCAATGTCATTGATTGAGAGATTTTATCGGGAATTAACCAATTTTATTAATTAACCAATGTCAGATTTTATCGGCTGACTCTGTTTATAGCTATTTTAGACCCATGAAAATTCGAGCTGGCTCATTGAGTTCCCAAGAAAGTGGAAATTGAAATAATTTTTTTGTTTTGTTTTTGAGTGAGAAGTTTATTTTTATTTGGCTAAGAATTGTTTATTGGGAATTAAAAGAAATGTTTTTTTGTAGTTAATAAATTCAAAGTTTGATAATCTATAATAGTATAAAATATAATTTGTTTTTGAAATTTTGTTCTTAATTAAAAAGTAGTGAAAAAAATATTGTTTATGTGAATATGTGAGACTCATTTATTAGGTTAGGAAAAAAATTAAAATTTTTATGTGATAGAAATTTTAGAGCTAAAAATTTATTTTGATATATGTTTTTATGGGGAATAATGAATTTTTTTTTAAAATTATAGTCCAAACTTAACCTTATTTCTATAGTTTTTGTTCTTAAAGAAGCTAATGGGTCAATAGCTTGGGAACTCAATGAGCCTTTGGATGAAATGTCCTGGGATAAGTAACTGTATAAATATATATATATATATATATATATATATATATATTTCAACTCCAATAACCATTTCCTTGCAATCACATTCCAAAATTATTGATATCCATGGCGTCTAACAAGTTTTATACTCTCGATGACAACCATAAGTTCAGAATGTAGAGGAGACATAATCTTACAAATTTAAGAGAGTTTGACATTAGTTCGTTGTTTCAAATTTAAATTTCACTTATCTTTAATTTATTAACTAATTATCGATCATTTTTATTCATTTAATTTTTAAAAATAGTTTTTTTTTGTTTTACTTGTCACAAAATAGAGATTTTAATATATTTTTACTTACTATCTCATAAAATTAAGGTAGTATTAACTAATATTAATTTTTTCTCTTTATACTATTATTAAATACTCCTAATATACTAATAAATGAATACATGAGATTAATTTCGTTCTTCATTCTAAAAATTATATAAATTTTAATATAATTTCTAAACATAATATTGTATTTTGTGAGGAATAAAATGAGCAGAGAAAAGCATCATTTTGCACAATACTGAGATAGAAGCCATTGCATTTGAAAACAAAATATAATTTATCTATATCATACACGAGTTCATGTTCATCCCGAAGAACAAAATGACAAAAAGGTCAAATTTAATGGTTTATATAAATTGAATTGTTTGACACGGCTATTATAGTTGAATTCTTCAAAGAAACTTGGTGACTATGAACATCCCCATCCCCAACAGGGAGGGGATGCAAGTAAAAATGCAATTCAAAAGTGTCAAATCAATTCATTGTCGACATGAGGTGCAAATATATACAAGTGGTTGCACTGGTATAGTAGGAGTGCAATTCCAATTTGTTGTTGAAATAGGATCCTATCAAATATTTTAAATAGCATTATGGTTAGAATACAAGTCATATGAGCCTAGCAGTTTTCCATATCCAATTTTTTGAAAACCATTTTGCTCAATGTCATAACATTTTTTTTTCTTTTTTTGAGAACGATGTCATTATAAGTTTAATATTACATTTATTTCCACAAATATTTTTCAGTATTTAAATTTTTTCATTATTTTAAAACAATTTTAAATTTTATAGAGCTTTTAAAAAAAATTAGATTAATTGTTTTAAAATGAATATAAAAACAGTGATTACCATTTAACACGTGGCCAAATCATAAAGAAATAATAAATAAAACAAAAATATATAGAAATAGTTTAATAATTTCATAGAAAACAAGTTATTTTTTATTAAGAAAACTTCCCTTTTCATTTTCTTGTCCAAAAAAAAAAAAGAAAAAAGAAAAGAGGTGAAATAGTATGTGGTGCTGCTGTGTGATCGATTGAAGCTTCTGTCACATCCGCAGTACGTGATCATGCATACATTGTTTGTCTTGTCCTTCGTATAATTCTTTTTTCTATTCTATTCAAAATTACATTTCCTTTTACTTAAAATTAAGAAAAACTAGTGACAAATACACCTCAACTATTTATAATTATTCAGTTATATATTTTTATTTTATTTTTTATATTCTTAAAATTATTTATAATTTTTCAATCATATCGGTTATTTTTAGCTAGATTATGCGCAGATCTATTAGACTTCCTAGGTACATAATGAATTGAATCAAATTGTAAACTTTTTTTTATCAATGAGAAGATGGAAAAAAGGCCCTAATGAGAGCTTTTGATTTTGTTAGCGCTTCAATTGTGGCCATCAATCAATTCAGCATGCAGTGATGAAGTTAACGTCCAAGCATAAACGATGCTCCTAGAAGAACATTCTCCATTACTAGCACGAAGAATCAAACCTCCAATGGATGCATGTTGTAGCTAACAGCCATCAACGTTTCGTTTAAGGTGACCAGTAAGGGATGTAACTAGTAGTATATTATAACGTACTACATGTATTAGCATCCTTCTATATTCGTATAAGATTTTATTTTTTTCATATTAATGTTTGAACTAATAATTATTATGATATATTTGAATTGAAATTTTAATTGAGTTTGTTATTTTATTTTTTAATATAATATAATTTGTTATTTTTGAATAATAATTTTTTATTGAGAATTGAATGAAATTTTTTTTGAACTTAGAGAATTGAAAGAAATTTGTTTTGGAGTTTAAAAAATTGAAAGTTTGATAATAATATAAAATATGTAAAAAATATAATTAATAATTGTTTAAGATTGTATTTTTAATTAAAAAGTAATGAAAAATATTATTTATATAAATATATGGGACTAATTATTGAGTTAGTAAAAAAATCAAAATTTTGATGTGATAAAAGTTTTGAAGGTAAAAATTTATTTATTGTCACAATTTTATGGAAATTGACAAAATTTCAATAAAATGCTTGTCCAAATTTTATAGTTTTAGAAATAGAGGCCTCCTTTCTTTGCATGTCTCATCTCCCTTTCCCATTTCCATATCAAAATCCACAAACCAAACAATTGAAATTATTCTCCAGGAAATTGTTTTTAATTCCCTTAGGTATTTTACATAGTTTACTAGAGGATTTTTGCTTCCTAAAGGATTCCCTTTTCCATTCCCATATTTTCCTTTTCCCCTTAAACCAAACAGGGGACATAATAATGGTGAGGAAATTTATTTGCCGACTGTTGGTAGATTTTATACCAATGCAACAGAAGTTTAAACTTCTAAAAAAACAACACAAATATCACAAATTTCTACAATGCTCAGACTAAACATTCTCCAAAAAAATAATATCCCACAATGCTTTGTACGTTTCCCATAGTGGAAGTCCAAATCCTATATTCATTTCTCTTTAAAAAAGAAGGAACAAACTGCACATGAACATGACAGTTTGCAGCAATTTCTACAGCAACACTGTAGGAATTCATGTCCATTCAAAACGCTGCAATTTCATTCGAGAGGGTTTTTTTCTCCATTTCTGTCCTAATGATTTCTACATAAAAAATCACCAAGAAATAACCAAAAAAAGATGATGATTAATCACAGCTAAGAATTAAGCCACCATTTGATGTTCAGTTGATCGGAACACAGTGATCTTGAATTCTCTGCTGCCTTGCTCGATCAGTTCAAATACACAAACATCACCCACCTTCAAGTTATTGTCCTGCACAAACTTTTTAAAACCACTGGGAATCGTTGCTCTTGCTGCTCTTTCAAAATAAATCTTGAGAATCACAGGCCATTTTTTTATATTTCCCGGGACATGAAGCATGAACTTGCACTCATCCTTTATCATAGGGAGATGTTCCTTCAGAAAATAGCAGGGTATGTGCTGCGAAAACAACACAAAAAGTCATGTTATTTTTAAGATCTACATGAAAACAAAATAAGCTGAAACTGCCAAGGAAATTGATATCTTAATCACCACACGGAATTTATAAGACACTTTTGAAGGTAGCATGAAAGATACGAAAAAGGGTCTTGAAGATCTAAAAGCTTTTGCTTCTTGATATGCTTTAAATTTCTCTATATCAATCTCCATTGAACTTTGAGTTCCCAGATAAGTGTGATCTTCTGTAGAGTCAAAAAAGTTAAAAAATTGTAACTACATGATCAATACTAAATTTTTCTAATATAAAAATCATAAATGCAGTAAAACAAAAGTTTCTAAAACCATTTTCATAGCCTTCGTACTTTTAGAGTGGGTCTTTTGTTCCTTCAGTCTCTGAGAGGATCTTGTCTTTGGCCTCATCCTCGAGTTGCATTCTGAGATATGAGTACGACCAATGATTTCTACCGAAGATGGGCTTCTTCTTCAACATCATCATCACCATTTAACTCTGTTCCCACAAATGGGCTACCTTTTTGGCCAAGTGTTTGACTCAAGCTGCCGCTCCTTTCACCATTAATCTTGGATGAATACTCAATTTCTAAGGCTGTTGAATCAAATATTAGAACATGGAATTGTGAATTTCTTTCGTATCTGAATAACAAGAAATGGAAAATTTTGACAGAGTAGAACTCTCAAATTCCGGCCACCCTTTCCACAGCAAAGATTCATCTCCGCAGTGAACGATTTCAACGGGCCAAGAAGGCCCATTTGGTAAATTCAGCAATACTGTTTTCTTCAAATCACCTCCATATTTCGTCATAAACGCATCCGGGATTTTCTGAGAAGTCATCTAATCATAAACCTTGAGTAGAAGGATACAAAAAATCAAGTAATATATTAAAGCACTTCAAAAAATACTTACCAAACCCTGATCAAAGGGCAGCGTTACCACTTTGAAAAATGTGGAGCTTGAACCTGAATTTTTGAGGGGTCTGAACAAGATGATCCTATTACCCCTTTTCGGTTAGTTGCCATCCGTCTCCGTCTGTGTTCTTGTTCTTCAGAATCGAGAAAAAAACAGAGAATGTTGGTAGATAGAAAGCTGTTTCGATGGAGGGCTTTGTACGTGGAATTATGAGTTTATAAAGGGTGATGTGTGTGATTAATGGAATGGTTTCTAGTTGGGAATTTAATTGGCCATTCATTTCTAATTGAGTAATCAACGCAGTTCTCGAGGGAAACCAAATTGCTCCGGCATTTGTATTGATGCAAGTCTTTTCCTCTCTGCATTGGACTCTTCGCAATTCTTGGGCGAATGGAAACGCATTGGCCACGGTGATCATTGTGGTTTTGACGGGCTTTGAATCTCCAGTAGTATTTAGTAGAGTCTAGAATCTCTAGATGGCCGTGCCCTTTGATCATTTTAAGCTGGTTTACTTATTATCGAATTTGGTAGAATTTAAAATTCTATGATATTTCAGGCATCTTTAATTTATAATTTTATGAAATTCATCAAATCTAAAGTCTTCAATATAGAATTTAATAAATTTCATAAGATTCTAATATTCTAAAAAGTTTATGATTTCAATGAAATTGAATTTTTAATAGAATTTAAAGAATTTGATAGAATTTGAAGTAAAAACTATGAATAAACAATTATTCTATAAATCCGACTATGACCCCTAGAAATTTCATGAAATTCGTCTATTTTGTTATCAATAAAAAATATAAAAAATAAAATATCATATATATTTCTCAAGTTCGTTGCCATTACATTATATTTCTCCTTCTACTACAATAATTTTTATACATATATTGATTTGTTTACATGTAAATTTTTTATGTACAAATTATTGATAAGAAAAGTTTTATTAAGAATTTCTTATCTAGAAATGTATGTAATATCATATATACATATTTCAAAGAAAGCATATAAAAAAAGTATAAAATCTAAAGTGAATGGAAAATCAATAAAGAAGTTCATTAAAAAAATTGATGGACGATTGAATCGAGTTAGACATATATTGGTTAGTCTATTTTTTTTTTATGTACAAATTTTGTTCTATCTATTATGTTGAAACTCCAATAAAAATTCACCAATTTATGTGACATGAAATTACATCTAATTCTATTGAATCTACTAAATTATATATAATTCTATTAAAATCTGAAAAATTCATAAAAATACACAAGACTTAAAAATTCCATTGAATTCTATGTTGGGGACACCCTTAGACTTTGAATTATCCACAAAAAAAAAAGAATGGATAAATAATTTTGTTTCATATATGTCTAAAGATGCATTGAATGAATATTGATTAGAAATAATTAATAAGTTGTTATTTCCCAAAGTTAATAAATTTGATACCTTATGGTTTATAGTACAATATTTTATTTTGCTTTTAAATGATATAGTTATGGTTTCTCTTTTATAATTAGTACATACATAACTTTGTTCAATATATCTCTACCTCTCATAAAAAGAAATCACATTAAATAGATAGAGCATATATACATTATATTTTTTTGTATAAAAAAATTATTATTATTAATTATAACAAAAGAACAAAAATCCATCAAATTCCACTAAAATAAATAACATAGAATTTTATGAAATTCTATTGAATTTGGTAGATTTTTTAGAATTCTATTAAAATCTATAAATTTCATAAAATTTCACAAATTTTTAAAATTCCATGGAATTCTATATTGAGGAGATCCTCCTTAATTTTACAAATTACAAAAGAAATGAGTGCTCTGACAGACATAGGGCTGTAAAATTCGAAACCCGTCAAAATTAGACCATCCCAACAAAACCAAATTTATCTCTTACAAAAAATTGTGTATGAATGTTGAACTTTGAAGTTCAAATTACACAAACATTGAGGTTAGGAAATAACCTTAATTTTTGGGGTTGAACCAAAATGCCCTAAAACGATAATGCCAAAGCCATAAACGGTAATTTTTCAAGTGGGAAAACATTTTGAAAAAAAAAAGATGTTACTGCCATTTTCGTAGAAAAGGTGAGGGAAAAAAGAGTAAAAATGGATTCTCACTTTGCGTCGCCAAAAAAAGCACCCCCAATCAATTTATTTGCACTCTTTCTCCCTAGCAGAGCTCTCTCCTTTGAAGTTCATTGATGAGCAATCCTTCTTCTTGGTCTTTCGGATTTCCTACATTTTTGTGGTCCTAGTTTCGCATTTTTTTTCCTTTCTGCTTGTTGGGATTCAAAGCAGTGATTTCTCAATATCAAAGCAGTGAAGAGGTTGAAATGATGTGATTCGGTATAAAACCTAGTATTTTGTGAAAAGCACTTTCACACTATGTCAAATTTTACACCTCAGTACAACCTCTAAAGTCGTTTCACTTCCTCACAAATACATGTAGACGAAGAACAGTATATTGCAAAGCTTTTGTTCTGAACACAGAATGAGAGAGAGGAAAAAGAGAGCCTACAGGAGAACTCTAAAACAGTTGTTTGGTCTCTAATAGCTAAGAAAATAAAACCTAAGTACTAAAGTCATCTAAGTGAGAGACCTCCCGGTTGACTAGCACATTTAAGCTATTGGTCCGAGCCCAACAAAGGAAAGCCCAAGACATTTGTGTAAGAGAAGATTGGTTCATCATTAGATGTATTGGGTCTAATTGAAGTGGGTAGATATTTATGCAACAAACTCCACCTTCAAGACTTAAATCAGCATCCAACAAAGTTAACAAGTGAGAAAGGTAACTCAGCGGCATCATAGTACACTTCTTAGCCAATTTCAGCCACGATCAATGTTGTAGTATATTTCTGCATTTGAAACATTTGTCACCAAGTGCAACTTTAGTACCAAAATTAGTAGGATTATTTTGAGTGCTAATATTCCTAACATTAATAATATCATTTGTGACTTTCCTTCAAGACTTAAATCAGCATCCAACAAAGTTAACAAGTGAGAAAGGTAACTCAGCAGCATCATAGTACACTTCTTAGCCAATTTCAACCACGATCAATGTTGTAGTATATTTCTGCATTTGAAACATTTGTCACCAAGTGCAACTTTAGTACAAAAATTAGTAGGATTATCTTGAGTGCTAATATTCCTAACATTAATAATATCATTTGTAACTTTCCTTCAAGACTTAAATCAGCATCCAACAAAGTTAACAAGTGAGAAAGGTAACTCAGCGGCATCATAGTACACTTCTTAGCCAATTTCAGCCACGATCAATGTTGTAGTATATTTCTGCATTTGAAACATTTGTCACCAAGTGCAACTTTAGTACCAAAATTAGTAGGATTATCTTGAGTACTAATATTCCTAACATTAATAATATCATTTGTGACTTTCTCACGAATGAAATGTTTAACATCAATATATTTAGTTTTTTCATGATAAACAGAATTTTTACATAAATGCATGAAACTCTAGCTATCAGTGTAAATAATAACATTAGATCTCAAGTAATTCAGTTCCTTTAGCAAACCTTGAAGCAAAATGGTTTCAGTAGTAGCTATGTAATCAGTCTCAGTAGTCGGTAAAGCAACTACAAATTGTAGTTGAGATTTCCATGAAATGCAGTTGTCAGCTAAAGTGAAGAAATAAGATAGGGTAGATTTCCTACCAACTTTATCACTAGCAAAATCAGAGTATACATAGCCAACTAAGTTTAAGTCATTAGACCACATAAAGTAATGCAATCCAACATCCCAAGTACCATTCAAATACCTTAAAAGTCATTTTAAGGTATGCCAATGATTGTTACCAAGATTAAACATAAATCTACTCAATAAACTAAGTCAATATGCAAGATCGGGCCTAGTATATATCATAGAATACATAGCAGAACCAATACTCATCCTGTAAAGTACGTTTGTCATTTCATATATCTCTTTTTCAGTTTCAGGACAAGTTTTGGAAAATGTGAAGTGGCACATTTACAAGCTTGCAATAATTCATGGCAATTTAGAAACTATCTTTTTATGAAAGGATTTATGTGAAATAAACAAAGAGATTTCATTTCTATTCTAGGAATATGCTTTCCAAGTATTCTAGATGCAACACCTAAGTCTTTCATGTCAAATTTAGACTTTAACAAACATTTAAGTTTATTAACAACACCTATTGTCTCGGGGACTGTTTAAGCCCATAAAGAGACCCTTTCAACAAGCAAACAAAACTTTATTTATCCTTAACCTCAAAACCAGGAGATTGTTTCACAAAAATGTTTTCATCTAGCTTGCCATGCAAGAAAGTAGTTTTTTCATCTTCCAATTCTAAATCATAGAATGCAATTAAAGAAAACATTATTCTGATAGTTTTATACTTACTCACATGAGAGAAAATTTCATTAAATTCAATACTCTCAACTTGAGTGAATCCTTTTGCAACCAACCTAACTTTAAATGTAGGTGGCTCATTAGGGATTTCTATATTTTTACCTTAAATACCCATTTGCAGTCCACAACCTTTTTCTTACCAGGTTTGGATGATAGAACCCAAGTTTTGTTCTTTTACAAATAACTCATTTCTTTTTCATGGCATTTAGTCAAGATTCATAATTGAGACTTCTTAGAACCTCTTTATAACAAATAGGTTTTTTTTTTCTTCAATCAACCTGCTAGTAGCAAATGCATAAGAGGTTAGATAAAAGTAACCATATTTAGCATGAGGTCTTACATCTTTCCTAGTTCTGTCTCTTGCAAGTTGGTAATCTTGCAAAGCTTGATTTTGAGCATCAAAGTGATGCTTGCCTTCATCATTAGAATTAATTTCAAATTCAGTCTCAAAACCCTCAATTAAATTACTTATATTCCCATGGTCAAGACTAGCATTTGTTCCAACAATTTCATCATCCCTATCATCTAATGTGGATTGAGTTTGTGAACTAAAGTTGTCCTCCACCTCAATAAGAACTTTCTTATTTGAGGGAAGATCTATAGTATTAATAGGATTAGAGGTATATTTAAAACATGGAATATCATTTTCATTAAAGATTGTGAAAAACCTAAGAAGGGGGTGAATTAGGTTTTTATCCGATTTTTCAACCTAATTCAATAAAACACCTCTTTGACAACAAATATCAAACACTTGGTATGCTAGTTTTATGAGTAATAATGTGTTCAAATAAAATGCAGAAAGTAGAGCAATGAACACAATGATTTATAGTAGTTCGATTTATCCAACAAAATCTAATCCACTACCTTGAGTTACCTACTCAACGATTTACCAAATACCTTCAAATCAAATAAATGATATTACATAAGAGTCTCACCCAATTCACCTTAAGGTTTTACAAATAACCTCTCAACCAATCAACTGTCACTCAACCCTTGAGTTTTACAACACAACCTTGATTATACAATAATCTCACCACTCTTTTCTTAGTGAAATCCTCACAATACAATTCAATTCAAGGTTCACCCAAATGTTTTACAAACAAACCTTGAATACAAAACAACCTACACAAGGCTCACTCTAACACTTAGGGTTTTATGCTATTTGCAACCTTAATACAATTACAATCAATGATAAGAGATAGAGAGTTTGATAGATATCACTTTAATATGAAGAAATATCAATTTGAACACAATCACCTTTTTGAGTAATGGCTTGCCAAGATTGTTCAAAATTCACCTTTAAATGTAAAAACCCTTCTTGAATGATTTTAACAAGATTGATGTTTAGAAAGAGTTTTAGAATGTTTCTAAGATGTTATAGGATCAACATATACAATGTTTTTGCTCAAAAATTGTTCTTAGAAAGAATTCAAAATGTTTTGGTATTTATAGGTTTGTTCTCAACGGTAAAAAATAAAGTTATTGAAAACCCATTAATAATTTGCGATCGACCGGTGCATCGTCCCCAACATCATCCGCAAGCTCACTGGCCAACTTTCGAATAATGGTTTTCATCTTGCAATCGACCTCACCTTACTTCCGGTCAACCTCACTTCACTTGCGGTCGACCGCATAGTCATCCACAAGTTGACAGATGAACAAATTTGACAGCACATGCATCCACAAGATAAACTAATTTGTGGACGATACCTGAACCACTTTAGGTCGACCGAAACATGTTTATTTGTGCATCCATAATACTCTAACACACAAATGATGATTTCAATCAACCATATAAGTTATGGTATCAATCCAACAAGAGTTTATGAAACATTTAAGTTTTGAAATTACGATGCATGGTTTTCGAAATACCAAAACATATTTTAACGTATTAAAAACATTTTGAAATAACGTTTTAAGTTCATAGAGCTACCTTCAGAGACCATTATTCAATTAGAGGTAAAACTAGAGATATCAAAAGATATTAAACTCTAAAACTATACCTCTAGTTCCTATCTAATTTAACAAATGCTTATCTTCAAATCTTGATAGTCTTGGCTTGTATACTTCCTTGAAGACTTGAAATCTTGTCCTTGCATGAATTAAATCATGAATCCAAAAACACTATCACTTGTAAAATCAAGACATTAGTCCTCATCAATGTTTGTCATTAATCAAAATTAAGACATTAAAATCTTTAGGGCTTTCAATCTCCCCCATTTTGAGGATGACAAATATTGATGCAATGTGATAGATAAAACAATTAAGTGCAAGGATACAAAGTAAGAAAGAGTTTATAGAATATGTATGAAATATTTTAAAATGCTCCCCCTTACAATATACTAGGTATTTGTAAGATATCAAATATAGCATATAAAACATTTATATTTTAATGATATCAAGAAATATATTAAATGAAACATTTTTGGAACAAATATTGGATCTCAAAAAAAAATGAAAAGATTCATTGTAAGTGTATAAGATAACTTCCTAGCTTATATAGGCTCAAAAGAGCCTATTTTTCCACCAACCTCCGTATCCTCCTTCCTTCTATCATTAAAAACATATAGATAGGTTATAAATTCATTTATAAGGTCCCCCTATCAATGTGCATGAGTTTTGTAAAACTTTTGACAGAGTTTCTTTTGTAACTCTTATAAAATCCATTTTCACAAACTCTACTCAACAATGCAAAAGAGATGAGATATATCACATAACCACACATTAGGCCAACCTGGCCATCAACACAAATTTCTCATTCTCTTTCAATCTCAATATCATAATAAGCTCAATGTACTTGAAATGAAAAATCAAGGATAGCCATACTTAACCTTTTAAAGTTATTTCTTCTTCTTCTTGGTTTTGATGAACTTGATCTTTAAGTGTACTTCAAATGTTTCAAGTTCCACAAATTCTCCCTTTTTGTCATTTCTTCCCTTTTGTACGTGTTCTTGATTTTCCTCAAAAGTTATTGAACTTCAAGTATCTTTCTTTAGGTGGTTTTTGCTCTTTGCATTGAATTTTCCCTTTTTATTGTAGCTGTTCTTGATCTTCATTTTCTTGCAAAATGTTAGTTTCCAAAATAACACAACACAAATATAACTCCTAAACATTGCTATCAACACTTAGTTTTTCTCCCCCTTTGTCATCATTCAAAAAGAGTGTGTATGAAGGATTAAAATAAGGTCAAAAGCATGTAATGAAATTCCTCAATTACCAAGGAGTCATAATGGGGAATAATCAAACCAATAAACTACTTTACTTAAAAGTTTACTACATGAAGAGTTCATAATGTAGCAGAAAACGTATGAAAATAGTGCATAATAGATATAAAAAGAAAAATAAAGCTATAAAGATGATCCTCAAATAGCCAAAGCAAGAGTCCGCGACTTGGGAGCATAGACCTTGGACTGCAAAAATGACTGTGCTGCAGGAGTGATCTTGGAAATGATAGTAGCTTCAACTATGAGAGGTGGATCATCAATAGAAGTAGTTACTAAAGTGGTATCCTCTTGACATGAAGAAGCTCTACTCTTGATTTTAAGTTGAACAACTTCTTCAAACATATCTTGGATTTTGGTATGAAACTTCTCAAGGATAATATCCATCTTGTTTGAGAGATGCTCCAAATAATTCCACAAGGCACCTTTTGTAGGAAGATTGAAACTTATATTCCTCTTGTATCAATGATTTTCCTTCACTCAGTTTCTTTCTAATAGAAGTACCAAGAGGAGTTTTCTCTTCCTCTTCCATTGATGTCTTCCCTTTCCTTATTCTTTCTTTAGTAGAAGTATCAAGTGGTATATTTTCTTCTTCCTCTAATTGATCAACTTTGTTCTTTATACCTCTTGATGCCTCAGCTTCTTCTTGACCAATTTCTTTCTCATGAATGCCCTTTTGAATAATAATGAGTACATTTTCACCCATCAATCTTGCAGTTTCGATAATGGCTTGGGGTAAATCTTCTTGAGATATTTTCTTTCTCAACCCCGAATCATCAATGAAACATAAGTCATGCATCCTCTTGTATGCAACAAAATCATGTTTATGAAGATATCTCTTGTCAACAACCTCAAGTAAAGGTATCTCAAAATGTTTGAACACTCTTTAAAACAACCTTCTATAAAATAGACTCTTTACTATTTTCTTAGTTTTCTTATCAATGATAGATATCATGCGATTTACCATAAGAAAACCAAGATCTAAAAATAATAAACATCATTAGCATAATAAACATGTGCAAATAAGTAATAGGTGTCCTTTATAGTGGTGTACATATGACGAAGTATATTATTTTCAAGGCTAAAAATAATAGATTCTATTTTTGCTAGATTCACAAAGGACACTCCATTTGTAAAAAAAATTTCAAAATCTTGAATGGAGAATGCATAATAATAGCAAACTTGGTGAGTATTGAAAAAAAAATTAATCTCATCAAAAGGAGCACTCAAAATATCATCCAAGTTATAGTGATTGAATTTTAAATCAATACCATATACTTTAGACACATAATATACAACCTTAGAACCTTCAAGAGAATTTTTCTCTAGATTAGCATAGCATTGAAGCACATAGTCATAGTACACAGGCTTATCATACACAATAATATCATATCATCATTCATTAGCAAAATACTTCAAGATATTTTCAAAAGGAAACTCACTAGAGTTGATGGTACTTTCAAGAATCACATTTCAAAGCTCGATATAGTCATAGAATCAAATTTTATTATCCTTACTTGTGAATAAAGATGTAGTGTTGCTCTTCTTCTTCTTTGGTACCATTTGAGATTTGGTTGAACCACTTTTTTTTATCATTTTGTGCTGTGGACCGAACAATTGATTGTGGTCATCCGCAAGTTCTCTGTCTACTTTGCGGTCGATAGCTTGTATCATGCAGTCGATCGAAAATTTTCTCGAGGTCTTCTGCAAGTCCACTGACCATTCTTCGAACGATACTCCTGTAAGATGTGGTCGATCGCACCTTTTTCGGGTGTCATTTGAAATTTCTTCTAAGCAACTTATAAGCAACCAAGAATCCTTGTTTTGATAATTAAAAGAGCTATGCAATGACAAACTCATTAGTAATTCTATATAAACACTCAATAGTTTTCTAAAATAGAACATTTTCTCGGCCAATGGATAAACACATCAATTTTAATAACAAAGTTCACTCAAATATAATATCAACATAAATTTGAACAATTAAAATGTCATGCACTTTATTTTTTTATAAATAGTGTAGTGTCTACAATTCCTCTAGTAAATCCTTTTTCAATGAGGAAGTTGCTAAGCCTGTCATACTCTCTTCGAGCTTGTTTCAAACCATATAAAGCTTTTGAAAATTTGTAAACATGATTTTCAAAAGATTAATGCACAAAACCAGGAGGTTGTTCAACATAAACTCTCTTTTGCATGTAACAATTTAGAAATGCACTTTTAACATCCATTTGAAATAATTTAAAATTTTTAAAAGATGCAAATGCAAGTAACATTCTAATTGACTCTAATCTAGCAACTGGGGCAAAAGTTTCACCATAATCAATACTCTTTTCTTAATTATTACCTTGTACAACAAGGCTAGCCTTATTTCTAGTGACAATGCCATTTTCATCAAGTTTGTTTTCTAAAAATCCATTTTGTGCCAATGTAGGTCTAGGTACAAGATCTCAAACTCTACTTCTTTCAAATTGATTTAGCTATTCTTACATGACAATGATCCAAAAATCATCACTAAGAGCCTCATCAATGCTCCTAAATTCTATATGAGACAATAACGCAAAATTATCAACAAAATTTATAAAGTGTCTTCTTGTTCTTACCCCTTTATTAGGATCACCAATGATTTGATCATTTGGATGATTAATGACGTATTTCCATTTCTTTGGAAGATCATGAGTTGTCTCTCATTCATGTGAGGTTGATTCTTGAATGTCAATGACCTATTCACTTTCATCCTTAGGCATTAAATGATCTCATTTGATTGAACAATATCTTTGTTCGTTGACTCAATAGGTAGCTCTTGAAAATCACATTCATTCTCATCTCTTGGCAAGTAAATGTTAGATTCATCAAATACAACATGAATAGCTTCATCAATAACCATAGTTCTTTTATTGTAAACATGATATGCTTTTCTATTTGAAGAATAGCCAAGGAATATACCTTCTTCGGATTTCTTGTCAAACTTACCAAGATTGTCTTTGACATTTAGAATAAACCATTTACAACCAATCACTTTAAAGTAAGAAATGGAAGAAGTTTTCTCAAACATAAGCTCATAAGGGGTTTTCTTAACAAAGGGTCTAAGAAGCGCTCTATTAACAATATAGCAAGAAGTATTTACCAATTCAATTCAAAAATATTTTTGCAAATTATTTTCACATAGTATGGAACATACCATTTCTTGTAAAGTACGATTTTTCCTTTCAACTACACCATTTTGTTGAAAAGTTTTTGCAATTGAAAAATTATGAGATATACCATTCTCATCACATGATTTTGTAAAATTACTATTGCAAAACTCTCTACCATTATCATTTCTAATAGATATAATTTTGTAACCAATGGTGTTTTGTACTTGTTTAAAGAGCTTGACAAAAGCTTCATCTTTACTCAACAAGAATAATACCCAAGTAAATCTAGAAAAATCATCAACAATCACATAGGCATATAGTTTGCCACCAATGCTCATGGTTCTCATAGAACCAAATAAATCCAAATGTATAAGTTCAAGAGGTTTTGAAGTAGAGACATTTTCTTTGGTTTAAAAGAGCTCTTGACTTGTTTACATGCATCACAAATATAATCTTTCTCAAACTTAATGTTAGGCAAACCTCTAACATACTAATGCTTTGATAAATTAATTTAAAATATCTATGCTAACATGTCCTAATTTACGAAGCCAAAGATATGCATCATTATTTTCAAAGCAAGACATTTAACAACTTGTTCAACTAGATCATCAAATAAATATTATACATATTTTCATTTCTTCGCACTTGCAGATGATCATTCTTGGCCTTGTGGTATACCAAACATTTCCTTAGGTCGTCCGCAACCTTACTGCCCACTTAGTGGATGATCTACTTTTCCATGCGGTCGACCGGAACCTTCTCAATGGTTGTCCGTAAGTTCACCAGAATTACCAGTCTTCACTTAAAGACAAAATCCACTTATATCATGTGAACAATTGAATGATATTTACAGTATATTCAATGTTTATGAGAAAAGTTTGTAAAAGAATTATTTCAAACAATATGGCAAGACAACTCAATTATCACTATATGCAATTAGCATGTTTCATGAGGAAATAATTTAGCATATACAAAATTCAAAATCTAATTAGAGAACTAATCAAGTAATTGTATTAAAAATACTTTTCAACCACATGTAACAAATATAACATTATGAACTAGGTTTACATAATTCATAACAAAGAAATTCTTACTAATGATTCAATCTCAAAAGAATGAATTTTTTATTACCTTCATGAAGAACATGGTACCTTAGTATATCATATTTGATCATGTGGATTGAGCAAATTCTCTTGACATGTTGTATTGCTCCTTCATGATCAACATATTGAGTTACCTACAAAGAAAATGAAACTTTTGGTATCCAAGTGACATTGGATCCATGAGAATTAGTCGAATTTGTTTTAACAATCCAAATACTTTTTAAACCATTCTCAATTTTCTTCTTGGCATAACATATATTTACCTTATGACCAAACTTACCACAATAGGTACAACATATTCTTGATGACATATGAGTATGATGTGTATGATGTACTCTATGATGTGCATGTGAGATATTCTTGAGTGATTTATTTTTATGTGTATGCGAGACATCATCATGTGTATCAATAAAATTGAGCACCAAGTAATTTATTCAAATTATCTCTACCACATGTGAGTTTATGTAAGCTAACACTTAAATCATCTATTCTCAACTTCATAGCATCATAGTCATTAATCATGTCATTCAATTTCTTGTTTCTAATAACAAGATCATTATTAGCATTTTCAAGAAATTTCACATTCTCACATAGACCAAGAATATTTTCATCAAGAGTCACTTTGGAAGAAAGTAATAAAGCATTTTCATCAAGTAATTTAGCATTCTCCAATAACAAATTTTCAACTTGACATTTCAAGAATTTATTCTTCTTGATGACTTTCTTCATTTCATGATAGAGATTAGCAACAAATTTATCTTGATCAAATATATCACAATTATCATTGCAATCATTTTCACTAACGTGCAAAGTTTGTGAGGTAGAAGTAGTTACCTCATCTTCAAGAGGCATAAGACAAGTGTTTGCAAACTCGGATTGATCATTTTCTCTTTCTTCATGATTTGATGTGCAAGTGAATCCTTCATGTGCAACTTCAAGTAATCTCCACATTTCATATGTCAAACTACAACCACTCACTCTATTGTACTCATCTAAATCAAGAACACAACAAAGAATGTTCATAGCAATAAAATTTGAAGTCATTTTCTTTTTATCCTCTTCATCAAACTCATTAAGAGTTTTCTCAACACTTCTTCCTTTAATAATCTTAATGGGAACATAAGAACCATTTGTAACAATATTCCATAAATCAAAATCAATGGAGGAAAATATAAATATGAATTCTATCTTTCCAAAAATTGTAGTTATAGCCATTCAACAACGGTGGTCTACTAGTAGAGTAACCCTCACTTATGATATCACCTTAATGTGAAGATATATTAATTTGAACACAATCACCTCTTTGAATAATGGCTTGCCAAGATTGCTCAAAATTCACCTTTAAATGTAAAAACCCTTCTTGAATGATTTTAACAAAATTGATGTTTAGAAAGAGTTTTGGAATGTTTCTAAGATGTTATAGGATCAACATATACAATGTTTTTGCTCAAAAATTGTTCTTAGAAAGAATTCAAAATGTTTTGGTATTTATAGGTTTGTTCTCAACGGTCAAAAATAAAGTTGTTTGAAACCCATTAACAATTTGCGGTCGACCAGTGCATCGTCCGCAACATCATCTGCAAGCTCACTGGCCAACCTTCGAATGATGGTTTTCATCTTGCGGTCGACCTCACCTCACTTGCGGTCGACCGCATAGTCATCCACAAGTTGATAGATGAACAAATTTGACAGCACATGCATCCACACGATAAACTAATTTGTGGACGATACCTGGACCACTTTAGGTCGACCGAAACATGTTTATTTGTGCATCCATAATACTCTAACACATAAATGATGATTTCAATCAACCATATAAGTTATGGTATCAATCCAACAAGAGTTTATGAAACATTTAAGTTTTGAAATCACGATGCATGGTTTTCGAAATACCAAAACATATTTTAACATATTAAAAACATTTTGAAATAACGTTTTACTTTCATAGAGCAGCCTTTAGAGACCATTACTCAATTAGAGGTAAAACTAGAGATATCAAAAGATATTAAACTCTAAAACTATACCTCTAGTTCCTATCTAATCTAACAAATGCTTGTCTTCAAATCTTGATAGTCTTGACTTGTATACTTCCTTGAAGACTTGAAATCTTGTCCTTGCATGAATTAAATCATGAATCCAAAAACTCTATCACTTGTAAAATCAAGACATTAGTCCTCATCAATGTTTGTCATTAATCAAAATTAAGACATTAAAAGCTTTAGGGCTTTCAGATTGCATCTCAGTTCATTACTACCCTTACTCCTGGTTCACCTCTCAACCTAATCATCATAAGGGCAGCCTAGAAAAGTCCCCTTTTTTATCTAGGTTCCAATTTTCCTCTGTTTGGTAAGCAAAAGTTGCACAACCAAACACCCTTAGGTTGCTTAGGCCTCATGGAAAACCATAGCATAATTTTAAGCTGTTTTAAAGTTTATAGCAATAGAAGAGGATCTGTTTATTAAATAATCTCTCCCCAAAAGGGTTTAGGTAGTCTAGAATATATGATAAGACATCTTACATTGTCTATAATGGTTCTACTCATTCTCTCAGTAACCCCATTCTATTGGGGGTTGTATTTAACTGTTTTGTGTCTAATGCCACAAGAAGCACACAAGTTATCAAAATTCTAGTTACAAAACTCAAGGCCATTATCAATTATAATTAACTTAATTTTCTTGTTAGTTTGATCTTCAACAAGGATTTTCAAATCCCTAAACTTTTGGAAAGTTTGATCCTTTAGATTTCAATAAATAAATCCAAAACTTTTTAGAAATATCATCAACTATAGCCAAAAAACACATGTTTCTTCCATAAGTAGAAACTCTTTCAAACCCCCATAAATTAAAATGAATGTATTCTAAAATTTCAGTGCCAGTGGAAATATTCAATTTACGTTGTTTTCCTAAGATGCAGTGATCACAAAACTCAATAGAATCAACATTGTCGTCATTTAAAAGGTTTTGTCTACTAAAAAATTGTAAACCCTTTTTCACTAATGTGGTCTATTCTCCTATGCCACAACATAGATTTATCACTATGACGTTTCTCAAATAATGCTGTATTTTTTCAAACAGTAAAACCAATCAACATATATAAACTATTTTTCTTTTCACCTTTTAAAATAACAAGAGAATATTTACATATTGTAATGCAACCATTTTTAGCCTTGCAATATCGAACATACCAAGAGAATATTACATTTCTCTTCAAAGCGGGTACATATCTAACATTAGTGAATTTTCAAACTATTTCATAATTCATTTTTATACAAATAGACCCAATACCCTCAATTTGACAATATTCATTATTGCCCATATACACTTTTCCTCATAGATAGTTTCAAAATAATCAAATCAGTCCTTATCGTATGAAAAGTACAACCAAAATCTAAGAATCATTCATCAAATATGCAATTATCATAAGTAGAAACACATAATACTTCAGCATACATGGTATTTGCAGCAATATCAGAATTATTATTATTACTACTATTATGATAATTGCTACTGTTATTACCCTTTTTGCTAAGTTTCCCATCCTTAATTCTTTTGAAACATTTATTTTTCAAATAACCTTCTTTACCACAATAAAAAGCATTTATTCTTATCTCTATCTCTAGACTGAGACCTACCTCTACTCCTAGATTTATTCCTGTTAAAACGATGCTCCTATTTTCTCATTTCTATCACTAACATATAAATTCTCATCATTCCCCTTATTTTCAATTTTAAGGTCTAAATCAATAGATTGAATGGAAAACTTAACATCGATAAAGACACAGGCAGAGAATTCAACAATATAACAACTTGATTTTTATCAGATATTGACTCACCAATATTGGAAAAATCAATAACAATTTTGTTAAAATAATCTGAGTTGTCATCGAGAGATTTAGAAGCAGTTATTTTAAAACCAAATAGTTTCTCTTTCAAATAAATCTTGTTGGACAAAGATTTTCTCAAATACAGTTCATCAAATTTATTCTAGATTTTATATGCAAAATCTAAACCAATCAACTATTTCAACACATTATCAGATAAATGCAAAACAAGAATACTATGAGCAAGTTCAAGTTTTTAGATAAAATCTCATCTTTCCAAGAATCAAGATATAATTTAGGATCAAAGATAGCAGGGTGTACCTTATGCGACAACTTTCATTTTCATCTTCTAAATGTCAAAATCACCTTGGTCATTACTGTGTAAATAAAACAATCACAAGAGTGTAATACTAATAAACTGAAGAGATAAAATTAAGGGGTTTAGATCACAAAGTCCTCTAAAATCTAAATCAACATTTTAAGAGAAATAAAACCAACAACCCTAATTCAGTCACATATTAGCATACACAATAGAACTTATCAATGTAGTAAGCCACAAAACTCTCTAAGAACTTAGAGAACAGTCTCAAGAGAGTAGGCCCAAATGTCAATTAAACTGGCAATAAAGTACGGTCAAGGCTAATTTAACAGAGCCATAAAAAAATTCTTAAGTCTCCAATAAGCAGACTTAAGACAATAGGCTTAGTTTTTCCTATTTTGGCTAAACTTAAGTGAATAAATAAGATACACTAAAAATTTGTTTCCATTTTTTCCCTCCGGGTCAATCGAGTCAAGTAGTGGAAAACAGGTTAATTGGTGATTTTTAATGATTTTTCTTGATTTAATCAATTTGGCTAAAATCGAGCAATGAAAGGAACTGGCTAATTTGGACAAAAAGTAAAAGTAATGGACTAAAATAAGTAATTTTATAATTTTGATTCCATTTTTACTTCTAGGTCGGATTGGGTCAAGGTATGGAGATCCGAGTCTTGCCTTGATTTTGTATGATTTTTCCTGATTTGACCAATTTTGGTGTAATCAAACAATGAATGAGACCAATTTGGATCAATTAAAAGAAAACTTACCAATTTAGGTGAAAAGCAAAAGTAACTAATTAAAATGGGTAATTTTCCTTTCTACAATTTAACTCATCAAGAAAGATATAGATATATTTCTTTAAATAAAAAGGAATAAGTCTCTTCATACCACTCATATTTCTTTTCATGATTCATTTTATATCAAACTATAACTATTATAATTTTAGGGTTAAAAATAACCTTTGTTATGTCAATATATAAAAGTCCTTATATAGAAATCTATAGTGTAATCAGGTCAAATGATTCAAATATAATCACATTAATGAGAAGGTATTATGATGTTAATTTATGTATAATTCTCATAGAGGGTCATGTCCTTTAGGAGATCCAAGGTGTACTTTTGTTGACTAAGTAATAATCCCTCCGTTGTCCTAGTCACCTCAATACCCAGAGATACTTTAAAATACCCAAATCCTTCATGTTGAAACTGATATCAAGATACTTCTTTACTTTGCTGATAAATTTCGTATGATTCCCAACCAAGATAATCACAATTATCTTTAATTCAAAGCTCATTCAACCCTTTGAGTTTTAAGTTATATGCAACATTGAATATGTTTACAAGAGATAGATAAAATTAGTTTGATATAAATATCACTTTAATTGTAAAAATATATCAATTTGTAGAATAATGACCTTTATGGGTATTGGCTTGATGAATTTTGTTTAAGAACACCTTTGAATTGTTGAAACCCTTGTAGAATGATTTCTCAATTAATGTGTCTTGAAAGGATTAAAAAATATATCCAAGATGTTATACAATGTAAGAGTATGAGATTTTTTCTCAGAAAAAAATTGGTAATTCATTTTTCAAAGGTTTGAGTATTTATACACAAATTCGAACGGTAAAAAATATGACTATGAAAATCTCACTCACGAGACATGCGATTGACCACATGGTTGTCCAGACCATCGTCCACAAGTTTCAAGAGTGCTTCTAAAGTCTTTCGGATGGCCTGTGCTGGTTGTCCATAAATGGCCCGATAGATCGAAAAGCCTTGTTCGGTCAACCACAACAATAAAGTTGGGTCGTCCGAAACTTAATAGGCATGCATAAAAAATGTTCAAGAGACTTGTAGACGATACATGGGTAAAATTTATTCATCCATAACATAAATGAAGTTCTCAATCAACTATACAAGTTGTGATATCATTCTAACAAGTAATATTTAAAACCAAGATACATGTGTTTGAAAGACTCTTTTGATTGCCCAATACAAATTTTGATACATTCTAATAACTAATTCAAGTTCATAGTGCAATTTACTTAGGTCAATACTCAAATAAAGATAACTAGATATATCTAAATGATATCGACGTCTAAGGACTATACCTCTAGTTTCTATCTAACCCAATAAGAGCTTGCCTTCAACTCTTGAATCCAAAAGAATTTGCTTGAAGACTTGAACTCTTGATAGGTTAGATGAATGAATTCAAATAATACTATCACTTGTAAATAAAATGATTAGTTATCATCAATGTTTGTCAATAATCAAAATTAAGACTTTGGAGCTTGAAGAATACTATCACTTGAAGACTTTAGGGCTTTCAATCCGCATTTGGAATTTTAACAAGTTGTCTACTATATCCATGGACGTTGTTATGCAATATATCTCCCCTTGAAGTTATATGGACTGTGGCTCCAGTGTATAAAATCCAAGAATGATTGTACAATTTGTCTTAACAACCATATTTGCATGGAGATTATTGGCCTGATCTACTGCTTTGATATCTCTTTCTTGGCTAAGAAATTGAATGAGTCTCGAATATTGGTTTGGAGTCAATGATTGTATTGCCATCTTATCAATTGAATCCTTACCAGCTTGAGCAACTCGTGGTCCTCCCCACCTTCTCTTGTCCTTCATTGAGGAATTTTTTGTACGCCAATTAGCTTTCTCAGGGCCTTTCTTTTGATTCCATCTAGCAGGATATCCATTTAATTCATATCAACCATCCTTGACATGGCCTAATTTGTTGAAGTAGCTACACCTAGGTCGGTCTTTTTTTACAGATCGCTTGTCCACTACCGCTGTGATTTCCTCCTTAAATTTGGAAGTCTGGAAGGTGACTGATTTGGTAATAATACGTCGTTCAGAAGCAACTTGTCGTTGTTGTTCATCCTCTACTACTCGAGGATAGGCAAGTCCCAAAGTTGGCAATAGTGTGCTGCCTAAGATTTGTGATCTTATAGCACTGAAATCTTTATTTAAACCCCACAAAACTCATATAATTTTTCCCTTTCTCTCAAATCTGTCATTCTTTTTTCAACGATGCAAGTACACTTCAAACATGTGCACTTGGGCAAAGGTGAAATCGCAGCCATTTTATCCCAGTAGCCTTTCAATTTCGTATAATAGCTCACTACTGTCATGTTTTCTTGTTTAAACAATCTTATGGCTTATCTTATCTCATAACCTCTCGGGACAAAAGCCTGCCCAAATCTTTCGTGCAATTGATGTCACATCTTCCTAGTTGTTCGTTCATAACGAACATTGTTCGTGGCTTTTTTCTCCATAGAAGCTTGTAACCAACCTTTCACCATTATGTCGCAACGCTTCCAATATGCCAATTCAGGTGAATCCTCAAAAGGCATGGGTAAAGACCCATCGACAAACGTCATCTTATTCTTAGCAAAAAGAACGTTTGTTATATCATTTACCCACTCAGTAAAGTTTGTTTCTTTCAGTAATTGTCCACAAATAATTGAGTAGGGTAAACCGAGGCACGAAGAAAATAGAGCGAAGTATATAAAGGGAAACTCCTTTGAGTAGTACCTGAACTTCTCGTCCAAAATCGTCAGAACCTTGTGGTTCGATGCTTAGCATCTTGTATGTAAATCAAATATTGAAAGCCTAAAATTGTAATACCATATAGAAAAATATGATTTTGGAGAACTTATTGAATAAAAAATATTCAGAGTACATAGAAGAAGAAATTTGCTACATTACATATACAACAATCTATTAACCTAGAAACCGAAGAAAATGGAAAGTAAGATACACATTATGTTTCCATATCTTTTAGGTAATTACCTAAGACTGCATATATCTACAATATATTTTTCTAGATATTTTTTAGGGTTATTGAAGAATCTAGTCACGTTGGTGGACAAGGAGGATGTGTTGAACAAGTCCAGGGCTTACTTTGGTGGAGGCACTTTGGTAAAGGTTTGATTCAAGGGCAAACGACTAACTGAAAAACCAAGTCAAAATAAAATATTTTGTGGGCTTCTCAAAATTCCCCTACTAAAATCAAAACTTCCAAGACATATCATTGACCTTACCGAATTTTAGCTAAAATCTGGCTATAAGGACAAAACTAGTAGATAAAAAAAATGTTGGGGAAGAAAAAAAATTGAAAATAAATGTTAGGGACTAATGGCTCCAAATGTGCAAGCATTAGGGACTAAATTTGCCAATTTTCAGTGCGGATCGGAATTTAACAACTATGATTTTTTAATTCAATTTTTATTATTTACATGTAAGCATAAATTTTTTATTAAAATAAATTTCGAAAATTTAATTTGAATTCAATAAATAAAATATAAATTTAGTCATTTAATTCAAATATTTCATTCAATCAAACTAAAACTTCTTTAATGACACTTATTTTGAAACAAAAAAAAAAAGGGAGTACAACATAGTGGGTGTGCCTGCATCCTTCTACATTCATACAATATTTTATTTTGCATGTTTTAGATTTAGAAATAGAGGTATGCTAACTTTGCATATTTTATCTTCCTTTTACATTTCCATATCAAAATCCACAAAGCAAACAATTGAAATTACTATCCAAGGAAATTATTTTTAATTCCTTAGTTTACTGGAGGATTATTGTTTAATAACTCGTTTGATTGGTAGGAAGGTAAAGTTATTTAGGTATATGATTCCTAGGAATATGATTTTGGGGAAAATGAATCCAAACAAATTACTTATCTTGCATTTGAAAAGATTATAAATGTTTGTCATTAAAATTATCAAGATTTATTAGTTTTAAGTGAATGAATTAAGCCATGTTTCAATTTAGTATTAAAATATTTAAATATTCTTAAATATTATGTTTGTAATAATTATGTTTTAACTTGTTTAAATCTATTGAAAATAAAATAAGTCAAATTGGCCAATTTAGTACCCAAACTTTTTTCGATTGGAGAGTTGACTCCCTATTCTTTTTTTTTTAGTTTTCAACATCCCCAAATTTTTTTTGTTTGGACAGCTGAGTCCCTAATCTTTTTTAAGCTTCGAACATCCCCAAATGTTTTTCATTTGGAGAGCTAAGTCCTCAAATCGGAAAAGTAGCAGGAAAATAGGCTAAATTAGCCGTAGTTTGCAAAAAATATCAAAATCAATCAATTTTATACCAAATTGAAAGCACCCATTACTTCCCCTCATCAATTCATACTTAAACACATATTAAACCCATTACTTTCCCACTCGGTAAAAGTTTTTATGCAAAAAAAAAAAAGGTAAGAGATTAAAAGTTTTCTATAAATGTGTCAGGTGAAATTGTAATACACAATGTTGTTTACTAGAATTTTTATCTAGAAATCGAGAAGATAAAATTAAATATCTATTGATACGTATCATTGTCAAATTGTACAAAGACAAATGTTCAGTTTATGAAATAAATTCAAAGATAAACAAGAAAGATATATTGTTGATATATCAGCTTTAAATGACCTTATTTGCGAGTTTATAATAAAACTGGAAAAAAACACTTGAATGGAGAATATGAGCAAGTTACATAAAATATGGTTGATGTCTTTCATTTTGCGAGCATAAATGTTATTTATTTTAAATATTATATTCATTGTATATTTTGTTGTTTAATATTATGGGAGGATAAATGTAATTTATTTGGAGGAAAATTCTGAATATTATATTTTTTTAGTTAATAATATATTATTGATTAATACTATTATTTTTATTTATATAGATCAATGTGACTAAATAAATAAAAGACATTTTTCTTATCAACAAAATAAATAAATAAAATAAAATAAAAAGGAAAGTTAGTGACTAAAACATGATAATTCATGAAACACCCAGTTTCCACGGATTTTTAATTAATTGGTTTTAAAATAAAATTTCTTAAGTAGTTTTTTTTGTGATTATTTATATTAAAAATTGTACTTTATACTATAATTTATTTTAATAGCAAATTATAATATATATATATATATATATATATATTTCTTTAAATATTGGTACAATCTCAAATTAGTGTGTTATAATTATTTTTAAACAAAAAAATTGGAGTAGTTTATACATATATAAAACAATTATATATATAACTAAATTTATATATTTATTTTAGTGTTACGAAATTTATAACAATAATAATTTATGATATATATATATACATATATCAACAATAAATTTATACATATAGATTTATATATATCTATAAATGTTAAAAAATATATACAGATACAAAGCTACTATTGATATGAAGCAAGCTTGGTACGGATGGATACTCATTGAATACAACTCATTTTCTCATCTTCCTCTTCATCCCCACAAATCTTCATCTTCATCCCATCTCCTTTCCCGTGTACAGCGTGTAATAATCTCCGTACCCACGAGGCCAAGACCCAGCTGAACTTGTGTATGCGCCATCCGTGCAAGGGTACTTGCAAGAGGACAAACTTCTAAGCTTTCCCCATGTGCTAGAAGCTTATGAGGAAGAATAAAAAAAGGAAAGAAAAGAGAAGAAAATTTATGGTAATTTTTTTGTTTCATAAATTTTTTAAAATGACAAAAATGCCCTTAAGAAAACCATGAATATTACACATATGAGACGACAACAGTAACACAACGATTTTTTCCAACAGAAGGGTAAAAGTTAGAACTTAAAAAATAAATCGAAGTGCAAATCGTGAACGAGAAAAAATTTGAAGGCAAGTGTCATCTAGATAAATTTAACAAATTTAAAATTATGGGAAAAAATACTTTTCATGTCAATCATACTGCCCTAAAGAACTCCCTTGTCCATTCCCATATTTTCCTTTTCCCCTAGAACCAAACAGGGCATTATGGCTAAGAAATTTATTTGCCGATGTTGGTCTATATTGCCAACACACAAATATCATCACATCTACAATCCTCAAACAGAAACATTCTCTAAAAAAAAAATTGCCACAATGTTTAGTACGTTTCCCAGAGAAGTCCTAATCCTTTGCTCATTTTTCTTCGTTAAAAAAAGCATAAATGCACATGAACATGACAATTCAAAGCATTTTCTACAACACAGTAAGAATTCATGTCCATTCAAAACACTACAAAATCATTAAAGTTATTTTTCCTTCATCTCTGTCTTAATGATTTCTACATAAACACCAAGAAAAAGCCAAAAAAGATGATGATTAATAATCACAACAAAGAATTAAGCCACCATTTGATGTTCAGTTGATCGAAACACCGTGATCTTGAATTCTCTGCTGCCTTGTCCAAGTTCAAATACACAAACATCACCCACCTTCAGGTCATTGTCCTGCACAAACTTTTTAAAACCACTAGTAATTATTGTTCTTGCTGTTCTTTCAAAAGAAATTCTGAGAATCACAGGCCACTTTTTGATATTTCCAGAGACATGAAGCATGAACCTGCACTCCTCCTTTATCATAGAGAGATGTTCCTTCATAAAATTGCTGGGTATGTTCTGCGGAAACAACACAAAAGACCATGTTATCTTTAAGATCTACTTGAACGAATAGTAAAAGCTATGTAAGCAGAAGAAACTGCCAAGGAAAATTGATATCTTAATCACCAGATAAAAATTACAAGACACATTTGAAGGTAGCATGAAAGATACGAAAAAGGGTCTTGAAGATCTAAAAGCTTTTGCTTCTTGATACGATTTAAATTTCTCTTTATCAACCTCCGCTGAGCTCAGAGTTCCCACAAAACTCCCATCTGTAGAGACAGAAGTTAAAATAATTATAATTGAAATGATAAGATTTTGCTAATATAGAAATCATAAATGCAGTAAAACAGAAGTTTCTAAAACCATTTTCACTGCCTTCATACTTTTAGATTGGGTATTTAGTTCCTTCAGTCTCGGAGAGAATCTTGTCTTTGACCTAATCCTCGAGTTGCATTCTGAGATATGAGTATGACCAATGATTTCTACTGAAACATGATCCTCAATATCTTCTACTCTTGCCCTCTTTCCCTTTGAAGATGGGCATTCTTCCTCAACGTCATCATCACCATTTAACTCTGTTCCCACAAATGGGCTGCCGCTGCATTCACCACTAGCCTTGGATGGATATTCAATTTCTAAGGCCGTCGGATCAAATATTAAAACCTGAAATTTTGAATTTCCCTCGTATCGGAATACCAAGAAATGGAACATTTTGACAGAGTAGAACCCTGCAAATTCCGGCCACCCTTTCCGCAGAAAAGATCCATTTCCGTAGTGAACAACTTCAACGGGCCAAGAAGGTCCATTTGGTACCTTCAACAATACATTCTCCTCCAAATCCCCTCCGTAATTCTTCATAAACGCATCTGGAATTTTCTGAGAAGGTATTCAATGACATACAGAAAATCAAGTGCTAGGGATAGAAAAAGGCACGATGTATAATAGGCACTGAAAAGAAATACTTACCAAACCATGATCAACGGGAATCGTAACCACTTTGAAAAAATGACGAACTTGAACCGAAGTTTTTGAGGAGTCTGAGCATGATGATCCTACCCCATTTCGTTTAGCTGGCATCCGTCTTTTCTTCTTCTCCTAAAGGGAGAGGTTAGACAAAAACAGAGATGTTAACTTGGTCAACAGAGACCCGTTTCGATGGAGGGCTTTCGTGATGCAAATATGAATTTGTTAAGGGTTGAGATTAGAGGAGTGGTTTCGAGTTTGGGAATTCAATTGACCTTTGATTTCGATTGAGAGCGTAATCATTTTGGGGCACACCAAATTCAGTCCTAGTAATTAATACGCCAGCATTTGCATTGATGCAAGTCTTTTCCCGTCTGCATTGGACATAGTGATCATTGACGTTTTGGTGGGCTTTGAATCTCTAGGATCGTACTACAGTCTAGTTTAGTCTTGGAAAATCTTCAGCACTCTGATAATTTTAATGTGGATAATTTCTTTAATCTCTTAAAATATAAAATATTATAAATAATTTTTTTGTCCTAAAATATAAAATAAATTTTTTTATATATTTTTTAATATTAAATAAATCATTTAATTTTAAATTTTTAAAAGAGAGTATAACATAATAATTCTTAATAAAAAATCTTATCCAAATACAAAATTATTATCATTTATAAAACAAAATAAAATCTAAATACATCCTTATATTCTCGAGTTTGGTTCTTCAAATCATTGTAGCGTCATTTTCTCACACCAATTTCCAATTTTTAATAGCAAAAATGGTATTTAACTTAAACATTTTGTAAATTCAATCCCCAAATGCATTGGTCATAGTCATCATTGTGGTTCTGTTGGGCTTTGAATCCTTTGTAGCTTAGTACAGTCTACTCTCTGCCCTTTTGGTAATTTTAGTTTTGCAAAAGAAATGAATGCCCATTCCTCAAAAAAAAAAAAAAAAAAAGAAATGAAATGAATGATCTGGAGAGGTAGGGCAGATAAATATGAAAATTGTCAAAATTAAACCATCCAAACATATTCAAATTTACTTGTTTCATAAAATTGAGTTTGTCCCTCAAAAAGGAAAATTTAGTATGAATGTTGAAATTTGAAATACTTGCTCTCTTCCTAATATAGACAAATTGAATTTTCACATTGATTGAGAAAACATTTTCAATATGGTTGAAATTATAATTTCTTTCTATTTTACACTTTCATCTTGCATTCAAATTTGGTCACATTCAAATTTAATTGATTGAAAATAATGTACTTATCTTTGAAAAGTAAAATCTTTAATTTAATTTCTAGTATTTCAATATTTTGAATATGAATGTTATACTAATAACAAAGTATGTTAAAGAGCGTATTTAGCGGCTAGAAAATAAATCACAATTTTAATCAAACAAACTAGACTATAAATTGGGACGATCGAAAAACGAGTCTATTTTAGTGGGATAGATAGAATAATTAAGATATAAAATATTGAAATTTGAAGTTCAAATTAATTTTTTTTCAAATAAACTCTTTTTATTATATATTAAGAAAACGTAATCTAAAAATATACTTCATTGACAAAATTTATGCCCATTTTAGACGACTTATCCAAAATATCTTCTCATTTAAGATGGTCTGCAATAGTAATTTCTTCCTTGTATTTTATTGAAATAGTCTTCTCTATCACCACATATGTTCCATTCTTCACTCTAAGATTTGGGCATGTCGCACCAAAGATAGGATTGAAATAGTTGGATATCATACTTTCTTTTGATTGCTCTTACAAAGCTCTTGCCTCAAGATTGACCCCAACATTTGCAACTTTAACAAATGTAGCTTTGTTGTTGCTAATTTTGGGATCCATTGATGAGATTTGAGTTTGGATTTGATGAAAAGAGATGAGGGAAAAATATTGGTCCCATTAGGTGTGCCAGAGGTTTGTACACAATAAATTTGCATCGGCAAAATAAAATAAAGAAGAAAAATAATGACAAATAAAATTGGTATTAATTTGAGAAAAGAGGTTGCATTCTCTAAAATCCCACTAATTCTTTTCTTAAATTTGATCGCCAGGGGGAGGGGTGGTAAGAAGCATGATTGCCAAAATAACTTCTCAATTTGTTAGAGAAAAGATTTGGTCTTGATTTATGACTTGAGAGAAATAGAGAGGTCACATAAGAGCTTTTCGTTTCTCTTTTGAAGATTTCTTTCATTCTTTCTTCTTCAGTATAACCTCCTATTTATGGAGTGAGAGACTATAAATGATTACCATTTTAAATAATTTAAAAATTATCTTTATATTTCATAGATAAATTCCAAAAATTATAAAGTATTTTAATTGATAAAGAGCTCCTTTTAATCAACGTTGCACATTTTGATTGACCAAATTATTCATTCAATTTTCATTGATCAGACTTTTGCCATCCATAACTTTTATCATAGTTTGATTGGACCATGTCATTTGAATTAAATGGTTAAATTTATATTTAATTATTTAATTCAAATTAATTTTGATAAAGTTTTCATGTTTACAAAAGGGTTGCAATGGAAGATTGAGTCTAAGTCAAGTCTAGGCTATATTGCCTAACTCTTGTGGAGTTTTTTCTTTAAAAAAAATTGAAAATAATTCTTTCGTTCTAAGATTAAAATCAATCATTATTTATTAGTATAAAAATTTAAATACCTGCTCCAACATCTAGTCATATATACTTACACAAACTTTTAAACACAATATTAAAAGGACTCATACATTCTCATATCCATTGTTTTACTTGTCACAAAATATCAACACACTAATATAACCAATTCAACAATTCAAGGACTCGTCAATTTTACGAATTCAACTTCTAAAAATCAACACACAAATATTACCACTTCTACCATCCTCCAACTGAAACGTTCTCTAAAACAAGAAAAAATTGATGATTAACCACAAAAGATGGTGATTAATCACAACACAGAATTAAGCCACCATTTGATGATGCTCAGTTGATCGGAACACAGTGATCTTGAATTCTCTGCCGCCTTGCCCGATCAGTTCAAATGCACAAACATCACCCACCTTCAAGTTATTGTCCTGCACAAACTTTTTAAAACCACTAGTAATTTTTGCAATTCCTGCTCTTGCTGTTCTTCCATAATAAATCTTGAGAATCACAGGCCACTTTTTGATACTTCCAGAGGCATGAAGCATGAACTTGCACTCCTCCTTTATCATAGAGAGATGTTCCTTCATAAAATTGCACGGTATGTTCTGCCGAAACAACACAAAGAATCAGGTTATCTTTAAGATCTACATTTACGAACAATAAAAGCAGCTGAAACCAAGGAAAATTGATATCTTAATCACCAGATTAAATTTACAAGACACGTGTGAAGGTAGCATGAAAGATACAAAGAAGGGACTTGAAGATCTAAAAGCTTTTGCTTCTTGGTAGGATTTAAATTTATCTTTATCAATCTCCGCTGCCCCATGAGTCCCCACAAAACTCGGAGCTTCTGTAGAGACAAAAGTTAGAATAATTATAATTGAAATGATAAAATTTTGCTAATATATAAATCATAAAACAGAATCTTGTCTTTTAGAGTGGTTAAATCATAATTATAATTGCTAAAACAGAAGTTTCTAAAACCATTTTCACAGTCTTCATACTTTTAGAGTGGGTAATTTGTTCCTTCAGTCTCTGAGAGGATCTTGTCTTTGGCCTCACCCTCGAGTTGCAATCTGAGGTACGAGTATGACCAATGACTTCTACAGAAACATCATCATCAATATCTTCTACTCTTGCTCTCTTTCCCTTTGAAGATTGACTTGTTTGATAGCTTTCTTCTTCTTCAACATCATCATCACCATTTAACTCTGTTCCCACAAATGGGCTGCCGCTCCTTTGACCCTTAGCCTTGGATGGATACTCAATTTCTAAGGCTGTTGGATCAAATATTAGAACATGGAATTGTGAATTTCCCTTGTATCGGAATACCAAGAAATGGAACATTTTGACAGAGTAGAACTGCGCAAATTCCGGCCACCCTTTCTGCAGAAAAGATCCATTTCCGTAGTGAACGATTTCAACGTGCCAAGAAGGCCCATTTGGTACCTTCAGCAACACAGCCTCCTCCAAATCACCTCCGTATTTCTTCATAAACGCATCTGGAATTTTCTGGGAAGGTATCCCAATGATATACAGAAATCAAGCGCTAGGGATAAAGAAAGGCACAATGTATAATAAGCACTTCAGAAAGAAGTACTTACCAAACCTTGATCAACGGGATTTGTAACCACTTTGAAAAAATGTCGAACTTCAACCGGAGTTTTTGAGGAGTCTGAGCATGATGATCCTACCCATTTTCGTTCAGTTTCCATCCGCCTGTAACCTATCTCAAGAGGCGGAGACGCTGTGAATAGAAAGTTTTTTCAATCTCGAGGGCGTTGAAGATGCAATTATAAATTTATAAAGGGTTCAGCTTAGAGGAGTGGTTTCCATTTTGGGAATTGAATATGCCTTTCATTTCAATTGAGTAATCAACGTAGTACTCGAGGGGAGTCATTTCCGGGGAAACCATACTCAATCTTACTAGTAGTAGATACTCTGGCATTTGTATTGATGCAGGCTTTTCCCCTTTGGACTATTCGCAATTCTTGGAAGAATGGAAACGGATTGGCATAGTGCACTCAATGGGAGTATATATCGAAAAATGTACCAGCATGGGACATTTGATTCTATATTTAGTAATAGTACCATTTTGTTTGTCTTTTATGTTTGTCTATATATATATATATATATATATATATATAGAAGGAATGGAACATTTAATTCTCAATGTATTTAATTTTGACACAATTGCTCTATATATATATTTTTTGACCCTTAAATACTTAATGTTTTTTACATTGATGTCATTAGTCCTTTATCAAATTGAGTAAAAAATATTTTTCTAATTTTGGTCAATGTACATTAAATATGACCAAATTGATAGTCATATTTAACGTTGAGTAGGTATTTAACGGACTAATGACATTAGTGTAAATGATGTCATTTCTAGTCCCTTGGATCGAAGTTGAATTTTTCCATTTATCATGAAGGATATTATGAGTAATTCATTTTCCCTCCCAATTTGACTAGAAATGTTTTTCCATAACTCTTATTCTTAGTTTTTTTTTTCCAATTTCATTCTCCATTATTCTCTTATTGTTGAACCCAGTAGTAAGAGTGCGATTGGAATGATGAACTGAAGTCATCAAGTTTTCAATTCTTTAAGTGTACAAATTGAATTTTTTCATTGTTTTCCCCAATGTTAGATAGGCATTATGTGCAAGAAAAATGGGAAGTTGCAAAATGTGGTTGGGTTTAGATAAAAATGTCAGTGATGGGGCCGTTGGAGAGAGAGGCGAAGTAAACTTTGGCATTCAAGGCCATCTGACGCAGTGCTTAATAATGCAAAGTTTGCAACTTACTTCAAGTAAGCCATGAACGAATCCCTATCTGTGTTATTATTATTTTTTTAAAAAAATATTTCATCTGTATGTGTTATGAATGAAATAATCTTTTGCAAAATGCAGAGCTATCTAAAGTACAATTCCAGAAGGGAAAATAAATGACTTTGCATATATGGATCCTCTTTAGGTTAGGCTATTAGGCTATATGTTACTGATGACAATGAAAAGGTCTTGAAGTGGTTTAAGAATAGGGGAATTTTTTAAAGAAAATACTCTATTGTTCCAATTGTTATGTGGTATACATATTTTTTACCTAACAATCTTAAGTGCATTACCATTTGTATGAGATCATCTGTGTTGACTTTAGTCCATTCATAATAGGGTTATCAACTTCTCATTCTCTATCATATTGGTTAGAGTAAAATATATTGTAATGTTAATGTGTGTGTTTCAAAATGTGGAAATCTAAGCAACCAAGAGTGTGACATATTCAAAGGGGTAAAGATTGTGGTTAATTTAGACATTACAAAAGAAAATGTCCTAATCCAAAGAGTGACAAGAAAGACGAGGAGTAGGTTGAGGTGGACCATTCTAATTCAAGACCATTCTGATTCAATTAGGAGTTCATGATGCACCTATACAAGGAACATTAGATATGTTCTACTTTACTCCATTTTGATGGTCGCTTAAAGGAAATTGTTGTGGCTATATTTTTTATGATGCATATGTATATTTTTGGATTCTAACGTGGACAAAATTAGGTGTTTCTGCCATTTGGATGTTCATTGTTTTGTTGTATCAGTTATATACTTTTGGGATAACTGATTATATTCAAATGATGATCTTTTGTCCATTTTCAATTTGGATTATTGTTCATTTTGTCCATTTTCACTTTGGAATAATGGTCTTTTTGTAGTAGATGTCATGTTTTATAATATTATTCCATTTAACCAAAATACACAACATTATATTTAATTTAATAGCAGGATAGCAATTACATAGAGGATTACCTGATACATAATTAAATTAAGGCCCATGCATGGTACAAAAAGGGGGTCGGAATCCTAATAATTTAGCAAATATCAAATATTACAACTAAAACATGAAATGTTGATAATCAACCATATTACTAGTACAACCAACTATACATCAACAAAAAAAAACAATTCCTAATTTGTCTTGAATCATATCACTAGTACAATCATAGAGGATAACCAAATTGCACTCCACATCATATTTACTTTCTTTCGGAGAGTGGCTTCTTCATGTTCCATCTTCCTTATCTTTTTCAACAAACCATTGATCACCACCTTAGACTTTGCACTAGTAGGGGGATCAAATGTTTTTTTTTTTAAAAAAAACTTAGAAACACAAATTACCATTTTCTTCTTCAAATGACAAATGAGAGAAAAACAAAGCTTACCAAACTATTTTGGCATGAAACAGGACTACTTATGTAGGATTCAGCTTAGTCCAAGAAGTCCTCACAAGTGCAACATTTTCACAATAGCACAACAATGATGAGCCACAATGGAGCTTCTACCTTCTTCACTTCATTGCTCACTTGAATCTTGATAAAATTCTTCATTTGTGCTTTGCATTCTGCTGGTCCTTCTTGATTCCATATGGAGCAAACATGGTTTGATTTGTGAAGGTTTGGAAGAGATGATTGTGAAGGAGAAGGGTTTCAAACATTATCATGAGAACAAAAGTGATTTTTTTGGGGGGGAAAATGAATTACTCATAATACCTCTCATGGATAAGTGGGAAAATTCGACTTCCGTCATATTATATCCAATTCCATTAAAAAGGGTCAATGACACCAATGTAAAAAATGTCGAGTATCTAATGGTCCTAAAAAAAATAATAGGGATCAACTGTGTCCAAGTTAAATACGTTGGGGAGTTAATGGTCTATTATTCATATATATATATATATATATATATATATGTAAAACTATGTCTTCTCAATAACATTAAATTTTTTCCTTAATTTCCTCGTTTAGCATAATGGTATCGGAGCTCTAATCAGTCTCTTGTTTGCCTTGTTTTTTCCTCTAGCTCGATTGATTTTGAAACAATATGATAAATCATCTAGAGCCACTACAACAGATTTGATAATTAGTGACGTTTTCCTACGTGACATATTTTGAGATCGTCACGCTAAGTGCACCTAATGTGACGAAATTCTTTATTCGTCACACATTTTCATGAAGTCAATATTTTGTGTGACGATAATTGACAATGTCATGTAATATTGTCACAAAATGATTGGCGCCAAACCATCCCACCTATAAGATATGGTGGGAAATCCTTTGAGTGACGATTTTGAATTTTTCTTGACGATTTATGATTGTCATCAATACAAAAGGTTTTTCTGACGACATATATATCATCACTAATATTATTATTCATTATATGTAATAATTTAAATTTCGTCATATATCAAATTATTCATATTGTGACATATAATAACGTTATAAAAAAAGATTTTTGTGATGTTCCTCATAAACATGTCATTACCTGACAATTTCATATATTGTCACTAGTGTTTAACTAATTCATGACACCGAAATTCGTTACTAAAGGGACCACATTAGAATTTGTGTGACGATTTAATTTTGTCTCATTATTGTTCATTATTTGTGACAAAGTTAGTCTTGTCATGCATATTTTAAAGCTATAGATATACTTATATGCCACAGAAATGTAAATATTGTTGATAATATAAAATTGTCAATATTAAGATTAAGTTTATATAATTATATTAAATGTGTACATATATTTACATTAAAAACTTATTAAATTATTTTAGTGTATAATTTAAATACTATTAATAAATATTATTATATTTAAATAATTCTAAATACTAGTTTAAATTAAAGAACAACATATGCAAACAAAAATTATAATTTTGCTTCAAAATTCATTGGTTCTCTCTTTTTTAAAGTCACTACCTTTTATATAAAATAAACTATGTGAGTCAACTCTTAGGTGTTTGGGTATTGTATTGTTAAATTTTACAAAAAATATTATATATAAGTAAATAAATTATTTTATTTGTTAAATCTTATTTTAGTTGCTTGAAAATGGTAATTATACAATGGAGCATTGCATGCAAGAACCTATTTTTCTCACCAAAATATATGTTACAGTATCTGTATACAATAGCTTTCACTAATGTTACAAATCACTACCCAACTAAAGCAATCTCAAATCAAAGCACATATCTATCTCTTTTTACAAAAAATTACAAGTGGAAAAGTAAAATAAACCTCTCCCAAAATCTCAAACCTAGCTTCATCATAAAAAAAATTATGTCAATCCGTGTAAGAGAGATGCGCGGTCCATCCAGTATACATGCTCAATCCAGTTTAGGTTATGAAATCTACATTTTGCAGAGTTAACCTCCAGAAAATACCAAACTGATCTCAGGGTCTATTTACAAGCAATAATATCTCCCACCAAAATTCACGAAAATAAAAAATTGATGATCAGATTATTCTGCTCACAAGAATTTGCTAAAATGTTGCGAAATCATGGTCTTCCCCTCAGACTTCAAGGAAGATGAATGGAATGAAAAGTTCATCAGATTTCAAGAAGTATTTAACTCTTCCCCATATGTGGCATTTCATATAAATTGGCACATTTGGTCAGTAGATAGGCAGCAAGAGTTTCTGAAAGCAATTCATTGCCCTTCCACAGTACCCCATGTGTATTTAACAAGCACCCAATTAGAGAACGTTCCAGCCAAAACAACCTGATCATTAATGGTACAAATCTGTTTGTAACTTCAATTTAACAGAGGCACAGGGATTATGCATCGTGAAGGCAGTTAATCTTCAAAAGTTAGAGCAGTCTACACACACACACATATATATATAATAGTTGTAAAAAGACAATTCAAATACTGACAAATATTTAATGGAAAGAGACAATGAGTGAAAGACACAGGCAACCCAACTTCTATCTTTGAGATAGTCAAAGAATCCAGATGGTACAGATGCATAGTTTATAAGAAAACAGATGAAAAAAGAAATATGAATTTTAAACAAAGACATCTCATTCAAACTCAATGATTTGGCAAAACTTTTAGCTTCTATGCTCTAAAGCAATTGCACATACTAAAAACAATAACAATGAAAAACTTTACCTCATATAGCAGGTCCAAAGCAATAAGATATCGATTCTGTCGACCCAACAAGTGAAGCATCAATGGAAGAAGTTAGTCTGCATCCATTCTCAATCCAAAAGGCACTCAGAAACAATATTTTCAGATCACAAGTCATAGGCAACTGCCACAAAGCCATGCCAAATCAAATTAACCAGACTCAAAGAATGGTGCTACTGCTGAATAAAGCTGCTCGTCATCAAATGGCTTAGATACATAACCATCCATCCCAAACTTCTTGCACTTTTCATTTGTAGCTTGAATTACATCTGCTGTCATGGCTAATATTGGTGTGTGCCAATCAGGCACATTGGTGGACATTTTACTCTCTATTTTGTTATATTCCTCCTCCAGCTCGCGAATTTTCTCGGTAGCTTCAAACCTGCACAGTGAAGACAGAATTAAAATCTGCATCTATGTCAAATGAAAGGCAATGAAATTGTAGACATAGGGCATAACTGAAAGGCAAAAGACTCGATATTATAATTATATATCAGCCAAGGACTTACTCCAGTGAACTGCTAGGCAAAAAATCAAAATTTAGAGAGGCAAGATAATCACCCATCCATTTCAGGCATTTGGAGATCCATGAAACAAGCATCAGAGTCATGGGGTGGCTTAAGTCGCTGCAAAGCAGCCTCACCACTAGCCTCACAGGTCACAATTGCTCCATACTTTCTTAGAGCAAGTTCTGCAACTTTCCTGTTTACAGGATTATCATCAACTACCAAGATTCTTTTGCCACTCAGTAGATTTCCAATTGTTAATGGTTTGCCCCTATTTACCTGCCTGGGTCTTCCAAATCCAATGGCTTCTTGAAGGCACGAAATCAATGTACTTAATCTAAGGGGCTTAGTTAGCACATTATCAACTAAACCAGTTGATTTAAGCCCAATACAATCACTGAACTTTTAGCACTTGCTAGCAAAAATATCTTTGGAGACTTTTCCAGAACAATTGTGGAGTTATTTGATCTGAGTTCTTTCAGAAGCTTATGCAATGTACCATAAATCTCATTATCCCAACTGTCTTTGTCGATAAGAACCATAGCTAATTGTCCAGAGCCACTGCAAAACAAAAGCAAAAAAATGTCCAACACTGTCAGCACATCATCATCCACATGACAAAAAACAGGAGTACTATCCTAATCAGAACTTGGAAAAGGAGTGCAGTTCTATTTTTGTGGCCCTTTTGGATATACCATGTACTTAAACCACAAAAAGTCTTAGCCAAAGTTCTGATCTACAATGTTTGGAAAATAGGGATTTCAGTTTATGCTACATTGAAGAAAGCAAATCAATTCTATGAAAGAAATATGATGATGCTGCAAATTTTTATTTATGACCCAGATAAGAAATTTGAATGTCCTCAAGATTTCATGTTGGCTCCACAAGTGATATAAAAGAAGATATTTCAAATAATTTGTGTTACTAAGAAGGAAAAAAGCTTCTCTAATGAATTATCTACACAGGATTTCTCAGATCATAGTGTCTTTACATTCAGATAAATTATTTCTTGACTGCTTAAAATGTAGCTACTGGTTACACTTTACATCTTTCTAGATCCTACAGCACATATTAATGCTTTGAATATAAACCTACTTAGTTTAATTCTCAAATCATGTAATCTACCATTTGCAGAGAAAACTCACCTTGAGCTGACATAAGTGGAAAGATATGAACAAGCAGCATCCACTGTGGAAGCTATATCCACCAATATCCCCAATCTCTTGAGTTGGTATCTAGTGACCGCAGTGCGGATGCTTTTATCATCAACCACAAGTGCTTTTAATCCCCGAAATTCTGAAACAGCTAGATGATACTGCTCCGACTCTGTAATACTGGAGTTGCTTTCTGCTTTCGTGAAGGCTGCAGTAAAGGAAAATGTGCTGCCAGTTCCAGGTTCACTTACAAAACCAATTTCTCCACCCATAAGATCCACCAAACGTTTGCTAATGCTCAGACCTATTCTTGTCCCGCCATATTTTCTAGCTGTAGAACTGTCAGCCTGCACAAAAGGTGTGAAAATTCAGCCTTGTGCTTCATGAACAATTCCCTCACCAGTATCTTCAACTGTAACTAACAACTTATTCCTGTTGGTTTCCTCCAGCATGGCACTGAGATTTTTAAACTTTTCCCAGCTTCTCCATCTGTCAACCACAAGAAGCCCACTCAATGTATTAACAGAAGCAGTTGGCCTGTCCTGTATCAAGGTTAAGCTCTGTCTGAGAATCTCATCCATTATATCGAGAGGGTTCTTCACTTCATCAGCTAAATGTACAGAGACAAATATATGCCCCTTCTCCTTCATAAACTGCAGCAAGCGAGAAGTATTGAACATGTAAGTATCACCAACACTTGAGTGAAAATACTTGGACTGACGAGCGTGTCGTTGCGCTATCAAATTAATACCAAACTCAACCAACTTATGCAGTTAGGGCAAGTAAGGGTCGAACCCACAGAGACTTGTAAATTCTTTGATTAAGTAAACTAATCACGACTTTGGGGGGGAAAAGATTTGGTTTTTATCTAAAAAGATTAAAACTTAAAAATAAGTAATTCACAAAATAACTAGAAATCAATGGATAAAAAAAAACGTTAGCAAGGACTTTGTATTTCGGTTTCATTTATTTGGGATTAATCATTGATAATAACCTATTTGAGTAGTGACTTAGAATTCCGCGTAGCGCAACAAATTCCGATTCCTGTATAGTTAGGTTAATTCCCGAGAAGCACGACAAATTAACTTTAACCTAATTAAACTAAATTACCAAATCGCTCGCATAAAATAGTCAATTAAGTTATTCAGCTCGAGGACAACATCAACACAAATTACATAAAGTTAATGGCCGATTAAAATCATGCAATTCGTTTCAAACAATTCCCTATCAATTAATCAAACACAGATTTAAATTAATCAATAGTTACTACTTTTGGTTACCGAAAACCGATTCTGCATAACCCTAGTTAATCAACTATGTAAAACAATTAAGATGGCCACTAATAATTGAAATAACACAATTGATAGAATAAAACCAAGAATTGTTCAAATACTCAAATACAAATAATGATCCCTTGAAAAGATCGGGTTTTTAATAACAAAACATAAATCTCATATTCCCGAATAAAGTAAACCTAATACATATCCTTGCCAACTAAAAACGTTTACTCACAAAACATAAAGGAAAACATCATAGAAAGATTAAGGGAAAGAGAGAAACTCATTAGTCGGAAATCCGATTTCCCGAGAAACTCCCACCCTTGATCTATGCTAGGGAAGAAAATATCTAAGGTGCTTGACACCCTAAACTAAGCTATTAAGGCCTATATATAGTTAGAAAAAGGTCCTAGGGTAGTTTATACAAGAATCCTAATTAGAAACTACTTAAAACAATCTTAAAACTTGAATTCGGAAAGTGGACGCCCGAGTTTTCAAAGTGGACGCCTGAGTAGATGAGACGCGTCCACTTGACTGTCAATCTTCTGAGAGTGGACGCGTGCGATTTGGTGGACGCGTCCACTTCCTTGCCTTGCGCGTCCACTTGGTCTCCCTGCGCGTCCACTTTACTGTCCAACTTCTGAGGGTGGACGCGTGAAATTTGGTGGACGCGTCCACTTCCTGGCCTTGCGCGTCCACTTGACTATCCTGCGCGTCCACTTCTCTATTCTTCTAAATATTCATCCTCAAATTCCCGATTTCTTCCAATTTCATTCCAACATCTTCTAAATCTTCTAAAGACCTGAAAACAAAAGTAATAGTGTAAAGAATCATTAAAATCACCAAAACACATAATTAGCTAGATTTAAACTTAATAAACATCATAATAACCCATAGAAAACTAAGCTAATTATGGTTCAATCATGGACCAATTATCAGAAGAGTAGAATCTTAAGCACTTCTGTAAACTGAGCAAACATTAGGTGTACTGAAGCTCTAATGAGGTAAATTCTTGGGCTTTCCCCAAATGAAGAACCAAAAGTAAAATTGAAGTTCAGTTTTAGCCTCTATCAATACCCCCCACCCTAGTTTTTCCTTACATCAACATAGAGCTTGACTTCTTTTTTGTAATCAGTGGCTCCAGTTTTCTAGAGCTTGGCAAACACAAAAGCTGTAATTCAAAGTTAAAACCAACTAATCATTTGATATGGAACTGATTACAGTTAACCTGATACTAAACATATAAGAAGATATTATTGTCCTAAGTGATAGAATAGATATAGCAAGATGGACAAACCAGCAAGATTGGTAATGGCATTGGATATAGCCAAAGCATTACATACTCACCTCAAAGGGCTCTCTTGAGTGGACACATTAGCAGCACAAGTTAAGAGATTGGATAAGTGAATATTATAAAATAGGATCTAAATCACTATCATCATCCCAATCACTTGCAAGTTCCTCTTCAATTATTATTTCTTCGTTGATGTCTTCCGTACAAGCATCCTCACTTGGTGTTTTCTTTCTTTCAACAGTTTCATAATCAATCACTTGTGCAGCAATATCATCCCTCATTAAAGATTCTTCTTCATTCTGTTCAACTTGGACAGTCCTATCACCACCAAAAACTTCACTATCTTGATCTATATTAACATGCACATCAAATACTTCAAAATTTTGATTATGTTGCATCTCTGGAACATCATACAAATGCCTATGATGAAACATTTGTACCACTTTCCAGTCTCTCCCTAACTTGATGTCATCCAAGTAGAAAACTTGCCTTGCTTGAAATGCTAAAATAAAAGGATCATTCTCATACCAAAATCTATTAATATTGATGCTAGTTAAATGACCATCTTTATGAATTCTTCTCTTACCACCCAAGTCATACCATTGACACCGGAAAATTACAACCTTACAATCTTTAATATAATCCAACTGAATAATATCACTTAGAACACCATAAAAGTCAATTTCATCCTCTTCATGGTTCCCTTCAACAACTACACCACTATTTTGACTTCTCAAATGAAATTCATGTTCCTTAGTGTGGAATCTAACCCCATTAACAATACAACCCGTGTACTTTCTAACACGTGTATCCGGACCACAAGCTAATGCAAACAACTCATCTGACACTTCATGCAAACCTTGATTTCGCACTCCGGTAATCTACAATTTAAAGGTTAGGAAAACAATGCAAATGTCAGGTAAAGTATTTTTCTATTTTTACATTTGTCGATAGCAAGCGTAAAATTACTTACATGGCTTTTGAACCACATGGGAAATTGTTCTTTGTGTCTTTCTTCAATGGAAAATACTCCTTGTAACTCAAGCTCTATCTTATGCTTCCTACAATGAAATGTGAAATTAATAATATTCTATATAAATTGAAAAACATAAATAATAATAAAAAAAATACATACTGCATGTATGGTTCAACTTCTTCACAATTAGTCAGAATATACCATAGAATCATTTTAAACTCTTCTTCTGATAAGATCTCATATTTTGATGCACCAAAAGGACGAACAGTTGTTGAAAAAATAGATAACTTGAGATCTTTCATGTCATTCCCTCCATCATAGTTTCTATCTTCTCGATTAAATCTAGTTTCAATCCCAGAAAGGTACATAGAACAAAATGTTAAGCATTCAGTATAAATATATGATTCTGCAATACAACCTTCTGGACGAGCTTTATTTCGCACATAGGCTTTCAACTTACCTAAGAACCTGTCATTACACAATTACAATGTTAGTACACTCTTTAAAAAAGTGTTATTTGAAAATATAAAAATAAATTAATATTAGAAACTTCACCTTTCAATTTGATACATCCATCGATAATGTACAGGCCCTCCAAGAAGGACTTCACGTGGCAAGTGCAAGGCCAAATGCAACATTATAACAAAAAAAGCAGGAGGGAAAATCTTCTCAAGTTTGCATAGAATTAGAATAATGTCGGCTTCTAAATTCTCTACATCCTTCCTTTTTAATGTCTTGCAACACAAAACTCTAAAGAAATGGCCTAACTCATCCAATGCTTGGAAGACATCTTTAGGTACAAAATTTCGAATAACAACCGGGAGAAGTCTCTGTAAAATAATATGATAGTCATGACTCTTCAATCCTGAAAGCTTACCATCATTGGAATTTGCACATCGTGAAATGTTTGAAGCATATCCATCAGGAAACTTCACCGATCTTAAATACTCACAAAATTTCATCTTCTCATCTTTTGACAAGGTGTAACTTGCATGAGGCATCAAATAAGAACCATCTGATTGCTTTTTCAAATGCAATTCTTTCTTGATATTCAAATCTTCTAAATCTAACCTTGCAGTTATGTTATCCTTTGTCTTGCCTTCTATGTTCAACACTGTACCAAGAACATTTTCACAAATATTTTTCTCAATATGCATGACATCTAGATTATGTCTTAGCTTATTTGTTATCCAATATGGCAACTCAAACAAGATGCTCCTTTTAGTCCAATTCAACTCTTCAGGGGTTCTTTTTCTCTTTTGTTGTTTGGATGCTTTCCAAAATTTATGTCTTTGACAGCTTCCAATTGTTGTAACAATTCTGTCATAGATAGCTCCCTAGGCTTTGGTCTACTTTCTACTTTACCATCAAACAATTTACTTCTCCGCCAAACATGGTTTTCAGGCAAAAACGACGATGATGCATATAACAAATCTTATTTCTCAACCTCAGGTAGGGAGTGTCATTATTACAAACCGGACATGCCAAATATCCTTTTGTACTCCAACCAGATAAATCCCCATAGGCTGGAAAGTCATTTATAGTCCACATAATAGCAGCATGCAACTGGAAATATTCCTTCTTATACGAATCATAAGTGTGAACACCTACTTCCCACAGTTCTTTTAACTCATTTATTAATGGTCTCAAATAAACGTCAATATCTTTTCCAGGAGAGTTCTTTCCAGGAATAAGCAATGACATCATAAGAAATGGCTCTTTCATACATTTCCAAGGAGGAAGATTATACGGCATAACCACAATAGGCCACATGCTATACGTAGAGCTCATGAGCCCAAAAGGGTTGAAGCCATCAGTTGCTAATCCTAGTCGAACATTACGTGGGTCTTGAGAAAACCAATCGTGCTCCTTATCAAATGTTTTCCATGCATCTCCATCAGCTGGATGCCTTAATGTATCATCGTCAACTCGTTTTTCTTTATGCCATCGCATATCCTCAGCTATCTTCTTAGACATAAACATTCTTTGTAGTCTCTGTTTTAAAGGAAAATAACGCAGGACTTTCCAAGGAATTTTCTTGTCATTGAATTTCCACCTTGACGTGCCACACACAGGACAACTTTGTCTATCCTCATACTCACCCCAAAACAAAGCACAATCAAATTTACAAGCATGAATCGGTACATAATTAAGCCCCAAGCCTCTCAGAATTCTTGTAGACTCATAATAAGATGAAGGAATTGTACTAGTTGGAAACGCCACTCTCAACAATGCCAATATCATATTCATTGACTTGTTGCTCATTTGTGTGTACACCTTAACATGTAGCAATTCCACAATAAAAGATAATAAAGACATATTTGTATAATTTGGTAGTAATCTACATTGTGCATGATTCAATAATTTGCTATAATTTTTAAATTCTTCCTCACTCGGATTGGAACTAAATCCAGCATCATTCCCTATCGCATCTTCATCCATTCTAGGAAATACGTCTTCCAAGATATCATGCATCCCATCGTCCATTAGCCCATCATTATTCTTAAGACAATGACTAGTATAACCATCACCTTCCTTCTCAACGTTTGGTACTTCAGAATCAAAATTTTCACCATGATAAATCCATTTGGTGTAGCTATGCGACATTCCATTTAGCAACAAATGATCTTCAACTTCATCTAGACATCTAAAAATTACATTCAGACAATTCTCACAAGGACATCGAACTTTAGATTGTGAGCCCATATTATCCCGTACAAATTTCATAAACAAAAATACTCCTGAAACATACTTTTGAGAATATTTGTTCTCCATCATCCAACTTTTGTCCATATTAGTTTTGTTTCTGAAAAGATGAAATTCCAAGGAAATATTCAGAATTGGTATCAAGAGCAAAGACTTGGGAATCAAGAACATTTGTCATAAGCAAAATAGCTTTCTTTTTCGACTTTTAGTACTTTTGTCTTAGAAAGAATTTATATTCTAATTATCTAAGAAATTTTAGTGCAGAGAATTATAATTGTCTTTTGTGACTCAAAGAAATTACTATGAGGTATTAAAGCAAGTTATTTTCCTTTTTTTGTAGTAGTCTGTTTTGGTCACTTGGAGAATTACCCACAGTACTTTGGTTTTTTATGATAAAATTTATTTTATAAGCTAAGGTTGGTTTTTTTTTCTTCAGTGAAAGACATTGCACTTGCACAATTTCTTGAGGTTATATGCAGAAGAAAAATTGATCTTATACAAAAGAAAATAAATATTCTAGAATCAGAATGCTCTGTTCTTCTGGTTCATGTGTTTGGTCTGAAAGACAAAAATTAGGAGGAATTCTTAATGGTAATGAATGGCCAATTGTTCTTATAATGACCCTACCCCACTCCACTGTCCCCCTCCTCCCGCCTACTTCTTTCCCTAAGGATTCAGGAAATTCATAGTTTAGTGTCAACTTATAAGAAGTCCTTTGTTGAGCCACTTATTATCTCTTAAATCAGAAAACTATGATCCATTATTATTTAGCATATTTGGAGGTTAAAAAAAACCAGACAAATCCCATTAAAAAACACAGCTACTGCAAAATTGATCCTTTCAATTCAAGGCAAATATCAACAATCAAACAAAGAAACACCTAACCCAAATCATGTACATTCAAAACAAAAAAAAATGACAAAATCAAACAAATAAAACAACATCGAAATCGCATTTGGAACAAAAAGTATACCAATCTTTCACGGAAAAAGAAAACGAATTTCAGAGTTAGTTACCTTGTGTGTCTTGGGATTTCAGATGTGTGGCTTCGAAATTTCCAGAAATTGCTATGAATTGGAAATGTTTCTCTTCCGTGGAGAAATATGCGGCTAGCTATTTGTGATATTGTGGCGAGCGACAGTTGGAGAAAATGCTTTCAGAAAATTCCAAGCTTTGTTAGTGGACTTCGAGTGATGGGCATGAGTTTATGCAGCTGTATCTCTTATGGAGAAGGAATGGGGGTATTTTGTTTTAAAGAAATAAAAAATGACACTTATGAAATACTTTTTTAAAAGCAATTCTTTTTTAAAGTGTTTTGAAATCAATACTCATAAAATACATATAGATAGTAATAATATGTTTTTAATTATGTCTATGATATAAGTCAATAATCAAAAATAAATTTTGATTATTCGTTTCTTGCCTTAGTATTATGAATATTTTGTTAAAGACATTCTTAATATAAGAATTTTATATTTCACTAATAAATAGACTCAATATTAAGCAAAATTAGTTATAATAAGGATAATGAATTAACTTCTATGTCAAAATCTCAAACAATTTTTAAACTCAATCAAATATGGTAATACAATTTAGGACAAAATTGGAAATAGAACCTTAAATAATGAGACGGTATTTATCAATCCACGAAATTCATGTATTAGTATACCTTACTCCTTCAATCCCTTTATAAGTGAGTTCGTGAAATTCATGTTTTTTGTTTGTATAAAAGTAAGTTTAACAATTTACAACAAAACCTCCATAAATTAATAACTTATAGCAAAAAATATATATGCAATGTATTAATGTAAAATAAAAAACAAAATGGAAAATATAATTTAAAATATTTAAAAAGATCAATATGTTAGTTAAACAAACACATTTCTAATTTCACACCAGAGAGTTTATTTGTGAGAGAAAACAGAGAGGGAGTGTGGAGTGAGATAATTAAAAGAGGAGGGTGTATTGTTTAGTAACAGGAGTGTATCATTTAGACATTCTTATTATAGTTTAGTAATTTATTCTCTATGTTTCATTATTAAGTGTCCTTTTAGACATTTTCACACTTATTAAGGATATTGAAATTAATAAAAAATTAATCTCACATACACTTATTCTCTATATTAATTATCACCCTCATTCTCTCTCCACTTAAATAGGGATAAAATTAGAATATAATAATAAATTATGATAGAAAGACACTTAATATGAAATAAAACTAAACTCCTACAACAACACTTAATGCGAAAGACATGGAGTATTTAGTACAACTAAGTCAGAATCTCATTATGAATTAGTTATAATATTAATCGAATTAATATAATAGGATATATTAAATTAACAACTTCTATAGTTAAATATGATTAGTTATAATATTTCAAAATTACAATTACATTGCATGTACGAGATTGTTAATTAAATAAGATAACATTATTTACTTTATAGATTGCATTTATATAAATAAGATAAAAATAATTAATCGATTAATATAATAGGATATAGTAAATTAACAACTTCTATAGTTAAATATGATTGGTTATAATATTTCAAAATTACAATTACATTGCATGTACGAGATTGTTAATTAAATAAGATAACATTATTTACTTTATAGATTGCATTTATATAAATAAGATAAAAATAATTAATCGATTAATATAATAGGATATAGTAAATTAACAACTTCTATAGTTAAATATGATTGGTTATAATATTTCAAAATAAATTTTTACATTGCATGTATGAGATTGTTAATTAAATAAGATAACATTATTTACTTTATAGATTGCATTTATATAAATAAGATAAAAATAATTAATCGATTAATATAATAGGATATAGTAAATTAACAACTTCTATATATAGTTAAATATGATTGGTTATAATATTTCAAAATTACAATTACATTGCATGTACGAGATTGTTAATTGAATAAGATAACATTATTTACTTTATAGATTGCATTTATATAAATAAGATAAAAATAATTAATCGATTAATATAATAGGATATAGTAAATTAACAACTTCTATAGTTAAATATGATTAGTTTCAATATTTCAAAATTACAATTTCATATACGAGATTGTTAATTAAATTATCTAATAATAGTAATAGTTATGTAATAGCAATAGGTTATTAGTAAAGAAATGTGATAGCTGAGTTAGTAGCCAAAAATAGGCGGAAATAGGGGGAAAAGAAAAAGAAAGAAATAAATAAAAGCAGAGAAACCAAACCAAAGCAGAGACGGTCCATATCTCTAAGACTAAACTAATACCACTGAACCCTATGTTCAGTATACATATTTCTGTCTTCTTTTTCTTTGAGAGATAGTTGGGTTTCTTCTTTTGCTTCCTTGCGATTTTTCTCTGTACCTTACTCTTCCAATTCCAAATCTTGCAGCTTATGGCTTTCCCTTTCTCAAGCTATGGATATCTTTGCAACTTATGGGCTTATCTTCATCAAGCTGTGGAAGTGAATGTAAAATTGCATAGTGGTTTCATCAATTACCATGAGCAAAATATATGGAAAATTTTTGGTGAGTTTCAATATCTAAAATTCCTTCAAGATTGTTGATTTTAATTTCTTAAATTTGTTGATCTTTTATTTTTTTTTGTTTTTATTGTTAATATTCAAATAATTATAAAATCTATTTCCAAAAAATAAATAAAATGAACTGAAATTAGGATATGCATCGTTTTTTTAGCTAATACAACAATTTGTTTATTTTAGTTATTTTCGTTTTTAGTTCATTTTAATATATAGCTTTATTTATGTGCTTACTCTGATTTTATTTTATAAGGACATACATGTAAAAATTTATTATTTATTAGGATTTGTTTAGGTGTTTATTAGCATGTCAAAAATCTGAATTAGGAGAATGAAAATTTTTCATTTTTTTTAGCGGTAAAAACTTTTCATTTATTTAGCGGGCTTTTTTCCCACCAGAGAATTTGGTAGAGGCGTGGACTCTTTTTTTACTCATCAACAGCAGTTTTCTCTTGGCTTCTTTCATCTTTTTCTTTTTCTCTACGGGTTGTTTTTTTGTTTCAGTGTTTGGAGGAAAGCCAGTTGCTTTAGATCCCAACAGTGCACTACAATAAGGGTAATTTTGTATGTGCTTGCATATAAAGAATTTCTTATTATGTTGTTTCTTTCCTAACTTCAATGATGATATTACATAAATTTTTTGTTTCAAATTGTTATTTTAGTGTATTCTTTTATTAAAATTTTTAATATTACTTACATCAAATTTAGGACATCTATTTGAGTTGCTCTCAATTTAATGCTTATTTTGATACTTTACAAACATGAAGAATGTTTAGACTCTGAGGGGATCCTTCTGATTCATGGAGGGGATGTTTCATGTTATATTGAAACTTTCAGATTTTCTTTATTTATTACTTGTGCAGTTGAAGTAAGGCACACATGCTTTATTTTGCCTTGTACTTTAGTTGTGCAAGCAGAAATAACTAGTCATTTATCTTCCAGTTTGATATTAATTGTTTTATGTAAAATGCATATTGATGTAGGTATCCCTCTTGTTGCTTTTTCACAACGTTCAGCAAGTGAATTTCAGACCCTATCCCTCTTATTTGAAAGTGTTGGACTTTTAGGGAAGAAAATGTGACATTTTCTATGCTTGGTGGTTCATGTATTGAGGGGGGAAAGTTTTGTGCTTGCTTCTAATAGAGAAGATAGGGAATTTGGAATAGATGGCTACCTAATTTGTTTTGTATGAAGCATAGAACACATTATTTGTGGGAATTTTACAATTTCCAATAAACTGCAGCTCATATACAAACAAGCAAACAAGGAAGTATTACAGTGTGAATTCAACTGTGGCAATTTGACAGGAGTGGGAAAGTCTAGGCAACCAATCTAATTTATTAAATTTAGTATAAATCTTGAAACACATTTACACTACATATGATCAAAGTCATTTTTTCAGACATATATTTTGTCAGTAAATATTGTGTATTTGTTCTATAAATGCCAGCTTCAGCCCAAATAGTTTCATTTACCTACAATTTTGGATAGACATTTAATTATATTTGATTTGAATTCCAAGATGGCACCTGGATTGCGTTGACAAATGACCAGCCTCTGCAACCCTCAATGCCAACTCAACAAACAAATGACCAATCTTGGCAACTCTCAATGGTCTCTCAGCAAAATCTGCCAGCTGAACAAAGTATTCCAACTAACCAAAATTTGACAAACCAATCTCAACAACCCTCTATAATGTCGGATCAAAATCTGTTAGAAGAAGCTATTATTCCGGCTAATGACAATTTAGATGGTATGTTCTTTCTTTTTTATTTTGATCTAATGTCTTCCTTTTTTTTTAATGTTTTTATTGGATACTATTGATGATGCTTTTCTATTGAATTTTGTGGAAGTGAATTATTAACTTAATTGTAATAGTTTGGTATTGAAAGTAAGTTACAGAAAAAATTAATAGTGCCATTAACTGGTAAGATTAATTTATCACATTCTGAGGAAAAGACATGTGAAATCAGTCTTTTGTACATATGCCCTCAATGCCATTTAGAAATTTATAGGTTTCAAATGAGATTAGGCATTTTTCCAGTGATCTCTTTATCAGGCAGGTACCATAATAGCCTAAAAGAAATCACTGTATATTATTTCACCTTTGCTCTGAATCATGTGAAGGAAATTGGTTATTTACTGACAAATCTGATTTAAAGTTCCTTTGCTCTGAATCATGTGAAGGAAATTGGTTATTTACTGACAAATCTGAGTTAAAGTTCTTTTATGAGCAGTTTACATGATCAGCTTTGTATTAGAACATGAAAATTAAATGCCTAAAACAATTATGTCTCCTAAATAAAATTACCAATCTCCTATAAGATTTTTTAGCACTTGATAATCAAATCTGATTCTAGATTACTATTTGATTATTCTCATGGTTTGGAATGACATTCTTATCTTAGATATTAAAAAGTATTTTATGAATGCAAGTCAATAATTAAACTCATTTAATATATGATATATGAGAATTATATATTGTGTGATGATAATCATTTCCTATTTCCTGCTTAGTATACTATGACAAAACATAGTTAACAAGAAGGCCTTTTGACTTTAGGAAGCATACAACATACATTTAGTAGGTTGTCTTTGATCTTTGAACAAAACTAAGAAAACACATTAAAAATTCATATTCTCTCTAAAGCTTTGACATTTATATATAATAATGTGACAATTTTTTTGTTAGTGACTATTAAGATAAAGTTGGGAATTTTTGTTAATATAGTAATTTTTTGTTAACTGCTGAAACAATTTCTGGTAATTAATTCCATTTTCTTATTAAGTTATATTGATTACTTTTATTGAAAAACAGAAGCTATCCCTCCTAAAAAAGTAAGGGGCCCAACTAGGGGCTTGGGATTGGAGAAAATGATCAAAGGGAACAATAAGATGTCAATAAGCATTCCAAAAGGTAAAGGTAGGCCAATTTCAGAGGTTCAATCAGCAAAATTATCTTCTGAAATTGGGGTAATTTCTTGACAATTCATCTCAATTCCAACAAAGTGGAGAGGTATGACCAATGATGATAAGAATCATGCCATGGAGAGGCTTAAGGTAACATTAAAGTATTAAATACAAATTTTTAATAATTCATCTTACATTTATTTATTTAAGATGATTTTTTTTTTCTTCTAGACTAAGTTTGAGATTGACTTGGATGATGAATACGTACAAACCTCTGTTATGTCAATTTTATCGAAGATGTCTAGAAATCAACGTCACAAGCTCCATTTGTACTATAAGACATTTTCAAGTGATCAAGAGGCACGACAAAAGCTGCCACCTAGGTTTAACTTGTCTAAAGAGAATTGGGAAGCTTTGTGTGATATGTTTAATGATCCTCAGTACAAGGTACACTTTCTAATTATTTACAAGTTAATTGATTTAAGGCTAGTCTACATTATTCATGTACTAATTTTATTTATTTTTTAATTGAAGGCAAGGTGTGAAAAAAATAAAATATGTCGACAACAAGTCAAGTTTAGTCATAACCAGGGGTCTAAGGCATTTGTTGCTAGTCGATATGCTATGGTAATGCTCATTAACATTCATATAATTTCTAAACTGTATACATCAATATTTTATTTTCTTTTATATTAAATGCTTTTTTAAATGACACTTATATATGTAGCGCAACAATGATGAAGAGCCTAATAGGATGGAATTTTTCAAGAGGACTCATTATTCGGATGCTAAAGGATGGGCAAAACCTGAAGCTCAAGCAGCTTATGTAACTTTATCTAATTGTGTATTCAATAGTATGATTAATAACCATTTTCTTAATGTAACATTAACCTAATCTTCTGTTTTTTTTTTCCTTTTCTTAACTTGTAGGAGAAAATGCAGCAATTGTTAGAAGATTCCATTGGAGAAGGAAAAGAGCCTAGGACAATTGACTCTATAGTGGATGAAGTGTTGGGAACCAGTTCGGGCTATATCAAAGGGCTTGGATATGGACCTAAGCCTAACAATCGGACTACAAAAGTAGCCAAAGAAACAATTTCTAAATTATCAGAAAAACTTAGTAAGACCAAGCGGAAGCTTAAGCAATGCAAGTCAAATTTTGATAAAGTTTGTGCACACATGGAAGTTATGACTAAAGCTATGGTTGGTTTTGGAATGCAAGTGCCCATGCCACAATTTTCAGAACATGGTATGTTCCTCAAGCTAAAAGCTCATATGCCTCAATATTGCATACTATTATAATAAGCTGCTTTGTGATAGAATTCATGAGATTCTTGTATATCCCTAACTGTCAAATGACTTAGCTTCTTCCATATGCTCTGAAAAGCAAAGCTGTAAATGGCATACCTGAGATCATTTGATTTATTTAAACCTTGCTTATGTTGGAGTTGATTAATTGTTTGGTTTATGGTAGATTGGTGCAATGTCACTGGATTGAGATAGTTTGATTTAGTTAAACCTTGTTTTCATTAAAGTTGATTAAAATGCTTCGTTTATGGTAGATTGGTGTAATGTCACTGGTTTGAGATAGTTTGATTTAATTAAACCTTGTTTCCATTAAAGTTTATTAAAATGTTTGGTTTATGGTAGATTGATCTAATGTCATTGGAATTGAGCTTATCTTGGTCCAGATTTGACAACTAAGAGCCATTATGGGTTGTTATGATGAAAACCTCAGCTTTGTATTTGGACAAGCTCTTTTCTTGCCAGTATTAATTATAAGGAGCATACAATTCAGTTCTCGTCTTCCTAAAAGAGATATGCTCATTTTTTTACGGCTATATTTCAATTATTTTTTGACTTTGCAATATGCAATTTATATAACCATGTGGTTTGTGAGCCTTGATTGTGCTACTCTAGGCCTCTATCAATGGGACAATATAACTACCTTAATAAGTTGTTGTAGATTAAAAAAAAACAATAAAAGATATATCTATGAAGCTTTTCCGTATTGTTTCTAATTTCATATGTGCTTTTCTTTAACTTTTGGTTTAATAAAGTCTATGATTTAAAAAAAATAAGAAGAAAAATATTATTGTTATATGTCTATACCACATGATTTAATAATTGATGTTACTAATAGTGCTTAAATATTTATTGCAGATTCAAGTGAGCCAAGCTCTCCAGAATCATTATCATCAGAAGAAGCACCAACAGAAGGAGAAGAAGAGTCAGGTTGATGGTAGAAATAGGTTTCACTAGTTATTAGGATTTTCCCCTTTAATTTTTTTTTTATGCTCATTTAGACAAGATATTATAATATTTAACGTTTGTTTTTCATATTTGAGATGTTGAGTTTTGAATGTGACTCATAATACTTTGATTAAATATTAGTGTTATAGTTTATACTTAGTTTAATGGGTATTCTTTACTTTATGTTTATTTTATTTGGTTTATTATATAATATATTTTATTATTGGTTTGACAATTTTATTTACGTCATCAATTATCAAAATAAAATGAATTTTTAGTAACACTAATTACCTCACTTATTCTTATGACAATTTCAACTTTGACGTCACAAATTAATATAATAATATATTTTCGGTGACAATAAGTACATAATTTATTTGTCACGTTTTATTACATCTTCGTCATCAATTGTCTAACGTCAAACGATATTACATGACGCTTTAAACGTCACATATTTAAGTGATGATTTTATTGATGTCACCATTTATTATGTATTTATAAATATTTGTTGGCGATCATTCAATTTTAGGGACGTAAATAAATGTCACGTATGCGTTTGACGAATTTCGTTTCGTCATAAATAGTTTAATATCTACCTCATGTTACGTGACGACTTGTATATGCAGTGACGTTATTTTCAGACGAAAGGTGACGAACAATATGTCACTTATTAATGTGACAAATTAATTTTTCGTCACCAGTATTTGATCATTTATCTCATATTTCGTGACGAATCATTCTCTTTTGTGACATATTTATAACCATTCATTGACGACAAAAAAACGTCACAAATGATAAACCATAAGCTGACGATCTTAGATATCGTCACGTAAAATGTTTTATTTTGTGGCGAAATTAAATGATCGTCACCATATATCTTTAGCGACGGGGAAAATGTGACGAATAGCGTGACAACACAAAAAACGTCATAGAAAAGCATACGTGACAGAAAATTATCATTTTGTGACACAATTTGATATGCCACTAATAATCAATTATGTTGTAGTGAGCCTCTGATAATCTTTTATTTTATATTTTTTTTATAGAAACAAAGAAATTTCATTCGGATTAAATAAGAAGAAATGATGGAATGAGTACTATTCATACATGAGAAGTGCATAGAATGAACAAATTTAACTAGCGATTATGTATTATTTATGGAATTACAATTTATATGGAAAAAGTTTCAGCTCCAATTGTTTGGGGATTTCTTTCTTCCTTATGATAGAAATTAATAAACATTGTAATCATTAAAAAACAACCGAAACAATATTCATAAACATTTAGACCACACAAGTGTAGGTTAATTTATTGTCATGTAGTATTTATCCCCTCAACAAAAATCATTTTGTAGTTTAATTCATTGTCATGTTATCTCGATTTGAAAAGTATGCAGCTAAAGAGTCCTATTCTTTATGTATGTAACATTTAAATTAACAAATTTACTTTCTATTTTTCTAAAAGGCAAAATAACCAAACTAGTCCTTTATATTTGTGATTTTGACCACTTTGATATTTTATTAATTTTTTAACCATTTACATCCCATATGTATTGTTGTTCAATTATTTGGTTCCTTTTACTCATGAGTCGACCAAAGTGAGTAATAATCAACTCATGAGTAAAAGAGACAAAAATAGCAAAAAAGCAATATATATGAGATCTAAATATAAAGGGCCAAAATGGTCATTTTGAACAAAATCACAAAGATAAGGGGTCAAAACGACCATTTTTCCTTTCTAAAATATGATTTAGGGTGTAATTAATTATATTTTTTTAATGAAAATTTACTTTTTAAATGGATAATTATTTGATTTGATGAATAACTATTTAGTTCTATTAAGATAAGCAAATCTAAATAGAGGTTCAATTATTAGTGAATGTATTTAGATGCTTATTGGACTTTCATCCATTTTACTCACCCCGAACTCTAAGTCTAGGGAAGAAAGTAGTGTTAGAAGAGCCACAATCAATAAAATTTCTATATATTCTTATAATAAAAAATTCTATTTATATTATTTGTTTATATTTTTGCACAAAAAGCACTACAAATTAGTAACTTTGTAATATTTAGTTCATAATTAAATTTTAGTTTAAAGCAAGGATTTTGTTATGGCTTATGAAATTTAATAACTCCGAATTTAAATATACATGTTTATATGATTTTTTAAAATATATCTTTCTCATGTTATGTCTTGAACAAATCAATTTAAATATGAAAATAAAAACAATTATAAAATGAGTAAACAACGTTTTCAAATTTTAACATTCATTATTAAATGAAAAATATTCACTTAATATTTTTATAATAACATTTTAGTTAAATCTTAAATATTTAAGAATAACTAAAATACATTATTAGGTTAGATAGAGCATCTTTAATGCTAAACTATTAAAATTAAACAATTTTGCAACGTCACAACAATAAATTAATAGTTGGGATATTAATCCACACAAAATGATTACTAAATGAATAGATAATAAAATTTAAGTAATCTTTGATGTATAATATCAAGAATACATTGTACTGCTTACAATAATTATATCATGATAAATCTAGATAATATTATGACCTTTCTTGTAATTGATATTAAATCCGGCCAACTTGTGGGGCTCTCGACCGGATTCACTTGAGTGGGAGTTTATATCAGTTTCTGCATAAACACAATATGAACTCATGACTTAATCGAAAATACTCCAAATTTTTTATATCTAATAATCTCTTGATTTCCCACCAAGTAAGAAATATGTAGATTCCTAGAAATGGTGTAAAAATGTTCTGATGATCGACAAAGAAACTAAAGCTCATTAATAGTAAAGAGGAGCAAGAAAGGCCCACCACCATCAGAAGAATAAAGCAGATCATACTTCAGCATTATGGGACCTCAAAATCTTACTTCACAGCGCCGGTGACTCCCCTTTTGGACTTCAAGCACTCTAAAATCTTTGTTTGGCTCTTTTAACACAGGAAAATTTTTGCTTTTTGTATGACTCACTTGACCGTGGATTGAAATATTCCTTGATTTAAGCTCATTCTCTCTCTCTCTCTTTTTCTTTTACCTCAAAAGGGAATCATGTAAACTAATTCAGCAAAAAACAGGACATGGTCACCACTTTATTAAGCTCATTCTCTTGACTGCTATCAAAATATTAAGTTTAGGGCCAAAATGAAATCAATCATATGCAAAACCTATTGAGTTCCAAAAATGTGGGATTATCTCCCTTCAGTAGTTTGGATAGAAATCTTCACAAGATTACCCGTCAAGAGCATTCTCCGAATCAGGTTAGTGTGCAAAAACTTTCACCTATTAATTTCTGATCCAGAATTTACAACATCCCAAATCAAGAAATCTAGACACAATCAGAAAATCCTCTTTAGGCATTATAGTGACAGAGAGAGGCATAAGAAACATAAGTACTTGATGCTCAATGATGAGGATAGAAAATTAGGTCTAATAAACAGTGAGGAGATTAAATTTCCAGCTCAGGTTTCACTTAACCCTAGCTATTGGATAGTAGGGTCTTTTAATGGGCTAGTATGCTTGTGCAAGGATTACTTGGCTGCAGACCAGATAGTTCTATGGAATCCATCTATTAGGAAATGCATTGACCTTCCAACACAAAAGGAAAACAAGCATGATTCAAGTTTTTACCATGTTTTCGGGTTCGGGTTTGATCCGAAAACTAATGACTACAAGGTGGTGAAATTGACGTACCTCAAGAACAATGATGGAGTTCAACCTAGAGTAGAGCTGTTCACACTTGGTTCTCAATCATGGAGGACTTTGATCATCAACAACGTTAATGCTCCTAAACGAGGTAGTCCTTTCGTTATTCATGAGAATATATGGCCTCAGACCTATCTAAACGAAGCTGTACATTGGATTGGTTATGAGCCCAATTATGAGAATATGATAATTTCATTCGATATGAGTGACGAAGCATTTGGCTCCATTTCCAGATGTTTTAGCAACTGAAAGGGCATCAAGATTATCGCTTTCAGTGTTGAAGAACAAGTTGTCAGTGATACACTTCGAACCGACTTCATCAGGGCAAGAAAAGTACTTCATTTGGCTTAAGGAGGAGTATAGTCAAGTGGGATCCTGGAAGAAGCATTGCACCATAGATTTGCAAGGAAAAATAAGTAAAGTGATCGACTTTCGAAAGAATGGAGAACTGATAATAGCAACAAAGAACGGACATCTGATAACCTATGATACGGAAACCCTAAGGAAGAGAGATATAAGTGGTATTTGTGGTGCTGTAGACTCATTTCTTGCAGTGGGCTACATTGATAGCTTGGTTTTACTGGATCAAATAGGAACTGAATCTGTCATCAGCTCAGGAGGGTGAGATATATGTACCAAGAAATTCACCAACTGGAATCCAGAAGCAAATTAGAGGTATGATCAAGCTCATATGTATTTTACGTCTTCAAGAACTGATTGGATATTAAGGTGTTTTGGCTTTTAGGATTTGATATTTTGGATGCTTAGGGACTAAGGGACTATATAAGGCTGATTTGAAGGTTTTGAACAACCTTTATTGTAGGGATCTAAGAGTGAGGAATGTAATATTACTCTTATATCCATAAAAATAAAAAAATAAAAATTTTTTGTGCTAATGTAATATTTCAATGTTATGAATGTTTCCTTTGTCTTAAGGAACTAGTACAACTTTTGAAATATTTATCAATAGAAGTTTTGTTCAGAAGTGATTTGTCTAGTGGATTCATTGTAATATTCACTTTCCTTGATTTGAAATATGATACGCTCTAATGGCGTATTTAGATCATTGGTTGTAGGTGCTATCTATGTAAGGTCATTGTGCGAACATGCTGTATTATTTTAAAAATATTTATGCAATGTTTTATATAATTCACTTGGTATATAAATAATAGACATAATTATTCACAACGAGATATTTATTGATTGAAATGTCTATGTAACTTTTACATAATTTAAATTATTGTGTAATTTATATGAATTAATATTTTCTAATTATATATATATACACATATAATTCTTTCCATCCGAAATTGTGTATCAGTATTTCATTTAAATATGTCCATAATTCATTTTTAAATAAACATATTTTGTATAGAAATACAAAAATATCTCTTATTTAAGATATTCATTACTAGTTCCATTCAAAAAAGAAAAGAAAATAAAAGAAACTAATACAGTGTTTATTTCTAAATATAATAATAATAAAGATAACTGATATATTATTTAATCTATTTAATTGTTTCACTAAATGGGCTTGATTTCTAAATGTAATTAATGATAAAGATAACTAGTAGTATATTATTTAAATTCTTTAATTCTTTCGCTGAATTAGTAGATTATAGTGAATGATATTAGAGAACTACATTGTAATGTTAACAACAAACTCGTTCTTATCTTCTTTTGCTTTGGAAAAGAAGGTAATTAAAATATTGTTTATAATGCAAAGAATAATAAATTCACTCGATGTATATATCCATCCACCTAATATCTTGATTCTTTAAGGATTGAATTATTTATATTATACTCACTTCGTCACAAAATATAAGATACTTTTGACATTTACAAAATATAAGATATTTTTGACATTTCAGGTATATTAAGAAAATATTCTAGATTTCTAAAATACCCTCATTTATACTCTTTCTTAAAAATTTGAAATTAAATTATTTTTTCTCTTCATTTAATAGCATAAATAATATTGAAAAAATATATAAAATAACTCTCAAAAGTATGAATTTCATTTAATGGATTCAAGGAAGATCATTCAACATAACCAAAATATAAAATTTTTTATTTTTATTTTCTTTTCTCTTTTTGGTACGATGGACAGAAGAACTTTGATTTTAGTTGGGTTCACACATTGCCAGACATTTTTGGCAGAAGAACGCAATGTTGAAATGCGTCCCTAAAATAAATGACACTTTGACCCTATTATGTCCCTTTCAAAAATTTATTTTTAATTTATAAGCATTGGATTGATAAGTGAATTGATATTTGTCTTACTTATTATAATTTTTTTCTGCAATTTATCTTTTAATGACATCAATGTTAAATTGAAAATTTTGAGAAATAGGACCTAGTTCAATGTACTAATTTATGTGTATTATTATCAAATTATTTTTTGGTAAGATTTGAAATAATTTTTTTCTACAATTGTGGGACAATTAATGAATATATGAATGCCTCTCTTAAATGCTTTATCAAATGAAAAAAAAAGTACTCAAATCCCACAGGGCATAAAGTAATTGGCTCACGAAGTCTTACTTGCAGTTGTAGAGTGAGAGTTCGAATCCTGCTAAGACTAATTAGTGTTGATTTGTTCCATTTGTGTGCACCAGTGTACGAGTCTAGTGAAAACCTGCAATCAGTTATTGCATAATCTGCGATTAACCCGAACTCAACCTATGTAAAAAAAAAACTGTAGTGTATAAGGAGTATAAACTTTTATTTTAACTATTTAATATATATATATATATATATATATATAGATAATTAATAAGGATGTCCTAAGCATGTTCTCTTTCATGTTGACAGATACTAACGTAAGACTTCCTGGTGTCGATATTTCCTATGTGTTAAGGAACTAGTACAAGTTTTGAAACATCAAAAGGACTTTCCAATTTTTGGTTGAGTAGTCATCTTTGAAAGCTACTTTGCACGTCCGGTGATCTCATCAAATCGCTAGCTTTATTTGCTATGTGTAATTGCAAAATTCCATTCCAAAATTCTTTACATTTCCCTGTAATTGCAAAGCCTCTTCACCTCGCTGTCTTTTCAAGTAATGATATCAGAGAAGGCAAACAAGAAATTCGATTGACTAAATTTGTCATGAAAGCCAATGATCTCCACCTTTTGAACATGGATATACATAAAACTATGAACAAAAACTGTAACAATTATATGCACCAGGTTGTTTCTTACATAATTTTTTAACAGTAGTGCCCCTTGTATTGGAGGGAACTAGCTAAATCCTCTCAAGTTAAGAAATTTTTGTATAATTAGGTAACATTAATATTATGTCACCTTTTGGGGCTATTAATTATTTTTGTCCTTAACTTTTCTTCCGTTTCCTTTCTAGTGGGATGATGTCAATGGCACCATTTATTGTCTGTTTCATGCACTTGTGCTAATATACTTGTTCACATACAGGAAATCCCAAATATATAAAAATATATATGTGCTCCCAAGTCCCATCGTCAATACTTCTTTCATCCCTTTTTTTCAGTTATCTAACACATGAGAGGCAATAATTCTTTTATTCTCTTCACTTTGATATAATTCAACAGTTATATAATTATCTATAATTTGCAAATTTCTGATACAAGTAAAGACCAAAACACTCGAACTGAAACAATGGACGGAAGAGCTAAGGAAAATTACACCCAAGAATTCATGGATCATCTTGGACTCTAGAGAACTGAAAGAAGCAAGCACACCATCATTTATTTTCTTATGTTTAATATTTTATTTTGTTTTATTGTTTGAATCAAAGAAATTATATTCCAAATTCTTTCGGTATCCATAACTCTTCCCAGAACCTTAACAATTGCTTGCAACAGGGGGGCTAGTTAATATATATATATATATATATATATATATATAAGCTTTGCAGACACCATGCAACAACTTTTCTGTAAAAATTACATCGAGCCATTCAGAGGCAAGATATCCAGGATTACATGTAACCCTCAGAGATATATTATTTATTAATCGGTTGGCTATATCAAGAACAACCTTCATATGTTTTCAATCAAGAGAAATCTTTTGATTCCTGTGATAAATCCATTTATCTAAACTATCCAACACTCAAGTTATAGAAAGGTTTCCAGTAGGTTAGAACATAAGCGTGACGTTGATTAGACAGAGACAATCATGCATATATGAATGTATATTCCAGAACCAGTTTATTTTCCCTCAACAAGAATAAGCACCCAAGAAAATAGCACGTGTCATTATGATATCTTTGGCTTACATAAGGGGTAGGAACTAAAAAAATTAACAGAAAGACTTATCACTTTCATCTACCTAGGTCCAGATAAAATTGAAGGCAACAATGGGCTGGCAAAATCAACAACTTCCCGGACTTCAAACGCTTATGCCATTGTGCTAATCACACTGATGAATTCATGAAGTCAAAATCCAAGTTGGCGTCAAAGCCCTCCAAGAACTTAACCATTAAAGACATTGAAGGTCTTCTGTTGTAATCACTCTGCAAACAAAATGCAGCAACTTTTATCATTTCAATGGCTTATTCTCTGTCAACGAACTCATGAAGTTGTTGTTGTTATTCTTTTCTCTTGAACAGAGTAATCAAGTGCCTGTTCTCCTCAGTGTCAGAGCAATCCAAATTCTTTCGTCCGCATATGATCTCCAAGACCACCATGCCAAAGCTATAAACATCCATCTTTTCTGCGATAACTAAGCTCAACCATTCAGGGGCCAAATACACAAGGGTGCCTCTCATCCTTGTTAGCACTCTGCTTTGGTCCTTTTCGATTAGTTTTGGCAATCCAAAATCAGAAATTAACTTTCGCATTGAAATGTTGATCTAATCGGATGTTTTGGGGTTTGATATCGAAGTGAATTAATTTCTGATTGCAATCTTCACTGAGATAAGCTAATCTCTTTGCAATGTCTAAGATGATTTTTTTCCTCATGTGCCACTGAAGAGAAAGATCTTTCTATCCACCAAAAATCCATGTATCTAGAGATCCATTCCCCATTTATTCATAAACTAGATGACTGTGACTTTTCAGCACAAAATCCTATAAGTTTTACCAAATTAACATGGTGAATGCTTCCTATAATATGTAGTGTTAGAAATATGGCAAATTACTATTGCTAATTTAATCCCACATCTAAAGATTTGTAAGTAGGTGTGCTTTCTTAACTCTATAAAAGAAAACCATCATATTCTTTAGAAATTACCTCTTCAACATCTAATGTTCTATATTTGTCGAAATCCTTTAATTAGAATATTCTTGTTGTAATACTTCGAGTGTTTAGTAAAGTGGTCTGCTACTATGGTGGGGCCAAGAGACGTAGGCAATATTGGCCGAACTCCGTTATCAATTTCGGTTTGTTCTTTCCTATATATTTGCTTTACCTATTAAATTACTGGTATTCATTTTATTATTAGATAATATTCAATACTTTTGAGTTGAGTTTTATTCCGCTGTATAGTGTACTGTTTATTTGTATTGTATTATTCTATTATACTGTTTTGGTTGAGTGATTATACATAAGTAAGGTTCTGGCTAAGGAAGGCCTTGGGAACTCTCCCCTCTTTCCTGTGAACTGGTTCTGGCTAAGGAAAGACTTGGAATTTAAGTAGTCTGTTTGTGACTCTCCTCTCTTTCATGAGAACTCAATTGGTGTATCGATTACAGAACCAACAGTATTTAAGTATAATACTTATTCACAGATACAATACTATTTATTAGAGAATATCTTAGACATTAGATATACATATTTATTTTCCCAACAAGTGGTATAAGAGTCGAAAGTTTGCCCTAGGCTTTGTTGTCTGTATTGAATGTTATAAATTGAGTTCGAAATGGAGCCAGTAAGTATATCATTGAAACAAATTACAACTTCAAGGCAAGTTGTACCAAATGTGGCATTAACATCCTCGTCCTTATGGGCGAGGACTCCAATGCCAAGTTTTCAAGTTGCGGTGGATATATTTGACGGAACTGATCATTTTGGCACGTGGCAAGACGAGATGCAAGACTCTTTCTTTCAGGATGGTCTAGATATCGCCATCAAAGAAGAAAAACCATATGATATAGAAGAAAAGGATTGGAAGACAACCAATCGGCTAGCGTGTGGAATAATTTGAACGAGTCTGTCTAGAGAATAAAAGTATCCAGTCAAGAATGAGATTTCGACATACAAATTATGGAAGGCGTTGGAAAATCAATTCTTGAAAAAGACTAGTTAAAATAAACTTCTGATGAATAAAAAATTATTTCAATTCAAATACACTCTAGGTACATCTATGAATGATCACGTCATTACTTTAAATCGTTTAAAAAAAGACTTGTTTGAATTAGGTGAATCTTTTACGGAAGAAGATTTAGCTATAATGAAACAACTTCCCGGACTTCAAACGCTTATGCCATTGTGCTAATCACTGATGAATTCATGAAGTCAAAATCCAAGTTGGTGTCAAAACCCTCCAAGAACATGACCACCAAAGACATTGAAGGTCTTCTGTTGTAATCACTCTGCAAACAGAATGCAGCAACTTTCATCATCTCCATGGCTTCTTTTCTGTTTATCTGCATATCCTCACAGTTTTTGTCAACAAACTCATGAAGTTGCTGTTGTTATTCTTTTCTCTTGAACAGAGTAATCAAGTGATTGTCCTCCTCAGTGTCAGACCAATCCAAATTCTTCCGTCCGCATATGATCTCCAAGACCACCATGCAAAAGCTATAAGCATCCACCTTTACTGCGATAACTAAGCTCAACCATTCAGGTGCCAAATACCCAGGGGTGCCTCTCATCCTTGTTAGCACTCTGCTTTGGTCCTTTTCGATTAGCTTTGACAATCCAAAATCAGAAACTTTCGCATTGAAATGCTGAACTAATCGGATGTTTTGGGGTTTGATATCGAAGTGAATTAATTTCTGATTGCAAACTTCATGGAGATAAGCTAATCCATTTGCAATATCCAAGATGATTTTCTTCCTCATGTGCCACTGAAGAGGAACATCTTTCTATCCACCAAAAATCCATGTATCCAGAGATCCATTCACTATGTATTCATAAACTAGAAGACTGTGACTTTTCAGCACAAAATCTTTATAAGTTTTACCAAATTAACATAGTGTATACTTGCTATAGTTTGTACTTCCGCCAAGAATGAGTCTTTCACTTCAGCAGAACCATTCAGACACTTGACAGCTATTATGGCACTATTGCCCAGTGTCCCAGCATATACACAACCAAATCCTCCTTGCCCAACTTTTGTACTGAAATTTTTTTAATTGATTTCAGTTCCTCGTAAGAGAATCGAGTGGGCATCCTTGGTAGGTGATCCAATATATCCCTATCAATTTGATTATGTCAAATAAATCTTTCCTTGAAAATAGAAGGAAACATAGCATTATGAAAAGTACAATCACGAATGCTCCAATAGTAGATATGAGCATAGCTGTGGTTGACGTTTTTTCGTGAGAGAAGAATGTTCCACCTTAACCAGTACAGAGGAATTTGGAATTTGAAATTAATTATCCGTGATTTATAAATAAATTTGGACAATTTATTTTAGTGATCTTCTTATTTTTATTAAATTTTGTCTTTGACTTTATTAATAAAATTAAGAATATATTTTGATCTATAATATAGTATCTATTGAATTTTATGTTAAATCTATAAATCTTAGGACGTGATTATTGGCTCCAATAATTTCAATTAGTCTAATAGTGCAATTACCTTCTTTTAGTAGAGTAGAATATAATTCATAAATGTAATTATAGATGGCAATGTGACTTTTCTCATATTGATGTTCATGACACATTCTTCTCTTTGGGAATGATGTGAAAACAATAACATTAATAAAACAATGGTTGATAGCATAATTTGATATCAAGGACTTAGCTGAAGCAAAATATGTTCTAGGGATCTAGATCTTTCTAGCTAGGAAGAACATAAGAATTGTTTTATCCCAAGCTTCATACATTGACAATATTTTGATAAGATTCTCAATGCAAATTTTCAAGAAAGGTTTATTACCTTTTCAGACATGGAATTCAATTGTCTAAGGAGCATTGTCCTAAAACTCCTAATGAGATTGAATACATGAAACAAGTTCCTTATGTTTCGACAATAGGAAGTCTCGTGTATGTCATGCTATGTACTTGTCCAGATATTTGTTATGCTGTTGGAATGGTTAGTAGATTTAATTCAAACCCAGGGTTGGAGCATTGGACTGCTATAAAGCATATACTCCAGTGTCTTTGAAGAACTTGATGATATATACTAGTATACTTAGGTCCAATTGGTACCTACTGAATATATTGATGCTGTTTTTCAAGCTAATAGATATTTTTTGCAAATTCACATCAGGATCTTTCTTCACTTTAAGAGGTGGTACTGTTGCGTGGAGAAGTGTGCAAGCTGAATATGTGGCAACTTGTGAGACAGCTGAAGAGGCATTATGGCTGAAGAAATTCATGTTTGACCTTGAGATAGTTCCTTCAACATCTCAAGTCATTTGTTTATGTTGTAATAACAGTGGTGCAGTGGGGAATACAAAAGGAACCTGATAGCCATCAGTGTGGTAAACACATTGAACAGAAATATCATCTATTTAGGGAGATTGTTCAATGAGGAAATGTAAAAGTTTGTAAAAGGAAATTATTGTGGCTATATTTTTTATGATGCATATGTACATTTTTGGATACTAACATGGAAAAAGTTGGGTGTTTCTGCCATTTGGATGTTCATTGTTTTGTTGTATCAGTTAGATACTTTTGGATAACTTATTATATTCAAATGATGATCTTTTGTCCATTTTCACTTTGGATTATTGTTCCTTTTGTCCATTTTCACTTTGGAATAATGTTCTTTTTGTATTAGACGTCATGTTTCATAATAACATTCCATTGAACCAAAATATACAACATTACATTTAATTTAATAGAAATCTATTTTGAACATGATTGCAATTACATAGAGGATTATCAGCTACATAATTAAATCAGGGCCCATGCATGGTACAAAAAAAGGGTCAAAATCCTAATAACTCAGCAAATACCAAATATCACAACTGAAACATGGAATGACGATGATCAACCATATTAGCAGTACAACCAACCATACATCAACACAAAATACAATTCCTAATTTGTCTTGAGGCATATCACCATTACAATCATGGAGGATAACCAAATTGCACCCCACATCATTTTTACTTTCTTCCGGAGAGTGGCTTCTTTTTACGTTCCATCTTCCTAATCTTCCTCAACAAATCATTGATCACCACCTTAGACTTTGTACCAGTAGAAGGATCAACCCATTCAAGAAAATCACAATTTCCAACAGCTTTCTAAGAGATAAATGATTTTTTTTAAAAAAAAAACTTACAAACACAGATCACCATTTTCTTCTTCAAATGACAACTAAGAGAAAAAAACAAAGCTTACCAAACCATTTTGGCATGAAACAGAGCTACTTTTCCAGGGTTCAGCTTAGTCCAAGAAGTCCTCACAAGTGCCACATTTTCACAATAGCACATCAATGAAGAGCCACAATCGAGCTTCTACCTTCTTCACTTTATTGCCCACTTGAATCTTGATAAAATTCTTCATTTGCGCTCTGCATTCTTCTGGTCCTTCTTGATTCCATATGGAGCAAAAATGGTTTGATTTGTCAAGGTTTGGAAGAGATAATTGTGAAGGAGAAGGGTTTCAGACATTATCATGAGAACAAAAGTGATTTTTTTGGGGAGGGGGGGGGGGGAGAAAGTGAATTACCCATCATACCCCTCATGGGTAAGTGGGAAAATTCGACTTCCGTCATATTATATCCAATTCCGTTAAAAAGGGCCAATGACACCAATGTAAAAAACATTGAGTATCTAACGGTCCTAAAAAGAGAATGGGAACCAACTATGTCAAAGTTAAATACGTTGGGGTCTAAATAGTCCATTCTTCCTATATATATATATATACACACTTATGTTCTTTCATAATGTTTGTTATATATATATATATATATATATATATATATGTAAAACTATGCCTTCTCAGTAACAATAAATTTTTTCCTCTATTTCCTCATTTAGCATTATGGTATCAGAGCTCTAACGAGTCTCTCGTTTGCCTTGTTTTTTCCTGTAGCTCGATCGATTTCAAAACAATATGATAAATCACTCAGAGCCTCTAATAATCTTTTTTTTTTTTTTTTTATAGAAACAAAGAAATTTCATTCAGATTAAATAAGAACAAATAATGGTATGAGTACCATTCATACATGAAAAGTGCATAAAATGAACAAATTTAACTAGCGATTACGTATTATTTTTGGAATTACAATTTATATGGAATTACAATTGCTTGGGGATTTCTTTTTTCATTCTAAGAGAAAATAATAAGCATTGTAATCATTAAAAAAACAACCGAAACAATATTCATAAACATTTAGACCACACAAGTATAGGTTAATTTATTATCATATAGTATTTAATCCCTAAACAAAATTCATTTTGTAGTTTAATTAATTGGCATGTTATCTCGATTTGAAAAGTATGCAGCTAAAGAGTCAAGATCGACTTTATTAAGAGTCCTATTCTTTATGTATGTAACATTTAAATTAACAAATTTACTTTCTATTTTTATAAAAGGAAAAATAACCAATCTAGTCCCTTATATTTGTGATTTTGACCACTTTGATATTTTATTATTATTTTAGCCATTTACATCCCATATGTATTATTGTTCAATCATTTTGGTTCCTTTTACTTATGAGTTGACCAAAGTGAGTAATAATCAACTCATGAGTAAAAGAGACAAAAATAGCTAAAAAACAATACATATGAGATCTAAATATAAAGGTCTAAAATGACCATTTTGAACAAAATCACAAAGATAAGGGGCCAAAACGACCATTTTTACCTTTCTAAAATATGATTTTATTGGTATAAACATAAAAAATAATTTTGTGGTCATACCATAAATATAGAAAATATTAAGGACACATTTTCTTTTTTTAGGGCTGATTTGCAAATTTTCTAAAATTTCAAGGTCAAAAGATAAGTTTTCAAATATTGAAATTAGGGTGTAATTAATTATATTTGTTTAATGGAAATTTACTTTTTAAATGGATAATTATTTGATTTGAAGAATAAGTAGTTAGTTCTATTAAGATAAGCAAATCTAGACAGAGGTTCAATTATTAGTGAATGGATTTAGATGCTTATTTAACTTTCATCCAATTTACTCAACTCGTATTATGAGTCTAGGGACATAAGAAAATTTAAAGAAAGTAGTGTTAGAAGAGCAGTAATCAATAAAATTTTTATATATTCTTATAATATAAAGTTCTATTTATATTATTTGTTTATATTTTGCACAAAAGCACTGCAAATTATTAACTTTGTAATTAATTTAGTTCATAAAAAAATTAAATTTTAGTTTAAAGTAAGGATTTTGTTATGGTTTATGAAATTTAATAACTTCGAATTTAAATATACATGTTTATATAATTTTTTTAATATATCTTTCTCATGTTATGTGTTGAACAAATTGATTTAAATATGAAAATAAAAACAATTATAAAATGAGTAAACAACGTTTTCAAATTTTGACATTCATTATTAAATGAAAAATATTTCACTTAATATTTTTATAATAAAATTTTAGTTAAATATTAAATATTGAAGAATAACTAAAATACATTATTAGGTTAGCTAGAGCATCTAAACTATTAACATTAAATAATGTCACAACTATAAATTAATAGTTGGAATGTTAATCCACACAAAATAATTGTTAAATGAATGGACAATAAAATTTAAAATTCATTTTTAATATATAATATCAACACTGCTTACAATAATTATATCCAGTCATATTAACGGCCTACTTGTAATTAACTTGTACTAATACTATTACATTATGCTAAATAAGAATTGTGAAAGAGCAAATCTACAGTAAATTTGGTCGTCCACTTCCACTGTAGTTGCTATATTACTTTTGTCTCTTTTTCATCTATTTTATTTTATATAAAAAAGTTGATACAATTTTTTTTAAAAGTCCAACTTATAAAAAATAAATAAATAAAATTTCTACATAAACTTTTTTTTATACCCCATTTTAAAATGCTAGAGTAATTTATTTGTAGTCCATATTATAATTTAAAAAAAAAATTGCTATAGTAATTTGTTTTTTGTCTTAAAAAAAAACTACACTAATTTTTTTGCAATCCATCTTATATATAGTATATATACTAACTATAGAAGAAAGTCTATAAAATTTTTCACTAAAAGTAAAAAAGCTTACTGTGTCAATACTTTTTATATATATGTGTTTAAGGATTGCTGCAATAATTCTTTGGTACTCCATTTTAAAAGAAAAATATATATTTCTATACTAAAATTTTTGTAATACATATATATATATATATTAATATATTTCTACACTAAAGTTTTTATAATACATACATATATATATATATATATATATATATACTAATTGTAGAAGAAATTCTATAAAATGTTTTAGAAAAAAAAATTGCTTTAGTGTCACAGCAATTTTTTTATACTTCATTTGTTCGAAAATATAAAATACTTTGGGCATTTTATGCATATTAAGGATGTATGTTAATTATCTAAAATACCATCATTTATTATGTCATATCCTTTCTTAAAAATTTTGAATTAAACTATTTATTTTATCTCTCTTCATTTAACAGTAGAGATAATATTAAAAAAAATATCCAAAATAACTCTAAAAAACTCAAAATATATTATATTTTGGGACAAATAATTTATCCAAAATATCTTATATTTTGAGACGAAAGAAATATATATTGAAATGTGGAAATATTACTACATTACTTCTTTGATAGTTCATCTTAAAAAAAAAATTATACACAAATATTTTGTAATCCATCTTACATATATATATATATACTAATTGTAAAGGAAGTTTATAAAAAAATTAGTAATTTATTTTTCAAATTTATAAAATTATCTCAATTGTTTTTTATAATTCTTTTATTAAATTAACTAAAGCAACAATTTTTCGTATTAAGACATCTGCTGGCCAAGTTTGCGCTTTGCGGGAGATAGCCTACTAGTCTTATCATTAACCACTTAATTTTGTCACATATTTTATGTTTTGTGTTTTTAATATTTGTAACAAACTACTAAATCATAAGTCATATAAACAACTATTCAAATTATGGTTCCAAATCATGTCGTATTTAGATTGATAAGTCACAACTTATCATTTTCGTGTTGACTTGCGTATCAATCCATGTATATTATGGAAAAATTGTCAATTCAAATAAAATATAATTAATAAATAAAAGTAATCCAAAATAATTTAAACATTTAAAATATAATTTATACAATTAAAATTAAATCTTAATAAAATTTCAATATTTTTAAATTTAATCTAAAGGTTCGATGTAAGTAAGGATTGACCGGTCAAATTAATTGGTTAAAATGTTTTAAAGTTAAAAGAAAATTATTTTTTTCTTTTGGCAAGTTAATGACAATTTTTTTTATATAAGTTAAAAAAAAGTTAAAATCTAAGTCTTGCGAGACTCATTTGATTTAATTGAAATCCACTTGTTAATAAATGTGTCATGTCGTCACAAACATAACTTATTATAATCCTATCGTATTGTGTCGTGTTGAAAAATTGTATTCATATAGTTAGTCCTAATTTAAATTATACTCTCCTTGCCCCAAATTGATAAATATGTTTTCCTTTATATTTTGTCTTAAATTACGTGTCACTTTCCTTATTCAAAATATAATATATTTTAAATTGATTAAAAATAATATATATATATATATATATATATATAAAGTGAAAGTATTAAATTCAAATAAGAATAACAAATTGTGGATAGATGGTTGGAAAAAATATCTCTTTAGAGTGTGTTTATGATGTATTTTTAATTTCTTAAGACATTTTAAAATGAAGCAATTTAAAATGACACATTTCAAAAGTCTAAATTTTTAAAATGATTTGTTTGAAACTAAAACAAAAAGTCAGTTGATTTGTGAAAAAAAGTGAAATTTGAGTAATTATAAATTTGCGAAACCTTTATAAATACAATAATACATTAAAAAAATGGAGTGTTTGACTAGTCTATATTAAATCCGATTCACCTTAGTGGGAGTTTATATAAGTTTCTGCATGAACACAATATGAACTCATGACTTAATCGAAAATACTCCAAAATTTTTATATCTAATAATCTCTTGATTTCCCACCAAGTAAGAAACATGTAGATTCCTAGAAATGGTGTAAAAGTGTTCTGATGATCGACAAAGAAACTAAAGCTCATTAATAGTAAAGAAGAGCAAGAAGGGCCCACCACCATCAGAAGAATAAAGCAGATCATACTTTAGCATTATTGGACACCATTTGCCACGGCGCCGGTGACTCACCTTTTGGACTTCAAGCACTCTTTTCCTTTTTTTTTTTCAAGGGGAACAAAATATATCATTAATATTTGGGCAAACATACAAGTGCTCAAACAGACAAGTCTATAACTTGTACCAAACTACCCATAGTGGGTGTTGTAGACAAAAAATTTGGTTCATAAATTTCTCGGTTCCTGTGCCAAATTAAATGGACAACTTGTCCTAAATATCAAATTCCATGCTACTTTTGTTCCTTTCTCTAAAATCTTTGTTTGGCTCTTTTAACACAGCAAAATTTTTGCTTTTTGTTTCACTCTCTTGACCGTGGATTGAAATATTCCTTGATCTAAGCTCATTCTCTCTCTCTCTCTCTTTTTCTTTTACCTCAAAAGGGAATTATTTAGACTAATTCAGCAAAAAACAGGACATGGTCACCTCCTTATTAAGCTCTTTCTCTTGACTGCTATCAAAATATTAAGTTTAGGGCCAAATGAAATCAATCATATGCAAAACCTATTGAGTTCCAAAAATGTCGGATTATCTCCCTTCAGTAGTTTGGATAGAAATCTTCACAAGATTACCTGTCAAGAGCATTCTCCGAATGAGGTCAGTATGTAAAAAATTTCACTCGTTAATTTCTGATCCCGCATTTATAGCAGCCCATATCAGAAAAGAAAGAAACAATCATCAGAAAATCCTGCTTCGGCATTTTAGTGGCAAAGAGAGGCATGAGAAACACAAGTACTTGATGCTCAATGATGAGGATGAAAAATTAGGAACAATCAATAGTGAGGAAATTAAATTTCCAGCTGAAGTTTCACTTAACCCTAGATATTGGATAGTAAGGTCTTTTAATGGGCTAGTATGCTTCTGCAAGGATTACTTGGCTGCAGACCAGATAGTTGTCTGGAATCCATCTATTAGGAAATGCATTGACCTTCCAACACAGAATAAAAACAAGTATGATTCAAGGTTTTACCTTGTTCTCGGGTTCGGGTTTGATCCGAAAACTAACGACTACAAAGTAGTTAGATTGACGTACCTACTGAACAATATTGATGGAGTTCCGCCTATAGTAGAGCTGTTCACAATTGGTTCTCAATCGTGGAGGACATTGATCATCAACAACGTTAATGCTCCTAAACGAGGTAGTCCTTTCGTTATTCATGAAAATATATGGCCTCAGACCTATCTAAACGAAGCTGTACATTGGATTGGTTATGAGCCCAATTATCAGAATATGATAATTTCATTCGATATGAGTGATGAATCATTTGGAAAGATCATGTTTCCAGATGTTTTAGCAACTGAAAGCGCATCAAGATTATCGCTTTCAGTGTTGAAGAACAAGTTGTCAGCGATACACTTAGAAACGACTTCATCAGGACGACAAAAGTACTTCATTTGGCTTATGGAGGAATATGGTCAAGTGGGATCCTGGACGAAGCGTTGCGCTATTGATTTGCAAGGGAAAATAAGTAATATGATCTACTTTCGGAAGAATGGAGAACTGATATTGGCAACAAAGAAAGGACAGCTGATAACCTATGATACAGAAACCCTAAGGAAGGGAAACATAAGCGGTATTTGTGGTGCTGTGGATTCATTTCTTGCAGTGGGCTATACTGATAGCTTGGTTTTACTAAATGGAAACTGAATCTGTCATCAGCTAAGGAGGAGATGATATATATTTGTACTAAAGAATTTCACCATCTGGAATCCAGAATCGAATTATAGGTATGATCGAGCTTATATATATGTATTTTACATCTTCGAACTGATTGGATATTAAGGTCTTTTGGCTTTTAGGATTTGATATTTTGTATGCTTAAGGACTAAGGGACTATATAAGGATGATTTGAAGTATTTGAACAATCTTAATTGCAAGGATATTATGAGAGTGAATAATGTAATATCACTCTTATATCCATACAAAGAAATAGTGCTTATGAAATATTACATTGTTAGGAATGTTTCCTTTGTGTTAAGGAACTAGTTCAACTTTTGAAATATATATCAACAGAAGTGATTTGTATGTGATCGCTACTTTGCATGTCTAGTGGATTCATTGTCATATCCTTGCTTTGAAAGGAGATTGGTGCTATGTATGTAAGGTTGTGTACATGAATGTGAGACTTATTTCATGAAAAATTATTTTTTATTTAATTTCCTTATAATTTTATGAAGAGTCATAATTTGTTTTCTTGTAAATTATGTTTAGTAGGGAAGAAACACAAGAAAACTTGAGTAGATTTGTTATGAAATTAAGCCAAGAATTTGCACACGAGCATGGGAATACACATAGAAATGAGCAAACCATCTATGAAATTTTGGTTAATGAAACAAACAAAAACATGGACAATTAGAATTAGACGGAGATTAGACATGGGTTTCTAAATATATTAATCATTAATAGATTATTTAATATATTTAATTGTTTCACTAAATGAGTAGATTATAATGATACATAAAAACATTGATCCAAGCAGACATGTTTTCTATGTGAACAATAAATGGTTCTTATCTTTTTTTTGGCTGTAGAAAAGAATGAAAGTGAATTATCTCTAATGCATTCACATGTATTTCATTGAATATATTCGACCTATTATTCATTGAATGCATTCACACAGAGTAATAAATTCATTCGATGTATATATTCGACCTATTATCTTATTTTTTTAAAGATTGAATGATTTTATTATATTCATGATCATAGCATGAATGAATTCATAGAAGATCATTGATGACAACCAAACATACAACTTCTTTCTTTCTGTTTTTTTCTTTTTTTTGGTACCATGTAACTATGAGCTTTGATCATATATATAGTTAATAAATAAGGATATGTCCTAAGCATGCTCTCTTTCATATCCACATATACTAATGTAAGACTTCATGGTTAAGATATTTCCTGTGTGTTAAGGAACTAGTAAAATTTTTAAAACATCCATAGGACTTGTAATTTTTAGTTGAGTAGTCATCTTTTGAAAGCTACTTTGCACGCCATGATCTCATCAAATCACTAGCTTTATGTGCTATGTGTGTGAGAGGGTTTGAGAATTATTCCATTAAAAAATTCTTTACATTTCCCTGTAATTGCAAAGTATTTCATTTGGCTTGTGGAGGAATATGGTCAAGTGGGATCCAGGACGAAGCATTGCGCCATAGATTTGCAAGGAAAAATAAGTAAATTGATCAACTTTCGGATGAATGGAGTAATGGCCACAAAGAAGGAAAAGCTTATAACCGATGATACAGAAACCCGAATAAAGAGAGATATAAGTGGTATTTGTGGTGCTGTAGATTCATTTCTTGTAGTGGGCTATATTGATAGCTTGGTTTTTACTAGATCAAAAGGAATCTGAATCTGTCATCAGCTATGGAGGAGAAGATATATATATATATATATATATATATATATATATTTGTACTCAAGAAATTCAAGAGGCAAATATATATAGGTGTGATGAAGCTTATATATGCATTTTACATCTTCGAGAACTGATTAGATGTTATAAGGTCAATGATCAGCACATTTTGATCATGGATATGCTTAGGAAATTGAACAAAAACTGTAACAATTAAATGCAGCAGCATTGTTCCTTGCCTCATTTCGGTAGTGCCCCTTGTTTGTTATATAGGATGGAAATAGCTATTCTTCTTCAAGTTAAGAAAAGTATTGTATAACAAGCACACCATCATAACTCTTTCCAGAACCTTAACAACTGATTGCAAAAGTGGAGCCAGTTAAAAAGAATAATAGCCTTGCAGACACCAAGACAACAACTTTTCTGTAATAATTACATTGAGCCATTCAGAGGCAAGATATCCAAAGCTGTAAACATCTACCTTTTCTGTGATAACTGAGCTCAACCATTCAGGGGCCAAATAGCCAGGCGTTCCTCTCATTCTTGTAAGCACTCTGCGTTTGTTCTTTTCGATTAGCTTTGACAATTCAAAATCAGAAACTTTTTCGTATTGAAATGCTGATCTAATAGGGTGTTATGGGGTTTGATATCAAAATGAATTATTTCTGATTGCAATCTTCATGGAGATAAGCTAATCCCTTTGCAATGTCCAAGATGATTTTCTTCCTCATGTGCCACCGAAGAGGAAGATCTTTCTTTCCACCAAAAATCCTTGTATCCAGAGATCCATTCGCCATGTATTCATAAACTAGAAGCCTGTGTGACTTTTCAGCAGAAAATTTTATAAGTTTTATCAAATTAAGATAATGAATACTTCCTAATAGGCTGTACTTCTGCCAGGAATGAGTCGTTAAGTTGAGCAAACTCATGCAGACACTTGAAAGTTATTATGGTGCAGGTGCCATTGCCTAGTGTCCCTGCATAAGCTGTGATAGCCCTTCTTTTCTTGACTGAAAAATTTTCCACCTTAACAAATACAGAGGAATTTCCATAAAATTCCTCTATATCTTCATTGTTGATGATAGAGAAGACCTACTCCAAAATTGGTGAAAGATGTTAATACCCTAATGATTTCTTGATTTCCCACCAAGTAAGAAAATATGTAGATTCCTAGAAATGGTGTAAAAGTATTGTGATGATTGACAAAGAAAATATAGCTCATTAATCAGGTAAAGAGGAGCAAGAAGGGCCCAGCATCAGAAGAGTAAAGCAGATCAACGCATTGCTACAGCACTAGTGACTCAAGTTTATTGGACGTCAAGCAGTCTAAAATCTATGTCTGGCTCTTTCAACGAGGTGTTTTGCTTTTTATTTGACTAACATGACTGAGAATTGAACTTGAAATATTCCTTGCTTTACTCATTCTCTTGAGTGCTATCATAATATGAAGTTCAGTCCCAAATTGAGAAATCAATCATCTGCAAAACCTCTTGAGTTTCAAAAATGTCGGATTATCTCCCTCCCGAAGTTTGGAGAGAAATCTTCACAAGATTACCCGTCAAGAGCATTCTCCGAATCAGGTCAGTGTGCAAAAAATTTCACCTGTTAATTTCTAATCCAGAATTTACAACATCCCATATCAAGAAATCAAGAAACAATCAGAAAATCCTCCTTAGACATTATAGTGACAGAGAGAGGCATAAGAAACATAAGTACTTGATGCTCAATGATAAGGATAAAAAATTAGGTTTAATAAACAGTGAGGAGATTAAATTTCCAGCTCAGGTTTCACTTAACCCTAGCTATTGGATAGTAGGGTCTTTTAATGGGCTAGTATGCTTGTGCAAGGATTACTTGGCTGCAGACCAGATAGTTCTATGGAATCCATCTGTTAGGAAATGCATTGACCTTCCAAGACAGAAAGAAAACAAGCATGATTCAAGTTTTTACCATGTTCTCGGGTTCGGGTTTGATCCGAAAACTAATGACTACAAGGTGGTGAAATTGACGTACCTCAAGAACAATGATGGAGTTCCACCTAGAGTAGAGCTGTTCACACTTGGTTCTCAATCATGGAGGACTTTGATCAACAATGTTAATGCTCCGAAACGTGGTAGTTCTTTTGTTATTTATGATAATATATGTCCTCAGACCTATTTGAATGGAGCTGTACATTGGATTGGTTATGAGCCTAATTATGGGAATATGATAATTACATTCGATATGAGTGATGAATCATTTGGAAAGATCAAGATTCCAGATGCTTTAGCAACTGAAACAAAATCAAGATTATCGCTTTCAGTGTTGAAGAACACGTTGTCAGTGATACACTTCGAACCGACTTCATCAGGGCAAGAAAAGTACTTCATTTGGCTTAAGGAGTATAGTCAAGTGGGATCCTGGAAGAAGCATTTCACCATAGATTTGCAAGGAAAAATAAGTAAAGTGATCGACTTTCGAAAGAATGGAGAACTGATAATAGCAACAAAGAACGGACATCTGATAACCTATGATACGGAAACCCTAAGGAAGAGAGATATAAGTGGTATTTGTGGTGCTGTAGACTCATTTCTTGCAGTGGGCTACATTGATAGCTTGGTTTTACTGGATCAAATAGGAACTGAATCTGTCATCAGCTAAGGAGGGTGAGATATATGTACCAAGAAATTCACCAACTGGAATCCAGAAGCAAATTAGAGGTATGATCAAGCTCATATGTATTTTACGTCTTCAAGAACTGATTGGATATTAAGGTGTTTTGGCTTTTAGGATTTGATATTTTGGATGCTTAGGGACTAAGGGACTATATAAGGCTGATTTGAAGGTTTTGAACAACCTTTATTGTAGGGATCTAAGAGTGAGGAATGTAATATCACTCTTATATCCATAAAAATAAAAAAAATAAAACAAATTTGTGCTAATGTAATATTTCAATGTTATGAATGTTTCCTTTGTCTTAAGGAACTAGTACAACTTTTGAAATATTTATCAATAGAAGTTTTGTTCAGAAGTGATTTGTCTAGTGGATTCATTGTAATATTCACTTTCCTTGATTTGAAATATGATATGCTCTAATGGCGTATTTAGATCATTGGTTGTAGGTGCTATCTATGTAAGGTCATTGTGCGAACATGCTGTATTATTTTAAAAATATTTATGCAATGTTTTATATAATTCACTTGGTATATAAATAATAGACATAATTATTCACAACGAGATATTTATTGATTGAAATGTCTATGTAAATTTTACATAATTTAAATTATTGTGTAATTTATATGAATTAATATTTTCTAATTATATATATATACACATATAATTCTTTCCATTTATATATATATACACATATAATTCTTTCCATCCGAAATTGTGTATCAGTATTTCATTTAAATATGTCCATAATTCATTTTTAAATAAACATATTTTGTATAGAAATACAAAAATATCTCTTATTTAAGATATTCATTACTAGTTCCATTCAAAAAAGAAAAGAAAATAAAAGAAACTAATACAGTGTTTATTTCTAAATATAATAATAATAAAGATAACTGATATATTATTTAATATATTTAATTGTTTCACTAAATGGGCTTGATTTCTAAATGTAATTAATGATAAAGATAACTAGTAGTATATTATTTAAATTCTTTAATTCTTTCGCTGAATTAGTAGATTATAGTGAATGATATTAGAGAACTACATTGTAATGTTAACAACAAACTCGTTCTTATCTTCTTTTGCTTTGGAAAAGAAGGTAATTAAATTGTTTATAATGCAAAGAATAATAAATTCACTCAATGTATATAGCCATCCACCTAATATCTTGATTCTTTAAGGATTGAATTATTTAGATTATACTCACTTCGTCCCAAAATATAAGATACTTTTCACATTTACAAAATATAAGATACTTTTGACATTTCAAGTATATTAAGAAAATATTCTAGATTTCTAAAATACCCTCATTTATACTCTTTCTTAAAAATTTGAAATTAAATTATTTTTTCTCTTCATTTAAGAGCATAAATAATATTGAAAAAAAAATATAAAATAACTCTCAAAAGTATGAATTTCATTTAATGGATTCAAGGAAGATCATTCAACATAACCAAAATATACAATTTTTTATTTTTATTTTCTTTTCTCTTTTTGGTACGATGGACAGAAGAACTTTGATTTTAGTTGGGTTCACACATTGCCAGACATTCTTGGCAGAAAAATGCAATGTTGAAATGCGTCCCTAAAATAAATGACACTTTGACCTTATTATGTCCCTTTCAAAATTTTATTTTTAATTTATAAGCATTGGATTGATAAGTGAATTGATATTTTTCTTACTTATTGATAATTTATATAGATTTTCTGCAATTTATCTTTTAATGACATCAATGCTAAATTGAAAATTTTGAGAAATAGGACCTAGTTCAATGTACTAATTTATGTGTATTATTATCAAATTATTTTTTGGTAAGATTTGAAATAATTGTTTTCTACAATTGTGGGACAATTAATGAATATATGAATGCCTCTCTTAAATGCATTATCAAATGAAAAAAAAAAGTACTCAAGTCCCACAGGGCATAAAGTAATTGGCTCACGAAGTCTTACTTGCAGCGGTAGAGTGAGAGTTCAAATCCTGCTAAGACTAATTAGTGTTGATTTGTTCCGTTTGTGTGCACCAGTGTACGAGTCTAGTGAAAACCTGCAATCAGTTATTGCATAATTTGCGATTAACCCGAACTCAACCTATGTAAAAAAAAAAAAAAGACTGTAGTGTATAAGGAGTATAAACTTTTATTTTAACTATTTAATATATATATATATATATATATAGTTAATTAATAAGGATGTCCTAAGCATGTTCTCTTTCATGTTCACGGATACTAATGTAAGACTTCCTGGTGTCGATATTTCCTATGTGTTAAGGAACTAGTACAAGTTTTGAAACATCAAAAGGACTTTGCAATTTTTGGTTGAGTAGTCATCTTTGAAAGCTACTTTGCACGTCTGGTGATCTCATCAAATCGCTAGCTTTATTTGCTATGTGTAATTGCAAAATTCCATTCCAAAATTCTTTACATTTCCCTGTAATTGCAAAGCCTCTTCACCTCGCTGTCTTTTCAAGTAATGATATCAGAGAAGGCAAACAAGAAATTCGATTGACTAAATTTGTCATGAAAGCCAATGATCTCCACCTTTTGAACATGGATATACATAAAACAATGAACAAAAACTGTAACAATTATATGCACCAGGTTTTTCTTACATAATTTTTTAACGGTAGTGCCCCTTGTATTGGAGGGAACTAGCTAAATCCTCTCAAGTTAAGAAATATTTTGTATAATTAGGTAACATTAATATTATGTCACCTTTTGGGGCTATTAATTATTTTTGTCCTTAACTTTTCTTCCGTTTCCTTTCTAGTGGGATGATGTCAATGGCACCATTTATTGTCTGTTTCATGCACTTGTGCTAATATACTTGTTCACATACAGGAAATCCCAAATATATAAAAATATATATGTGCTCCCAAGTCCCATCGTCAATACTTCTTTCATCCCTTTTTTCAGTTATCTAACACATGAGAGGCAATAATTCTTTTATTCTCTTCACTTTGATATAATTCAACAGTTATATAATTATCTATAATTTGCAAATTTCTGATACAAGTAAATACCAAAACACTCGAATTGAAACAATGGACGGAAGAGCTAAGGAAATTTACACCCAAGAATTCATGGATCATCTTGGACTCTAGAGAACTGAAAGAAGCAAGCACACCATCATTTATTTTCTTATGTTTAATATTTTATTTTGTTTTATTGTTTGAATCAAAGAAATTATATTCCAAATTCCTTCGGTATCCATAACTCTTCCCAGAACCTTAACAATTGCTTGCAACTGTTAATATATATATATATATAAGCTTTGCAGACACCATGCAACAACTTTTCTGTAAAAATTACATCGAGCCATTCAGAGGCAAGATATCCAGGATTACATGTAACCCTCAGAGATATATTATTTATTAATTCGGTTGGCTATATCAAGAACAACCTTCATATGTTTTCAATCAAGAGAAATCTTTTGATTCCTGTGATAAATCCATTTATCTAAACTATCCAACACTCAAGTTATAGAAAGGTTTCCAGTAGGTTAGAACATAAGCGTGACGTTGATTAGACAGAGACAATCATGCATATACGAATGTATATTCCAGAACCAGTTTATTTTCCCTCAACAAGAATAAGCACCCAAGAAAATAGCACGTGTCATTATGATATCTTTTGTGCATACCTGCAATAGGCTTACATAAGGGGTAGGAACTAAAAAAATTAACAGAAAGACTTATCACTTTCATCTACCTAGGCCCAGATAAAATTGAAGGCAACAATGGGTTGGCAAAATCAATAACTTCCCAGACTTCAAACGCTTATGCCATTGTGCTAATCACTGATGAATTCATGAAGTCAAAATCCAAGTTGGCATCAAAACCCTCCAAGAACTTAACCATTAAAGACATTGAAGGTCTTCTGCTGTAATCACTCTGCAAACAAAATGCAGCAACTTTTATCATCTCCATGGCTTCTTCTCTGTTTATCTGCATATCCTCACAGTTTCTGTCAACGAACTCATGGAGTTGTTGTTATTCTTCTTTTCTCTTGAACAGAGTAATCAAGTGCCTGTCCTCCTCAGTGTCAGACCAATCCAAATTCTTTCGTCTGCTTATGATCTCCAAGACCACCATGCCAAAGCTATAAACATCCATATTTTCTACGATAACTAAGCTCAACCATTCAGGGGCCAAATACACAAGGGTGCCTCTCATCCTTGTTAGCACTCTGCTTTGGTCCTTTTAGATTAGTTTTGGCAATCCAAAATCAGAAATTAACTTTCGCATTGAAATGTTGATCTAATCGGATGTTTTGGGGTTTGATATCGAAGTGAATTAATTTCTGATTGCAATCTTCACTGAGATAAGCTAATCTCTTTGCAATGTCTAAGATGATTTTTTTCCTCATGTGCCACTGAAGAGGAAGATCTTTCTATCCACCAAAAATCCATGTATCCAGAGATCCATTCACCATTTATTCATAAACTAGAAGACTGTGACTTTTTAGCACAAAATCCTATAACTTTTACCAAATTAACATGGTGAATACTTCCTATAGTATGTAGTGTTAGAAATATGACAAATTACTATTGCTAATTTAATCCCACGTCTAAAGATTTGTAAGTAGGTGTGTTTTCTTAACTCTATAAAATAAAACCATCATATTCTTTAGAAATTACCTCTTCAACATCTAATGTTCTATATTTATCGAAATCCTTTAATTAGAATATTCTAGTTGTAATGCTTCGAGTGTTTAGTAAAGTGCTCTGCTACTATGGTGGGGCCAAGAGACGTAGGCAATATTGACCGAACTCCGTTATCAATTTCGGTTTGTTCTTTCCTATATATTTGCTTTAGCTATTAAATTACTGGTATTCATTTTATTGTTAGATAATATTCAATACTTTTGAGTTGAGTTTTATTCCGCTGTATAGTGTACTGTTTATTTGTGTTGTATTATTCTATTATACTGTTTTGGTTGAGTGATTATACATAAGTAAGCTTTTGGCTAAGGAAGGCCTTGGGAACTCTCCCCTCTTTCCTGTGAACTGGTTCTGGCTAAGGAAAGACTTGGAATTTAAGTAGTCTGTTTGTGACTCTCCTCTCTTTCCTGAGAACTCAATTGGTGTATCGATTACAGAACCAACGGTATTTAAGTATAATACTTATTCACAGATACAGTACTATTTATTAGAGAATATCTTAGACATTAGATATACTTATTTATTTTCCCAACAAGTGGTATAAGAGTCGAAAGTTTGCCCTAGGCTTTGTTGTCTGTATTAAATGTTATAAATTGAGTTCGAAATGGAGCCAGTAAGTGTATCATTGAAACAAATTACAACTTCAAGGCAAGTTGTACCAAATGTGGCATTAACATCCTCGTCCTTATGGGCGAGGACTCTAATGCCAAGTTTTCAAGTTGCGGTGGATATATTTGACGGTATCGATCATTTCGGCACGTGGCAAGGCGAGATGCAAGACTTTTTCTTTCAGCAGGGTCTAGATATCGCCATCAAAGAAGAGAAACCGTATGATATAGAAGAAAATGATAGGAAGACAACCAATCGGCTAGCGTGTGGAACAATTTGAACGAGTCTGTCTAGAGAACAAAAGTATCCAATCAAGAATGAGATTTCGAAATACAAATTATGGAAGGCGTTGGAAAATCAATTCTTAAAAAAAAACTAGTTAAAATAAACTTCTAATGAAGAAAAAATTATTTCAACTCAAATACACTCTAGGTACATCTATGAATGATCACGTCATTACTTTAAATCGTTTAAAAACAGACTTGTTCGAATTAGGTGAAACTTTTACGGAATAAGATTTAGCTATAATGAAACAACTTCCCGGACTTCAAACGCTTATGCCATTGTGCTAATCACTGATGAATTCATGAAGGCAAAATCCAAGTTGGTGTCAAAACCTCCAAGAACATGACCACCAAAGACATTGAAGGTCTTCTGTTGTAATCACTCTGCAAACAGAATGCAGCAACTTTCATCATCTTCATGGCTTCTTTTCTGTTTATCTGCATATCCTCACAGTTTTTGTCAACAAACTCATGAAGTTGCTGTTGTTATTCTTTTCTCTTGAACAGAGTAATCAAGTGCCTGTCCTCCTCAGTGTCAGACCAATCCAAATTCTTTCGTCCGCATATGATCTCCAAGACTACCATGCAAAAGCTATAAGCATCCACATTTACTGCGATAACTAAGCTCAACCATTCAGGTGCCAAATACCCAAGGGTGCCTCTCATCCTTGTTAGCACTCTGCTTTGGTCCTTTTCGATTAGCTTTGACAATCCAAAATCAGAAACTTTCGCATTGAAATGCTGAACTAATCGGATGTTTTGGGGTTTGATATCGAAGTGAATTAATTTCTGATTGCAATCTTCATGGAGATAAGCTAATCCCTTTGCAATGTCCAAGATGATTTTCTTCCTCATGTGCCACTGAAGAGGAACATCTTTCTATCCACCAAAAATCCATGTATCCAGAGATCCATTCACTATGTATTCATAAACTAGAAGACTGTGACTTTTCAGCACAAAATCTTTATAAGTTTTACCAAATTAACATAGTGTATACTTGCTATAGTCTGTACTTCCGCCAAGAATGAGTCTTTCACTTTAGCAGAACCATTCAGACACTTGACAGCTATTATGGCACTATTGTCCAGTGTCCCAGCATATACATAACCAAATCCTCCTTGCCCAAATTTTCTACTGAAATTTTTTTAATTGATTTCAGTTCCTCATAAGAGAATCGAGTGGGCATCCTTGGTAGGTGATCCAATATATCCCTATCAATTTGATTATGTCAAATAAATCTTTCCTTGAAAATAGAAGGAAACATAGCATTATGAAAAGTACAATCACGAATGCTTCAATAGTAGATACCAGCATAGCTGTGGTTGACGCTTTTTCTTGAGAGAAGAATGTTCCACCTTAACCAGTACAGAGGAATTTGGAATTTGAAATTAATTATCCGCGATTTATAAATAAATTTGGACAATTTATTTTAGTGATCTTATTTTTATTAAATTTTGTCTTTGACTTTATTAATAAAATTAAGAATATATTTTGATCTATAATATAGTATCTATTGAATTTTATGTTAAATCTATAAATCTTATGACGTGATTATTGGCTCCAATAATTTCAATTAGTCTAATAGTGCAATTACCTTCTTTTAGTAGAGTAGAATGTAATTCATAAATGTAATTATAGATGGCAAAGCGACTTTTCTCATATTGATGTTCATGACACATTCTTCTCTTTGGGAATGATGTGAAAACAATAGCATTAATAAAACAATGGTTGACAGCATAATTTGATATCAAGGACTTAGGAGAAGCAAAATATGTTCTAGGGATCTAGATCTTTCTAGCTAGGAAGAACATAAGAATTCTTTTATCCCAAGCTTCATACATTGACAAAATTTTGATAAGATTCTCAATGCAAATTTTCAAGAAAGGTTTATTACCTTTTCAGACATGGAATTCAATTGTCTAAGGAGCATTGTCCTAAAACTCCTAATGAGATTAAATACATGAAACAAGTTCCTTATGTTTCGACAATAGGAAGTCTCGTGTATGTCATGCTATGTACTCGTCCAGATATTTGTTATGCTGTTGGAATGGTTAGTAGATTTAATTCAAACCCAGGGTTGGAGCATTGGACTGCTATAAAACATATACTCCAATGTCTTTGAAGAACTTGATGATATATACTAGTATACTTAGGTCCAGAATTGGTACCTACTGAATATATTGATGCTGTTTTTCAAGCTAATAGATATTTTTTGCAAATCCACATCAGGATCTTTCTTCACTTTAAGAGGTGGTACTGTTGCGTGGAGAAGTGTGGAAGCTGAATATGTGGCAACTTGTGAGACAGCTGAAGAGGCATTATGGCTGAAGAAATTCATACTTGACCTTGAGATAGTTCCTTCAGCATCTCAAGTCACTTGTTTATGTTGTAATAACAGTGGTGCAGTGGGGAATGCAAAAGGAACCTGATAGCCATCAATGTGGTAAACACATTGAACAGAAATATCATCTATTTAGGGAGATTGTTCAGTAAGGAAATGTAAAAGTTTGTAAAAGGAAATTATTGTGTTTATATTTTGCTTGAGGGCAAGCAAAGGGATAGTGTGGGGAAATTTGATTTACTTATAAATTAATTGATTTTTATGTTATTTAATGACTATATTTTGTTTGAAAATCAGTTAATTATGTTATTTAATGGATATATTTCACGTTTCCCTTCTATTTCTTTGTTTGTAAGTTTTTTAGTGTATTTTAGTTCATTATGGAGATAAAAAGAAGAAGAAGAAATGTTGTAGAAGTTTAAAACAAAAAAAAATTCTATATCATCCGATGACGTGACGCAATAAAAAGATGACATGTGGCGCAATCAAAAGATGACAAGTGGCGCAATCAGAAGGTGACAAGTGGCGCTTCTAAAAGCCGCAATTTGGACCAATGAGGATACGACATGCGTCGACGTTGGGGAAATTAGGCCACCAACTAAATTTTCAAGACTTTGGGGTGCAAAATGACCATTTTGCCCCTGATTTTTGTGGCTATAAATAAGGAGCTTAATTTTATGATTTAGACACCAATTTAGCTCAAATCTTCTCCATTTCTTTTGTAATTTCTTTCTTTTATTATTGTCTTCATATTAGTGTATTTTCAAGATTTTTTAGAATAATATTTCAAGGCTTTTTGTAATATTTAGTAAAGAAATTCTGTCCGGATAATTTCAATATTCCCGAGTTTATCTTTCAAATTTTCTTTCTAATGTTTATAAATTTCATCTTATATTTATTAAATATGTATTGTGAGTAGTTTTATTTTGTTACGAAGGATATGTGTTAAGTTATTAATAAATGAGATTATGAGATAATTTTCCTTGTACTTAATTTCTATTTTGATTTATTTAACTGGACTTATGGTCGGTTTACCCGCCTAGTCTTTATTTATTTTGCTTTATGCACTTTAAATATCGCAATGGATGGCCGAGCCACCTATTAGTTTAATTTACTTTTATGTCTTTTATTTTCTGTATTATGGAAGGCCGAGCCTCCTAACTAGTTTAATATATTTTTATGTCTTTAATTCTTTTTTTTATGGAAGGTCGAGCCTCCATACTTTTAGTTTAATTTATGTAAATGGCCGGTTGAATAACCTAATTTCTTTAGTTAATATAAATCCAATCTTTCTTTCTATATATATATATATGTGTGTGTGTGTGTGTGTGTGTATTTATTTAATATACTTATATATATTAATTAAGTGTTTATATAATTCATGTTTTAACCAATATAATTGTGTGAATTAATTGGATTGACAATCTAGTTAATGAATGTGATTATATAGCTAGGATTATTAATCTTGTATTAATGATTCAAGTAGCATATACTAATTTAATTGAGTTGCAGCTCTTGGCTGAATTAAATTAGTAGCGGAATTATATAATTTAAATTGTATATAATTAAGCTGATTGTTATATACAATTTAATGTTGGTGATGCCTTATTTGTTTAATGCAATTTGATTGAGCATCCTATACACGCTGGTTGGTAGTGGTGCTTAATTGAATTAGAGATTAATATGTATAAGTTGATCCGGATTAATCTAATTTGTAAGGATATGAATTTGTCTGAGTTGATTGGGATTCTAAAACCAACTACTTAATAATGTATTTATCTATGATTAATCTCAAGAAAAATATAATTTGATATAGTTTTTGCTAACGCTTTTTATATCATTTGTATTCCAAATTTCGTTTTTAATTCTTTTTACAAAATCCAAAACCTCAAAAATATTTATTTTAATTGTTGTCATTACATTATTCTCAAAATTCCAAAAAAAAACCTCCAAAACTTTTTCCGATTAAGGATTTTAATTTAAGAGTTGACAAATCTCTGTGGATTCGATCCCTATTTTCCCTATCTACATAGGAATTGTTAGGTTTAAATTTGAGAGCCGTACGACAGGCTTCGTCAAATTTTGGCGCCGCTGCCGGGGATTTGTTTTAATTTCTTCTATTAAAATTGTTAATCATTTTATTTTGTTACAGATTTCATTCCTTTGGTGATATTGAGATACATATTTCATTCATTTGGTGACGCCAGACAACTAGTTCATTGTTGTATGCACTTAAGAAGTGGTAAGATCACCGGAAAAGAACAAAAGAGTAAAACACCAGTTGAGATTAGATAACAAGCTACGGATCTTAAAGAAGGAAAAACAGAAAATCAACCGGATACCCAACTTATTTCTGGTGATATTCTTCCTTCTCATCTTTTTAATATGGCTTTGAATCAAAGATCTCTAAAAGAACTCACTGCTCCTACTCTTGATTAACAACCTTTATGCATTATTTTTCCACAAGTTGATGCTAATTTTAAAATGCATACTGGTTTTATACAATGTTTGCCAACATTTAATGGATTACCTGGAGAAGATCCACGTAGGCACATTAAGTAATTTCATGTTATTTGCACTAATTTAAAACAAGAAGGTACAAGAGATGAAGTGATTAAACTGTGTTCTTTTCCTTTTAGCTTACAAAATAGTGCAAAAGATTGGTTATATGATTTGCTTTCGAGATCTATTCAAGATTGGACTGGAATGCAAAGAGCTTTTCTAGCTAAATATTATCCTGCATCTAGAACTGCAACAGTCCGAAAAGACATAAGTGGCATAAGACAACAAACTGGTGAAACATTGTATGAATATTGGGAAAGATTTAAAAGATTATGTGCTAGTTGTCCTCATTATCAAATACCTGAACAATTATTAATTCAATATTTTTATATGGGTTTGATTTCATATGACAGGATGACTATTGATGCTGATGCTCTTTCAGATAAAACCCCACAAGCTGCACGTGAATTAATAGCTAACATGGCTGCTAATTCACAATCTTTTAACACCAGGAATGATACCGTAAGAAAGGTAAATGAAGTAGATGCATCATCATCATCATCTACACAAATTTAGCAAATACTAGATCATCTTACAAATTTAGTTGGTCAATTAGTTGGGAAAAGAATCAATGCACCGGTAAAAACATGTGGAATTTGTTTAGGCAATGACCATCTTACAGATTCTTGTCCTACACTATTTCAAGAGGAGCAAGCCAACGCCATGGGTAATTTTCAGAACCAATCTCAGAGAAGACACAATCCATTCTCCAACACATATAATGAATGGTGGAGAGACTATCCTAACTTTAGATGGAGTAACGAAGGGGTTAGGCCACCAATGAACCCACCAGGTTTTGTTCCTAATCAACACCAAAATCCTCCTCAACCTCCTCAGAACCAACAACAGAATATGTCTTTAGAAGATATGGTAAAATCTCTAGCCTCAAGTTCTATATCTTTTCAGAGAGATACCATGTCCTTCCAAAAGGATACAAAGTCCAGCATTCACAACTTGGAGAATCAGGTAGGACAAATGGCTTCTGAGTTAGGTCAATTGAAAACACAGCTTTTCAATAAACTTCCATCACAACCACTCAATCCCAGAGAGAATGCTAGTGCCGTAACACTAAGAAGTGGTAAAGTGTTGGAAGAATCCAAGAGACCAGAGAAAAATAAAGGCACGGAGAAAGCACCTATTTCAAGCTCAGATAGGAGAATCTTCTTCTTCTATTCCCAAGGTAAGTCCTCCTTTTCGTAATAGGTTAACTAAGAACAAGAAAAGATGAGGAAGAAAAAGATGTTCTGGAGATCTTCAAGAAAGTTGAAGTCAACATTCCTCTGTTGGATGCAATAAGACAAATTCCTCGTTATGCTAAGTTCCTAAAAGAACTTTGTACCAACAAGAAGAAGCTAAAAGGTAACGAGAGAATCAGTGTGGGGGAATGTGTGTCTGCTGTTCTCCAACATAAACTTCCTCCAAAGCAGAAAGATCCAGGTATGTTCGCTATCCCTTGTACAATTGGTGATAAGGTAGTCTCAGGTTGTATGCTAGATTTAGGAGCATCTATTAATGTCATGTCTTATACAATCTATAACTCTTTAAATTTGGGACCAATGAAGCCTACTAGAATTGTTATTCAGTTAGCTGATAGGTCTGTGACTTATCCAGAAGGAGTAATAGAAGATGTACTGGTTAAAGTAAATGATTTAGTATTCCCTGCAGATTTCTACATTTTGAAAACTGAGGATAGCCAAAATACTTGTTCATCACAGTCACCTATTCTGTTAGGTAGACCATTTCTGAAAACTGATAGAACTAAGATTGATGTTAATGAAGGTACTTTATCAATGGAATTTGATGGTGATAAAATTTCGTTTAACATATTTGATGCTATGAAGTACCCTTCTGATGAATGTTCTACAGTTTATGTTGTTGATATTATAGATCCACTTATTGAAGATATTTTTTATTTGAGCTACACTAAAATGATGCAATCCATTATGAACTTGAGCATAGATGAAAATGTTCTTGACACTTTATTTGTATAATGTGACAATGAACTCAAACAAGCTGTCAATGATTTATCTGTTTGTCCTATTAGTAATTCTAAAATTGCATTACCTAGCTCACATGATAAAATTTTACTATCTATTGTTTGTCCCCCGTCACTTGAGCTTAAAACTTTACCTTCTCATTTGAAATATACATATTTGAGTGAAGGTAATGCTTTACCTGTTATTATTGCTAACAATCTCTCATCTTCCCAAGAAGAGAGGTTAGTTTCTGTGCTTAGGGACTTTAGCCGACATTAAAGGTATTAGCCCATCAACATGCATGCATCGTATATTGTTAGAAGATGGAGCTAATCCAACCAGAGAGTCACAAAGGAGACTAAACCCTCCTATGATGGAAGTAGTAAAAGTTGAAATTCTAAAACTTCTTGATGCTGGTGTCATCTACCCAATCACAGATTCACATTGGGTAAGTCCTGTACATGTTGTTCCAAAGAAAAGTGGGATAACTATTGTGGAAAACTCTGAAGGTGAGAAAGTTCCTACTAGAGTGCAAAACGGTTGGAGAGTCTGTATAGACTATAGGAAACTTAATGCATCAACTAGAAAAGACCATTTTCCCTTTCCTTTCATGGATCAAATGTTAGAACGTCTATCTGGTCGTTCTCATTATTGTTTCCTTGATGGTTATTCTAGTTATTTTCAGATTGCTATTGCCCCAGAGGACCAAGGTAAGACTACTTTTACATGCCCATTTGGTACTTATGCTTATAGAAGAATGTCTTTTGGTTTATGCAATGCACCCTGCTACTTTTCAAAGATGCATGATGTCCTTATTTTCTGATTTTGTCACGAATATCATTGAAATTTTCATGGATGATTTTACTGTCTATGGAAATTCATTTTATTCATGTTTAGAAAATTTGGAACTTGTGCTTAAACGGTGTGTTGAAACTAATCTTGTTCTCAATTATGAAAAATGTCATTTTATGGTAGAACAAGGAATTGTTTTAGGGCACGTAGTTTCACCAAAAGGATTGGCTGTTGACAAAGCCAAGATTGATGTGATTAAATCTATTCCTTATCCTTCTACGGTAAGAGAGGTAAGATCCTTCTTAGGCCATGCTGGATTTTATAGAAGGTTTATTAAGGATTTCTCTAAAATTGTTCAACCTTTATGCAAGTTATTACAAAAATAACATAAATTCAATTTTGATGATTGTAAACATGCATTTAAACTGTTAAAAGAGAAATTGATTTCATCACCTATCATTCAACCCCCTAATTGGAATTTTCCTTTTGAAATAATGTGTGATGCTAGTGACAAAGCGGTTGGAGCTGTTCTAGGTCAGAAAATAGATAAAGTTCCTTATGTGATATATTATGCATCTAAATTACTTGATGATGCCCAATGCAATTATACCACAAATGAGAAGAAACTCTACTCTGTTATTTTTGCTCTAGAAAAATTTAGATCTTATCTGTTGGGAACAAAAGTAATTGTTTTTTCAGATCATGCAACTCTAAAGTACCTGTTAAAGAAGAAAGAGTCTAAACTAAGACTACTGAGATGGATTATCTTACTCCAGGAATTTGACCTTGAAATTCGAGATAAGAAAGGAGCAGAGAATCTTGTTGCTGATCATTTGAGTCGACTCACATATGAAGGGGAAGTATCTCCTATCTCTGATTTATTTCCTGATGAGCATCTTTATGCATTGCATGGAATTATACCTTGGTATGATGATATGGTTAATTATATTGTTACCAAAATATTTCCAAATCATTTATCTAAGCCTCAAAAGGATAAAATTAGAAATGACTCAAAACATTACCTTTGGGATGATCCCTACCTATTCAAAAGCTGCGCAGACAATGTCATACGCAGATATGTTCCAAATAATGAAATTCAATTCATATTGAATTTTTGTCATACTTTTGAATGCGGAGGTCATTTTGGACCAAAACGAACAACTAGAAAAATTCTGGAAAGTGGATTTTATTGGCCTACTCTTAACAAAGATGCATATTACTTTGTTAAATCTTGCAATGAATGTCAAAGAGTTGGTAATATATCCAAGAAAGATGAAATGCCTTTGAAGACTATATTAGTTTGTGAACTTTTTTATGTATGGGGCATTGATTTCATGGGACCTTTTCCTTCATCTTTTGGAAATACTTACATCTTACTTGCAGTGGATTATGTATCCAAATGGATTGAAGCTAAGGCCACTCGAACAAATGATTCTAAAGCAGTTGTGACATTTATCAAGGACAATATATTCCATAGATTTGGAATACCAAAGGCTATCATCAGTGACAGAGGTACGCATTTTTGCAACAAGGTAGTAGAAACTCTGTTTAAAAAATATCATGTTTCTCATAAAGTTTCTACTGCCTATCATCCTCAAACAAATGGACTTGCTAAAATCTCTAACAGAGAAATTAAGTCTATTCTAGCTAAAGTAGTCAATCCTAATAGGAAAGACTGGAGCCTTAGATTGGGAGATGCTCTTTGGGCATATAGAACTGCATTCAAAACCCCTATTGGTATGTCACCATTTAGGTTGGTTTATGGTAAAACCTGTCATCTACCTGTGGAATTAGAACATAAGACATTTTGGGCCATTAAACAATGTCATCTTAATCTTGATGATGCACAATCTAATCGAAAACTGCAAATTCAAGAATTAGAAGAGATTAGAAATGATGCCTATGTTAATTCCTAGATTGCAAAAGAAAAGATGAAATATTACCATGACAAAAATATTTCAAGGAAAAATTTCAATATTGGTGATAAGGTTCTACTCTATAATTCTGGTCTGAGACTGTTTCCAGGAAAGCTAAAGTCAAGGTGGATTGGCCCATTTGTTATCATTAATATCTTTAATCACGGGTCAGTGGAGGTAAAAAGTCTTCAAACGAGCAAAATTTTTAAAGTGAACGGTCATCTCCTGAAACCTTTTCATGAAGGATTTGTCAGACAAATTATCGATTCAATTGCTTTTGAAGACCCACCACCAGAAAGGAATTGAAATCTGTGCTCGTCGAGTCTAAGACGTTAAACAAGGGCGCTGTGTGGGAGGCAACCCATCGCTTTATTAAATACTTTTGAATTGTTTGATTTTCCTTTTTCACTTTTTAGCTTGCAGGCCTAGCAGAAATTGTTGAATACGTGTCTTCTCGGATACTGAAAGATGGCGCATTTAAGTTAATTAAATGTCCAACAGTGATTAAACACGGCTTTAAATAGCCTGCTTAATTGTTGAAAGAATCACCAAACGATTTCTGCTAATTTCATTTCAAGAGTAAATTCCATCTGCAAGGTATTTCTTTCCTTTTTACATTTTAGTTTGTCTTCCCATCCCTTCTTTCTTTCTATCTCTTTGTTACATAATGGATGATTCACTAATGAAAATGAGAAGATATTATCCATTGCTCCCTATTAATTATTTGAGAAAAATCTATCTTATGAGATTGAAACGTATGAAATTACTAGTATCCATTGGAATGCCTGAGGATATTAGGTGGATAATTGAAGCTAAAGTCCGAATTAGTAGTGAACATCCAGCTTTTCCCAAACGTCAACCTGGGTTGGGGAAAAGTAGTTATGCAAAGAAATGGAGAGGTAAAAGAATGAGAGTCTGTTATAAATGTGCTAGATGAAACTGTGATACCAGTTGTCGTTCACTTGGGTATTTATCCGATAATCGGGAAGACAAAATTGTTTTCATTAAGAATGGACTGAGTAAAGAGTCATTAGATGATATCAAACTGACTCTTGATACGCATTCTAGTGGATACGTTCAAATGGAAATTCTCTGGTTATAGAAACAATTCAAAATTGAACAACTCCGGTACACTCTTCGGTATCTGAATTTAAACGATCCCGTTTGCCAGTTTTTAAGAAAGCTGGATGAGCAGCATACCCCCAACTCATAGAAGGTGTTTGAAACCGTTACTGGACGTAAAATCAGAGGAAGATGTGAGCCACAATCACAACTACTTGTTTTTATTTGTTTCTTCCTTGATTTGTTTTATTTGTTTGTTTTCTTTTTAGTGTGTAACATAATCACTTTTGAAGTCGTTACTATGGAAGGTTCATTAATCAGAAGTCTAACAAACATCGCAGTGTTTGGAGGAACGACCGTGGGTGTTACAGTTTCGCATCTAACTGCTGCTATCCAATTGGGAAGAGTACTAGCTCATCGAAAGATCGGCCTAGTATATGGAGGAGGAAATGCTGGATTAATTGGAGAGGTACAAACAAAGTCATACCAAACACTTGTTCAGATTGAAACAAATCAGCCAAACAAAGTTCTCGCTGTAGGTGTAATTCCCACTCATCTGAAACAAATATATGGCAAAACAATTGGACATGAGGTACAAACAAAATCATTTTATGAACGCATGACACTCATGTTGCATAACTGTGATGCTTTCATAGTCATACCAGGAGGATATGATGTATTAAAATCCTTGTTCAATTTAACATTCTGGTTTAACATGAAATTGCACACTAAATCAATTGGTCTTTTAAATGGTGATCACTACTTTGATGGTTTGTTAGCATTTCTTGACATAGCTGTTACACATAAGCTTTTTTCTCCAGTAGCACGAAGAATAATTGTATCTGCACCACAACCAAGGAGCTATTGGATGAATTAGTAACTTTTGTACCAGAGACAGATCCAGAAGTACCTTCAATTAATTGGTCAATTTCCGGTAACAAGCGAAAAAGAGATTCAGTGTATTTAGAGTTAAAGTTGTAAGTTTTTCTTTTTAAATAAATGTGTGTTATTTTCTTTTTTATTAAAAGCTGTGGAATAATGTTTTTTTTAAAACTTTGTGTGTTTTTACATTGAGGACAATGTAATTCCCAAGTGTGGGGGGTGGTTTGAGTAAAGAGTCAAGTGATTAATCTCATTTGATTCTTGATCCACACCTTTAAAAACATTGTTTTTAATAACTTGTTATTTTGTTGAATAAATCATGCATGTATTATAACTTTTTAAGATGTTAGGTAATTTTGTGTTAAATTTTTCAATCCTTTTATAATTGTACCCCTTTCTGTAAAAAACAAATTTTCATAAATCAATTGAATATCTTAACAATTTGACAAAAACATTCTTATTTAACTAATGTGGCTAAATCTTTTATATTATAAAACCCAGAGTTAAAAATATTAGTATTGTGATTTGATGATAATGTATGTTTACTATGTGTTTTAGTACATTTAAGGTGACTCTCTACACACTAGAACTTGTTCTTTCACATGCTTGAGACGAAATTAAATTAAGATTTTGGTTGATTTGGGGATGACATAAGGCCTTCTTTGATAGTTTGAGCCTTTCTGAACGAACCATACTTATATATATCCCTCGATCCTACTTTGAGCCAACATGTATGAATGGTTTCATTACCATTTAATTTCTTTGATAAATAGCCTCGTTTATTACTTTTCTATCCAGATACTTTATTGAGAATGTATTAATCATGTGTTAATCTGTATCGAAAAGTTATGAACGCTGTTGATAAAGGATTATGAGATATTGTCAAAAAAAAAATCAAAAGGTATAAAGCTGGTTTATTTGATCTCTTAAAAAAATAGAAGAAGAGAAAGACAAAAAAAAGAAATAAAAGATATCATGGCTAAGGTTTTCGTCAATAAGTGGTAATTCATTCTCAATTTAAACTCTTGATATATTTTGTATATTCCTATCCTTCGTTTGTAGCCAAATTCCAAGCTTAACATTACAAGCTTAAAAGTCCTATTTGACCCAGATCGACCAAAATTTTTCATCATTAGTGGAGAGTATGTGAGTTTACAAGTTTATAAGTTGTGTTGAGAAACTAAGAATATATTTTTATTTACATAGTGACTTTGTTATTATCCGTTCATTATATTGATAGCATGTTTGGAAAAAAAAATTATCAAGGGTTTTATGTTTTTCAAGGTCACATTTTGTTAATTTTGAATGTTAATGTTAAACTTGTAAATTATATTCAAACACACGAGCACAATTATTTTTTTTAAATAAAAAGGGGTTAATTGTGAAAGTTGTATTGAAATTTATATAACACTTTGTTACCTTATTAATCTTCTTTAAGTTATTTATACTTGTATATTTTGTGTTTATATTTTGCTTGAGAGCAAGCAAAGGGATAGTGTGGGGAAATTTGATTTACTTATAAATTAACTGATTTTCATGTTATTTAATGACTATATTTTGTTTGAAAATCGGTTAATTATGTTATTTAATGGATATATTTCACGTTTCCCTTCTATTTCTTTGTTTGTAAGTTTTTTAGTGTATTTTAGTTCATTATGGAGATAAAAAGAAGAAGAATAAATGTTGTAGAAGTTTAAAACAAAAAAAAATTCTATATCATCCGATGACGTGGCGCAATAAAAAGATGACATGTGGCGCAATCAGAAGATGACAAGTGGCGCAATCACAAGGTGACAAGTGGCGCATCTAGAAGCCGCAATTTGGATCAATGAGGATGCGACATGCGGCGACGTTGGGGAAATTAGGCCACCAACTAAATTTTTAAGACTTTGGGGTGCAAAATGACCATTTTGCCCCTGATTTTTGTGGCTATAAATAAGGAGCTTAATTTTATGATTTAGACACCAATTTAGCTCAAATCTTCTCCATTTCTTTTGTAATTTCTTTCTTTTATTATTGTCTTCATATTAGTGTATTTTCAAGATTTTTTAGAATAATATTTCAAGGCTTTTTGTAATATTTAGTAAAGAAATTCTGTCCGGATAATTTCAATATTCCCGAGTTTATCTTTCAAATTTTCTTTCTAATGTTTATAAATTTCATCTTATATTTATTAAATATGTATTGTGAGTAGTTTTATTTTGTTACGAAGGATATGTGTTAAGTTATTAATAAATGAGATTATGAGATAATTTTCCTTGTACTTAATTTCTATTTTGATTTATTTAACTGGACTTATGGTCGGTTTACCCGCCTAGTCTTTATTTATTTTGCTTTATGCACTTTAAATATCGCAATGGATGGCCGAGCCACCTATTAGTTTAATTTACTTTTATGTCTTTTATTTTCTGTATTATGGAAGGCCTGAGCCTCCTAACTAGTTTAATATATTTTTATGTCTTTAATTCTTTTTTTTATGGAAGGTCGAGCCTCCATACTTTTAGTTTAATTTATGTAAATGGCCGGTTGAATAACCTAATTTCTTTAGTTAATATAAATCCAATCTTTCTTTCTATATATATATATGTGTGTGTGTGTGTGTGTGTATTTATTTAATATACTTATATATATTAATTAAGTGTTTATATAATTCATGTTTTAACCAATATAATTGTGTGAATTAATTGGATTGACAATCTAGTTAATGAATGTGATTATATAGCTAGGATTATTAATCTTGTATTAATGATTCAAGTAGCATATACTAATTTAATTGAGTTGCAGCTCTTGGCTGAATTAAATTAGTAGCGGAATTATATAATTTAAATTGTATATAATTAAGCTGATTGTTATATACAATTTAATGTTGGTGATGCCTTATTTGTTTAATGCAATTTGATTGAGCATCCTATACACGCTGGTTGGTAGTGGTGTTTAATTAAATTAGAGATTAATCTGTCTGAGCTGATCGGGATTAATCTATTTTGTAAGGATAGGAATCTGTCTGAGCTGATCGGGATTCTAAAACCAACTACTTAATAATGTATTTATCTATGATTAATCCCATGAAAAATATAACTTGATATAGTTTTTTGCTAACGCTTTTTATATCATTTGTATTCCAAATTTCGTTTTTAATTCTTTTTACAAAATCCAAAACCTCAAAAATATTTATTTTAATTGTTGTCATTACATTATTCTCAAAATTCCAAAAAAAAACCTCCAAAACTTTTTCCGATTAAGGATTTTAATTTAAGAGTTGACAAATCTCTGTGGATTCGATCCCTATTTTCCCTATCTACATAGGAATTGTTAGGTTTAAATTTCCGTATCCCTTTCGACAGGCTTCGTCAGATGCATATGTACATTTTTTGATAACAACATGGACAAAGTTGGGTGTTTCTGCCATTTGGATGTTCATTGTTTTGTTGTATCAGTTAGATACTTTTGGATAACTTATTATATTCAAATGATGATCTTTTTGTCCATTTTCACTTTGGAATATTGTTCCTTTTATCCATTTTCACTTTGGAATAATGTTCTTTTTGTAATAGACGTCATGTTTCATAATAACATTTCATTTAACCAAAATATACAACATTACATTTAATTTAATAGAAATCCATTTTGAACATGATTGCAATTACATAGAGAATTATCAGCTACATAATTAAATCAGGGCCCATGCATGGTACAAAAAGAGGGTCAAAATCCTAATAACTCAGCAAATACCAAATATTACAACTGAAACATGTATATATATATTATATTTAAAAATATAATATATTTTTAAATTGATTAAAAATAATATATATATATATATATAAAGTGAAAGTATTAAATTCAAATAAGAATAACAAATGGTGGATAGATTGTTGGAAAAAATATCTCTTTAGAGTGTGTTTCAATGATGTATTTTTAATTTCTTAAGACATTTTAAAATGAAGCAATTTAAAATGACACATTTCAAAAGTCTAAATTTTTAAAATGATTTGTTTGAAACTAAAACAAAAAAAAAACAAAAAGTCAGTTGATTTGTGAAAAAAAGTGAAATTTGAGTAATTATAAATTTGCGAAACCTTTATAAATACAATAATACATTAAAAAAAAGGAGTGTTTGACTAGTCTATATTAAATCCGATTCACCTTAGTGGGAGTTTATATAAGTTTCTGCATAAACACAATATGAACTCATGACTTAATCGAAAATACTCCAAAATTTTTATATCTAATAATCTCTTGATTTCCCACCAAGTAAGAAACATGTAGATTCCTAGAAATGGTGTAAAAGTGTTCTGATGATCGACAAAGAAACTAAAGCTCATTAATAGTAAAGAGGAGCAAGAAGGGCCCACCACCATCAGAAGAATAAAGCAGATCATACTTTAGCATTATTGGACACCATTTGCCACGGCGCCGGTGACTCACCTTTTGGACTTCAAGCACTCTTTTCCTTTTTTTTTTTCAAGGGGAACAAAATATATCATTAATATTTGGGCAAACATACAAGTGCTCAAACAGACAAGTCTATAACTTGTACCAAACTACCCATAGTGGGTGTTGTAGACAAAAATTTGGTTCATAAATTTCTCGGTTCCTGTGCCAAATTAAATGGACAACTTGTCTAAATATCAAATTCCATGCTACTTTTGTTCCTTTCTCTAAAATCTTTGTTTGGCTCTTTTAACACAGCAAAATTTTTGCTTTTTGTTTCACTCTCTTGACCGTGGATTGAAATATTCCTTGATTTAAGCTCATTCTCTTTCTCTCTTTTTCTTTTACCTCAAAAGGGAATTATTTAGACTAATTCAGCAAAAAAACATGACATGGTCACCTCCTTATTAAGCTCATTCTCTTGACTGCTATCAAAATATTAAGTTTAGGGCCAAATAAAATCAATCATATGCAAAACCTATTGAGTTCCAAAAATGTCGGATTATCTCCCTTCAGTAGTTTGGATAGAAATCTTCACAAGATTACCTGCCAAGAGCATTCTCCGAATGAGGTCAGTATGCAAAAAATTTCACTCGTTAATTTCTGATCCCGCATTTATAGCAGCTCATATCAGAAAAGAAAGAAACATGTTGGGAAAACAAACAAGTATATCTAATGTCTAAGATATACTCTAATAATTAGTACTGTATTTGTGAATAAGTACTATACTAAAATACTATTGGTTCTGTAATAGATACACCAATTGAGTTCCCAGGAAAGAGAGGAGAGTCACAAACGGACTACTTAAGTTCCAAGTCTTTCTTTAGCCAGAACCAGTTCCCAGGAAAGAGGGGAGAGTTCCCAAGTCTTTCCTTAGCCAGAACCTTACTTGATGTATAATTACTCTACCAATACAGTATAATAGAATAATATAATACAAATAAACAGTACACTACACAGCAGAATAAAACCCAACTCTCAAGTATTGAATATTATTTAACAATGAAAAAAATTACCAGCAATTTAATAGCTAAAGCAAAATATAAAGGAAAGAACAAACCGGAATTGATAATGGAGTTCGGCCAATATTGCCTACGTCTCTGGGCCCCACCACAATAGCAGACCACTTTTCTGAATGCTCAAAGTATTACAACTAGGATATCCTAATTAAAGGATTTCCACAAATATAGAAAATTAGATGTTGAAGAGGTAATTTCTAAAGCATAAGGTGGTTTTCTTTTATAGAGTTAAGAAAACACACCTATTTACAAATCTTTAGATGTGGGACTAATATTAGGAATAGTAACTTGTCATATTTCTAACAAATCTCCACCTTGGCAAGTTTCTTCAGTTCTCTCAACTTCTAAGTCTTTCATCTTCAATATTGAATAAAGTAGTATTCAGTGGTGCCATCAAATGCGCCATCTGACGCCAACTCAACAATGTAGGATATTGACCAAGTCCAAACAATGATTGAACTTGGTTGCTGTTACCACTTTGGTCAACATGTCTGCGGGATTCTCTGCTATTGGAATCTTCTGAATAAGTAATTCACCTTCTTCAAGAATCTCCCGTATAAAATGATAGCGCACATCAATATGCTTCGTCCTTGCATGATAGACTTGATTCTTTGCTAAGTATATAGCACTTTGACTGTCACAATGCACTGTAATGTGCTTCTAACCAACTCCCAAGTCTTCTAGCAGCCCTTGAAGCCAAATTGCTTCCTTAACAGCCTCTGTAATTGCCATGTATTGGGCCTCTGTTGTAGACAAAGCTACCGTTGACTGTAAGGTAGATTTCCAACTAACTGGTACCTTGGCTAAGGTAAACAAGTAGCCAGTTGTAGATCGTCGTTTATCCATATCACCTGCATAGTCAGAATCACAATATCCAACTACACATTGACTGAGTGATTTGTCCTGCTCAAATACTAATCCAATATCTACGGTGTTTTGCAAATACAGTAGAATCCATTTCACAGCTTGCCAATGACCTTTGCCTGGATCATGCATATATCTGCTCACAACTCCAATTGCTTGTGAAATATCTGGACGTGTGCACACCATTGCATATATCAAGCTACCAACCGCATTAGCATATGGAACTTTCGTCATGTATTCTCGTTCTATATCAGTCTTAAGAGATAACTTATAACTAAGTTTCAAATGAGGAGCAAGTGGGGTACTTACAGGTTTTGCATTTTCATTCATGCCAAAACGTTGTAGCACCTTTTTCAAATACTGTTTCTGAGTCAAACAGAGTTTGCCACTCTTTCTGTCTCTGTTTATCTCCATCCCGAGAATCTTCTTGGCTTCTCCTAAATCTGTCATCTCAAACTCTTTGTTCAATTGAGCTTTTAACTTGTCTATCTCTGTTTGGCTCTTCGATGCAATCAGCATATCATCGACATATAAGAATAGGTAGATGTAGGAACCATCTTGTAGCTTGCGTAAATACGCACAATGATCATATTTGCTTCTTGTGTACTTCTGTCTCATCATAAACTTATCAAATCGTTTGTACCATTGTCTTGGAGATTGCTTCAATCCGTACAACGATTTGTCTAGCTTGCAAACCCAGTTTTCCTTACCAGCAATCTTAAATCCTTTGGGCTGCGTCATATAGATTTCCTTTTCTAAGTCACCGTGTAAGAACGCGGTTTTCACATCTAGTTGAGTTAGCTCCAAATCCATTTGTGTTACCAAGGCCAATAAAACTCTGATTGATGAATGTTTTACCACCGGAGAAAATACGTCGTTATAGTCAATTCCTTCCCTTTGAGCATAACCTTTAGCCACCAATCTTGCCTTGTAGCGAATGTCGTTCTTGTCAGGAAATCCATCTTTCTTTGCAAATACCCATTTACAACCAATTGCTTTCTTCTTCTTAGGTAGTTGTGTCAACTTTCACGTGTAGTTCTTATAAAGAGACTTCATCTCTTCGTTCATGGCATTTCTCCATTTTTCACATTCTGAATTTTGCAGTACCTCGTGATAAGTGGATGGAACATCATCTTCAACATTTGGAAGTGCATAAGCCACCATATCAGCAAATCGAGCAGGCTTTTGAGGTTCTCGTCTTGTCCTCCTAACTGCAATTGGTAGTGTCAGTTCATCTTCTTCTTGGGTAGAAACAACTTCTTCTAACTCTTCTTCTGCTGTTGAGATGTCACTTTCAACTTCTGTTTCTGTTGCTGAGATCATTCTCATATGTTGAAACTCCACCTGCTTTGGTATAGACTCCACCTGTTGTGGAATATCATCGGTATTTTCATCTACTACCTTATTAAGCATAGCAAATTCATCAAAGACAACATCTCTGCTAATGATTGTTTTCTTTGATTCTAGACACCATAAACGGTATCTCTTCACTCCAAAGGCAACTCCCATAAAGAAAGCTTTATTTGCCCTTGGATCTAACTTCGATTCCTTAACATGATAATAAGCAGTAGATCCAAATACACGTAAGAAATTATAATCAGTAGCAGGTTTTCCAGACCATACCTCCATAGGTGTTCTCCCATTTATTGCAGAAGATGGTAGTCGATTGACAATATGTTGGGCATAATTCACAGCTTCAGCCCAAAATTGTCGTCCTAGCCCAGCATTGGACAACATACATCTAACTTTCTCAATCAAAGTTCGATTCATGCGCTCTGACACCCCGTTCTGTTGTGGTGTTTCTCTGACGGTGAAATGCCGAATAATGCCATATTTTTGACAAACTTCTTCGAATGGATCACTTCGATATTCTCCACCGTTGTCTGTTCGGAGAACTTTAATCTTTCTCCCTATTTGGTTCTCAATCTGAGTTTTCTATTTAAGGAAAATTCCTAGCACTTCATTCTTCGTCTTCATAGTGTGCACCCACACTTGTCTGGAAAAGTCATCTACAAATGTGACAAAATAACGTCTGCCACTTAGGGACGTTGTTTTGGAAGGTCCCCATACATCTGAGTGAACACATAGTCCAGAATACCCTTGGTATTATGGATAGCAGTACCAAATTTCACTCTTTTCTGCTTTCCCATAACACAATGCTCACAGAAACCTATCTTGCAAATCTTTGCACCTTTCAACAATCCTTGCTTTGTCAACACCTGTAAAGATTTTTCACTAGCATGTCCCAAACGCATATGCCACAATCTGGTAGCTTGTAAATCCTTATATTTTCCGGAAGTTGCTGTTGCTACTGTTCCAACTTCAGTATTACCTTGATAATAATACAAGTTGTTATTGCTTCTAATGCCCTTTATCATCACAAGTGCGCCATATATGACTTTTAGAATTCCATCTCGCATGTTCACAATGAAGCCTTTAGATTCTAAGGCTCCCAAAGAAATGAGATTCTTCTTCAAATTCGGGACGTACCGAACATCTGACAAAACTCTTGTTGATCTATCATGATTCTTTAGTCGGATTGAACCTATCCCCATTGTCTTACAAGGGCTATCATTGCCCATATAAACAACTACACCATTTAGCTCTTCGAAATTGAAGAACCACTCTCGAACTGGAGACATATGATAGGTGCAACCTGAATCCAAAATCCACTCATCAGAGTGAGATGTTGATGATGAAGCAACTAGTGAAAATTCTCCTTCACTATCGCACTAAGCTACATAAGCATCTGTGTTAATTTTTCCTTTCTTCAATTTTGGACAATCTTTCTTCCAGTGCCCATTTTCATGACAAAAGGCACACTCATCTTTTCCAAGTTTGGACCGTGACTTGGATCTTCCACTCCTTCCTTGCTTCCATTGCTTCTGGCTCTTTGGACGACCTCTACAATCAATGCTTCATCAGCTGTGGTATTTTGATTCTCATTCTTGTTTATCCTTCTCAATTCATAGCTATATAAAGCAGAAGTAACACCTTCGAGAGACACACTTTCCTTGCCATGCAGTAGAGTAGTCTCCAAATGTTCGAACTCATCCGGAAGAGATAACAATAACATCATAGCTAAATCTTCTTCTTTAAAAATTTCACCTAATTCGAACAGGTCTGCTTTTAAACGATTGAAAGTAATGATGTGGTCATTCATAGATGTACCTAGAGTGTATTTGAAACGGAACAATTTTTTCTTCATCAGAAGTTTATTCTGACTAGTCTTTTTCAAGAATTGATTTTCCAACGCCTTCCATAATTTGTATGCCGAAATTTCATTCTTGACTGGATACTTCTGTTCTCTTGACAGACTCGTTCGAATTGTTCCACACGCCAGTCGATTAATCGTCTTCCAATCCTTTTCTTCTATATCATCTGGTTTATCTTCTTCAATGGCGATATCTAGACCTTGCTGAAAGAGAGAGTCTTGCATCTCGCCTTGCCACATGCCGAAATGACCGGTACCGTCAAATATATCCACCGCAACTTTAACACTTGACATTGGAGTCCTCGCCCATAAAGACGGAGATGTTGATGCCACATTAGGTACAACTTGCCTTGAAGTTGTAACCTCTTTTGATGGTATAATTACTGGCTTCATTTCAAACTCAATTTATAATATTCAATACAAATAACAAAGCTTAGGGCGAACCTTCGGCTCTGATACCACTTGTTGGGAAAACAAACATGTATATCTAATGTCTAAGATATACTCTAATAACTAGTACTGTATTTGTGAATAAGTACTATACTAAAATACTATTGGTTATATAATAGATACACCAATTGAGTTCCCAGGAAAGAGAGGAGAGTCACAAACGGACTACTTAAGTTCCAAGTCTTTCCTTAGCCAGAACCAGTTCCCAGGAAAGAGAGGAGAGTTCCCAAGTCTTTCCTTAGCCAGAACCTTACTTGATGTATAATTACTCTACCAATACAGTATAATAGAATAATATGATGCAAATAAACAGTACACTACACAGCGGAATAAAACCCAACTCTCAAGTATTGAATATTATTTAACAATGAAAAAAATTACCAGCAATTTAATAGCTAAAGCAAAATATAAAGGAAAGAACAAACCGGAATTGATAACGGAGTTCGGCCAATATTGCCTACGTCTCCGGGCCCCACCACAATAGCATACCACTTTTTTGAATGCTCAAAGTATTACAACTAGGATATCCTAATTAAAGGATTTCCACAAATATAGAAAATTAGATGTTGAAGAGGTAATTTCTAAAGCATAAAGTGGTTTTCTTTTATAGAGTTAAGAAAACACACCTATTTACAAATCTTTAGATGTGGGACTAATATTAGGAATAGTAACTTGTCATATTTCTAACAAAACAATCATCAGAAAATCCTGCTTCAGCATTTTAGTGGCAAAGATAGACATGAGAAACACAAGTACTTGATGCTCAATGATGAGGATGAAAAATTAGGAACAATCAAATGGAAACTGATAGCTTGGTTTTACTAAATGGAAACTGAATCTGTCATCAGCTAAGGAGGAGATGATATATATTTGTACTCAAGAATTTCACCATCTGGAATCCAGAATTGAATTATAGGTATGATCGAGCTTATATGTATATATATATGTATTTTACATCTTGGAACTGATTGGATATTAAGGTCTTTTGGCTTTTAGATTTGATATTTTGGATGCTTAAGGACTAAGGGACTATATAAGGATGATTTGAAGTATTTGAACAATCTTAATTGCAAGGATATTATAAGAGTGAATAATGTAATATCACTCTTATATCCATACAAAGAAATAGTGCTTATGTAATATTACATTGTTAGGAATGTTTCCTTTGTGTTAAGGAACTAGTTCAACTTTTGAAATATATATCAACATAACTTTTGTTCAGAAGTGATTTGTATGCGATCGCTACTTTGCATGTCTAGTGGATTCATTGTCATATCCTTGCTTTGAAAGGTGATTGGTGCTATGTATGTAAGGTTGCGTGTGAGTGTGAGACTTATTTCATGAAAAATTCTTTCTATTTAATTTCCTTATAATTTTATGAAGAGTCATCATTTGTTTTCTTGTATATTATGTTATTAGGGAAGACACACAAGAAAACTTGACTAGATTTGTTATGAAATTAAGCCAAGAATTTACACACGATCATGGGAATACACATAGAAATGAACAAACCATCTATGAAATTTTGGTTAGCTCATGGACTAAGGTTCATTTGAAGTATTCGAACCTTAACATATACTAGTTGGATTTTTGCGCAAAATGTGCAAACACGCCCAGTAGAATGTATTAATTGAAAAATATTTGTGCAATGTTTTATATAATTCATAGAGATAGGTATTATGTTTTTATATAGAACAAAAATAATAGATATTTAAGTATTGATCAATGTTTATATGATTAGGGACTAAAGGACAATATATATAAGGCTGATTTGTAGAATTAGTTTGAACCTTAAGTGCACGTATATAAGAGTGAGCATTTTTTTTAAAAAAAATCAGATAATATATTTATAAAAGGCCAAAAGACAGTAATACAAAACGCGGCAGGAAACTGTAAGAAACAAAGCCGCCACAAGCAAAACAGAACCACTTACACAGCCACTACAAGGCATATCTCTTATATCTTTGCATGTCTAGTGGATTCATTTTAATATTCACTTTCCTTAATTGATAATGTGATTATGTTCTAATGACTTCTTTAAATCAATGGTTGTAGGTGCTATATATGTAAAGTTGTGTGTGAGTGAAAATTAGTTCATTAAAGAATTCTGTGCATTTCCTTGTAATTTTATGAAGCATCTTCATTTGACTGTCTTGTGAATTATGTTATTAGGGAAGCCACACACGAAAACTTGATTATATTTGTTACGAAAGCCAATGAGCAAAACATCTATGAAATTTTGGTTACTCAAGGACTAAAAGGCTCTTTTTTTTTTGAAAGACCTAAAAGGTTCATTTTGAAGTAGTAAAATATATTAATTTGAAAATTATTTATGTAATGTTTTATATACTTGGTATATAATTAATAGATATATGTGCTAATTATAGAAATACGTGTTTTTATTCAAAATGAAATTAGTAGATATTTAATTATTGTAATTTTTATATATGTAATTGTATATATAATTAATATAAACAAGTATTTTATAATACACACACACACACATATATATATATATATATATATATAATTCATTCCATCTCACATTGTGTTTCAATATTTCATTTAAATATGTCCATAATTTATTTTTAAATAAACAAAATTTCTCTATAAATACAAATAGCTCTCTTAATTTAAGAGATTCAACCCTACTTCCAATTAAAACATTGATCCAAGTAGACATGTTTTCTCACTACAGGAAAATATCACATTTACGGCGGTTCCAAAACTGCCATTTTTACTCCAAAACCGCCGTTTATAATTAAAACGACCATTGTAAATATAATCATCGTTTATACAAAAATGATGGCTTAAGGGCTGCCGATTATACTAAAACGGCGATTTTCATAAACCGTCACAAAAAATGGTAAAAAGTGTTGTATTTAACTATTTTAATGTGGCACTTTTAACGGCGGCTATAGGACCGCCGTATATAGTAAAACTTTTAACGGTGACTGTTGATCCGCCATATATAGTGAAACTTCGGTGGCTATAAGACCGCCGTATATAGTAAATCTTTTCACAGCGGTTGTTGGTCCGCCATATATAGTAAATTTAGTAATGACAGGGACCGCTTTATATAATTATTTTAACGGCGGATATTTGGTTACTTTTTTTGTGTAGGATTTTATTAACGATGGTTCATAGATTGCCGTAAAAGGTCAAACGTTAATTTTTTTGGGTGCATTTATTCATTGTTACAATATAATTTAATCAATACCTATTGAAGAACTAAATTAAATCACCTGCTAAGTAACCTATTTTATGTATTACAAAATTACTATCTAAACAAGAGATCTTCAATATTACAATAACATCCTAGTTCATCCAAAAATAATACCAAACATTACCAGAAAATCATCATATATTAAAACGCCCAATGACATCCTAGTTCATTCAAAAAATACTACCAAACATAACCACAAAATTATCATATATTAAAACGCCCAATAACATCCTAAATGCCCAATGGCATCCTAGTTCATTGATGTACTCATAAAAATCACCTATTGATTTTTATATTATTTAATGAATATATTTTGTTTAAAAATCGGTTATTATGTTATTTAATGAATATTTTTTGTTTAAAAATCGGTTAATTATATTATTTAATAGATATATTTCACATTTCCTTTCTATTTCTTCGTTTGTAAGTTTTTCAGTGTATTTTAGTTCATTTTGGAGATAAGAAGAAGAAGAAGAAATGTTGGAGAAGTAAAAAAAAAAAAAATCCACGTCATCTAATGACATAGCATAATCAGAAGATGACAAATGGCACTTCAAGAAGCCGTGATGTGGCCTAATGAGGACGTGACACGTGGCGCTGTGTGGGGAAATTAGACCAGCAACTGAATTTTTAAAATTTTGTAGTGCGAAATTACCATTTTACCTCTGATTTTTGTAGTTATAAATAGCAAACTTATTTTTATCATCTGAAGGTCAATTTAGCTCCAATCTTCTCCATTTCTTTTGCAATTTCTTTTTTTAATTATTTTCTTCATCTTAGTGTATTTTCCAGAATTTTTAGAATAATATTTCAAGGCTTTTGTAATATTTAGTAGAAAACTTATGTCCGGATAATTTCAATATTTTCGTGGAGTTTATGTTTCAAATTTTATTTCTAATGTTTATAAATTTCATCTTATATTTATTAAATATGCATTGTGAGTAATTTCCTTTTGTTAGTAAGGATATGTGTTAAGTTATTAATAAATGGGATTATGAGATAATGTTTTTTGTATTTTATTTATATTTGGATTTATTTAATTGGACTTATGATTGGTTTACACGCATAGTCTTTATTATTTTTACTTTATGCACTTTAAATATCGCAAATGGAAAGTCGAGCCACCTAATTAGTATAATTTACTTTTATGTCTTTTGTTTTCTTTTTTATGGAAGGTCGAGCCTCCTAATTAGTTTAATTTACTTTTATGTCTTTTATTTTCTTTTTTATGAAAGACCAAGTCTCTTAATTAGTTTAATTTATTTTGATGTCTTTAATTTCTTTTTATGGAAAGCCGAACCTCCATACTTTTAGTTTAATTTATTTAAATGGCCGGTTGAACCGCCTGATTTGTTTAGTTAATCCAATATTTCTTTATATATATATTTATGTATTTATTTAATATACTTATATATATATATATTAATAGAGTATTTATATAATTCCTGTTTTAATTAATATAATTGTGTGAATTAATTGGATTGACAATCTAGTTACTAAATGTGATTATATAACTAGGATTATTAATCTTGTATTAATGATTCAAGTAGCATCTACTAGTTTAATTGAGTTGCAACTCTTAGCTTAATTAAATTAGTAGCGGAATTATATAATTTAAATTGTATATAATTAAACTGATTGTTATGTACAATTTAATGTTGGTGATGCCTTATTTACTTAATGCAATTTGATTCAACATCCTATACACGTTGGTTGGTAGTGGTGTTTAATTAAATTAGAGATTAATCTGTATGAGCTAATCGGGATTAATTTAATTTGTAAGGATATGAATCTGTCTGAGCTGATCGGAATTCTAAAACCAACTCCTTAATAATGTATTTATCTATGATTAATCCCATGAAAAATATAACTTGATACTAGTTCATTGCTAACGTCTTTTTATATTATTTGTATTCCAACATCCTTTTAATTCTGTTTACAAATCTAAAAACTCCAAAAATATTTATTTTAATTATTGTTATTTTCTTGTTTTCAAAATACCAAAACCCCAAAACCTTTTCCGATTAATTGTTTTAATTTAAGAGTTGACAAATCTCTATGGATTCGATCCCTACTTTCCCTATCTACATAGGAATTGTTAGGTTTAAAATTTGAGAGCCGTAAGATAGGCTTCGTCATTCATCCAAAAAATAATAAAACATAACCACAACATTATCATATATTAAAATGCCCAATGACATCCTAGTTCATCCAAAAAATGAACCAAACATAGTTTATCCAAAAAATAATACCAAACATAACAAAAAAATCATCATTGTATTACAATGCTCAATAACATCCTAAAAGCCCAATGACATCCTAGTTCATAAAAAAAAAAAAAAACCAAACATAACAACAAAATCATCATATATTAAAATGCTCAATAACATCCTAAATGCCCAATGATATCCTAGTTCATCCAAAAAATAATAAAATATAACCACAATATCGTCATATATTAAAATGCCCAATGACATCCTAGTTCATCTAAAAAATAAACCAAACATAGTTCATCCTATATTAAAACGGCTAATAAAATCCTTTTAGTTGGTTAGTTAAAACAATAAAATCTAAATTAGCATGAAAAAGAATAAAAATCCTTCATAGCATGTCCTGAAAGAGCAACCATTGGAGTGGAGAAATATGAATCCTTAATCAACATCCTGCGAGCATATACTACTAAAGCTATCCTGCAAAACAGAAGAAAAATAAAAGTCATGAAGTTCATAAAAATATAGCAAATTTGTGTGTGTAGCATATAACAAATATAAATTAATTATATACTCACATTAATGCCCTCATCTCATTTCTTCATTTTTACCCCTGTCCTTATTTACATCAACTTGCATACTTGTTGAACCAATTCCTGGAGAAGTCAATATCCATGTTAGGTTGAATAGGAGCTACAACACCAGGGGTTAATTGTGCAAAGGAAGCCTCCAATTGGCTTTGAACATGCATTTCTTCATTTTCTTGTCTAATTTGTCGCTGCATTTCTTGCATTTCCTCCCTCTCTTTTTGGCTCATGAACTTAATTCTTGCATTTCTTCTTTCTCTTCTTTGATTTGTAGCTGCATTTCTTCTTTTTCATGCAAGAAACGTTGTTCTAACTCCTGATGCATATCATTTACCTTCGCATCAAGGATGATTGTTTGAACTTCCCTCAAAATTGTCATACTTGACCCCTTTCCCAAGCATCTCATACGACCCTTTTTCTCTGGCCCAAATGTAGATGAAAATATTTTATTTTTTGCTTTGTTAGTCTCCTCCTCTTTAGGCAAAGAATAATACTTTTGATTTAATTGAGACTGAAATAAAAAAGAAGCTTCATCAATATCTGAGCACATTAATTTACCCTTGTATATCTGAATGATCAGACTCACATGTAGAGGAAGAAAGATAATAGACACAAAACAATATTCGAGTCATGTCCAATGACAAAGAAGCATCATGATCAACTTAACAATAATGCATTGTATGCATAACAATGAAGATATCGATTTGGAAGCAAGTAATAGACATGATAGAATAAACTTCTTCTCTAGCACCTTTACTCTTGATGTTTTTAGTCTATCCTGTTTCATTCTAAAAGGTAGTATGTGATGCAGATATTATTGTGAAATAAGAATCCTTCATAGTAAATATATAGCTTTAGAAGGAAAGGAAAAGAAAAATCAGAAAGAAACTATTCCTTTCTTGTGTTCCCTGTCCTGTTTTGGATAAGGAACATCTAAGACAAAAGGTTGTCCAAATGTAGTTCACAAGTTACTGTATCTCATATTGCAATAGTTTGATCTATTTTTGATAAACTTTCAAATTCAAACCATGCATTGAAAAGTTATATAACTGTTTTAATGCACTTTTGAACCAAATACCATAAGCAACCTTATATGTGGACCATTAAGGACAATGAAAATAGTATCAACTCCAATGGTAAGGGATAGTGGACTGAGATTAGCCTTTTAGGGGCTTTTTGGTCCAGAAAATTTTTCACAAGCCCCACATTTTCTCCTTGTAATGCAATTATACAAGAAATCATGTGTGGAAACATATTATCTTCACATGTATAGGCATTCTTTAATACACGTCCATATAGATAATTATTTGTACAAAATCAGCAATCCTATGCCAAAGTATATAAGCTCACTCTTTATAACAAATTGAAGCACTAAGTAGACAGACACAATGAAAGGAAAATATAAAAGTTATAAACCTGATCTAAAATATCTTATTTAAGAAATCATGCTACAAAACCATAAAACTCACAAGGATTTCCAAGGTACCTTCGTCAAGCACAAACCCGCCTTTCCTCTTTCTAGTTGCAACAAATACATCCTATTGCATGCAACTGCTACCTTCACTTGATAGCTGAATAAGTAATGCAAATTAATTTTACCAATTTTGAAAAGTAACAAAATAAATCCATCAGCAAATAAGAATTGAAATCTATTAGAGGGAATAATTATTAGTAAGTAGACAAGTTCATTCGTAATAATATCATATTATTTAAAAAATTAATAAGTGATTGAAATAGCCAAACTTTTTCTAAATGATCGTCTGCCTGTGGCATGTGGATGTCGACAAGATCTATTGGCAAAATTTTGGAAGGCTTCTTTCTAAATAATTAAAAAGACATATGTTATTTTCAGTGAAAGACATAAATAATGTTTTCGGAAATTGACGTGTGCATGACAAAAATATTATCATCCTTCATCTAAAATTAGTTGACATTACCTGAACTTGTGGTAATTTTCAATATTCATATATTGTCTTCCACTGTGAAGCATCTACTCTTGTGCCATGCCACATTGGAATTTCATCATTGTCCTTTAACGGAGAATAGTAATCCCTCTTAAGTATGGACTTGAAATCTCTCCACAATTTTGATATCATTTGTAAAACCACGTTTCTTGCTGCCTCTGTGTCTGATAAGAAACAATTTTCCTGCAATAATATAAAATGTATAAAAGTCTTATCTTTTATATTTATGTTGAAAACAGATGAGAATATTCAAATACCTTGACCTCATCCCATAAAGAATCTTTTGTATCCTGAGGTACATCATGCCAATTTACATAAGTAATTGGAATTTTGCTCCCCATTTTAGCCCATTTTAACAATTGATATCAAATTGAGCCTGAAATGAAATAGAAGATTTGTGAAAATATCTCAATTTGAACTAAAGGTATTTGTTAGATTGGCTGAATACAAAAAAAAACAAAAAAAAAACAAATCGTGGTACTTATAGGAGTTTAATAAATTTTATTGGCTTAGTTGGTGGCACATTTAACACTTGCTCTCCCATCTGCTTATTGTGGTAGTTGTCAAGTTAGGCAAACAAAAAATTAATTAGACCTTAATACATTATCTGATGAAGTAGAAAATTATATTCTCCGTACACAACCTTAGAGCATAACATTAGCGAACTCTATATTTTTTAACATTATCTACAAAAAATAAAATATGAAGTCATCAAGTAAAGTATGTAAAACCTTAGCCCCTCTACAATATAAAGAAGCTGATTGTTGCTGGTGGAGAGTTTCCCAAGTGATTTCCAAGAACAGTGGGAGAATAGAACATTTGTGTAAAACAAGTATCACCCTGCCAAGAAAATGCTAGCCTTTGATATTCAGAAATGAGAATATCATTTTTTTTCCTTAGTTTTTGGGGTTGGGGAGGGGGGATTGGAGGCCACCTGTCAATAGCGTTGCATTAGCAATGAGCGGTGACCCCTGCACTCACTTTCAGCCTTTCTTAATACCCGTTCATTCATCTGCAGTATTTAATCAATATGGCATTATCTAGCTTCATCAAATAACTATCTCTTCAGAGAAGTACATTTTCCATATTGCTGAGTAGTAGGAACATGATTGTCGTCTTACTTTGCCATATTGAAACAGAAAATAAATTCTTGCACAATAACATATTTTATCAGCACTTAACTCACATTTGGAATTGTATTACATATCTTGAGAAAATGAAATTCGACATCTCTTTCTCTCTCTCTCTCAGATGTAACCACACATACGAAGATAGAAGTTCTACAAACAAACTTCATTTTCAACTGGTACAACTTTGTGGCAAAAAAGAAACTTGGTCAAATCGCTTCTTACCAAGCAAGAGGTCCTAGGTTCAATTTAGATCCCTTTTTCCACATATTTATTAAAAGAAGCTATCCAAATATCCAATACTAATATGTTTATGTTCATAAGCTTTCCGCCTTTTGTGTTCTTGAAAGCAACCTAGTGAAAAAATAAATAAAGAGTCTCATATAGCCAAATTTAAGAGTACACCCAATAAACAAGAGAATAAATCAATATAGGTCCTCATCTCATCTAATCAACTTATCCAAAAAAGGGTTCCATCTCATATCTGCCAATTGAATATTCACTCGGCCAAACATTTTAGATGAAAAAGAGAACCTAATTTAAACCAACCCTTTTATAATCAATTCTATCATACGAAACTGCCACGCCCTATCAGTTCCAGCAACATGTCAAATGAAACATTTGACCACCCATACAAAGCCTTCGCGTGCAATAATCGTATTAGGAATGACAAGGAAGAGAACTTTGTGGAGCCTGGGTACAATTCAACATTTTCCTCTTCAAAAAACCTATGCATTTTTTTAATGTCATCCGGTACTTCACTTTCATTACATGTATCATTTATGCCGGTAGCATCCCGAACCATACCTTCCATATCATCTAAACTTGCATTAAATTCAGAAGGAGGACTTCCTACGTGAGGTTTTGCTCTAGGTTGAAACTTTTCACCATGACTGTGCCAATTCTTATACCAATGCAAAAACCCCCACATCTACAGTGTTGTCTTATTTCTACTCGTTCCTTATAGAAACCATTCTGAAACTTAGAACAAGGGCAATGTATTTTTACACCCTCAGGTTTATCAGTATAAGCCCATTCAAGAAACCCTTTTAAGCCATCATCAAATTTTTTGCAAAAAAAATCCGATAGGTCGATCCAAGACCTATCTATGTTCATAGTCAATTCACTGTTAAAACGATATTTAGTTAGTTTCTCATGTAAGTATAGAAACTAGTTCACACAATCAATGTTTTATAAATAAGTAGTATATGTAAATAGCAAATAGGAAATTACAAATCCAGTTTCATAGCCTACAGAATAAGAAATGAATGACCAAACATAAATTGAAACCAACATATTCAATCACTTGAATTCACAACAATCCCCTTAATATCTAAGAGCCATTCAATCGCAATGTAATTGCACAACAATCCCCTTAATATCTCAGAGCTATTCAAACACGCAAAATTTTTATTTATATTTTGCAACCATAACACAGTATAAACATCCATAAACACCACATAATATCCAACACTTAATCTAATCATAAAACAAAAAAACACAACAACACACCAGCTACCTTTCAAGGCCTACAGTGGTCACGCAGCCAAAAAGAGCTAAAGAGAAGAGAACTTGAAGCTATGTCACACCTTAAGTTGGTACGCTGAGGGAGTCAAAGGCCCTCCTATATTCTAAAGACCAAGTTCTGAAGAAAGTCAGGACTTTAGCAACGCAGAATCAGTGACGGAGTGCAAAGGCATCAATGAATCCGCATAGCCCAACTCCTTTGACAGCCTAAATCCACCCATGTACAGAGAACTAGTTAACTGAAGGGGTACAATAACCGTAGAAATTTAAGGAATAGGCCATTACCTACAACAAAATACACATTAATGGCACATCTAATACTAAGGTAAACCTGGAAGTGAAGAAGAGATTTTGGCGACGAGAGAGTCGAGGAGCAGCGGAAAGAATGGTTGGTGCCAGACCACCGAGCTTGGAAGGTGCAGAGGCGACGGAAGGTCCACCGAGCTTGGAAGGTCTAGAATTTATGAAGGTCTTGGCAAAGGACCGCTGAGCTAATCTTCCTGCGGTCGCAATGGTCGCAGGAACACTCTGCTTTAGCTCTGAAATTCCACAAATGGGTTCCAAATTTTGGAGATGTGTACGCAAGATGTAAACTAAAATTCAAAAGGGGTGAACTGAAATTTTTGTTGCAGCGATAAGGGCCTGTGTTAGGGATTTATCTGGAGAGTGAAATTTGGGGGGGAAAGCAAAGAGGGAAAGTGAATTTAGGTGAATTGGACTTAGTGAAATTTGGGGGAAAGCTATTGGACGTACGTAGCTAGAGAACACATTTGGGTATATGTTCATTAATTAACTAAAAAATCAATTAAAAGATATAAATCATAAATACAATATTATTTCATGCTAATTATTATTGAATTTTAAAACTGAAATATATAACATTTTTTAAAAAATAAGTATCCATTATAAAATATTTATTTTAAAAATAAATGTAGTTAATATAAAATAAATGAATTTAATACCACTAATATAACTAATATTAACTTCAAAGAATTAACATCAACTCACAAGAAACTAAAATTATTTATTTAGATGTAAATAGTACTTAAAGTGAAATATTTATAAAATCAAAGTGCAATTGGTTATTCATAATTAATTCTATTCTCTTAAAATAATTCACCATTATATAAAATAATTAAATTTTGAAATACAAATACAAATTATAAACAAATAGACCAAGTGTACTCCACTTTATATAATTAACAAACCATTAATTGGTGAATATCAATTTAATATGTTAAAAACCAAAATAAATTGTACTTACAATATACATAACCAAATGTAAAGACTTTAACTAAGTAATTCATACAAATAAAATTACCATATATATACTTATAACAAAAATCATACATGCATTAAGCCTCATATTCATATTATTGATTCTTGTGTGGTAATTTAAATGCTTTACATATATATATATATATATATATATATATAGATCACTTATATTTAACGTAACTAAAAATATTTTGAAATTTATATCGAACCGCGAAACATATATTCAATTAAAATGTGCACATAAATAAATAACATAGAACATTTATGACAGTCAAAGAGCTGTCGTTTATGCACTTGATACGATAGGTTTCCGCACATAAACGACGGTTCCCTATCCGTCGTTTATACACCTAAAACGACGGTCTTTCATTAATATGCGACGGTCCAAACCGTCGTATTACATTTATTAAGGGATTATAATAATTATTTTAACACGGACCGTCGTAAATAATAAGCAAAGTATATACGACGCTTTTGTGGCCGTCGTATGAAATGAAAATACTACTAAAAGTGTCGCATTCAAATTTATTTACAACTAATGGTCATATTGCTATTTGTTACTACGAGCCGTCGTATTAGGATAGTTTTTTACCACGTATCGTCGTATATAGTCTACTAAATACAACCCTTTGGTGTAAATAACATAGTTTTATACGACGGTCTAAAAACCATCGTATATAATAGTTTAAACGATGGACCGTCATTTATGATCATTATTTACGACGGTTCTAGGTCCGTCGTATAAGAGTCTGTCGTTAATATGATGTTTTCCTGTAGTGTAATTAGATTTTACGGCAAAATGTGCGAACACACCCAGTACAATGTATTAATTTGAAAAATATTTATGCAATGTTTTATATAATTCAATTAGTATATAATTAATAGAGATAGGTATTATGATTTTATTCAGGATAAAAATGGTAGATATTTAATTATTGAAATTCTTATGTAACTTTTACACAATTTACATTATTGTGTAATTAATATGAATAAATATTTTCCAATTATATATATATATAATTCTTTCTATCTGAAATGGTGTATCAGTATTTCATTTACATATGTCCTTAATTTATTTTCAATAAACATATTTTTTATATAAATACAAAAAGCTCTCTTAATTTATGATATTCATTCCTAGTTCCATTCAAAAAGAAAAAAAAAAGATTCATTATCCCTACTAACTCATGTGCTTGATTTCTAAATATATTAATAATAAAGATAATTAATATATTATTTAATCTATTTAAATGTTTCACTAAATGAGTAGATTATAGTAAATTATGTTAGAGAACAACTTAGTATTAATACATGTTAGTCAAATTTTCTATGTGAACAACAAACCTATTCTTATCCTCTTTTGCTTCGGAATTAAATAGTTTCTAATGCATAGAATAAAAAATTCATTCAATGTATATGAAATTGTTTCTAATATCTTGTTTCTTTAAGGATTGAATTATTTATTTCATATGAATTTGGATATAAAAACTTAAAGTACTGTTGTAATGAGATGAGCTTCATTAGTATGTAGAAAGCCGTTTTGGCTTTTAGGATTTGATATTTTGGATGCATAACGACTAAGGGAATATATAAGGGTGGTTCCTATGTATTAAGGAAATAGTACAACTTTTCAAATATGAACAGAGATTTGTATGATCATAGCTATACTTTTCTTAATTTGAAATGTGATGAGTTCTAATGGAAACTTTAAATCACTGGATGTAGGTGCTAAATATGTTACGTTGTTTGTGAGTGTGAGAATTATTTCATTAAAAAATTATTTGTATTTCCTTGTAATTTTATGAAGCATCCTTATTTTACTGTCTTGTGAATTATGTTATTAGGGAAGACACACAACAAAACTTGGTTAGATTTATTATACGAAAGCCAAGAATTTGCACATGTAATTATTGGAATATATACATCAATGAGCAAAACATCTATGTAATCATGGGACTAAAAGGTTTTTTTTTTTTTTTAAGGGCCTAAAATGCTCATTTGAAGTAGTAAAGTATACTAATTTGAAAATTATTTTTGTAATGTTTGATATGATTCACTTGTATATAATTAATATAGATAGGTATTTATAAATATATAAACAAGTGTTTTTATTCAAAATGAAAATAGTATATACTTAATTATTGAAATTTTTATGTATTTTTTTACTCAATTTACATTATTGTATAATTAATATGAACAAGTATTTTCTAATATATATATATGTACTCTTTCCATCCGAAATTGTGTTTCAATATTTCATTTAAATATGTCTATAATTTATTTTTAATAAGTATAATTCTCTATAAATGCAAATAGTTTTCTTCAATATATCTTTCATCTCTTTCTTCAGTATGCTAAAACAGGATAGGCAAGAATTCTTATATACCCTTCACTCTGATAGTAGAGAAAAGAACAAATTTAACAGTTAGATAATTACCTAAAATTTGCAAATTTCTGATACAAGAAAAGACCAAATCACTTGAACGGAAACAATGGATGGACGAGCTAATTAAGTAAAGTTATACCCAAGAATTCATGGATCATCTTCGCCTCGAGAGAACTGAAAGAAGCAAGCAAACCATCACGTACTTTCTTATATGCTAAGTGTTTTATTAATCAAAGAAATTATAATCCAACTTTTTCAGTACCCATAATTCTTTCCAGAACCTTAACAAGTTAGAACATATAACAGCTTTGCAGACACCAGGCAACAACTTTTCTGTAAGAATTACATTGAGCCATTCAGGGGCAAGATATCCAGGAATACATGTAACCCTCAGAGATATTATTAATCAGTTGGCTACGTCAAGAACAATCTTCGTAGGTTTTCAATCAAGAGAAAGCTTTTGATTCCCGTGATAGATTTATCTAAACAATCCATTACTTAAAGAAAGGTTTCAGTAAGTAAGATCACAAGGTTGCTGGGCTTTGTTGATTGCGCAGAGACACAAACAAGAATTGAGGTATGTGTGTGTGTGTATGCATATCTATATATATGTATATTCAAGAGCCAATTTATTTCCTAATTCTCAACAAGAATAGCACTTCAAGAAAACAGCATATATCATTATAATATCTTTTGCGCATACCTGGAATAGGCTTACATGAGGGGTAGGAACTAAAAAAATAACATAAAGACTAATCACTTTCATCTACCTAGGTCCAGATAAAATTGAAGGCAACAATGGGCTGGCAAAATCAACAACTTCCCGGGCTTCACTAGCACCTGCCATTGTGCTAATCACTGATGAATTCATGAAGTCAAAATCCAAGTTGGCGTCAAAACCCTCCAAGAACTTAACCACCAAAGACATTGAAGGTCTTCTGCTGTAATCACTCTGCAAACAGAATGCAGCAACTTTCATCATCCCCATGGCTTCTTCTCTGTTTATCTGCATATCCTCACAGTTTCTGTCAACCAACTCATGAAGTTGTTGTTCTTCTTCTTTTCTCTTAAACAGAGTAATCAAGTGCCTGTCATCCTCATTCTCAGACCAATCCAAATTCTTCCGTCCACATATTATCTCCAAGACCACAATGCCAAAGCTATAAACATCCACCTTTTCTGTGATAACTGAGCTCAACCATTCAGGGGCCAAATAGCCAGGGGTGCCTCTCATCCTTGTAAGCACTCTGCTTTGGTCCTTTTCGATTAGCTTTGACAATCCAAAATCAGAAACTTTCGCATTGAAATGCTGATCTAATAAGATGTTTTGGGGTTTGATATCGAAGTGAATTATTTTCTGATTGCAATCTTCATGGAGATAAGCTAATCCCTTTGCAATGTCCAAGATGATTTTCTTCCTTATATGCCACTGAAGAGGAAGCTCTTTCTTTCCACCAAAAATCCAAGCATCCAGAGACCCATTTGCCATGTATTCATAAACTAGGAGCCTATGTGATTTTTCAGCACAAAATCCTATAAGTTTTACCAAATTAACATGATGAATACTTCCTATAGTCTGTACTTCTGCCAAGAATGAGTCCTTCACTTCAGCAAAACCATCCAGACACTTGACAGCTATGATGGTGTCATTGCCCACTGTCCCTGCATATACAGAACCAAATCCTCCTTGCCCAAGTTTTCTACTGAAATTTTCGGTTATGGATTTCAATTCCTCGTACGAGTATCGAGCGGGCATCCCTGGTAGGTGATCCATTATATCCCCATCAATTTCCTTGTGACCAATGAATCTTTCCTTGAAAAACAGAAGGAAACATAGAATTATAAAAAGCACAACCATGAATGCTCCAATAGAAGATACCATTATGGCTGTGGTAGGCCTTTGTTTCTTGACAGAAGAATGTTCCACCTTAACAAATACCGAGGAATCTCCATAAAATCCCTTTTTTTCTTCATTGTTGATGATAGAGAAGACCTCATTCAGTAAGGAGCATCCTCCTCTTGAGGCACTGCCCTTACGATATACGAAAAGAGCTGCTTTGCATGAACAATTACTTAGACACATCCTTTTGCATTCCTCCACTTGTGTTCTACCACCATATAGGCTTGAGTTTAGTGTGAAGTAATATGTATTCCTAAGCTCTAGAAGGGTATGATATCTGGAATTACCACAAGAAATAGGAATGGAAAGTGAACATCCAAGATCAGGCTGCCGATAGTTTATGGACCTAAAAATGCTTGCTTGATCACTAGTTGTTTCAGGACAACCACATTGACCATTGGAACAGAGACCATACTTTCCACAAACCATCGGATATGCACAGTTACCACGATCAGTTGTCAAAAGATCGGCAACTATGATCCAGTTTACTCCATCCCACTCATAGACCTTTAAATGCCCATCAGGCTCAAACCTCATGAATTGAGCTGCTGATGCAAAAGGGATTTCCATTCCATTAAAGCTTCCATTGGAAAACCTGACAAAAGAACCCAAGTAAAAGCCCCCAGAAGAATAATATTTTTGAGGTGGATTGGAGTTCACAAAAGCGGACAAGCCATCATCACCACCGACAGAAAGTATAAACAAACCTTGACTCCAATTTGATGAAGACATACTTGCTATAAGTTTCTGTCCATGAACCAATTCCTGCCCGATTAATAATGAGTCTGTAGGATAATCGAAGGATTGCCAAATGGTGTCATTGTTTCTTCCAAACAACACGAGGTTTCCCGTTGCTGTCAATTTTAAGCCATAAACAGGCTTTCCTCTTGTGTTGCTGGACCAAACCAAGGTGCCTTCAGAATTGGCCAAAACCAAATCTCCATCTGGCTGAAGTTGCAGTGTGGCATTGGTGTCAACTGGATTGTCCCTGTTAGCAGACCACACTAATTGTGGAGACTGGAGGAAAAGTTCGGGTTTAAGGTTATATTGGGATATAAGCACTCCAAATAAGCATCCAGAACCACCGAAGCTGCAGTAAAAGCCACAGACGAACATTCCTCTGTCACTTCCACTTAGGAGGATGGGGGACGCTTTGGCCAAATTAGAGCTATTGATAATATCTGTGGGTTTGTTAATCCAAGAAGTGGAAACATAGGCAATTGAGTCATTTAGAATTTTAGCACTTAAAATCTCTGGGGAAAATATAAGCAAACTAATCAGGAGAACAATGGCATAGCATACCCTTTGCTCTTGTGACATCTTTTGCTTGGCTCAGAGAGTTCAAAATTTGGATGAAGGCTGAAGCTGGAACAAAAATTGAAGACTAGGTACAGGCATTCTTGGTCCAAGAACAACAGCATTGCTGACTCATCCCGTGGAGTGCCTTTGAATTTGTCCTGCATATTCATTTAACAGCTAGACATGACTTTTTGTATTTACTTTGACTTGACCCTAAAATATGGAGGGATAGAGACTTTCTTTACTTTGACTTTCTGTTTTACAATATTATGGATTATAAGGAAGAAGGGAGTTGTAATGTAAATTAATTGATGAAAAAGAATGTATATAATTGGCCGATTTAACAGTGCCAAATTTCACCATATTCAGCACTAACCAACCAATATTGGAACATTATCTTCTCATTGCGCCATTGCTGTACTCCATTCCATATATTGACTTTATTGCCCTTCGGCCACTGACAGCAACACTGAACTTTGGAGTTTTACAGCCGCCACCACCACCACCACCATTGAAGCTTGTCTAATCACTAAACTTTTCCCCTTTTCACCTTTGGCACGTCCAGAATTTAACCCAATGGAGTAGTTTCTCAACAAAAGATTCTAAGCCACCACCACTTCATTCAGCAAAGTAGAAGTAGAACAAAAGCGTACGTCAGTCTTGGGAAACTTTGACTAAAGGTTCTGACCAATTCTTGTATTCAAGTAAAAATGAATATTCATTTTATATTGAAAGAATATTATAATAAAAATATTTATTATATATCACAAAAAATTAAGTTGCATCTTTCTTTATGGTTTACCATGAACTTTTATTTTGTCCCAAATTACTAACTAATTACTTTTATTAAAAAATTAAGAGATAAAAAACATTTAATATTATGTGTTCCTTCTTTTAAAAAATTCTTATATAATATCTTATCATTTAGACTTCTCAGTACATTATATTAACTTAATAAAGAAAAATTGGAATGCATGGATCGATAAGAGTATGTATAAATGACAATTTATATTGTGAAAGTTCTCAACCTTTTTTCAAAGTACTAACATATTGACGAATATGCCATTGCACTTTCAAATTAAATATTAAACTTAATCAATTTATGCATTTAATGCAAGTAAGGGTCGAAACCAGTTAAACTTGCAAATTCTTTAATTAAGTAAACTAATGAGGGTTTTGGAAGAAAATATTTGATTTTTATCTAAAATATTAAAGTTTTAAATAAATAAATCTCAAAACAACTAGAAATCAATTGATAGAAAAATCGTTAACTAGGACTTCAACCCTAAACTTATAATTCTCCTTAGCTGCAAATCTTGATTCTTGTAAAATTAGATTAATCCCTGAGAAGTACAACAAATCAACCATAAACTTAATTAAACTAAATTATCGAATCATTCTTAATAAAATAGCCAATCAAGTTCTTAAGCACAAGGATAGCATCAACACAAATCACGCAAAATTAACGGTTAATTAAAATCATGCAATTTGCTTCGAACAACTCTCTATCAATTAACTAAAATACCGGTTTAGATTAATTAATATTTATTACTATTATTATCGAAAACCGATTTTGCATAACCCTAGTTGATGAATCGTGCAAAACAATTAAGATAACCAATAATAATGAAAATCACACAATTGATCGAATTAAAATAATAATTGTTCGAATACTCAAATAGATAGATAAATCTCTGAAAAAATTGAATTTTTAATTGCATAACATAATCTTATAATCCCAAATATATTTAATCTAATACATGTCCTTGCCAACGGAATAAAACTACTCACAATTCATAACAATAAACATCACAGAAAGATTAAGAAAGGAAGAGAAACTCATTAATCAAAAAGTTGAGTTCTTGAGATGCTCCCTTCCTTGATCTTCAACAATGCCAAATTAATGTTTCTAGATTGCTTGGAATATCTAAAATTAAGCTAATCAACCCTATATATAGTTACTAAAGGTCCTAAGATTAATTATATAAGAGTCCTAATTAGAAACTACTTAAAAATATCCCAAAAATTCAATTCAAAGAGTGAACGCTCATAACTAGAGTAATGGACTCTAGAAGCATAAAAAAGGTCCAAGTGGACGCGTGGAAGGTCCACACTTCTGAAAATGGATGCATGAGTCGAAGGAGACGTGCCCACTTTCATTATCTCATGTGCGTCCACTTCTTCTTTTACACATCCACTTCTCATTTCTTGCAAAACAACATTCTTCAAGTTTCCAACTTTTCCCCATTCCTTCTAAACATCTTCTAAAACCTTCAAAATATCTACAAACAAAGATAAAAGTGTAAATAACCATTTTAAGCAGATGAACACATAATTAGCCAACTTTTAACTCAACAAATAACAAATTAAACAAGCTAGTCATTGTGTAATAGAAAACTTCAAGAACCTGACATGGCTTTCCAGACCTCTAAACTCTGATGCATCATAGAAGGGTTCATGTAAATCACAGCAGTCTAGACAAAACTGATAGTAATACAAGACTCACAACAGTATCCCCATTTTGGGCAACAGTTGCAATAATTCTTGCCATAGGAGGGCATGTGAAGTTATAATCCAGGTTGCTTTCAACTTCCACGGAACCCTCCAAGACCTTAATCACATTTGACATTGAAGGCCTTTTTGTGAAATCACTCTGCAGGCACCATATGGAAACCTTCATAATCTTTACAACTTCATGTCCTTGAAACTACATATCTTGTATCAGAAGATTTAGTAAATGCATTTCTTCTTCAAGTTGGGACCTATCCAAATTCTTACTCCCACACAGGATTTTTAGATCCATGACACCAAAGCTGTAAACATCTACTTTCTCTGTAATGATTGAGCTCAACCATTTTGGGCCATGTACCCTAGTGTTCCTCTCATTGTTGTCACTACTTGGCTTTGATATTTGCCAATTAATTTTGACAAATCAAAATCTAAGACTTTTGCATCAAAATTCTCATCTAAAAGAATCTGATCTCAAGAATGTTTCCAGAACCATGACACCAAAGCTGTAGACATCTACTTTCTCTATAGTGACTGAGCTCAACTATTCTGGGGCCTTGTACCCTAGTGTTCCTCTCATTGTCATCACTACTTGTACACTAGTGTTCCTCTCTTTGTCAATTAATTTTGACAAACCAAAATCTAAGACTTTTGCATCAGAATTTTCATCTAAAAGAATGTTTTGGGGTTTGATATCCAAATGAACTATCTTTTGTCTGCATTCTTCATGGAGATAAGCCAACCCCTTTGCAACATCCAAGATGATTTTCTTTCTCTTTAGCTATCCAAGTGCATTCTCTCCACTCCTATGGAAAATCTATTTGTCCAAGGATCCATTACACATGTATTTATAAACTAGGAGTCAGTAGGACTTTTCAGCATAAAAACTAATCAAAGTTACCAAATTTACATGATGAATGCTTCATATGGTTTCAACTTCAGCTAAGAATGACATTTTCACTAAGCCTAACCCATCAAGACGCTTCACAGCTACTCTTTCACCATTCTTTAAAATGTCCTCATCAACTGATTTAGATCCTCATTCACCTATTTTATTTCTAAAGCTATTTGTCACAGTTCTCATGCCTTCATATGAAAATCTTGAGATCATTCATGGAACATGATCCAAGTAAACGTCTTCAATTTTCTCAATTTTCATAGTCAGCAGTCATAGTTGATTATAACTGTTGATAATGAGTCAGCAGTCATAGTCGACTGTGAGTCAATAGTCAGAGTCGATTATAAGTCAACCATCATAGTTGAGTATGAATAAAAAATCATAGTATGATGGCTAACTCATACTCGAGAATCATAGTCGACTATGAGTCAGTAATCACAGTCGTCTATCAACAACCATCATAGTCAATTATTAATTAGCAATCATAGTCGAATATGATTTACGTTGAATCCTAAGATTGTAAGCCAAAATAAATTGAATATAATACGTCAGCGTATAATAAAAATGTCATTTGCAAATGTCGCCTAAATTTTCACATATCACAATGTTTCAATGTACAAATGTTGTATTATCTAGCCTTATCGAGAAATAATGTCAAATGTTGACTGCATATGTCGCCTCCAATTCATATTTATTATGACATTTCCTCTAAGCATATAAAAAAGTTAGCATTTAATGTGTTTATGCCAACACATGATGCAAATGTCGGCCTTAAATGTCACCAAAATTTCACATATCCCGACGCTTGACAAATGTTGTACAAATGTCGTTGTATCCAATTTTTATCATGATTGAACGTCAAACGTTTTCAATAAATGTCGCCTAAAATAATGTTCTATTACGACATCTTATACACGCTCAGTTATTAGGATTTTTCGATGAAATTTATCGTTAATCTTTGAGCTCATCGGAATTTTCCTAATTTTAAAGGACAAGAATTGTAGAGCTCATTTAGATTTTAAAACCAACTACTCAATATATTTTAATCTATGATTTATCCCATGAATATAGAAATTGGAAATAGTATTTTTCCACAACTTTCTACTAACTTAGTTTCTTTTTATTTTCTTAATTTAGTTAGAATTTTATTTGTTTTTTTTAATTTTAATTTATTTTGTTAAGAATAGCTTTTAAACCAAAAACTCTCAAAACTCTACTAATAAATCTTATTTGTTAGGTTAAGTTAGAAATTTAATTTGATAGAATGTGACGACAATCGCTTTATCAAATCTGCTAAATTTTCTATGAAATATATAAAATTTGTTTTTTGCGTGTGTGCGTGTGTCTGTATTTATATGAATGCACATAAATAGTTGATGAATTAGAGGTGGAATTAGAGTTATTTGTTGAAAAGTGGTAAAAATAAAAAGTTTGAATCATTATTAAAGGAAGATTGGTGAGTTTAGCTCCAACATTTTTACGTTTGATAACTTATGTCTTTATCGTTATTTTTTCTGTTTTTAGGTAACCATTCTTTTTATGTTTGGTGACTTTGGTTCCCATAATTTTTTTTTCCTCTTTTTAGATCACCAACCTTTTTTCGATTTACACAATAAATCCTTCAAATTGAATTTTTGCCAAAACCTTGTTAGTTCATCTTGTCTAATCTAAGTTGGAGATTTCACTAGGGGTAAAAGTGTAATTAAGGACTATTTTTTGATGGATTTGGTCTCTAAGCTTTTAATATTTAGTGGATTTGGTCCCCAACCTTTTTATGTTTAGTGGATTTGGTCCCTAATTTGTTTTTCATTTTTTTATCCTAACTCTTTTATTTTCGGTGACTTTGGTCTCAATATATCATTTTTTTTTAAATAGTGACTTGATCCTCGAAAGTTTTCCTTTTAAATCATTTTGATCCTTATTTTAGAGTTTTTTTTTCTCAAGACCTGTTTTAGAGGAGAAAAATCTTGGAGAGAAAAATTGGTAACTAAAAACAAAATACAAGTCATGAATGAAATTAAATCCAACAACGGTTGACGAAGCCTATCGTGCGGCTCTCAAATTTAAACCTAACAATTCCTATGTAGATAGGGAAAGTAGGGATCGAATCCACAGAGATTTGTCAACTCTTAAATTAAAATCATTAATCGGAAAGGGTTTTGGGGGGTTTTTGGTATTTTGAGAATAGAATTAAAAAGGAATTTGGAATATAAATGATATAAAAAAAAACGTTTGCAATGAATTAGTATCAAGTTATATTTTTAATGGGATTAATCATAGATCAAGACATTATTAAGTAATTGGTTTTAGAATCCCGATCAGCTCAGACAGATTAATCTCTAATTTAATTAAACACCACTACCAAGCAGCGTGCATAGGATGTTCAATCAAATTGCATTAAGTAAATAAGGCATCACCAACATTAAATTGTATATAACAATCAGCTTAATTATATACAATTTAAATTATATAATTCCACTACTAATTTAATTAAGCCAAGAGCTGCAACTCAATTAAATTAGTAGATGCCACTTGAATCATTAATACAAGATTAATAATCCTAACTATATAATCACGTTTATTAATTGGATTGTCAATCCAATTAATTCACATAATTATATTAATTAAAACAGGAATTACATAAATACTTAATTAATATATAAATATAAGTATATTAAATAAATATACAAATATATATATATATATATATATATATATATAAAGAAAGATTGGATTTATATTAACTAAACAAATTAGGCGGTTCAACCGGCCATTTAAATAAATTAAACTAAAAGTATGGAGGCTCGGCCTTCCATAAAAAAGAAAATAAAAGACATAAAAGTAAATTAAACTAATAGGTGGCTCGGCCATCCATTTGCGATATTTAAAGTGCATAAAACAAAATAAATAAAGACTAGGCGGGTAAACCGACCATAAGTCCAGTTAAATAAATCCAAATAGAAATTAAGTACAAAGAAAATTATCTCATAATCCCATTTATTAATAACTTAACACATATCCTTACTAACAAAAGGAAATTACTCACAATCCATATTTAATAAATATAAGATGAAATTTATAAACATTAGAACGAAAATTTGAAAGAAATACTCCCCGAAAATATTGAAATTATCCGGACAGAATTTCTTTATTAACTTTTACAAAAAGACTTGAAAAACTAATCTAAAAATTCTAGAAATTATATTAATATGAAGATAATAATAAAAGAAAGAGATTACAAAAGAAATGAAGAAGATTGGAGCTAAATTGGTGTCCCAAATGAGAAATGAAGCTAGCATATTTATAGGGAAATTTCTAGGGGTAAAATGGTCATTTTGACCTCCGGGTACTGTAGCAGGGTGACTTGTTGACTTTGACCAGCCGACGGACACTGTTCATGACGTAAGCAGTGACGTCATCATCGACGGTGGTACTATTCACCGGAGTTACTGTTCATTTTTTTTTTTTCTTCTTCATCTTCATCTTAATTTCTTCTTCTTCTTTTTATCTCCAAAATGTACTAGAATACACTGAAAAACTTATAACACAAAGAAATAGAAAGGAAATGTGAAATATATCCATTAAATGACACAATTAACCGATTTTTAAACAAAATATAGTCATTAAGTAGTATAAAAATCAGTTAATTTATGTGTACATCAACGGTAGATCCATTTTCATCTAGGATTCAATATTAAGACAACAAAATGCACTCCTATGAAATTTGTAGTTGCTTTCACTTGTGGGGAAAAAATGATATGAAATTATACTTTAATTTTCTTTACAGTTGCATAACCAATGACACTGGTTGCATTTTGTTTTTTTTTTAATTTACCAAATTTTCATAACAAGATTTCTCAAAAATAGGTTTTGAGAAAAAAATTTCAAAATAAGGACCAAAATTATTAAAAAGAAAAATTTTGAGGATCAAAATAACTAATTTTTTAAAAAAAACAAAAAAAATACTAGGAAACAAAGTCACCAAAAATAAAATGGTTGGAGATAAAAACAATTGAAAAAAAGATTAGGGACCAAGTCCATCAAACATAAAATGGTTAGGGACCAAACCCACCAAACAATAATCCTTGAGATTACTTTTTTACTCTTAATGATATCTCCAACTTAGATCACACAAGATGAACAAATTTGACAAAAATTCAATATAAAAATTTATTGTCTAAATCGAAAAAACGTTAGTGACTTAAAAATTAAAAAGGACGATAATCTAAAAAGTGAATAAAATAATAGATCTAAAATACAAAATGTAAAAACTTTAAGGAGCCAAACTTACCTATCTTCCTTAATAAAATCTAATTTTCTAATTCAAATTTTAAATAATTTTTTACATAAAGGTTGTTATCTTTGAACTAAGGCAATCGGTAGATCAACTCCATATTTCAATTTTGACATAACTTGAACTATTTCATGGCAATTTTGAAACGGTAAATCCATTTTCATCTAAGATTCAATATTAAGACAACAAAATGCACTCCTATAAAATCTATAGTTGCTTTCGCTTGTGGGGAAAAAAGGATATGAAATTATACATTAATTTTCTTTACAGTTGGATAACCAATGACACTAGTTGCATTTTTTTTTTGAATTTACCAATTTTTCCTACCAAGATTTCTCTAAAATAGGTTTTGAGAAAAAATTTCAAAATAGGGACCAAAATGATTGAAAAGATATTTTGAGGATCAGAGTAACTAATTTTTAAAAAAAAAATAAAAAAATATTGCGAAACAAATTCCCCAAAAATAAAATGGTTGGGGATAAAAAAAAGAAAAAAAGATTAGGGGCTGAAAAATCTAAGAGGGGGGTGAATTAGGTTTTTATCAGATTTTTCAACCTAATTCAATAATACACTCTTTGACAACAAATATCAAACACTTGGTGTGTTAATTGTGTGAGTAAAAATGTGTTCAAATAAAATGCAGAAAGTAGAACAATTAACACAAAGATTTATAATCATTCGGTTTATCCAACAAAACCTAATCCACTACCTTGAGTTACCTACTCAAGGATTTTACTAAATCCATTCACTAATCAAATAAATGAGATTACAAAAGAGGCTCACCCAATTCACCTTAGGGTTTTACAAATAACCTCTCAACCAATCAAGACTCACTCAACCCTTGAGTTTTACTACACAACCTTGATTATACAATAACCTCACAACTCTCCTTAGTGAATCCTCACAATACAATTCAATTCAAAACCCTAAAAGCTTCCTCACAACTCAAATTGATTTAATTCATCTTGCATGACAATAATCCAAAAATCATCACTAAAAGCTTCATCAATGTTCCTAGGTTCTATATGAGACAATAATGCAAAATTATCAACAAAGTTTATAAAGTGTCTTCTTGTTCTTACCCCTTTATTTGGATCACCAGTGATTTGATTTTTTTGGATGGTTATGGACAAATTTTCATTCCTTTGGAAGATCAAACTTTGTTTCTTCTTCAAGTGAAATAGATTCTTGATTGTCAAAGACTTCTTCATTCTCATCCTTAGATGTTGAAGGATCTTCATTTGATTGAACAACATCTTTATTCATTGACTCCATAGATAGTTCTTGAATATCACCTTCATTCTCATCTCTTGGCAAATAGATGTTAGATTCATAAAAAACAACATGAATGACTTCTTCAATGATCATAGTTATCTTATTATACATACGATAAGCTTTTCTTATTGAAGAATAGCCAAGAAATATACCTTCGTCGGATTTCTTATCAAATTTACCAAGATTGTCTTTGACATTTAAAATAAAGCATTTACAACCAAAAACCTTGAAGTAAGAAATAGAAGGAGTTTTGTCAAATATGAGTTCATAGGGGGTTTTCTTCACAAAAGGTTTAAGAAGCACTCTATTCACAATATAACAAGAAATATTTACAGCTTCAGTCCAAAAATACTTTGGCAAATTATTTTCACATAACATGGAACGAGCCATTTCCTGTAAAGTACGATTTTTTCTCTCAACAACACTATTTTGTTGAGGAGTTTTTGCAACAGAAAAATTGTGAGAAATCCCATTCTCATCACATAATTTAGTAAAACTACTATTGAAAAATTCTCTACCATTGTCACTTCTAATGGAGATAAGTTTGCATCCAATGGTGTTTTGTACTTGTTTAAAAAAGCTTGACAAAAGCTCCAAAAGCTTCATCTTTGCTCAACAAGAATAATACCCAAGTAAATCTAGAAAAGTCATCAACTATCACATATGCATATAATTTGCCACTAAGACTCATTGTTCTCATAGGACCAAATAAATCCATATGTACAAGTTCAAGAGGTTTTGAAGTAGAAACCATTTTCTTTGGTTTAAAGGAACTCTTAACTTGTTTACCATATTGACATGCATCACAAATACGATCTTTTTCAAAATGAATGGCAAGCAATCCTCTAACATATTCATATTTTGATAGGTTATGCAAAGTATCCATGCTAACATGTCCTAATCTACGATGCCAAAGATATGCATTATATTCTTTCAAAGCAAGACATTTAACATCTAGTTCAACTAAATCATCAAAGTAAAGATCATGCATATTTCCATTTCTATTTCCAACAAAAACGATTTTGTTAGAGCAATCATCAAGAATTAAGCATGAATCCTTCTTGAAAATAACCTTATAGCCATTATCACATAATTGACTAATACTAAGCAAATTATATTTGAGATTATCAATAAGAAGAACGTTTTTAATAAAAGGAGAGGTACTTTTACCAACATTGCCAATGTCAATGATTTTCCCTTTCTTTTTGTCACCAAAAGTCACAAACCCTTCATCATTTGGTTTAACATCATTAAGTATGGATGCATTTCCAGTCATGTGTCTTGAGCATCCATTATCAAGAAACCATTTGTTCTCCTTTGTTTTCAATTGAAGACAAACCTACACCAAAGATGATAATAAGCCTTTTGGTACCCAAATTCTCTTGGGTCCATTGAGGTTAGTTCTTTTAACTACCCATGTGCTTTTAGCACCATTCTCAATCTTTTTCTTCACATAACATCTAGTCACCTTATGACCATTTTTACCACAATAGGTACAACATATTTTTGAAGAAGTTGAGACATGTGAATGATATGTATGAGATACTCTCTTATGTGCATGTGACATATTTTCATGTGAGTGTGATAAGCTCTTATGTGTGTGCGAGGCATCATTATAGTTATCATCAAAACCAAGACCTTTCTTATCATGAGTGAGTCTTTGCATACCAAGTAATTTGTTCAAATTGTCCCTACCACATGTAAGTTTTTTTCAAACTAGCACTTAAATCATTCATTCTAACTTTCTTGGCATCATAATCACTCATCATATCACTCAACTTCTTGTTTCTAGAAACAAGATCAACATTAGCATTTTTCAAGGAATTTCACCCTATCATTTAAACCAAGAATATTCTCATCAAGACAGATTTTTGTGGAAATCAACATGGCATTTTCATCTATGAGTCTAGTATTTTCCAAAGATAGCTTCTCTACTTGACATTTCAAGACTTTGTTTTTCTTGACAATCTTTTTCATTTCTTGATAGAGGTTGGAAATAAATTCATCTTTATCAAATATATCACATACATCATTATCACTTTCACTATCAACTAAAGTAGAAGTTTTTTATGTATTTACCTCATCTTCAATAGCCATGAAACAAACACTTGCATGTTCAGTTTGTTCTTCATCTTCACTCCCTTCTTGATCCCAAGTGCAAGCAAGTCCTTCTTTGTTTTTGGGCTTGTACTTCTTTTCTTTCTCTCTTAATTTTGGGCAGTCCGCCTTGAAATGATTTGGATTTCCACATTCATAGCATTGCTTTAAGTTGGTATTTGTGGATGTGAATGGCTTCTTTTTGAATTTGTTGAAGTGTCCCTTTTTTAACATTTTCTTGAAGTTCTTCATGACAAGAGCTATCTCCTCATCATCCATTTCTTCCTCATCACTAGAAGATTCATTTTCGTTGTTCTCTTTGGCTTTGAGAGCAATCCCTCTTTTCCCTTTGTCTTCTACTTCTTGATCATTTAACCACTTCATCCTTATTTCATGAGTGAGAAGTGATCCAATAAGCTCTTCCACTGGTTTCTTCTTCAAGTCATGAGTTTCTAGCATAGCAGTAGTTTTGCCTTCCCAAGCCTTTGGTAGAGTATTGAGTATCTTCATGTTTTGTTCTCCCTTGTAAGCATACCAAGTTGTCTCCTTTACTTGGTTTGTACCTTCATGAGTCACTTCAAGTAGTCTTCACATTTCATGTGCGGATTCACAACACCTTACCCTGTTATACTCATTCATATCATGTGCACAAGTAAGAGTGTTCATAGCAAGAAAATTTACGGTCATTTTCTTTTTATCTTCATTATCAAATTCCTTAGATATTTTGACAATCTTGATACCATCAATAACTTTAAAAGGAACATAAGGACCATTTTCCACTATATTCCATAATTCATAGTTCAGAGAAGATATATAGATTCTAACTCTATTTTTTCCAGAAATTATAATTTGTACCATTCAACAAAGGAGGTCTAGTAGTAGAGTAACCTTCTACCATCATAGTGTTGTCTAGATGTGCCATAGAATCTTTGCTTCTAGGTGGTTAAACCTTTTTCAACAAGAAGACCTGCTCTGATACCAATTGAAAAACCTAAGAGGGGAGGTGAATTAGGTTTTTATCAGATTTTTCAAACTAATTCAATAATACACCTCTTTGACAACAAATATCAAACACTTGGTGTGCTAGTTGTATGAGTAAAAATGTGTTCAAATAAAATGCAAAAAGTAGATCAATGAACACAAAGATTTATAGTGGTTCGGTTTATCCAACAAAACCTAATCCACTACCTTGAGTTACCTACTCAAGGATTTTACCAAATCCCTTCACTAATCAAATAAATGAGATTAAAAAAGAGGCTCACCCAATTCACCTTAGGGTTTTACAAATAACCTCTCAACCAATCAAGACTCACTCAACCCTTGAGTTTTACTACATAACCTTGATTATACAATAATCTCACAACTCTCCTTAGTGAATCCTCACAATTCAATTCAATTCAAGGTTCACCCAAAGGATTTACAAACAAACCTTGAATACAAAACAACCTACACAAGGCTCACCCTAATACTTAGGTTTTATGCTACTTGCAACTTTGATACAATTACAATCAATAATAAGAGATAGAGAGTTTGATAGAAATCACCTTAATATGAAGATATATCAATTTGAAGCATAAATACCTTCTTGAGTAACCAATGATTTAGTAAAGACCCTTCTAGGATGATTTTCACAATGTAAATGTTATGAAAGGGTTTCAAAATGATTTCAAGATGTTCTATCAAGAGTAAGAATCAGGTTTTTGCTTAAAAATTCGTTCCAATGAGTTTTTTAAATAATTGGGTATTTATATGTATGCTCCAACGGTCATAAAAATGGCTGTTTAAATCCCACTCAGGAGAAGTGTGGTCGATCGCATATCAGACGGGTCGTCCGCACCATCATCCGCAAGTGTTCCAGAGAGCTCTGGACATTCTGCGGACAATGAGCTGAGTAGTTCGATCGACTGCATTATTCTGTGGTCGACCACATATGCAGTGAGGTCGACCACACATGCATTCAAACTATGCAATACAATATTCCAATCAACTCTAAGAGTTGTGAAATATATTTTATAGAATTTTAAGTATATGCACGTATTTTGAAAATCATTTCAAATACGCAACTCATGTTTTATCTTTACGAAGTGCATTTTGAAAAACATTTCACTTTTATTGAGCAACCTATAGAAATTATTACTCATAAAGATAGATCTAGAGATATCTAAGGATATAAAAAAAACATAACACTACACCTCTAGATCCTATCTATTCCAGAAACCGCTTATCTTCAACGCTTGATAACATTCGATTTTTCTTGAAGACTTGAAACTTCAATCTTGCATGAATTAGACATATGAATCCTAAAAGACCAGCACTTATACAAATAAGACATTAGTCCTCATCAATATTTGTCATTAATCAAAATTAAGACATTAAAAGCTTTAAGGCTTTCAGGGACCAACTCCATTAAATATAAAATGGTTAAGGACCAAATCCACCAAAAATAATCCTTGAGATTACTTTTTTACTCTTAATGAAATCTCCAACTTAGACTAGACAAGATGAACAAATTTGACAAAAATGCAATCTAAAAAATTTATTGTATAAATCAAAAAAACGTTAGTGACTTAAAAATTAAAAAGGACGATATTCTAAAAAGTGAATAAAATAATAGATCTAAATTACAAAATGTAAAAACTTTAAGAGCCAAACTTACCCATCTTCCTTAATAAAAACTAATTTTCTAATTCGAATTTTAAATAATTTTTTACATAAAGGTCATTATCTTCGAACTAAGGCAATCGGTAGATCGACTCCATATTTCAATTTTGACCTAACTTGAACTATTTCATGGCAATTTTGAAATGGTAAATCTATTTTCATCTAGGATTCAATATTAAGACAACAAAATGCACTCCTATGAAATCTGTAGTTGCTTTCACTTGTAGGGAAAAAAGGATATGAAATTATACTTTAATTTTCTTTACAGTTGGATATTCTATGACACTGGTTGCATTTTTTTTTTTTGAATTTAATAAGTTTTCCTAACAAGATTTCTCTAAAATAGGTTTTGAGAAAAAATTTCAAAATAAGGACCAAAATGATTAAAAAGAAAAATTTTGAGGATCAAAGTAACTAATTTTTTTAAAAAAACAAAAAAAAATATTAGGAAACAAAGTCACCAAAAATAAAATGGTTGGGTATAAAAAAAATGAAAACAAGATTAGGGACCAAGTCCATCAAATATAAAATGGTTAGGAACCAAATCCACCGCTAATCATCCTTGAGATTACTTTTTTACTCTTAGCGAAATTTTTAACTTATACCAGATAATATGAACAAATTTGACAAAAATTCAATCTAAAAAATTTATTATATAAATCGAAAAAAAGGTTAGTGACTTAAAAATTAAAAAGGACGATAATCTAAAAAGTGAATAAAATAATAGATCTAAATTACAAAATGTAAGAAGTTTAAAGAGCCAAACTTACACATCTTCCTTAATAAAAACTAATTTTCTAATTCAAATTTTAAATTATTTTTTACATAAACTTCGTTGTCTTCAATGTATGGGGCAGACCGCAAACGGTAGATCGACTCCATATTTCAATTTTGACCTAACTTGAACTATTTCATGGCAATTTTGATCATCGATACCTGCTCCAGCATCTAGTCATATATACTTAATCTTTTAAACATAATATTAAAAGGACTCGTACATTCTCATATCCATTGTTTTACTTGTCACAAAATAGAGATTTTTATCATTTTACTTATTATCTTAATATTTTTCCATTTCCCCTTGGACGAATTAGGGGCATAATGGTTAAGAAATTTATTTGCTGTGTTAGTCAATTTTACCAATTCAACAGAAGTTTAAACTTCTAAAAATCAACACAAAAATATTACCACTTCCTACAATCCTCCAACTGAAACGTTCTCTAAAACAAAAAAAAAAAAATTGTTCATTTCTTTCGTTAAAAAAGGAATAACTGCACATGAACATGACAGTTCATAGCATTTCTACAACACAGTAGGAATTCATTTTCTCCATCTCCGTCCTAATGATTTCTATATAAACACCAAAAAATAACCACAAAAGATGGTGATTAATCACAACACAGAATTAAGCCACCATTTGATGCTCAGTTGATCGGAACACAGTGATCTTGAATTCTCTGCAGCCTTGCCCGATCAGTTCAAATGCACAAACATCACCCACCTTCAAGCTGTTGCCCTGCACAAACTTTTTAAAATCACTAGTAATTGTTGCTATTGCTGCTCTTGCTGTTCTTCCATAATAAATCTTGAGAATCACAGGCCACTTTTTAATACTTCCAGAGGCATGAAGCATGAACTTGCACTCCTTTATCATAGAGAGATGTTCCTTCATAAAATTGCACGGTATGTTCTGCGGAAACAACACAAAGAATCAGGTTATCTTTAAGATCTACATGAATGAACAATAAAAGCAGCTGAAACCAAGGAAAATTGATATCTTAATCACCAGATTAAATTTACAAGACAAGTGTGAAGGTAGCATGAAAGATACAAAGAAGGGACTTGAAGATCTAAAAGCTTTTGCTTCTTGATAGGATTTAAATTTATCTTTATCAATCTCCGCTGCCCCATGAGTTCCCACAAAACTCTGAGCTTCTGTAGAGACAAAAGTTAGAATAATTATAATTGAAATGATAAAATTTTGCTAATATATAAATCATAAATGTAGTAAAACAGAAGTTTCTAAAACCATTTTCACAGTCTTCACACTTTTAGAGTGGGTAATTTGTTCCGTCAGTCTCTGAGAGGATCTTGTCTTTGGCCTCACCCTCGAGTTGCAATCTGAGGTACGAGTATGACCAATGACTTCTACAGAAACATCATCCTCAATATCTTCTACTCTTGCTCTCTTTCCCTTTGAAGATTGACTTGTTTGATAGCTTTCTTCTTCTTCAATTGATCTAATTAGTAAGTATAGGAATCTGTGTGAGATGATGGAGATTCTAAAATCAACTACTTAATAAGTTCTTTATCAATGGTTTATCCCATTAAATAAATAATTTGATATAAGTTCCTTACTAACGTCTTTTATTAATTTCTTATCCTTTGTATAATTAATTATTTTAAAAAATATATATATAAAAACAAATATATTTCTTTTAAGTTTGTGTTAATTTAGTTTTGTCTTTATATAATTTTAAAACTCCCCCAAAATTTAATATTTGATTAATAAATTTAAATTTAAGAATTTTTACAAATATTTGTGGATACAATCATTATTTGTCCTATCTATATTGGAGTATTAAAGGTTAAATTTGATAGTCACATGACAAGCTCGTCAAATTTTTGGCGCCGTTGACGGGGATTTGTTTTTAAATTCTATATTTGAATTTGTTAATCAATTTTTATTTGCAGGTTTTTTTATAATGGTGAAAAATATAAAAAAATAATAATAAGTTCATTATTGTATGCGTCTTCGAAGTGGTAAGTTAATTGGATATCAAACAAAGGATCAAGAATTCAATCAACAAAGTTCGAATCTGGAAGAAGTTAAAGAAGAAGACCAATTTGATACGGAAATTATACCGGGTGATATTCTTCGAACTCTTCTTTTAAATATGGTTGTTAATCAAATATCATTAAAAGAATTTATTGTTCCTACTTTAGATGAGCAACCTTTATGCATTATATTTCCTCAAGCTGATGCAAATTTTAAAATGCATACTGGTTTTATACAATTTTTGCCTACTTTTAATGGTTTACCTGGAGAAAATCCATTAAAGCATATTAAGGAATTTCATGTTATATGTACTAATTTGAAACAAGAAGCAACAGGTGATGAAGTAATTAAATTACGTACATTTCCTTTTAGTTTACAAAATAGTGCAAAAGATTGGTTATATGATTTGCCTTCTGATTCTATTAGAGATTGGACTGCTATGCAACATACTTTTCTTGCTAAATATTATCCTGCATCTAGAACTGCTACTGTTCGTAAGGATATTTGTGGTATTAGCCAACAAAATGGTGAGTCATTATATGAATATTGGGAAAGATTTAAAAGATTGTGTTCTAGTTGTCCCGATCATCAAATACCTAATCAATTTTTAATACAATATTTTTATGAGGGCATGTTACCATATAATAGAATGACAATTGATGCCGCTAGTGGTAGTGCTTTGGTTGATAAAACTCCCGAAGCCGCTAGAGATTTAATTGCAAATATGACTGCTAATACTCAATCTTTTAATACACGAAATGATTCCATAAGGAAGGTTAATGAAATAGAAACATCTTCATCATCATCTTCTTCATTACAAATTGAACAAAGATTGGATCAATTGACAAATTTAGTTGGACAATTAGTAGGAAAAAGAATTAATGCACAAGTCAAAACATGTGGTATTTGTTTAGGCATTGATCATCCTACAGATACTTGCCCTGCAATTTTTCAAGAAGAACAAGTCAATGTCGTAGGTAATTTTAAAAATCAGCCTCAAAGAAGATATAATTCTTATTCCAATACATATAACGAAGGGTGGAGAAATCATCCTAACTTTAGATGGAATAATCAAGGGGCTAGGCCACCTATCAACCCACCAGGTTTTGTTCCTAACCAACATCCACATCCAATTCCCCCTTCTCCGCATAATCAACAAACAGGTATGTCTTTGGAAGATACGGTTAAATCACTTACTTTTAGTTCTATTTGTTTCCAAAAAAATACCAAATCTAGTATTCAAAATTTAGAAAACCAAGTAGGACAGTTGGCTTCTGAAATTGGTCAAATTAAAACTCAACTTTTTAATAAATTACCTTCTCAACCACTAAATCCTAGAGAAAATGCCAGTACTATATTTCTTAGAAGTGGTAAAGAATTAGAAGAACCAAAAAGACCAGAGGAGAAGAAAGAAAATGAGAGTGGATCTGATCCAAATCCTAGTTCAATAAATTCCGAAAATAAACCTCAAATAGGAGAATCTTCTTTTGTGCCCAAAATAAATCCACCATTTCATAATAGCTTGGCTAAAAATAAGAAAGATGAAGAAAAAGATGTCCTAGAAGTATTTAAAAAAGTAGAAGTTAATATTCCTCTTTTAGATACTATTAGACAAATTCCTCGTTATGCTATGTTCTTAAAAGAATTATGTACTAATAAAAAGAAACTTAGGGGTAATGAGAGAATTAGTGTGGGGGAATGTGTCTCTACTGTACTCCAAAAGAAACTTCCTCCTAAACAAAAAGATCCAGGTATGTTTGCAATTCCTTGTACTATTGGTGACAAAGTTGTCTCAAGATGCATGCTTGACTTAGGTGCTTCAATAAATGTTATGCCCTTCTCAATCTATAATTCTTTAAATTTGGGACCATTAAAGCCTACCAAAATTGTTATTCAGTTAGCTGACAGGTCTGTGGCCTATTTCGAAGGAGTTATAGAAGATGTTTTGGTGTTTCCTGCAGACTTCTATATTTTAAAAATAGAAGATTGTCAAAATTTTTCTTCTTATACACCTATTTTATTAGGAAAACCATTCTTAAAAACTGCTAGAACTAAAATTGATGTAAATGAAGTTATTTTATCCATGGAATTTGATGGTGAAATTATTTCATTTAATATATTTGATACTATGAAGTATCCTTTTGATGATTGTTCTACAGTTTCATTTATTGATATATTTGATTTGAGTTATACTGAAATGATGCAATCAATTATGAACTTAAGTATTGATGAAAATATTATTGATACTTTATCTGTTAAATGTGATTATGAACTTAAAAAAGCTATAAAAGAATTATCTGTATGTTCTGAAGTTGATTAAAAAAATTGCATTACCTAGTTCTCACGATAAAATGATGCCATATGTTATTGTCCTCCATCTCTTGAGCTTAAACATTTACCGTCTAATATTAAATATGCATATTTAGGTGAAAGTGAAACATTACCTGTTATTATTGCTAATAATCTTTCATCTTCTCAAGAAAAGAGACTAGTTTCTATGCTCAGAGATAATAAAACAGCCATTGGTTGGACATTAGCTGACATTAAAGGAATTAGTCCATCTACATGCATGCATAGGATACTATTAGAAGATTGTTCTAAACCAACAAGGGAATCACAAAGAAGATTGAATCCTCCTATGATGGAAGTGGTTAAATCTGAAATATTAAAATTATTTGATGCTGGTGTCATTTATCCTATCACAGATTCACATTGGGTAAGTCATGTACATGTTATACCAAAGAAATTTGGAATAACTATTGTTGAAAATCAAAAAGGTGAAAAAGTTCCTACTAGAATGCAAAATGGTTGGAGAGTTTGTATAGACTATAGAAAATTAAATGCATCAACTAGAAAGACCATTTTCCCCTTCCATTCATGGATCAAATGTTGGAACGACTAGCTGGTCATTCTCATTATTATTTTCTTGATGGTTATTCTGGTTATTTTCAAATTGCAATTGCTCTCGAAAACCAAGAAAAGACAACATTTATATGTCCATTTAGAACATATGCATATAGAATAATGTCTTTTGGTCTTTGTAATGCACCTGGAACTTTTCAACGATGTATGATATCTATTTTCTCTGATTTTGTTACAAATATTATTGAAATTTTTATGGATGATTTCACTGTTTATGGAAACTCATTTGATTCGTGTTTGGAAATTTTGGAACTTGTACTTAAAAGATGTGTTGATTCTAATCTTGTTCTTAATTATGAAAAATGTCATTTTATGGTAGAACAAGGAATTGTTTTAGGGCATGTTGTTTCTGCAAAATGACTTGCTGTTGATAAGGCTAAAGTAGATGAGATAAAATCTATTTCTTATTCTTCTACGGTAAGAAATGTAAGATCATTTTTAGGTCATGCTGGATTTTATAGAAGGTTTATTAAAGACTTCTCAAAATTGCTCAACCTTTATGTAAGTTGTTACAAAAAGATCATCCATTTAATTTTGATGAAGGTTGTAAACAAGCTTTTAATTTATTAAAAGAGAAGTTAATTTCTTCACCTATTATACAACCTCCTAATTGGAATTATCCATTTGAAATTATGTGTGATGCAAGTGATAAAGCAGTTGGAGCTGTTCTAGGCCAAAAAATAGATAAAGTTCCTCATGTGATATATTATGCCTCTAAAATACTTGATGATGTTTAGCATAATTATACCACAACTGAAAAAAAAACTTTATTCTATTATTTTTGCTTTAGTAAAATTTAGATCTTATTTATTGGGAACTAAAGTAATTATTTATTCTGATCATGCAGCCCTTAAATAAGTCTTTTTCAGTAATTATTTGAGACTTTTTCCAGGGAAATTAAAGTCAAGGTGGATTGGTCCATTTGAAGTTATTAATGTCTTCAATCACGGTGCAGTTGAGATAAAAGTCTTCAAACAGGTAAAGTTTTTAAAGTGAATGAACATCTTTTGAAACCATTTCAGGAAGGATTTGACAGGAAAATTATTGAGACCGTTGATTTTGAAAATCCACCACCAGAGAATAATTGAGATCTGTGTTCGTCGAGTCTGAGACGTTAAACAAGGGCGCTGTGTGGGAGGCAACCCATTGTTTTTTTATTGCTTTATTTTCAACTTTTTCAATTGATTGATTACTTTTGAACTTTAGTTTAAAATCAAATTGCAAAGATTACGGAGTACGCATTTTATGATTGCAATATTGGGGATTAAATAGTGAATAAATTGAGCTTTTAAAAGGCTTTGTTTATCACTGAAGAAAATCACCAAGTTTTCTGCTATTTCAAGCTCCGAGAGCATTTCAAGTTTGCCAGGTAATTTTTCTTTTTATATTTTGTTTTCTTCTCTTCATCTCTTCTTCTTTCTAAACATGGAAGAATCACTACTTAAGTTGAGAAAATATTATCCTTCGCTTCCTAAAAATGAATTGAAAAAAATTTATTATACAAGATTGGAGCGATTAGGGTTTCTAATGTCTAATGACATACCTAAAGACATTAGTTGGCTAATTGAGGCTAAAATCCGATTAAGTGGAGATCATTCTTCTGCTATTACCAAACATTTACCTGGGATGGGTAGAAGTAGTTTTGCAGAAAAGAGAAGAGGTAAGAGAATGGGAGTGTGCTATAAGTGTGTTAGATGGAGTTGTGATATTAGTTGTCTTGAGAATCTGACGTTAAAAGACCCTGTTTGCCAATTTATAAGAATATTGGATGGGAAGCAAATCATCGACTCATAGAAGGCGTTTAACCCGTTACTGGACGTAAAACCAGAGGAAGATGTGAGCCACAATCACAACTACTTGTGTATATTATTTCTTTCTGAATTTTATTTTCTATTTTCATGTTTTCTTTTGTGTAGTTGAATCATTTTTGTAGCTGTTATAATGGAAGGTGCCTCATCAACTGTTCCACCAGCAAAAATATTTAAAACAATTTGTCTTCTTGATGGTACAACCATTGGGAACAAAGACTTTTATTTCAATGCCGCACTTGAATTGAGAAAAATGCTAGCTCGTCGGAAGATAAATTTAATTTATGGTTGAGGTAATATCGGTTTGATTGGAATAGTAGCTCAGACAGCACATTTAGACAATTCTCGTACGGTAGGTATTATTCCAACCCCTCTTAAACAATTATATGGCAAAACATATGGATCTGAGATAGAAGTAAATTCAATTTATGATCGCATTTCTATCATGTTGTCAAAATTTGATGCATTCATTGTTTTACCAGGAGGTTATGATATGATGGAACAATTTTTCAATTTACTTTTTTGGATAAACATGAATTTATATAATAAACCTATCGGTCTATTTAATGTTAATAATTTCTTTGACTTTTTATTAGCATTTCTGGATAAAGTTATTGAACATAAATTTCTATCTCAGATTTCAAGAGGACGTCTTATTTCAACAACTACTTTGGAGGAATTAATGCATAAATTAGAAAATTTTGTTCCTACTGTGGATCCAGATGTACCTCTTATCGACTGGCCAACTTCTAGTAACAAACGCAAAAGAGATTCTGATATTGATTTGAATTTGAAATTGTAAGTTTTTTTTTTTTCCGATAATTATCAATTTTCCTTAATTAATACTTTATTATGTCTTTCCTATGCTCTTAATGCTTTTAAAAATGAGTAAACGATGGTAGAATAAGGAGCAATGTGTCTCCTGAAATACATCATTATATTTTCTATTTGTGAATCCTTTTATTTTCTTTTTGGTAATTTTGTTTTGTGTGTTTTTACATTGAGGACAATATAATTTTCCAGTGTGGGGGATGAATCATTGTTCTTAATATTTTGTAAATATATTATTTTAATATTATGTAATTTTGTATTAAAATTTTCAATTCTTTTACGATTATACTTTTTCTGTTTAAATTGTTTTTGAAAATTCACAAGAATATTTTTTCAATTTGACTAAAATGTTCTTAGATGACTTTATGTGGCTAAATCTTTTTATTATGAAACTCGAATCTTAAAAACATTAGTATTTTGACTAATCAATCTAAATACTCTAGAACTTATCTTTCCACCTTTTTTTAAACAAATATAATTATTTTGGTTGATTTGGGGATGATATAAGGCCTTTTTTGTGCGATTGAGTCTTTCTAAATTTACCAATACTCAAAATATATCTCTTGGTCCTATTTTGAGCCTAATGTACAAATGGTGTATTACCATTTAATTTTCTTTGTTATTAGCCTCATTTATTACTTTTCTACCTAAATAAATACACGAAAATGTATTTATATGATTTATGTTGTCATGAGAAGTTGTAAAAGGATTATGAGATATTGTAAACAAAAAAAAAATGATGAATAGAATTCATGGCTATTACATTTTAAAGAAGATGATTTGTTTTGAAAGTTTTATTCTTATATCAAACTCTTGATAAATTTTGTATATATCTTTACCTTTCGTTTGTAGCCAATTTCCAAGCTTTATATTACAAGCTATAAAGTCCTATTTGACTCAAATTGATCAAATTCTAATCAATAAATGGAAGGAATGTGGATTTTCAAGCCTATGGATGTATTAAGAAATTAGAGTGTATTTTGATTACACAGAAATTTCTATTATTATCCTTTCATAATACTAATGTCATTTTCCTAAAAATAAAATTTCATTATCATGGGTTTCATGTTTTTAAAGTCACATTTTGTTAAATTTGAACATATATGTTAAGTTGTTAATAATATTCTAACACAAGTGCACATTGTTTTGTAAAATAGGAAAGGGTTATTGTAAAAGTAGTTTGAAATAATTTTAATACTTTATTATTATATTTTCATATTATGAAGTTATTTTTATTGTTTATTTTATGTGTTTTTGTTTGAAGGCAAACAAAGGTTTAATGTGGGGGAATTTGATTAAACAAAAAAATAGATGTATTTTTATGTAATTTTATTATGTTATTTTATGATTATTTTACATTTCCTACTAATATTTTTTTGATTGTAGTGTTTTTAGATATTTATTGTGTTTTTGGAAGAAAAAAAATTGCTACAGTGATGACATGTGCCAGTGCCACGTGTACAAGGGGAGCTACGACACGTGAAACTCGACTTTCACAGATGCGAGGAAACGAATGGCGAGGACACGTGTCATGCGTAGAGGATAGCGACGTGGTTGAATCTGGACGCATCTCGCCTTTGGCAATGGCGAGAGACGTGCCATCACGCGCAAAACGGATGGTGATCCGTGTGTTAAATTTCGGACCAATCATATGGCGACACGTGGCATAGACGGTGGCTGAAGAAGGGCGCAATCAATCAGATGGCGACACGTGGCGGCTGATGCAACTTTCTTCACTTCACGCGTTTTGCCCCAACTTTCTAGAAACTCCACTTTGTCCCCCACTACTTTTATTTTTGTCATATTTTATTTATTTTTATTCCAAATTTGCCCCTATAAATTTCTATAAATTGGGAACGAAATTTACTATATTTGTACAACCTTCTACAACCAAAAAATCTGCCAAATTATCTTACCAATATTTGTAATAGATCTTAGGTATTTTTAGGAATTTTTAGAGTTTATTTTGGAAGGTTTTTGGATGAGATTTCAAGAATACCGAGGAACTACTACCGGGAGAAATCTAAGGAAAGTTATCCTTCTTATTCTTGATTTCAATTCTTAAAATTATTCATTTGAGTCATGTATTGTGAGTAGTTTATTTACCGTTAGCAAGGACATGTATTAAAGTTATTAATTAATGAGATTTTGAGATAATTACAGTTGCATAGAACACTGGAGTTTATTTTGGACTAAGACTAAATTAATTTAACAATGGTCGGTTTTACCGTTTTAACTTCTAACTTTTAACTTTTACTTTTCAGTTATTTAATTTTTGTATTTACCTTTTGTTATTTATTTTCTGTCATTTATTTTATTGTACTATTGGTGAGTAAAATCACCAAATTTACTTTTTGTACTTTAAATTCCGTAAATGTGGAGAGTAATATTTTAATCTTTTATTCTTTTGTACTTTTTATTGTGGGAGTTAAAATCTCTCTATTTTTACTTTTTATGGCTTGTAAAACCGCCAAATTTATGTTTTCTTTAATATTTATAGTTTTGTAAATATATAATTGTGTAACAATTTTCTTTTATTTTGCAGGTTTAATTGTCTAAATTTGTTTAATTATTTTAGTCATATTATTTAATAATTTGAGTATTTATATAATTTTAGTTGTTATTATTAAATAATCATGTTTAATTAATTAAAAATTCTTTTTAAGTGCATGATTAATAAGCTATGATTATTAATCTTTGATTGATAATCATAGTGGCATATGTTAGTTTAATTAAGTTGCAACTCTTGGCTTAATTAATTTAACATGGAATTATATGATTTAAATTATGTTTAATTGAAGCTCATTATTATATATAATTTAATGTTCGTGATGCCTTATAAACTTAATGTAATTTAATTAAATATTCTATTCACGCTGGTTGGTAGTGATATTTAATTGAATTAAAGATTAATCTATCTGAGATGATCGGAATTAATCTAATTAGTAAGGATAGGAATCTGTCTGAGATGATGGAGATTCTAAAATCAACTACTTAATAAGTTCTTTATCAATGATTTATCCCATTAAATAAATAATTTGATATAAGTTCCTTGCTAACATCTTTTATTAATTTCTTTTCATTAAAAATCCTTTGTATAATTAATTATTTAAAAATATATATATATATAAACAAATATATTTCATTTAAGTTTGTGTTAATTTAGTTTTGTCTTTATATAATTTTAAAACTCCCCCCAAAATTTAATATTTGATTAATAAATTTAAATTTAAGAATTTTTACAAATCTGCGTGGATACGATCATTATTTGTCCTATATATATAGGAGTATTAAATGTTAAATTTGATACTCACACGACAGGCTTGTCAATCATCACCATTTAACTTTGTACCCACAAATGAACTGCTGCTCCTTTCACCGTTAGCCTTGGATGGACACTCAATTTCTAAGGCTGTTGGATCAAATATTAGAACATGGAATTGTGAATTTCCCTTGTATCGGAATACCAAGAAATGGAACATTTTGACAGAGTAGAACTCCGCAAATTCTAGCCACCCTTTCCGCAGAAAAGATCCATTTCCATAGTGAATGATTTCAACGAGCCAAGATTGCCCATTTGGTACCTCCAGCAACACAGTCTCCTCCAAATCACCTCTGTATTTCTTCATAAACGCATCTGGAATTTTCTGAGAAGGTATCCCAATGATATATAGAAAATCAAGTGCTAGGGATAAAGAAAGGCACAATGTATAATAAGCACTTCAGAAAGAAGTACTTACCAAACCTTGATCAACGGGATTTGTAACCACTTTGATAAAATGTCAAACTTCAACTGGAGTTTTTGAGGGGTTTGAGCATGATGATCCTACCCATTTTCGTTCAGTTTCCATCCGCCTGTACTCTATCTCAAGAGAGAGAGATTAGAGAAGACGGAGACGTTGTGAATATAATTTTTTTTCCATCTCGAGGGCGTTGAAGATGCAATTATAAATTTACAAAGGGTTCAGCTTAGAGGAGTGGTTTCCATGTTGGGAATTGAATATGCGTTTCATTTCAATTGAGTAATCAATGTAGTACTCGAGGGGAGTCATTTCCGGGGAAACCAAACTCAATCTTACTAGTAATAGATACTCCGGCATTTGTGTTGATGCAGGCTTTTCCCCTTTGGACTATTCGCAATTCTTGGAAGAATGGAAATGGATTGGCATAGTGCACTCAATGGGAGTATATATCGAAAAATGTACCAGCATGGGACATTTGATTCTATATCTAGTAATAGTACCATTTTGTTTATCTTTTATGTTTATATATTGTTTATATATATATTTATAATGGAAGATTTAATCCCAATGTATTTAATTTTGACATAATTAGTCTATATTTATTGTTTTTTGAACTGTTAAATACTTAACATTTTTTACATTGATGTCATTAGTCATTTTTTACCTAATTGAGTAAAAAATGTTTTTCCATTTTTTGGTCAATGTACCAAATTGATGGTCATAGTTAACGTTGAGTAAAAAACGTTAAGTATTTAAGGAACTAATGACGTCAATGTAAATGATGTCATTTCTAGTCCTTTCTGTGAAAGTCGAATTTTCCCACTTATCCATAAGGGGTATTATGGGTAATTCATTTCCCTCCCAATTTGACTAGAAATGTTTTTCCACAACTCTCCTTCTCAGTTTTTCCCCAATTTCATTCTCCATCCCTCTCTTATCATCGAACCCAGTAGGAGGAGTACGATTGGAATAATGACCTGAAGTCAGCAAGTTTTCAATTCACTAAGTGTACAAACTGAACTTCTTCATTGTTTTTCCTTAGTGATTGATAGGTATTATGTGCAAGAAAAATGGGAAGTTGCGAAATGTGGTTGGGTTCAAATAAAAATGCCGGTGATGGGGCCGCTGAAGAGAGAGGCGAAGTAAACTTTGGCGTTCAAGGCCATCTGACGCAGTGCTTAATAATGCAAAGTTTACAACTTACTTCCAGTAGGCCATGAACGAACCCCTATCAGTGTTATTATTATTATTTTTAAAAAAATCTTGCATCTATAAGTGTTATGAATGAAATTATCTTGTACAAAATGTAGAGCTATCTAAAGTACAATTCCAAAAGAGAAAAGAAATGACTTTGCATATATGGATCCCCTTTACTTTAGGTTATTAGGCTATATGTTACTGATGACAATGAAAAGGTCTTGAAGTGGTTTAAGAATAGGGGAATTTTTGTAAGAAAATACTCTATTGTTCCATTTGTTATGTGGTATGTGACAATCTTAAGTGCACTACCATATGTGTGAGCTCATCTATGTTTGACTTCAGTCCATTCATAACAGGGGTTATTGTCAACTTCTCATTCTCTATCATATTGGTTCTACAGATATTCATGCACAGTATTGTTAGATTATCTACAATCAGCTAATCATAACCTAGAATCCGAAACAAGAGAGTAAGATATATTGTAATGCTAATATGTGTGTGTTTCAAAATGTGGAAAGCTAAGCAACCAAGAGTGGGACATATTCAAATGTGTAAAGATTGTGGTCAATTTGGATATAACAAAAGAAAATGTCCTAATCCAAAGAGTGACAAGAAAGGCAAGGAGTAGGTTGAGGTGGACCATTCTCATTCAGGAGCACCGAAGGGAAACAAATATGGGAAATGCAAATCTTTTGGGCACAACTAAAGATCTTGAAATTAGCCAATAGATAAAGAGCAATCAGGCCAACCCAACTCTTCTGGTATATATAATGTTGAATAAAATTTCTCTCTTTTTTCATATGTTCCTTAACATCTCTTTATTATTTTACTGCAGTCTAACTATTATTCAATAAGGAGTTCATGATGCACCTATGCAAGGAACATCAGACGTGTTCTACTTTACTCCATTTTGATGGCCGCTTAAATGAAATTGTTGTGGCTATATTTTTTATGATGCATATGTATATTTTTGGATACTAACATGGACAAAGTTGGGTGTTTCTGTAATTTGGATGTTCATTGTTTTGTTGAATCAGTTATATACTTTTGGATAACTGATTATATTCAAATGATGATCTTTTGTCCATTTTCACTTTGGATTATTGTTCATTTTGTCCATTTTCACTTTGGAAGAATGGTTTTTTTGTAGTAGATGTCATGTTTCATAATAACATTCCATTTAACCAAAATACACAACATTACATTTAATTTAATAGCAATCCATTTTGAACATGATTGCAATTATATAGAGGAGTATATGATACATAATTAAATTAGGGCCCATGCATGGTACAAAAAAGTGGTTTGAATCCTAATAATTCAGCAAATACCAAATATTACAACTGAAACATGGAATGTCAATGATCAACCATATTACCAGTACAACCAACCATACATCAACACAAAATACAATTCCTAATTTTCTTGAACCATATCATCAGTACAATCATGGAGGATAACCAAATTGCATCCCACATCATTTTTACTTTATTCCGGAGAGTGGCTTATTCACATTCCATCTTGCTAATCTTCTTCAACAAACCATTGATCACTACCTTAGACTTTGCACCAGTAGGGGGATCAACCCATTCAAAAAAACCACAATTTCCAATAGCTTTCTAAAAGATAAATGATTTTTTTAAAAAAAAAACCTACAAACACAGATTACCATTTTCTTCTTCAAATGACAACTGAGAGAGAAAAACAAAGCTTTCAAAACTATTTTGGCATGAAGCATAGCTACTTTTGCAGGATTCAGCTTAGTCCAAGAAGTCCACACAAGTGCCACATTTTCACAATAGCACAACAATGAAGAGCCACAATCGAGCTTCTACCTTCTTCACTTCATTGCCCACTTGAATCTTGATAAAATTCTTCATTTGCGCTCTGCATTCTGCTGGTCCTTCTTGATTCCATATGGAGCAAAAATGGTTTGATTTGTGAAGGTTTGGAAAAGATGATTGTGAAGGAGAAGAGTTTCAGATATTATCATGAGAACAAAAGTGATTTTTTTTTTGGGGGAAAACGAATTACCCATAATACCCCCAATTCATGGGTAAGTGGGAAAATTCAACTTCCGTCATATTATATCCAATTCCGTTAAAAAGGGCAAAATACACCAATTTAAAAAACGTTGAGTATCTATTAGTCCTAAAAAAAGGAATAGGGACCAACTGTGTCAAAGTTAAATACATTGGGGACTAAATGGTCCATTCTTTCTATATATATATATATATATGTAAAACTATGTCTTCTCAATAAGTGTTTGCAACCTTATTGTTTAGCATTATGGTATCAGAGCTCTAATGAGTGTTTGCAACCTTGGATTGATCGTTTTCTTCATTTTCACTTTCTTCTTGATTTGATGTGCATGTTAATCCTTCATGTGCAACTTCAAGTAATCTCCACATTTTATATGAGGAACTACAACCACTTACTCTATTGTATTAATCTAAATCAAGAGCACAACAAAGAATGTTCATAGTAATAAAGTGTGAAGTCATTTTCTTTTTATCCTCTTCATCAAGCTCATTAAGAGTTTTCTCAACACTTATTCCTTTAATAATCTTAATGGGAACATAAGGACATTTTTTAACAATATTCCATAAATCAAAATCAATGGAGGAAATATAAATATGAATTATATTTTTCTAGAAATTGTAGTTATAGTCATTCAACAACAGTGGTCTACTAATAGAGTAACCCTCACTTATGATATTGTTGTCTATATGAGCCATGAGATCTTTACTTCTAGGTGATTAAACGTAAAACAAGAAGACCTGTTCTGATAGCAATTGAAAAACCTATGAAGGGGGGGTAAATTAGGTTTTTATCTGATTTTTCAACCTAATTCAATAAAACTCCTCTTTGACAACAAATATCAAACACTTGGTGTGCTAGTTGTGTGAGTAAAAATGTGTTCAAATAAAATGCAAAAAGTAGAGCAATGAACACAATGATTTATAATGGTTCGGTTTATCCAACGAAACATAATCCACCACCTTGAGTTACCTACTAAAGGATTTTATCAAATCCCTTCACTAATCAAATAAATGAGATTACAAAAGAGGCTCACCCAATTCACCTTAGGGTTTTTACAAATAACCTCTCAACCAATCAAGGCTCACTCAACTCTTAAATTTTATAACACAACCTTGATTATACAATAATCTCACCACTCTTCTTAGTGAATTTTCACAATACAATTCAATTCAAGGTTCACCCAAAGGTTTTACAAACAAACCTTGAATATAAAACAACCTACACAAGGCTCACCCTAACACTTTGGGTTTTTTATACTACTTGCAACATTGATACAATTACAATCAATAATAAGAGATAGAGAGTTTGATAGATATCACCTTAATGTGAAGATATATCAATTTGAAACACAATCACCTCTTTGAGTAATGGCTTGCCAAGATTGCTCAAAATTCACCTTTGCATGTAAAAACCCTTCTTGAATGATTTTAACAAGATTGATGTTTAGAAAGGGTTTTGGAATGTTTCTAAAATGTTACAGGATCAAAATATACAATGTTTTTGCTCAAAACTTGTTCTTAGAAAGACTTTCAAAGGTTTTGGTATTTATAAGTTTGTTCCCAACAGTAAAAAATAAAGTTGTTGGAAATCCACTAACAATTTGCGGTCGACCAGTGCATTTTCCACAACATCATCCGCAAACTCACCGGACAACCTTCGGATGATGATTTTCATCTTGCGTCGACCGCATGGTTGTCCACAAGTTGGCAGATGAACACATTTGACAGCACATGCATCCACAAGATAAACCAACTTGTGGATGATACCTGGACCACTTTAAGTCGACCGAAACATGTTCATTTGTGCATCCACAATACTCTAACACACAAATGATGATTTCAATCAACCATATAAGTTATGGTATCAATCCAATAAGAGTTTATGAAACATTTAAATTTTGAAATCACGATTCATGGTTTTCGAAATACCAAAACATATTTTAACATATTAAAAACATTTTGAAATAACGTTTTAAGTTCATAGAGCAATCTTTAGAAACCATTACTCAATTAGAGGTAAAACTAGAGATATCAAAAGATATTAAACTCTAAAAACTATACCTCTAGTTCTTATCTAATCCAACAAATGCTTGTCTTCAAATCTTGATAGTCTTGACTTGTATACTTCATTCAAGACTTGAAATCTTGTTCTTGCATGGATTAAATCATGAATCCAAAAGCTCTATCACTTGTACAATCAAGACATTAGTTCTCATCAATGTTTGTCATTAATCAAATTTAAGACATTAAAAGCTTTAGGGCTTTCAGCATTCCATATGTATTGTTGTTCAATCATTTTGGTTCCTTTTACTCATGAGTTGACCAAAGTGAGTAATAATCAACTCATGAGTAAAAGAGACAAAAATAGCTAAAAAACAATACATATAAGATCTAAATATAAAGGGCCAAAATGACCATTTTGAACAAAATCACAAAGATAAGGGGCCAAAACGACTATTTTGCCTTTCTAAAATATGATTTTATTGGTATAAACATAAAAAATAATTTTGTGGTCATACCATAATATAGAAAATATTAAGACACATTATCTTTTTTTAGGGCTGATTTGCAAATTTTCTAAAATTTCAAGGTCAAAAGATAAGTTTTCAAATATTGAAATTAGGGTGTCATTAATTATATTTGTTTAATGGAAATTTACTTTTAAATGGATAATTATTTGATTTGAAGAATAACTAATTAGTTCTATTAAGATAAGCAAATATAAATAGAGGTTCAATTATTAGTGAATGGATTTAGATGCGTATTGAACTTTCATCCATTTTACTCCGCCCGTATTCTAAGTCTAGGGACATAAGAAAATTTAAAGAAAGTAGTGTTAGAGAAGAGCTGCAATCAATAAAATTTTTATATATTCTTATAATAAAAAGTTATATTTATATTATTTATTTATATTTTTGCACAAAAGCACTGCAAATTATTAACTTTGTAATTAATTTAGTTCATAACAAAAATTAAATTTTAGTTTAAAGTAAGGATTTTGTTATGGTTTATGAAATTTAATAACTCTGAATTTAAATATACATGTTTATATGATTTTTTTAATATATCTTTCTCATGTTATGTGTTGAACAAATTGATTTAAATATGAAAATAAAAACAATTATAAAATGAGTAAACAACGTTTTCAAATTTTAACATTCATTATTAATGAAAAATATTTCACTTAATATTTTTATAATAAAATTTTAGTTAAATCTTAAATATTTAAGAATAACTAAAATACATTATTAGGTTAGCTAGAGCATCTTCAATGCTAAATTATTAACATTAAAGAATTTTGCAACGCCACAAAATGATTGTTAAATGAATGGATAATAAAATATAAAAGTTATTTTTAATATATAATATCAACAATACAATGTACTGTATACACTAATTATATCATGTCACCTTATGTTGTTGAATTCTGATCATATTAACGCCCTGCTTGTAATCGATATTAAATACGGTCCACGTGTGGGGCTCTTGACCTGATTCACCTGAGTGGGAGTTTATATCAGTTTCTGCATAAACACGATATGAACTCATGACTATCGAAAATACTCAAAAAAATTTATATCTAATAATCTCTTGATTTCCCACCAAGTAAGAAACATGTAGATTCCTAGAAATGGTGTAAAAGTGTTCTGATGATCGACAAAGAAACTAAAGCTCATTAATCAAGTAAAGAGGAGCAAGAAGGGCGCACCACCATCAGAAGAATAAAGCAGATCATACTTTAGCATTATTGGACCTCAAAGCCTTACTTTTACCATTTGCCACAGCGCCGGTGACTCACCTTTGGGACTTCAAGCACTCTAAAATCTTTGTTTGGCTCTTTTAACACAGGAAAATTTTTCTTTTTGTGTGACTCACATGACCATGGATTGAAATATTCCTTGCTTTAAGCTCATTCTCTCTCCCTCTTTTTCTTTTCCCTCAAAAGGGAATCATGTAGACTACTTCAGCAAAAAACAGGACATGGTCACCCCTTTATTAAGCTCATTCTCTTGACTGCTATCAAAATATTAAGTTTAGGGCCAAATGAAATCAATCATATGCAAAACCTATTGAGTTCCAAAAATGTCGGATTATCTCCCTTCAGTAGTTTGGATAGAAATCTTCACAAGATTACCTGTCAAGAGCATTCTCCGAATGAGGTCAGTATGCAAAAGATTTCACTTGTTAATTTCTGATCCCGCATTTATAGCTGCCCATATCAGAAAAGAAAGAAACAATCATCAGAAAATCCTGCTTCGGCATTTTAGTGGCAAAGAGAGGCATGAGAAACACAAGTACTTGATGCTCAATGATGAGGATGAAAAATTAGGAACAATGAATAGTGAGGAAATTAAATTTCCAGCTGAAGTTTCACTTAACCCTAGATATTGGATAGTAGGGTCTTTTAATGGGCTAGTATGCTTCTGCAGGGATTACTTGGCTGCAGACCAGAAAGTTCTCTGGAATCCATCTATTAGGAAATGCATTGACCTTCCAAAACAGAATAAAAACAAGTATGATTCAAGGTTTTAACATGTTCTCGGGTTCGGGTTTGATCCGAAAACTAACGACTACAAAGTAGTGACATTGACGTAGCTACTGAACAATATTGATGGAGTTCCGCCTATAGTAGAGCTGTTCACAATTGGACGAAGCGCTGCGCTATTGATTTGCAAGGGAAAATAAGTAATATGATCTACTTTCGGAAGTATGGAGAACTGATATTGGCAACAAAGAAAGGACAGCTGATAACCTATGATACAGAAACCCTAAGAAAGGGAAATATAAGTGATATTTGTGGTGCTGTAGATTCATTTCTTGCAGTGGGCTATACTGATAGCTTGGTTTTACTAAATGGAAACTGAATCTGTCATCAGCTAAGGAGGAGATGATATATATTTGTGCTCAAGAATTTCACCATCCGGAATCCATAATCGAATTATAGGTATGATCGAGCTTATATATATATTTTTACATCTTCGAACTGATTGGATATTAAGGTCTTTTGGCTTTTAGGATTTGATATTTTGGATGCTTAAGGATTAAGGGACTATATAAGGCTGATTTGTAGTATTTGAACAATGTTAATTGCAAGGATATTATAAGAGTGAATAATGTAATATCACTCTTATATCCATACAAAGAAATAGTGCTTATGTAATATTACATTGTTAGGAATGTTTCCTTTGTGTTAAGGAACTAGTTCAACTTTTGAAATATATATCAACAGAAGTGATTTGTATGTGAATATGGTCAAGTGGGATCCAGGACGAAGCATTGCGCTATAGAGTTGCAAGGAAAAATAAGTAAATTGATCAACTTTCGGATGAATGGAGTAATGGCCACAAAGAAGGAAAAGCTTATAACCGATGATACAGAAACCCGAAGGAAGAGAGATATAAGTGGTATTTGTGGTGCTGTAGATTCATTTCTTGTAGTGGGCTATATTGATAGCTTGGTTTTTACTAGATCAAATGGAATCGGAATCTGTCATCAGCTATGGAGGAGAAGATATATATATATATATTTGTACTCAAGAAATTCAAGAGGCAAATATATATAGGTGTGATGAAGCTTATATATGCATTTTACATCTTTGAGAACTGATTGGATGTTATAAGGTCAATGATATGCACATTTTGATCATGGATATGCATAGGAAATTGAACAAAAACTGTAACAATTATATGCAGCAGCATTGTTCCTTGCATCATTTTGAAGTGTTCGGTAGTGCCCCTTGTTTGTTATATAGGATGGAAATAGCTATTCTTCTTCAAGTTAAGAAAAGTATTGTATAACAAGCACACCATCATAACTCTTTCCAGAACCTTAACAACTGATTGCAAAAGAGGGGCCAGTTAAAAAGAATAATAGCTTTGCAGACACCAGACAACAACTTTTCTGTAATAATTACATTGAGCCATTCAGAGGCAAGATATCCACCCTCAGAGATATATAATTATCTTACGTCATAGGTTTTCAATCAAGAGAAAGCTTTTGATTCCTTTGATAAATCAATTGATCTGAACTATCCATCACTCAAGTTATAGGAAGGTTTCCAGTAAGTTAGATCATAAGGCTGCCGGACATTGAGGTACGTGTATGTATATTCAAGAACCAATTTATTTTCCTAATTCTCAGGAATAACATCACCTGAGAGAAATAGCATCTATCATTACGATATCTTTTGTGCATACCTAGAATAGGCTTACATGACGGGTAGGAACTCGAAACTTAACCGAAAGACTTATCACTTTTATCTACATCGGTCCAGATAAAATTGAAGGCAACAATGGACTGGCGAAATCAACAACTTCCCGGACTTCACCAGAAGCTGCCATTGTACTAGTCCCTGATAAATTCATAAAGTCAAAATCCAAGTTGGCTTCAAAGCCCTCCAATAACTTAACCACCAAAGACATTGCAGGTGTTCTCCTGTAATCATGCTCTGCAAACAACATGCAGCAATTTTCACCATCTTCTTCTTTTCTGTCAACCAACTCCTGAAGCCGTTCTTCTTCTTCTTTTCTCTCGAACAGAGTAATCAAGTGCCTGTCCTCCTCATTCTCAGACGAATCCAAATTCTTCCGTCCACATATGATGCCCAAGACCACAATGCCAAAGCTGTAAACATCTACCTTTTCTGTGATAACTGAGCTCAACCATTCAGGGGCCAAATAGCCAGGCGTTCCTCTCATTCTTGTAAGCACTCTGCGTTTGTTCTTTTCGATTAGCTTTGACAATCCAAAATCAGAAACTTTTTCGCATTGAAATGCTGATCTAATAGGGTGTTATGGGGTTTGATATCAAAATGAATTATTTCTGATTGCAATCTTCATGGAGATAAGCTAATCCCTTTGCAATGTCCAAGATGATTTTCTTCCTCATGTGCCACTGAAGAAGAAGATTTTTCTTTCCACAAAAAATCCATGTATCCAGAGATCCATTTGCCATGTATTAGTAAACCAGAAGTCTGTGTGACTTGTCAGCACAAAATCCTATAAGTTTTGCCAAATTAACATGATGAATACTTCCTAGAGTCTGTACTTCTGCCAAGAATGAGTCCTTCACTTCAGCAAAACCATCCAGACACTTGACAGCTATTATGATGCCATTGCCTACCGTACCTGCATATACAGAACCAAATCCTCCTTGCCCAAGTTTTCTGGTGAAATTTCTGTTACTGATTTCAGTTCCTCCTAAGAGTATCGAGTGAGCATCCCTGGTAGGTGATTTTATCCCCTTCAATTTCCTTAGGACCAATGAATCTTTCCTTGAAAAACAGAAGGAAACATAGAATTATAAAAGGCACAATCACGAATGCTCCAATAGATGATACCAGTATAGCTGTGAAAGGCCTTTTTCTTGACAGAAGAATTTCCAGCCTTAAAAAATACAGAGGAATTTCCATAAAATCCCTGACTTCATCGATGATGAATGAGAAGACCTCATTCAGTAAGGAGCAACCTCCTTTTGAAGCACTGTATGGGGCGCGATATAGGAAAAGAGCTGCTTCGCATGAACAATTACTTAGACATATGAACTCATGACTATCGAAAATACTCCAAAATGAAATGTGGTGAAAGATGTTAGTATCCTAATGATTTCTTGATTTCCCACCAGGTAAGAAACATGTAGATTCCTAGAAATGGTATAAATTTAGGTGATAATTGACAAAGCTTATTAATCAGGTAAAGAGGAGCAAGAAGGGCCCACGTCAAAAGAATAAAGCAGATCAAACTTAGCCGCTCAAGATTGCTTTTATTAGTACTTCAGCATTATTGGACGTCAAATCTTTACCATTACCATTTGCTGCAGCACCAGTGTCTCAACTTTATTGGACGTCAAGCAATCTAAAATCTGTCTGGCACTTTTTACGCGGGAAAATTTTTGCTTTTTGTTTCTCTCTCTCGACTGAGGAATGCAAAATTCCTTGCTTTAAGCCCATTCTCTGTTTTTTTTTTCCGAAAGGAATCATGTTTTAATACAGCAAAAAAACTGTACATTGTAACCACTTTATTCAGCACATTCTCTTGACTGGTATCTAATGAAGTTCAGGGCCAAATTGAGAAATCAATCATATACAAAACCTATTGAGTTCCAAAAATGTCGGATTATCTCCCTTCAGAAGTTTGGAGAGAAATCTTCACAAGATTACCTGTCAAGAGCATTCTCCGAATGAGGTCAGTATGCAAAAAATTTCACTCGTTAATTTCTGATCCCGCATTTATAGCAGCCCATATCAGAAAAGAAAGAAACAATCATCAGAAAATCCTGCTTCGGCATTTTAGTGGCAAAGAGAGGCATGAGAAACACAAGTACTTGATGCTCAATGATGAGGATGAAAAATTAGGAACAATCAATAGTGAGGAAATTAAATTTCCAGCTGAAGTTTCACTTAACCCTAGATATTGGATAGTAGGTTCTTTTAATGGGCTAGTATGCTTCTGCAGGGATTACTTGGCTGCAGACCAGATAGTTCTCTGGAATCCATCTATTAGGAAATGCATTGACCTTCCAACACAGAATAAAAACAAGTATGATTCAAGGTTTTACCTTGTTCTCGGGTTCGGGTTTGATCCGAAAACTAACGACTACAAAGTAGTTAGATTGACGTACCTACTGAACAATATTGATGGAGTTCCGCCTATAGTAGAGCTGTTCACAATTGGTTCTCAATCGTGGAGGACATTGATCATCAACAACGTTAATGCTCCTAAACGAGGTAGTCCTTTCGTTATTCATGAAAATATATGGCCTCAGACCTATCTAAACGAAGCTGTACATTGGATGGTTATGAGCCCAATTATCAGAATATGATAATTTCATTCGATATGAGTGATGAATCATTTGGAAAGATCATGTTTCCAGATGTTTTAGCAACTGAAAGCGCATCAAGATTATCGCTTTCAGTGTTGAAGAACAAGTTGTCAGCGATACACTTAGAAACGACTTCATCAGGACGACAAAAGTACTTCATTTGGCTTATGGAGGAATATGGTCAAGTGGGATCCTGGACGAAGCGTTGCGCTATTGATTTGCAAGGGAAAATAAGTAATATGATCTACTTTCGGAAGAATGGAGAACTGATATTGGCAACAAAGAAAGGACAGCTGATAACCTATGATACAGAAACCCTAAGGAAGGGAAACATAAGCGGTATTTGTGGTGCTGTGGATTCATTTCTTGCAGTGGGCTATACTGATAGCTTGGTTTTACTAAATGGAAACTGAATCTGTCATCAGGAGGAGAGATGATATATTTGTACTAAAGAATTTCACCATCTGGAATCCAGAATCGAATTATAGGTATGATCGAGCTTATATATGTATTTTACATCTTCGAACTGATTGGATATTAAGGTCTTTTGGCTTTTAGGATTTGATATTTTGTATGCTTAAGGACTAAGGGACTATATAAGGATGATTTGAAGTATTTGAACAATCTTAATTGCAAGGATATTATGAGAGTGAATAATGTAATATCACTCTTATATCCATACAAAGAAATAGTGCTTATGAAATATTACATTGTTAGGAATGTTTCCTTTGTGTTAAGGAACTAGTTCAACTTTTGAAATATATATCAACAGAAGTGATTTGTATGTGATCGCTACTTTGCATGTCTAGTGGATTCATTGTCATATCCTTGCTTTGAAAGGAGATTGGTGCTATGTATGTAAGGTTGTGTACATGAATGTGAGACTTATTTCATGAAAAATTATTTTTTATTAATTTCCTTATAATTTTATGAAGAGTCATAATTGTTTTCTTGTAAATTATGTTTAGTAGGGAAGAAACACAAGAAAACTTGAGTAGATTTGTTATGAAATTAAGCCAAGAATTTGCACACGAGCATGGGAATACACATAGAAATGAGCAAACCATCTATGAAATTTTGGTTAATGAAAACACAAAAAACATGGACAATTAGAATTAGACGGAGATTAGACATGGGTTTCTAATATATTAATCATTAATAGATTATTTAATATATTTAATTGTTTCACTAAATGAGTAGATTATAATGATACATAAAAACATTGATCCAAGCAGACATGTTTTCTATGTGAACAATAAATGGTTCTTATCTTTTTTTTTGGCTGTAGAAAAGAATGAAAGTGAATTATCTCTAATGCATTCACATGTATTTCATTGAATATATTCGACCTATTATTCATTGAATGCATTCACACAGAGTAATAAATTCATTCGATGTATATATTCGACCTATTATCTTATTTTTTAAAGATTGAATGATTTTATTATATTCATGATCATAGCATGAATGAATTCATATAAGATCATTGATGACAACCAAACATACAACTTCTTTCTTTCTTTTTTTTCCTTTTTTGGTACCATGTAACTATGAGCTTTGATCATATATATAGTTAATAAATAAGGATATGTCCTAAGCATGCTCTCTTTCATATCCACATATACTAATGTAAGACTTCATGGTTAAGATATTTCCTGTGTGTTAAGGAACTAGTAAAATTTTTAAAACATCCATAGGACTTGTAATTTTTAGTTGAGTAGTCATCTTTTGAAAGCTACTTTGCACGCCATGATCTCATCAAATCACTAGCTTTATGTGCTATGTATGTGAGAGGGTTTGAGAATTATTCCATTAAAAAATTCTTTACATTTCCCTGTAATTGCAAAGTATTTCATTTGGCTTGTGGAGGAATATGGTCAAGTGGGATCCAGGACGAAGCATTGCGCCATAGATTTGCAAGGAAAAATAAGTAAATTGATCAACTTTCGGATGAATGGAGTAATGGCCACAAAGAAGGAAAAGCTTATAACCGATGATACAGAAACCCGAATAAAGAGAGATATAAGTGGTATTTGTGGTGCTGTAGATTCATTTCTTGTAGTGGGCTATATTGATAGCTTGGTTTTTACTAGATCAAAAGGAATCTGAATCTGTCATCAGCTATGGAGGAGAAGATATATATATATATATATATATATATTTGTACTCAAGAAATTCAAGAGGCAAATATATATAGGTGTGATGAAGCTTATATATGCATTTTACATCTTCGAGAACTGATTAGATGTTATAAGGTCAATGATCAGCACATTTTGATCATGGATATGCTTAGGAATTGAACAAAAACTGTAACAATTAAATGCAGCAGCATTGTTCCTTGCCTCATTTTGAAGTGTTCGGTAGTGCCCCTTGTTTTGTTATATAGGATGGAAATAGCTATTCTTCTTCAAGTTAAGAAAAGTATTGTATAACAAGCACACCATCATAACTCTTTCCAGAACCTTAACAACTGATTGCAAAAGTGGGGCCAGTTAAAAAGAATAATAGCCTTGCAGACACCAAGACAACAACTTTTCTGTAATAATTACATTGAGCCATTCAGAGGCAAGATATCCAAAGCTGTAAACATCTACCTTTTCTGTGATAACTGAGCTCAACCATTCAGGGGCCAAATAGCCAGGCGTTCCTCTCATTCTTGTAAGCACTCTGCGTTTGTTCTTTTCGATTAGCTTTGACAATTCAAAATCAGAAACTTTTTCGTATTGAAATGCTGATCTAATAGGGTGTTATGGGGTTTGATATCAAAATGAATTATTTCTGATTGCAATCTTCATGGAGATAAGCTAATCCCTTTGCAATGTCCAAGATGATTTTCTTCCTCATGTGCCACCGAAGAGGAAGATCTTTCTTTCCACCAAATCCTTGTATCCAGAGATCCATTCGCCATGTATTCATAAACTAGAAGCCTGTGTGACTTTTCAGCAGAAAATTTTATAAGTTTTATCAAATTAAGATAATGAATACTTCCTATAGGCTGTACTTCTGCCAGGAATGAGTCGTTAAGTTGAGCAAACTCATGCAGACACTTGAAAGTTATTATGGTGCAGGTGCCATTGCCTAGTGTCCCTGCATAAGCTGTGATAGCCCTTCTTTTCTTGACTGAAAAATTTCCACCTTAACAAATACAGAGAATTTCCATAAAATTCCTCTATATCTTCATTGTTGATGATAGAGAAGACCTACTCCAAAATTGGTGAAAGATGTTAATACCCTAATGATTTCTTGATTTCCCACCAAGTAAGAAAATATGTAGATTCCTAGAAATGGTGTAAAAGTATTGTGATGATTGACAAAGAAAATATAGCTCATTAATCAGGTAAAGAGGAGCAAGAAGGGCCCAGCATCAGAAGAGTAAAGCAGATCAACGCATTGCTACAGCACTAGTGACTCAAGTTTATTGGACGTCAAGCAGTCTAAAATCTATGTCTGTCTCTTTCAACGAGGTGTTTTGCTTTTTATTTGACTAACATGACTGAGAATTGAACTTGAAATATTCCTTGCTTTACTCGTTCTCTTGAGTGCTATCATAATATGAAGTTCAGTCCCAAATTGAGAAATCAATCATCTGCAAAACCTCTTGAGTTTCAAAAATGTCGGATTATCTTCCTCCCGAAGTTTGGAGAGAAATCTTCACAAGATTACCCGTCAAGAGCATTCTCCGAATCAGGTTAGTGTGCAAAAAATTTCACCTGTTAATTTCTAATCCAGAATTTACAACATCCCATATCAAGAAATCAAGAAACAATCAGAAAATCCTCTTTAGGCATTATAGTGACAGAGAGAGGCATAAGAAACATAAGTACTTGATGCTCAATGATGAGGATAAAAAATTAGGTTTAATAAACAGTGAGGAGATTAAATTTCCAGCTCAGGTTTCACTTAACCCTAGCTATTGGATAGTAGGGTCTTTTAATGGGCTAGTATGCTTGTGCAAGGATTACTGGGCGGCAGACCAGATAGTTCTATGGAATCCATCTGTTAGGAAATGCATTGACCTTCCAAGACAGAAAGAAAAAACAAGCATGATTCAAGTTTTTACCATGTTCTCGGGTTCGGGTTTGATCCGAAAACTAATGACTACAAGGTGGTGAAATTGACGTACCTCAAGAACAATGATGGAGTTCCGCCTAGAGTAGAGCTGTTCACACTTGTTTCTCAATCATGGAGGACTTTGATCAACAATGTTAATGCTCCGAAACGTGGTAGTTCTTTTGTTATTTATGATAATATATGTCCTCAGACCTATTTGAATGGAGCTGTACATTGGATTGGTTATGAGCCTAATTATGGGAATATGATAATTACATTCGATATGAGTGATGAATCATTTGGAAAGATCAAGATTCCAGATGTTTTAGCAACTGAAACAAAATCAAGATTATCGCTTTCAGTGTTGAAGAACACGTTGTCAGTGATACACTTCGAGCCGACTTCATCAGGGCAAGAAAAGTACTTCATTTGGCTTAAGGAGGAGTATAGTCAAGTGGGATCCTGGAAGAAGCATTGCACCATAGATTTGCAAGGAAAAATAAGTAAAGTGATCGACTTTCGAAAGAATGGAGAACTGATAATAGCAACAAAGAACGGACATCTGATAACCTATGATACGGAAACCCTAAGGAAGAGAGATATAAGTGGTATTTGTGGTGCTGTAGACTCATTTCTTGCAGTGGGCTACATTGATAGCTTGGTTTACTGGATCAAATAGGAACTGAATCTGTCATCAGCTAAGGAGGGTGAGATATATGTACCAAGAAATTCACCAACTGGAATCCAGAAGCAAATTAGAGGTATGGTCAAGCTATATGTATTTTACATCCTCAAGAACTGATTGGATATTAAGGTTTCTGGCTTTTAGGATTTGATATTTTGGATGCTTAGGGACTAAGGGACTATATAAGGCTGATTTGAAGGTTTTGAACAACCTTTATTGTAGGGATATAGAGTGAGGAATGTAATATCACTCTTATATCCATAAAAATAAAAAATAAAAATTTGTGCTAATGTAATATTCATGTTATGAATGTTTCCTTTGTCTTAAGGAACTAGTACAACTTTTGAAATATTTATCAATAGAAGTTTTGTTCAGAAGTGATTTGTCTAGTGGATTCATTGTAATATTCACTTTCCTTGATTTGAAATATGATACGCTCTAATGGCGTATTTAGATCATTGGTTGTAGGTGCTATCTATGTAAGGTCATTGTGCGAAATGCTGTATTATTTTAAAAATAAGGATGCAATGCATGTTCTCTTTCATGTTGACAGATACTAAACGTAGACTTCTTGGTGTCGATATTCTATGTGTTAAGAACTAGTACAAGTTTTGAAACATCAAAAGGAATTTCAATTTTTGGTTGAGTGTCATCTTTTGAAAGCTATTGAACGTCCGGTGATCTCATCAAATCGCTAGCTTTATTTGCTATGGTAATTGCAAATTCCATTCCAAAATTCTTTACATTTCCCTGTAATTGCAAAGCCTCTTCATCGCTGTTTTCAAGTAATGATATCAGGAGGCAAACAAGAAATTATTGACTAATTTTATGAAAGCCAATGAATCTCCACATTTGATTGGATATACATAAAATATGAACAAAAACTGTAACAATGATATGCACCAGTTGTTCTTACATAAATTTTTTAACAGTAGTGCCCCTTGTATTGGAGGGAACTAGTAATCCTCTCAAGTAAGAAATTTTTGTTAATAGGTAACATTAATATTATGTCACTTTGGGCTTAATTTTTTTATGTCTTAATTTTCTTGTTTCCTTTCTAGTGGGATGATTCAATGGTTATTCTGTTTATGACTTGTGCTAATATACTTGTTACATACAGAAATACCAAATATATAAAAAGATATTGTGCTCCAAAGTCCCATCGTCATATCTTTCATTTCAAATAGTTTTCTTTCTTCTTTTATTTGATTTCTTAATTATTGAAAGAATAAATTAATGTTCTTTATCTTTCTCTTTTACTTTATTTGTTAAAGTAATTCATTTTGTGCTTTATTTGGATTGTATGTTTTTTATTGAATCATTGAATTTGTTACTCTAGACTTTTGTATTTTCAGGTTATAAGAATATTTTAGATTGCTTCTTGTACCTCATTTCTTTTTTTGATTCTGGAACTAATTATATCTCTTTTATTGCTATTATGTGTCTTTATAATGTTTCCTTCTTTGTTCAAGTGGAATTTCTTGTTATTTATTATTCAAGTTATGTAAAATTATTTTTTCTCAGGTATAATTTCTTTTTGATTTTTTTTTGTTTCAATCATGTTTCTGTCTTTTTTGCTTTCATTTTATGAACTTCTTTTTTACTTGTTTTGATTTTTTTTGCTATCTAATTCTCTGGCAGAATTACTTTCTCCTTTTCTGTTGATTTGCTCTTCTAAGCTACCTTTTCTTTCTTTTGTTGATTTTTTAATTATATTGGCCTTGAATTGTTAATTTTTCCTTATTATTTTAATGTTATTTCTAGCATTTTGTTAATCATATGTTTCAATATTTGTATTTTTTCATTGTGTTATACTGTTATTTATAAATTTTGTCTTCTTCTGTCCCTTGTGGTAGCTTAGGAATTCCTTTGTTAATCCCTTAGTTTTCTTTGTTTCTATACATTCCCTTTGGCTAACTTATTCTATTCTGGGTTTGATTTCTTACTCATCTTTGAATCCTTTCTAATTCAATGGCCCATTATTTCCCTTCTACCTTTTCCCAATGGCCCATACAGTTTCCCATCTTTTTTTCCAGTTTTTTAACACATGAGAGGCAATAATTCTTTTATTCTCTTCACTTTGATATAATTCAACAGTTATATAATTATCTATAATTTGCAAATTTCTGATACAAGTAAAGACCAAAACACTCGAACTGAAACAATGGACGGAAGAGCTAAGGAAAATTACACCCAAGAATTCATGGATCATCTTGGACTCTAGAGAACTGAAAGAAGCAAGCACACCATCATTTATTTTCTTATGTTTAATATTTTATTTTGTTTTATTGTTTGAATCAAAGAAATTATATTCCAAATTCTTTCGGTATCCATAACTCTTCCCAGAACCTTAACAATTGCTTGCAACAGGGGGGCTATATATATATATATATATATATATATATATATATATATATATAAGCTTTGTAGACACCATGCAACAACTTTTCTGTAAAAATTACATCGAGCCATTCAGAGGCAAGATATCCAGGATTACATGTAACCCTCAGAGATATATTATTTATTAATCGGTTGGCTATATCAAGAACAACCTTCATATGTTTTCAATCAAGAGAAATCTTTTGATTCCTGTGATAAATCCATTTATCTAAACTATCCAACACTCAAGTTATAGAAAGGTTTCCAGTAGGTTAGAACATAAGCGTGACGTTGATTAGACAGAGACAATCATGCATATATGAATGTATATTCCAGAACCAGTTTATTTTCCCTCAACAAGAATAAGCACCCAAGAAAATAGCACGTGTCATTATGATATTTTGTGCATACCTGCAATAGGATTACATAAGGGGTAGGAACTAAAAAATTAACAGAAAGACTTATCACTTTCATCTACCTAGGTCCAGATAAAATTGAAGGCAACAATGGGCTGGCAAAATCAACAACTTCCCGGACTTCAAACGCTTATGCCATTGTGCTAATCACACTGATGAATTCATGAAGTCAAAATCCAAGTTGGCGTCAAAACCCTCCAAGAACTTAACCATTAAAGACATTGAAGGTCTTCTGTTGTAATCACTCTGCAAACAAAATGCAGCAACTTTTATCATCTCCATGGCTTATTCTCTGTCAACGAACTCATGAAGTTGTTGTTGTTATTCTTTTCTCTTGAACAGAGTAATCAAGTGCCTGTTCTCCTCAGTGTCAGAGCAATCCAAATTCTTTCGTCCGCATATGATCTCCAAGACCCCATGCCAAAGCTATAAACATCCATCTTTTCTGCGATAACTAAGCTCAACCATTCAGGGGCCAAATACACAAGGGTGCCTCTCATCCTTGTTAGCACTCTGCTTTGGTCCTTTTCGATTAGTTTTGGCAATCCAAAATCAGAGAATTAACTTTCGCATTGAAATGTTGATCTAATCGGATGTTTTGGGGTTTGATATCGAAGTGAATTAATTTCTGATTGCAATCTTCACTGAGATAAGCTAATCTCTTTGCAATGTCTAAGATGATTTTTTTCCTCATGTGCCACTGAAGAGAAAGATCTTTCTATCCACCAAAAATCCATGTATCTAGAGATCCATTCCCCATTTATTCATAACTAGAAGACTGTGACTTTTCAGCACAAAATCCTATAAGTTTTACCAAATTAACATGGTGAATGCTTCCTATAATATGTAGTGTTAGAAATATGGCAAATTACTATTGCTAATTTAATCCCACATCTAAAGATTGTAAGTAGGTGTGTTTCTTAACTCTATAAAAGAAAACCATCATATTCTTTAGAAATTACCTCTTCCACATCTAATGTTCTATATTTGTCGAAATCCTTAATTAGAATATTCTAGTTGTAATACTTCGAGTGTTTAGTAAAGTGGTCTGCTACTATGGTGGGGCCAAGAGACGTAGGCAATATTGGCCGAACTCCGTTATCAATTTCGGTTTGTTCTTTCCTATATATTTGCTTTACCTATTAAATTACTGGTATTCGTTTTATTATTAGATAATATTCAATACTTTTGAGTTGAGTTTTATTCCGCTGTATAGTGTACTGTTTATTTGTATTGTATTATTCTATTATACTGTTTTGGTTGAGTGATTATACATAAGTAAGGTTCTGGCTAAGGAAGACCTTGGGAACTCTCCCCTCTTTCCTGTGAACTGGTTCTGGCTAAGGAAAGACTTGGAATTTAAGTAGTCTGTTTGTGACTCTCCTCTCTTTCCTGAGAACTCAATTGGTGTATCGATTACAGAACCAACAGTATTTAAGTATAATACTTATTCACAGATACAGTACTATTTATTAGAGAATATCTTAGACATTAGATATACATATTTATTTTCCCAACAAGTGGTATAAGAGTCGAAAGTTTGCCCTAGGCTTTGTTGTCTGTATTGAATGTTATAAATTGAGTTCGAAATGGAGCCAATAAGTATATCATTGAAACAAATTACAACTTCAAGGCAAGTTGTACCAAATGTGGCATTAACATCCTCGTCCTTATGGGCGAGGACTCCAATGCCAAGTTTTCAAGTTGCGGTGGATATATTTGACGGAACTGATCATTTTGGCACGTGGCAAGGCGAGATACAAGACTCTTTCTTTCAGGAGGGTCTAGATATCGCCATCAAAGAAGAAAAACCATATGATAGAAGAAAAGGATTGGAAGACAACCAATCGGCTAGCGTGTGGAATAATTTGAACGAGTCTGTCTAGAGAACAAAAGTATCCAGTCAAGAATGAGATTTCGACATACAAATTATGGAAGGCGTTGGAAAATCAATTTTGAAAAAGACTAGTTAAAATAAACTTCTGATGAATAAAAATTATTTCAATTCAAATACACTCTAGGTACATCTATGAATGATCATGTCATTACTTTAAATCGTTTAAAAAAAGACTTGTTCGAATTAGGTGAATCTTTTACGGAAGAAGATTTAGCTATAATGAAACAACTTCCGGACTTCAAACGCTTATGCCATTGTGCTAATCACTGATGAATTCATGAAGTCAAAATCCAAGTTGGTGTCAAAACCCTCCAAGAACATGACCACCAAATACATTGAAGGTCTTCTGTTGTAATCACTCTGCAAACAGAATGCAGCAACTTTCATCATCTCCATGGCTTCTTTTCTGTTTATCTGCATATCCTCACAGTTTTTGTCAACAAACTCATGAAGTTGCTGTTGTTATTCTTTTCTCTTGAACAGAGTAATCAAGTGCTTGTCCTCCTCAGTGTCAGACCAATCCAAATTCTTCCGTCCGCATATGATCTCCAAGACCACCATGCAAAAGCTATAAGCATCCACCTTTACTGCGATAACTAAGCTCAACCATTCAGGTGCCAAATACCCAGGGGTGCCTCTCATCCTTGTTAGCACTCTGCTTTGGTCCTTTTTGATTAGCTTTGACAATCCAAAATCAGAAACTTTCGCATTGAAATGCTGAACTAATCGGATGTTTTGGGGTTTGATATCGAAGTGAATTAATTTCTGATTGCAAACTTCATGGAGATAAGCTAATCCTTTGCAATATCCAAGATGATTTTCTTCCTCATGTGCCACTGAAGAGAAACATCTTTCTATCCACCAAAAATCCATGTATCCAGAGATCCATTCACTATGTATTCATAAACTAGAAGACTGTGACTTTTCAGCACATGATCTTTATAAGTTTTACCAAATTAACATAGTGTATACTTGCTATAGTTTGTACTTCCGCCAAGAATGAGTCTTTCACTTCAGCAGAACCATTCAGACACTTGACAGCTATTATGGCACTATTGCCCAGTGTCCCAGCATATACACAACCAAATCCTCCTTGCCCAACTTTTGTACTGAAATTTTTTAATTGATTTCAGTTCCTCGTAAGAGAATCGAGTGGGCATCCTTGGTAGGTGATCCAATATATCCCTATCAATTTGATTATGTCAAATAAATTTCCTTGAAAATAGAAGGAAACATAGCATTATGAAAAGTACAATCACGAATGCTCCAATAGTAGATACGAGCATAGCTGGTTGACGTTTTTCTTGAGAGAAGAATGTTCCACCTTAACCAGTACAGAGGAATTTGGAATTTGAAATTAATTATCCGCGATTATAAATAAATTTGGACAATTTATTTTAGTGATCTTCTTTTTTATTAAATTTTTTCTTTGACTTTATTAATAAAATTAAGAATATATTTTGATCTATAATATAGTATCTATTGAATTTTATGTTAAATCTATAAATCTTAGGACGTGATTATTGGCTCCAATAATTTCAATTAGTCTAATAGTGCAATTACCTTCTTTTAGTAGAGTAGAATGTAATTCATAAATGTAATTATAGATGGCAATGTGACTTTTCTCATATTGATGTTCATGACACATTCTTCTCTTTGGGAATGATGTGAAAACAATAGCATTAATAAAACAATGGTTGATAGCATAATTTGATATCAAGGACTTAGGAGAAGCAAATATGTTCTAGGGATCTAGATCTTTCTAGCTAGGAAGAACATAAGAATTGTTTTATCCCAAGCTTCATACATTGACAATATTTGATAAGATTCTCAATGCAAATTTTCAAGAAAGGTTATTACCTTTTCAGACATGGAATTCAATTGTCTAAGGAGCATTGTCCTAAAACTCCTAATGAGATTGAATACATGAAACAAGTTCCTTATGTTTCGACAATAGGAAGTCTCGTGTATGTCATGCTATGTACTTGTCCAGATATTTGTTATGCTGTTGGAATGGTTAGTAGATTTAATTCAAACCCAGGGTTGGAGCATTTGACTGCTATAAAGCATATACTCCAGTGTCTTTGAAGAACTTGATGATATATACTAGTATTCTTAGGTCCAGAATTGGTACCTACTGAATATATTGATGCTGTTTTCAAGCTAATAGATATTTTTGCAAATTCACATCAGGATCTTTCTTCACTTTAAGAGGTGGTACTGTTGCGTGGAGAAGTGTGGAAGCTGAATATGTGGCAACTTGTGAGACAGCTGAAGAGGCATTATGGCTGAAAGAAATTCATGTTTGACCTTGAGATAGTTCCTTCAACATCTCAAGTCATTTGTTTATGTTGTAATAACAGTGGTGCAGTGGGGAATACAAAAGGAACCTGATAGCCATCAGTGTGGTAAACACATTGAACAGAAATATCATCTTAGGGAGATTGTTCAATGAGGAAATGTAAAAGTTTGTAAAAGGAAATTATTGTGGCTATATTTTTTTATGATGCATATGTACATTTTTGGATACCAACATGGACAAAGTTGGGTGTTTCTGCCATTTGGATGTTCATTGTTTTGTTGTATCAGTTAGATACTTTTGGATAACTTATTATATTCAAATGATGATCTTTTGTCCATTTTCACTTTGGATTATTGTTCCTTTTGTCCATTTTCACTTTGGAATATTGTTCCTTTTGTCCATTTTCACTTTGGAATAATGTTCTTTTTGTATTAGACGTCATGTTTCATAATAACATTCCATTGAACCAAAATATACAACATTACATTTAATTTAATAGAAATCTATTTTGAACATGATTGCAATTACATAGAGGATTATCAGCTACATAATTAAATCAGGGCCCATGCATGGTACAAAAAGAGGGTCAAAATCCTAATAACTCAGCAAATACCAAATATCACAACTGAAACATGGAATGACGATGATCAACCATATTAGCAGTACAACCAACCATACATCAACACAAAATACAATTCCTAATTTGTCTTGAGGCATATCACCATTACAATCATGGAGGATAACCAAATTGCACCCCACATCATTTTACTTTCTTCCGGAGAGTGGCTTCTTTACGTTCCATCTTCCTAATCTTCCTCAACAAATCATTGATCACCACCTTAGACTTTGTACCAGTAGAAGGATCAACCCATTCAAGAAAATCACAATTTCCAACAGCTTTCTAAGAGATAAATGATTTTTTTTAAAAAAAACTTACAAACACAGATCACCATTTCTTCTTCAAATGACAACTAAGAGAAAAAAACAAAGCTTACCAAACCATTTTGGCATGAAACAGAGCTACTTTTCCAGGGTTCAGCTTAGTCCAAGAAGTCCTCACAAGTGCCACATTTTCACAATAGCACATCAATGAAGAGCCACAATCGAGCTTCTACCTTCTTCACTTTATTGCCCACTTGAATCTTGATAAAATTCTTCATTTGCGCTCTGCATTCTTCTGGTCCTTCTTGATTCCATATGGAGCAAAAATGGTTTGATTTGTCAAGGTTTGGAAGAGATAATTGTGAAGGAGAAGGGTTTCAGACATTATCATGAGAACAAAAGTGATTTTTTGGGGAGGGGGGGGGGAGAAAGTGAATTACCCATCATACCCCTCATGGGTAAGTGGGAAAATTCGACTTCCGTCATATTATATCCAATTCCGTTAAAAAGGGCCAATGACACCAATGTAAAAAACATTGAGTATCTAACGGTCCTAAAAGAGAATGGGAACCAACTATGTCAAAGTTAAATATGTTGGGGTCTAAATAGTCCATTCTTCCTATAATATATATATATACACACTTATGTTCTTTCATAATGTTTGTTATATATATATATATATATGTAAAAACTATGCCTTCTCAGTAACAATAAATTTTTTCCTCTATTTCCTCATTTAGCATTATGGTATCAGAGCTCTAACGAGTCTCTCGTTTGCCTTGTTTTTCCTGTAGCTCGATCGATTTCAAAACAATATGATAAATCACTCAGAGCCTCTAATAATCTTTTATTTTTTATTTTTTTATAGAAACAAAGAAATTTCATTCAGATTAAATAAGAACAAATAATGGTATGAGTACCATTCATACATGAAAAGTGCATAAAATGAACAAATTTAACTAGCGATTACGTATTATTTATGGAATTACAATTGCTTGGGGATTTCTTTTTTCATTCTAAGAGAAAATAATAAGCATTGTAATCATTAAAAAAACAACCGAAACAATATTCATAAACATTTAGACCACACAAGTATAGGTTAATTTATTATCATATAGTATTTAATCCCTAAACAAAATTCATTTTGTAGTTTAATTAATTGGCATGTTATCTCGATTTGAAAAGTATGCAGCTAAAGAGTCAAGATCGACTTTATTAAGAGTCCTATTCTTTATGTATGTAACATTTAAATTAACAAATTTACTTTCTATTTTTATAAAAGGAAAAATAACCAATCTAGTCCCTTATATTTGTGATTTTGACCACTTTGATATTTTATTATTATTTTAGCCATTTACATCCCATATGTATTATTGTTCAATCATTTTGGTTCCTTTTACTTATGAGTTGACCAAAGTGAGTAATAATCAACTCATGAGTAAAAGAGACAAAAATAGCTAAAAAACAATACATATGAGATCTAAATATAAAGGGCTAAAATGACCATTTTGAACAAAATCACAAAGATAAGGGGCCAAAACGACCATTTTTACCTTTCTAAAATATGATTTTATTGGTATAAACATAAAAAATAATTTTGTGGTCATACCATAAATATAGAAAATATTAAGGACACATTTTCTTTTTTTAGGGCTGATTTGCAAATTTTCTAAAATTTCAAGGTCAAAAGATAAGTTTTCAAATATTGAAATTAGGGTGTAATTAATTATATTTGTTAATGGAAATTTACTTTTTAAATGGATAATTATTTGATTTGAAGAATAAGTAGTTAGTTCTATTAAGATAAGCAAATCTAGACAGAGGTTCAATTATTAGTGAATGGATTTAGATGCTTATTTAACTTTCATCCAATTTACTCAACTCGTATTATGAGTCTAGGGACATAAGAAAATTTAAAGAAAGTAGTGTTAGAAGAGCAGTAATCAATAAAAATTTTATATATTCTTATAATATAAGTTCTATTTATATTATTTGTTTATATTTTTGCACAAAAGCACTGCAAATTATTAACTTTGTAATTAATTTAGTTCATAAAAAATTAAATTTTAGTTTAAAGTAAGGATTTTGTTATGGTTTATGAAATTTAATAACTTCGAATTTAAATATACATGTTATATAATTTTTTTAATATATCTTTCTCATGTTATGTGTTGAACAAATTGATTTAAATATGAAAATAAAAACAATTATAAAATGAGTAAACAACGTTTTCAAATTTTGACATTCATTATTAAATGAAAAAATATTTCACTTAATATTTTTATAATAAAATTTTAGTTAAATATTAAATATTGAAGAATAACTAAAATACATTATTAGGTTAGCTAGAGCATCTAAACTATTAACATTAAATAATGTCACAACTATAAATTAATAGTTGGAATGTTAATCCACACAAAATAATTGTTAAATGAATGGACAATAAAATTTAAAATTCATTTTAATATATAATATCAACACTGCTTACAATAATTATATCCATTCATATAACGGCCTACTTGTAATTAACTTGTACAAATACTATTACATTATGCTATATAAGAATTGTGAAAGAGCAAATCTACAGTAAATTTGGTCGTCCACTTATATTACTTTTGTCTCTTTTTCATCTATTATTTTATATAAAAAAGTTGATACATTTTTTTTAAAAGTCCAACTTATAAAAAAATAATAAATAAAATTTCTACATAAACTTTTTTTTATACCCCATTTAAAATGCTAGTAGTAATTTATTTGTAGTCCATATTTAATTTAAAAAAAAATTGCTATAGTAAAAAATATTTTTTTGTCTATATTAAAAAAAAAAACACTAATTTTTTGTATTCTACACTAATTTTTTTGCAATCCATCTTATATAGTATATATACAACTATAGAAGAAAGTCTATAAAATTTTTCACTAAAAGTAAAAAAGCTTACTGTGTCAATACTTTTTATATATATGTGTTTAAGGATTGCTGCAATAATTCTTTGGTACTCCATTTAAAAGAAAAATATATATTTCTATACTAAAATTTTGTAATACATATATATATATATAATATATTTCTACACTAAAGTTTTATAATACATACATATATATATATATATATATATATACTAATGTAGAAGAAGAATTCTATAAAATGTTTTAGAAAAAAAAATTGCTTTAGTGTCACAGCAATTTTTTTATACTTCATTTGTTCGAAAATATAAAATACTTTGGGCATTTTATGCATATTAAGGATGTATGTTAATTATCTAAAATACCATCATTTATTATGTCATATCCTTTCTTAAAAATTTGGAATTAAACTATTTATTTTATCTCTCTTCATTTAACAGTAGAGATAATATTAAAAAAAATATCCAAAATAACTCTAAAAAACTCAAAAATATTATATTTGGGACAAATAATTTATCCAAAATATCTTATATTTGAGACGAAAGAAATATATATTGAAATGTGGAAATATTACTACAGTACTTATTTGATAGTTCATCTTAAAAAAAAAATTATACACAAATTTTTGTAATCCATCTTACATATATATATATACTAATTGTAAAGGAAGTTTATAAAAAAATTAGTAATTTATTTTTCAAATTTATAAAATTATCTCAATTGTTTTTTATATTTATTTTATTAAATTAACTAAACCAACAATTTTTCGTATTAAGACATCTGCTGGCCAAGTTTGCGCTTTGCGGGAGATAGCCTACTAGTCTTATCATTAACCACTTAATTTTGTCACATATTTTATGTTTTGTGTTTTTAATATTTGTAACAAACTACTAAATCATAAGTCATATAAACAACTATTCAAATTATGATTCCAAATCATGTCGTATTTAGATTGATAAGTCACAACTTATCATTTTCGTGTTGACTTGCGTATCAATCCATGTATATTATGGAAAAATTGTCAATTCAAATAAAATATAATTAATAAATAAAAGTAATCCAAAATAATTTAAACATTTAAAATATAATTTATACAATTAAAATTAAATCTTAATAAAATTTCAATATTTTTAAATTTAATCTAAAGGTTCAATGTAAGTAAGGATGGAACGGTCAAATTAATTGGTTAAAATGTTTTAAAGTTAAAAGAAAATTATTTTTTTCTTTTGGCAAGTTAATGACAATTTTTTTATATAAGTTAAAAAAAAGTTAAAATCTAAGTCTTGCGAGACTCATTTGATTTAATTGAAATCCACTTGTTAATAAATGTGTCATGTCGTCACAAACATAACTTATTATAATCCTATCGTATTGTGTCGTGTTGAAAAATTGTATTCATATAGTTAGCCCTAATTTAAATTATACTCTCCCTGCCCCAAATTGATAAATATGTTTTCCTTTATATTTTGTCTTAAATTACGTGTCACTTTCCTTATTCAAAATATAATATATTTTAAATTGATTAAAAATAATATATATATATATATATAAAGTGAAAGTATTAAATTCAAATAAGAATAACAAATGGTGGATAGATGGTTGGAAAAAATATCTCTTTAGAGTGTGTTTCAATGATGTATTTTTAATTTCTTAAGACATTTTAAAATGAAGCAATTTAAATGACACATTTCAAAAGTCTAAATTTTAAAATGATTTGTTTGAAACTAAAAAAAAAAACAAAAAGTCAGAAGAAGGGCCCAACCCATCAGAAGAATAAAGCAGATCATACTTTAGCATTATTGACACCATTTGCCACGGCGCCGGTGACTCACCTTTTGGACTTCAAGCACTCTTTCCTTTTTTTTTTCAAGGGGAAACAAAATAATCATTAATATTGGCAAACATACAAGTGAGCAATGTTCAGTGCTCAATGAGATGTAAACAGACAACAAGTCTATAACTTGTACCAATCTACCATAGGGGTGTAGTAGACAAAAATTGGTTCATAAATTTCTCGGTTCCTGTGCCAAATTAAATGGACAACTTGTCTAAATATCAAATTCCATGCTACTTTGTTCCTTGTCTAAAATCTTTGTGTTGGCTCTTTTTAACACAGGAAAATTTTTGCTTTTTGTATGACTCACTTGACCGTGGATTGAAATATTCCTTGCTTTAATCTCTTCTCTCTCTCTCTTTCTTTTCCTCAAAAGGGAATTATTTAGACTAATTCAGCAAAAAACAGGACATGGTCACCACTTATTAAGTTCATTCTCTTGACTGCTATCAAAATATTAAGTTTAGGGCCAAAATGAAATCAATCATATGCAAAACCTATTGAGTTCCAAAAATGTCGGATTATCTCCCTTCATAAGTTTGGATAGAAATCTTCACAAGATTACCTGTCAAGAGCATTCTCCGAATGAGGTCAGTATGTAAAAAATTTCACTCGTTAATTTCTGATCCCGCATTTATAGCAGCCCATATCAGAAAAGAAAGAAACAATCATCAGAAAATCCTGCTTCGGCATTTTAGTGGCAAAGAGAGGCATGAGAAACACAAGTACTTGATGCTCAATGATGAGGATGAAAAATTAGGAACAATCAATAGTGAGGAAATTAAATTTCCAGCTGAAGTTTCACTTAACCCTAGATATTGGATAGTAGGGTCTTTTAATGGGCTAGTATGCTTCTGCAAGGATTACTCGGCTGCAGACCAGATAGTTCTATGGAATCCATCTATTAGGAAATGCATTGACCTTCCAACACAGAATGAGAACAAGCATGATTCAAGTTTTTACCATGTTCTCGGGTTCGGGTTTGATCCGAAAACTAACGACTACAAAGTGGTGAGATTGACTTACCTAGAGCACAATATTGATGGTGTTCCGCCTATAGTAGAGCTGTTCGCACTTGGTTCTCAATCATGGAGGACTTTGATCATCAACAACGTTAATGCTCCTAAACGAGGTAGTCCTTTCGTTATTCATGAGAATATATGGCCTCAGACCTATCTAAACGAAGCTGTACATTGGATTGGTTATGAGCCCAATTATCAGAATATGATAATTTCATTCGATATGAGTGATGAATCATTTGGCAAGATCATGTTTCCAGATGTTTTAGCAACTGAAAGCGCATCAAGATTATTCCTTTCAGTGTTGAAGAACAAGTTGTCAGCGATACACTTAGAAACGACTTCATCAGGACGAGAAAAGTACTTCATTTGGCTTATGGAGGAATATGGTCAAGTGGGATCCTGGACGAAGCGTTGCGCTATTGATTTGCAAGGGGAAAATAAGTAATATGATCTACTTTCGGAAGAATGGAGAACTGATATTGGCAACAAAGAAAGGACAGCTGATAACCTATGATACAGAAACCCTACGGAAGGGAAATATAAGTGGTATTTGTGGTGCTGTGGATTCATTTCTTGCAGTGGGCTATACTGATAGCTTGGTTTTACTAAATGGAAACTGAATCTGTAATCAGCTAAGGAGGAGATGATATATATTTGTACTCAAGAATTTCACCATCTGGAATCCAGAATCGAATTATAGGTATGATCGAGCTTATATATATGTAGTTTACATCTTCGAACTGATTGGATATTAAGGTCTTTTGGCTTTTAGGATTTGATATTTTATATGCTTAAGGACTAAGGGACTATATAAGGCTGATTTGAAGTATTTGAACAATCTTAATTGCAAGGATATTATAAGAGTGAATAATGTAATATCACTCTTATATCCATACAAAGAAATAGTGCTTATGTAATATTACATTGTTAGGAATGTTTCCTTTGTGTAAGGAACTAGTTCAACTTTTGACATATATATCAACAGAAGTGATTTGTATGTGATCGCTACTTTGCATGTCTAGTGGATTCATTGTCATATCCTTGCTTTGAAAGGAGATTGGTGCTATGTATGTAAGGTTGTGAGTGAATGTGATACTTATTTAATGAAAAATTCTTTTTTATTTAATTTCCTTATAATTTTATGAAGAGTCATAATTTGTTTTCTTGTAAATTATGTTATTAGGGAAGACACACAAGAAAACTTGACTAGATTTGTTATGAAATTAAGCTAAGAATTTGCACACAAACATGGATACACATAGAAATGAGCAAACCATCTATGAAATTTTGGTTAATGAAAAAAAAAACATGGACAATTAGAATTAGACGGAGATTAGACATGGGTTTCTAATTGTTTCACATTGATCCAAGTAGACATGTTTTCTATGTGAACAATACACGGTTCTTATCTTTTTTTTTGGCTCTAGAAAAGAAAGAAAGTGAATTATCTCTAATGCATTCACATGTATTTCATTGAATATATACATAGAGTAATAAATTCATTCAATGTATATATTCGACCTATTATCTTATTTTTTTAAAGATTGAATGATTTATTATATTCATGATCATAGCATTAATGGATTCATAGAAGATCATTGATGACAACCAAAGAATACAACTTCTTTCTTTCTGTTTTTTCTTTTTTTTGGTACCATGCAACTATGAGCTTTGATCATATATATAGTTAATAAATAAGGATATGTCCTAAGCATGCTCTCTTTCATATCCACATATACTAATGTAAGACTTCATGGTTAAGATATTTCCTGTGTGTTAAGGAACTAGTAATCTTTTGAAAGCTACTTTGCACGCCATGATCTCATCAAATCAGTAGCTTTATGTGCTATGTGTGTGAGAAGGTTTGAGAATTATTCCATTAAAAAATTATTTACATTTCCCTGTAATTGCAATGTATTTCATTTGAATTGTGGAGGAATATGGTCAAGTGGGATCCAGGACGAAGAATTGCGTTATAGATTTGCAAGGAAAAATAAGTAAATTGATCAACTTTCGGATGAATGGAGTAATGGCCACAAAGAAGGAAAAGCTTATAACCGATGATACAGAAACCCGAAGGAAGAGAGATATAAGTGGTATTTGTGGTGCTGTAGATTCATTTCTTGCAGTGGGCCACATTGATAGCTTGGTTTACTGGATCAAACAGGAACTGAATCTGTCGTCAGCTAAGGAGGGGAAGATATATATATGTAGCAAGAAATTCACCAACTGGAATCCAGAGGCAAATTATAGATATGTATGATCAAGCTTGTATGTATTTTACATCTTCGATAACTGATTGGATATTAAGGTCTTTTGGCTTTTAGGATTTGATATTTTGGATGCTTAGGATATAAGAGTGATGCCCCTCTTATATCCTTTAAAAAAAGTAGTGCTAATGTAACACTATTTCATTGTTATGAATGTTTTCTTTGTGATAAGGAACAGAACTTTTGGTCAGAATAGCTACTTTGTTGGCCTGGTGATTTATTGTAATATTCACTTTCCTTAAATTTTTTTTTGAGGGGTCACTTTCCTTAATTTGAAATATGATATGTTCTAATGACGTCTTCAAATCACTGGTTGTAGGAAGCAATATATGTAAGGTTGTGTGTGAGTGAGAATTATTTCATTAAAAAATTCTTTGTATTTCCTTCTAGTACTGTGAAGCATCTTCATTCGGAAGTAAATTGCTTCAAATGCGTAGAATAATAAATTCAATGTATATATCCACCTAATATCTTGTTCTTTAAGGATTGAATTATTTCTGTTATATGAATTTGGATATTAAATCTTAAAGTACTCTTATAATTTAGATGAGCTTCATCACTAAATAGAAAGCCATTTTAGCTTTTAGGATTTGATATTTTGGATGCTTAAAGAAAGGAAATATATAAGGCTGGTTTGAAGAATCAATTTGAACCTTAATTGCAAGGATATAAGAGTGAGAATTAGTTCTTATATATCCATAAGAAAAATACTAATATAATATTTCATTGTTAAGAATGTTTCCTGTGTGTTAAGGAACTAGTACAACTTTTGAAATATGGCTACTTTGCATGTCTAGTGTGTAATATTCACTTTCCTTTTCTTTTTTGAAAGGGATATAATTAATAAAAGGCAGAGGGAAGAAAAATCCACTCTACACCAAAATGTACAAAGCCATGGAAAACAAAAGCAGTATACTAAGCAACAAGAAAACAAAGAGAAACAAGAACAACAACTACTAAGAATGCCATCAACAGCAACACCAACAATCATCACGCGGATTTAGAGAAGTGAACGATGATGACACAGAGCCCTGCAACATCTAACACAACCAACAATACCAATTCCTTTGAGAAAGTCAACACTCCCCGTAACAAACACTGCTAAGACTACTCCCCATTCGTTTTCTCTCGATTTCCATCAAAACTCGTATCACTTTTTCCCTTGCTCCTTCAGAAAAGATCCCTGTCAAATTCCCTACTTTGAAATATTCACTTTCCTTAATCTGAAATGTGATATGTTCTAATGACAACTTTAAATTACTGGTTGTAGGTGCTATATATGTTAGGTTGTTTGTGAGTGTGAGAGAATTATTTCATTAAAAAATTATTTGTATTTCCTTGTAATTTTATGAAGCACATCCTCATTTGACTGTCTTGTGAATTATTTTATCGGGGAAGACACCCAAGAAAACTTGATTAGATTTGTTATACGAAAGCCAAGAATTTGCACACGTAATTATGGGAATACATATAGGGACTGAAAGGTGTTTCTTTTCTTTTTTTTTTTAAAGGCATATTTATTAGGAAAAGGAAAGAAATATCAACTGGGCACCAAAAGAGTACACAATCAAGAAGTCCAAATATACTACGAAGAAGACCGAGCAGCGAAAGTTACAACACCATAACTAAACAACAAGAAAACAGAGAGAAACAAGTAGTAAAGTATTTATTTTACTCAGTTAGGCCTAAAACGTTCATTTGAAGTATTAAAGTATATTAATTTGAAAATTATATATATAGTTATTTAATAAGGATGTCCTAAGCATGTTCTCTTCCATATTCACATATATTAATGTAAGACTGGATGGTCAAGATGTTTCCTATGTGTTAAGGAACTAGTACAACTTTTCAAACATCGATAGGACTTGCAATTTTTGGTTGAGTAGTGATCTATTTAAAGCTACTTTTCACGTCTGACGATCTCATCAAATCACTAGTTTTATGTTCTATGTGTGTGAGAGGTTTTGAGAATTATTCCAATCCAAAATGCTTTGCGTTTCCCTGTAATTGCAAAGCATTTTCACCTGGCTGTCTTGTTGAGTAATGATATCAGAGAAGGCACACAAGAAAGATCGACTAAATTTTTAAAGAAAGCCGATGATCTCCACATTTTGATCATGGATATACATTTAACAATGAACAAATACTGTAACAATTATATGCAGCAACACTGTTTCTTACATAATTTTGAATTGATCGGTAGTGCCCCTTGATTGTTTTTAAGCAGTTATTCAAAGTTGAAATTTTTTGTTTGATATGTATAGGATGAAAACTTGCTAATTAATCCTCTTCATGTTAAGAAAAATATTGTATAATTAGAAAATATTAATGTTATGTCCTCTTTTGTGGCTATTAACTATTGTTGTACTTCATTTTTTCTTCCCTTCCCTTTCTAGTGGGATGATGTCAATTGCACCACTTATTGTCTTTGTTCATGCATTTGTGCTAATATAGAGCATTCCACAATTCGTTGTTAACGTACAGAAAATCCCAAATATATATGCTCCCATCTTCAATATTTCTTTCATCTCTTTTTTCGGTTTTCTAAAACAGGAGAGGCAAGAATTCTTTTATATACCCTTCACATAGATAGAAGAGAATAATAAATTAATAGTTACATTGACGACAATTATCTAAAATTTGCAAATTTCTGATACAAGAAAACACAATGTGACTTGAACTGAACAATGATGGCAGAGCAATGTGAAGCTATACCTAAGAATTCATGGATCATCTTGGCCTCGAGAGAACTGAATCATGCCAAATTGAATAGTGTGGTAAATATTTCTTTGCATAGACCTGAATCATGCCAAATTTGAAGGCAAAATGATAGAAATGGTTTTGGAGGAAAACTCGAATTATATGCACAAACTATCTCCATTGAGAATATGGAAAATGATACAATTGTCGGCATACATAACGGGTAGGGACTAGAAAATTAACAGCGAGACTTATCACTTTCATCTACCTCGGTCCAGATAAAATTGAAGGCAACAATGGGCTGGAAAAATCAACAACTTCCCGGACTTCAAAATGAATTATTTTCTGATTGCAATCTTCATGGAGATAAGCTAATCACTTTGCAATGTCCAAGATGATTTTCTTCCTCATGTGCCACCGAAGAGGAAGATCTTTCTTTCCACCAAAAATCCATGTATCCAGAGATCCATTAGCCATGTATTCATAAACTAGAAGCCTGTGTGACTTTTCAGCAGAAAATTTTATAAGTTTTATCAAATTAACATAATGAATACTTCATATAGACTGTACTTCTGCCAGGAATGAGTCCTTAACTTGAGCAAACTCATCCAGACAATTGACAGTTATTATGGTGCACGTGCCATTGCCTAGTGTCCCTGCATAAGCTGTCATAGCCCTTTTTTTCTTGACAGAAAAATTTTCCATCTTAACAAATGCAGAGGAATTTCCATAAAATCCCTTTATATCTTCATTGTTGCTGATAGAAGACCTCATTTAGTAAAAGAGCATCCTGCTTTTGAAGCACTACCTGCACGTATACGAAAAGAGCTGCTTTTCATGAACAATATTTACTTGCACAGTACGAACTGATGACTATCGAAAACACTCCAAAATTGGTGAACGATGTTAATACCCTAATGATTTCTTGGTTTCCCACAAAGTAAGAAAATATGTAGATTCCTAGAAATGGTGTAAAAGAATTGTGATGATTTACAAAGAAAATATAGCTCATTAATCAGGTAAAGAGGAGCAAGAAGGGCCCAGCATCAGAAGAGTAAAGCAGAAAGCATTGCTACAGCGCTAGTGACTCAAGCTTATTGGAAGTCAAGCAGTCTAAAATCTATGTCTGACTCTTTCAACGAGGTGTTTTGTTCTTTATTTGACTAACATGACTGAGAATTGAACTTGAAACATTCTTTGCTTTACTCATTCTCTTGACTGCTATCAAAATATGAAGTTCAGTCCCAAATTGAGAAATCAATCATCTGCAAAACCTCTTAAGTTTTAAAAATGTCGGATTATCTTCCTCCCGAAGTTTGGAGAGAAATCTTCACAAGATTACCCGTCAAGAGTATTCTCCGAATCAGGTCAGTGTGCAAAACATTTCACCTGTTAATTTCTGATCCAGAATTTACAACATCCCATATCAAGAAATCAAGACAAAATCAGAAAATCCTCCTTAGGCATTATAGTGACAGAGAGAGGCATAAGAAACATAAGTACTTGATGCTCAATGATAAGGATAAAAAATTAGGTTTAATAAACAGTGAGGAGATTCAATTTCCAGCTCAGGTTTCACTTAACCCTAGCTATTGGATAGTAGGGTCTTTTAATGGGCTAGTATGCTTGTGCAAGGATTACTTGGCTGCAGACCAGATAGTTCTATGGAATCCATCTATTAGGAAATGCATTGACCTTCCAACACAAAAAGAAAACAAGCATGATTCAAGTTTTTACCATGTTCTCGGGTTCGGGTTTGATCCGAAAACTAATGACTACAAGGTGGTGAAATTGACGTACCTCAAGAACAATGATGGAGTTCCCCCTAGAGTAGAGCTGTTCACACTTGGTTCTCAATCATGGAGGACTTTGATCGACAATGTTAATGCTCCGAAACGTGGTAGTTCTTTTGTTATTTATGATAATATATGTCCTCAGACCTATTTGAATGGAGCTGTACATTGGATTGGTTATGAGCCTAATTATGGGAATATGATAATTACATTCGATATGAGTGATGAATCATTTGGAAAGATCAAGATTCCAGATGTTTTAGCAACTGAAACAAAATCAAGATTATCGCTTTCAGTGTTGAAGAACACGTTGTCAGTGATACACTTCGAACCGACTTCATCAGGGCAAGAAAAGTACTTCATTTGGCTTAAGGAGGAGTATAGTCAAGTGGGATCCTGGAAGAAGCATTGCACCATAGATTTGCAAGGAAAAATAAGTAAAGTGATCGACTTTCGAAAGAATGGAGAACTGATAATAGCAACAAAGAACGGACATCTGATAACCTATGATACGGAAACCCTAAGGAAGAGAGATATAAGTGGTATTTGTGGTGCTGTAGACTCATTTCTTGCAGTGGGCTACATTGATAGCTTGGTTTTACTGGATCAAATAGGAACTGAATCTGTCATCAGCTAAGGAGGGTGAGATATATGTACCAAGAAATTCACCAACTGGAATCCAGAAGCAAATTAGAGGTATGATCAAGCTCATATGTATTTTACGTCTTCAAGAACTGATTGGATATTAAGGTGTTTTGGCTTTTAGGATTTGATATTTTGGATGCTTAGGGACTAAGGGACTATATAAGGCTGATTTGAAGGTTTTGAACAACCTTTATTGTAGAGATCTAAGAGTGAGGAATGTAATATCACTCTTATATCCATAAAAATAAAACAAATAAAAAACATTTGTGCTAATGTAATATTTCAATGTTATGAATGTTTCCTTTGTCTTAAGGAACTAGTACAACTTTTGAAATATTTATCAATAGAAGTTTTGTTCAGAAGTGATTTGTCTAGTGGATTCATTGTAATATTCACTTTCCTTGATTTGAAATATGATATGCTCTAATGGCCTATTTAGATCATTGGTTGTAGGTGCTATCTATGTAAGGTCATTGTGCGAACATGCTGTATTATTTTAAAAATATTTATGCAATGTTTTATATAATTCACTTGGTATATAAATAATAGACATAATTATTCACAACGAGATATTTATTGATTGAAATGGCTATGTAACTTTTACATAATTTAAATTATTGTGTAATTTATATGAATTAATATTTTCTAATTATATATATATACACATATAATTCTTTCCATCCGAAATTGTGTATCAGTATTTCATTTAAATATGTCCATAATTCATTTTTAAATAAACATATTTTGTATAGAAATACAAAAATATCTCTTATTTAAGATATTCATTACTAGTTCCATTCAAAAAAGAAAAGAAAATAAAAGAAACTAATAGAGTGTTTATTTCTAAATATAATAATAATAAAGATAACTGATATATTATTTAATCTATTTAATTGTTTCACTAAATGGGCTTGATTTCTAAATGTAATTAATGATAAAGATAACTAGTAGTATATTATTTAAATTCTTTAATTCTTTCGCTGAATTAGTAGATTATAGTGAATGATATTAGAGAACTACATTGTAATGTTAACAACAAACTCGTTCTTATCTTCTTTTGCTTTGGAAAAGAAGGTAATTAAATTGTTTATAATGCAAAGAATAATAAATTCACTCAATGTATATATCCATCCACCTAATATCTTGATTCTTTAAGGATTGAATTATTTATATTATACTCACTTCGTCCCAAAATATAAGATACTTTTCACATTTACAAAATATAAGATACTTTTGACATTTCAGGTATATTAAGAAAATATTCTAGATTTCTAAAATACCCTCATTTATACTCTTTCTTAAAAATTTGAAATTAAATTATTTTTTCTCTTCATTTAAGAGCATAAATAATATTGAAAAATATATATAAAATAACTCTCAAAAGTATGAATTTCATTAATGGATTCAAGGAAGATCATTCAACATAACCAAAATATACAATTTTTTATTTTTATTTTCTTTTCTCTTTTTGGTACGATGGACAGAAGAACTTTGATTTTAGTTGGGTTCACACATAGCCAGACATTCTTGGCAGAAGAACGCAATGTTGAAATGCGTCCCTAAAATAAATGACACTTTGACCCTATTATGTCCCTTTCAAAAATTTATTTTTAATTTATAAGCATTGGATTGATAAGTGAATTGATATTTTTCTTACTTATTATAATTTATATAGATTGTCTGTAATTTATCTTTTAATGACATCGATGTTAAATTGAAAATTTTGAGAAATAGGACCTAGTTCAATGTACTAATTTATGTGTATTATTATCAAATTATTTTTTGGTAAGATTTGAAATAAATTTTTCTACAACTGTCCTTTTTGTGGGGGCAATTAATGAATACATGAATGAACACCTCTCTTAAATGCATTATCAAATAACAAAGAAAGTACTCTAGCCCCGCAGGGCATAGAGTAATTGGCTCACAAAAGCATTACTTTGTGCGCACAAATGTACAGGTTTAGTGAAACCAGTGATCAATTATTGCATGATTAACCGAATTCAACCTGATTAAAAAAGAAAAAGAAAAAAGACTGTAGTGTATAAGGAGTACAAACTTTTATTTTAACTATTTATGTTCTCTTTCATGTTCACATATACTAATGTAAGACTTCTTGGTGACGATATTTCCTATGTGTTAAGGAACTAGTACGAGTTTTGAAACATCAAAAGGACTGTGCAATTTTTGGTTAAATAGTCATCTTTGGAAAGCTACTTTGCACGTATGGGGATCTCATCAAATCGCTAGCTTTATTTGCTACGTGTAATTGCAAAATTCCATTCCAAATTCTTTACATTTCCCTGTAATTGCAAAGCCTCTTCACCTCGCTGTCTTTTCAAGTAATGATATCAGAGAAGGCAAACAAGAAATTCGATTGACTAAATTTGTCATGAAAGCTAATGATCTCCACCTTTTGAACATGGATATACATAAAACAATGAACAAAATCTGTAACAATTATATGCACCAGGTTGTTTCTTACATCATTTTTTAACGATAGTGCCCCTTGTATTGGAGGGAACTAGCTCTCTAGTTAAGAAACTTTTTTGTATAATTAGGTAACATTAATTTTATGTCACCTTTTGGGGCTATTATTTATTGTTGTCCTTAAGTTTTCTTCCCTTTCCTTTCTCGTGGGATGATGTCAATGGCACCATTTATTGTATGTTTTATGCAGTTGTGCTAATATAGTTGTTCACATACAGGAAATCCGAAAGATATAAAAATATATATGTGCTCCCAAGTCCCATCGTCAATATTTCTTTCATCCCTTTTTTCAGATATCTAACACATGAGAGGCAATAATTCTTTTATTCTCTTCACTTTGATATAATTCAACAGTTAGATAATTATCTATAATTTCCAAATTTCTGATACAAGTAAAGACCAAAACACTCGAACTGAAACAATGGACGGAAGAGCTAAGGAAAATTACACCCAAGAATTCATGGATCATCTTGGACTCTAGAGAACTGAAAGAAGCAAGCACACCATCATTTCTTTTCGTATGTTAAATATTTTATTTTGTTTTATTTTTTGAATCAAATAAATTATATTCCAAATTCTTTCGGTATCCATAACTCGTCCCAGAACCTTAACAATTGATTGCAACAGAGGGGCCAGTTAATATATATATATAAGCTTTGCAGACACGAGGCAACAACTTTTCTGTAAAAATTACATTGAGCCATTCAGAGGCAAGGTATCCAGGATTACATGTAACCCTCAGAGATATATTATTTATTAATGGGTTGGCTATATCAGGAACAACCTTCATATGTTTTCAATCAAGAGAAATCTTTTGATTCTTGTGATAAATCCATTTATCTAAACTATCCAACACTCAAGTTATAGAAAGGTTTCTAGTAGGTTAGAACATAAGAGTCACGTTGATTAGACACAGACAATCTTGCATATATGAATGTATATTCCAGAACCAGTTTATTTTCCCTCAACAAGAATAAGCACCCAAGAAAATAGCACGTGTCATTATGATATCTTTTGTGCATACCTGCAATAGGCTTACATGAGGGGTAGGAACTAAAAAAATTAACAGAAAGACTTATCATTTTCATCTACCTAGGTCCAAATAAAATTGAAGGCAACAATGGGCTGGCAAAATCAACAACTTCCCGAACTTCAAATGCTTATGCCATTGTGCTAATCACTGATGAATTCATGAAGTCAAAATCCAAGTTGGCGTCAAAACCCTCCAAGAACTTAACCACTAAAGACATTGAAGGTCTTCTGCTGTAATCACTCTGCAAACAGAATGCAGTAACTTTCATCATCTCCATGGCTTATTCTTTGTTTATCTGCATATCCTCACAGTTTCTGTCAACAAACTCATGGAGTTATTGTTATTCTTCTTTTCTCTTGAACAGAGTAATCAAGTGCCTGTCCTCCTCAGTGTCAGACCAATCCAAATTCTTCCGTCCGCATATGATCTCCAAGACCACCATGCCAAAGCTATAAGCATCCACCTTTTCTACAATAACTAAGCTCAACCATTCAGGGGCCAAATACAAAGGGTTGCCTCTCATCCTTGTTAGCACTCTGCTTTGGTCCTTTTCGATTAGCTTTGGCAGTCCAAAATCAGAAATTAACTTTCGTATTGAAATGCTGATCTAATCGGATGTTTTGGGGTTTGATATCGAAGTGAATTAATTTCTGATTGCAATCTTCATGGAGATAAGCTAATCCCTTTGCAATGTCCAAGATGATTTTCTTCTTCTTGTGCCACTGAAGAGGAAGATCTTTCTGTCCACCAAAAATCCATATATCCAGAGATCCATTCGCCATGTATTCATAAACTGGAAGACTGTGACTTTTCAGCACAAAATCCTATAAGTTTTACCAAATTAACATGGTGAATACTTCCAATAGTATGTAGTGTTAGAAATATGGCAAGTTACTATTGCTAATTTAATCCCACGTCTAAAGATTTGTAAGTAGGTCTGTTTTCTTAACTCTATAAAAAAAACAATCATATATTTCTTAGAAATTACCTCTTCAGCATCTAATTTTCTATATTTTTCAAAATCCTTTAATTAGAATATTCTAGTTGTAATACTTCGAGTGTTCAGTAAAGTGGTCTGCTACTGTAATGAGGTCCAAAGACGTAAGCAATATTGGCCGAACTCCGTCATCAATTTTGGTTTGTTCTTTCCTTTATATTTGCTTTCGCTATTAAATTGTTGTTATTCCTTTTATTGTTAGATAATGTTCAATATTTTTGAGTTGAGTTTTATTCCGCCGTATAGTGTACTGTTTATTTGTATTGTATTATTCTATTATACTGTATTGGTTGAGTGATTATACATAAGTAAGGTTTTGGCTAAGGAAGGCCTTGGGAACTCTCCCCTCTTTCCTGTGAACTGGTTTTGGCTAAGGAAAGACTTGGAATTTAAGTAGTCTGTTTGTGACTCTCCTCTTTTTCCCGAAAACTTAATTGGTGTATCGATTACATAACCAACAGTATTTTAGTATAGTACTTATTCACATATACAGTACTATTTATTAGAGTATATTTTAGACATTAGATATACTTATTTATTTTTCCAACAAGTGGTATCAAAGCTGAAGGTTCGCCATAGGCTTTGTTGTCTGTATTGAATATTATAAATTGAGTTCGAAATGGAGCCAGTAAGTGTATCATTGAAACAAATTACAACTTCAAGGCAAGTTGTACCCAATGTGGCATTAATAGCTTCGTCTTTATGGGCGAGGACTCCAATGCCAAGTTTTAAAGTAGCGGTGGATATATTTGACGGTATCGGTCATTTCGGCATGTGGCAAGGCGAGATACAATACTCTTTTTTTCAGCAGGGTCTAGATATCGCCATCAGATAAGAGAAACCATATGATATAGAAGCAAATGATTGGAAGACTATCAATCGGCTCACGTGTGGAACAATTCGAACGAGTCTGTTTAAAGAACAAAAGTATCCAGTCAAGAATGAGATTTCGTCATACAAATTATGGAAGACATTGGAAAATCAATTCTTGAAAAATACTAGTTAAAATAAACTTCTGATGATGAAAAAATTGTTTCAATTCAAATACACTCTAGGTACATCTATGAATGATCACGTCATTAATTTAAATCGTTTAAAAACAGACTTGTTCAAATTAGGTGAAACTTTTACGGAAGAAGATTTAGCTATGATAAAATAACTTCCCGAACTTCAAACACTTATGCCATTGTGCTAATCACTGATGAATTCATGAAGCCAAAATCCAAGTTGGCGTCAAAACACTCCAAGAACATGACTACCAAAGACATTGAAGGTCTTCTGTTGTAATCACTCTGCAAACAGAATGCAGCAACTTTCATCATCTCCATGGCTTCTTCTCTATTTATCTGCATATCCTCAAAGTTTCTGTCAACAAACTCATGAAGTTGTTGTTGTTATTCTTTTCTCTTGAACAGAGTAATCAAGTGCTTGTCCTCCTCAGTGTCAGACCAATCCAAATTCTTCCGTCCGCATATGATCTCCAAGACCACCATGCCAAAGCTATAAGCATCCACCTTTACTGCGATAACTAAGCTCAACCATTCAGGTGCCAAATACCCAGGGGTGCCTCTCATCCTTGTTAGCACTCTGCTTTGGTCCTTTTCGATTAGCTTTGACAATCCAAAATCAGAAACTTTCGCATTGAAATGCTGAACTAATCGGATGTTTTGTGGTTTGACATCGAAATGAATTAATTTTTGATTGCAATCTTCATGGAGATAAGCTAGTCCCTTTGCAATGTCCAAGATGATTTTCTTCCTCATGTGCCACTAAAGAAGAAGGTCTTTCTATCCACCAAAAATCCATGTATCCACAGATCCGTTCGCCATGTATTCACAAACTAGAAGATTGTGACTTTTCAGTACAAAATCTTTATAAGTTTTACCAAATTAACATAGTGTATACTTGCTATAGTCTGTACTTCGGCCAAGAATGAGTCTTTCACTTCAGCAAAACCATTCAGGCACTTGATAGCTATTATGGCACTATTGCCCAATGTCCCAGCATATACATAACCAAATCCTCTTTGCCCAACTTTTCTACTGAAATTTTTTGTAATTGATTTCAGTTCCTCGTAAGAGAATCGAGTGGGCATCCTTGGTAAGTGATCCAATATATCCCTATCAATTTGATTATGTCCAATAAATCATTCCTTGAAAACAGAAGGAAACATAGCATTATGAAAAGTACAATCACGAATGCTCCAATAGTAGATACCAGCATAGTTGTGGTTGGTGTTTTTTCTTGAGAGAAGAATGTTCCACCTTCACAAGTATAGAAGAATTTCCATTTGAAGCAATGTTCTCGCCATATACGAAAAGAGCTGCTTTGCATGAACAATTACTTAGACACATTTTTTTGCTTTCCTCCACTTGTGTTTTACGATCATATAGGCTTGAGTTGAGTATGAAGTAATTTGTATTCCTAAGCTCTAGAAGGGTATGAAATCTGGAATTACCACAAGAAATAGGAGTGGAAGGTGAACATCCAAGATTAGGCTGCCGATAGTTTATGGGCCTAAAAAAGTTTGCTTGATCACTAGTTGTTTCAGGACAAACATATTGATCATTGGAACAGAGACCATACTTTCCACAAACCATCGGATATCCACAATCCCCGCTAGATGCTGTCAAAGGATCGGCAACTAACACCAATTTTTCTCCATCCCACTCATAGATCTTTAAATGCCCATCAAGCTCAAACCTCAAGAATTTACCTACTGATGCAAAAGGGATTAGCATCCCATTAAAACTTCCATTTTCAAATTGAACAAAAGGATTATCGTAAAGGCCACTAGAAGAATAGTACTATTTCTGAGGTATTGGAGTTCACAAAAATGGACAAACCATCATGGGTAAACAAACCTTGACTCCAATTTCATGAAGATACACTTGCTATTAGCTTTTGTCCAGGAACTTATTTCTGCCCCAATAGTAGTGAGTCTGTAGGATAATCAAATGATTGCCAAATGGTTTCATTGTTTCTTCCAAAGAACACTAGATTTTTGTTTTCTGTCAAGTTTAAGCCAAAAACAGGCTTTCCTCTTGTATTGCTACACCAAACTAAGGTGCCTTCAGAGTTGGCCAAAACCAAATCTCCATCTGGCCAAAGTTGCAGTGTGGTATTATTCGTTTTAAATAAAATGAATAAATGTATTTGTTTTACCTGAATTTTGATTTATGTCCCTCAATTAAATGTATTTGTTACATTTATTTTTTAGCTGAAAATAAATAAAATATTTTTCATTTTGTTTGAATCTGTTTATATCCATGAATTATTTTCATATTATAAATCAAGTATTAAACACATAAAAACTTGATTTATAATTTGAAATTAATTATCCGCGATTTATAAATAAATTTGGACAATTTATTTTAGTGATCTTCTTATTTTTATTAAATTTTGTCTTTGACTTTATTAATAAAATTAAGAATATATTTTGATATATTTGATTGAACTATTTTTGTTTAATTTGAATTTATTGACCATACTAATTAAACATTAAAGATTTTCGTACATGATACCTTAATCTTGACCAAATAATGAACTATATTTACTAACTTGATATTTCTTGAGTTGTCAATGAGTGAGAATTAAAGTGAAATAAATATGGAATATTATTTTGCAATATGTAATTCGTCACCTTTAAAAAGGTATCATGTCATCATGAATTCTTTTTAAGGAACACTTAAATTTCAGCTTAGTAATTCAATAGTATCTATTGAATTTTATGTTAAATCTATAAATCCTAGGATGTGATTATTGGCTCCAATAATTTCAATTAGTCTAATAGTGCAATTACCTTCTTTTAGTAGAGTAGAATGTAATTCATAAATGTAATTATAGATGGCAATGTGACTTTTCTCATATTGATGTTCATGACACATTCTTCTCTTTGGGAATGATGTGAAAAAAATAGCATTAATAAAACAATGGTTGACAACATCATTTGATATCAAGGACTTAGGAAAAGCAAAATATGTTCTAGGGATCTAGATCTTTCTAGCTAGGAAGAACATAAGAATTGTTTTATCCCAAGCTTCATACATTGACAAAATTTTGATAAGATTCTCAATGCAAATTTTCAAGAAAGGTTTATTACCTTTCAGACATGGAATTCAATTGTCTAAGGAATGCTTGTCCTAAAACTCCTAATGAGATTGAATACATGAAACAAGTTCCTTATGCTTCGAAAATAGAAAGTCTCATGTATGTTATGCTATGTACTCGTCCAGATATTTGTTATATTGTTGGAATGGTTAGTAGATATAAGTCAAACCCAGGGTTGGAGCATTGGACTGCTATAAAGCATATACTCCAGTGTCTTCGAAGAACTTGATGATATATACTAGTATACTCGGTCCAGAATTGGTACCTACTGAATATATTGATGCTGTTTTTCAAGCTAATAGATATTTTTGCAAATCCACATCAGGATCTTTCTTCACTTTAAGATGTGGTACTATTGCGTGGAGAAGTGTGGAAGCTGAATATGTGGCAACTTGTGAGACAACTGAAGAGGCATTATGGCTGAAGAAATTCATGCTTGACCTTGAGATAGTTCCTTCAGCATCTCAAGTCATTTGTTTATGTTGTAATAACAGTGGTGCAGTGGAGAATGCAAAAGGAGCATGATAGCCATCAATGTGGTAAACACATTGAACAGAAATATCATCTATTTAGAGAGATTGTTCAACGAGGAAATGTAAAAGTTTGTAAAAGGAAATTGTTGTGGCTATATTTTTTATGATGCATATGTACATTTTTTGATACCAACATGAACAAAGTTGGGTGTTTCTCCCATTTGAATGTTCATTGTTTTGTTGTATCAGTTATATACTTTTGGATAACTTATTCTATTCAACTCATGATCTTTTGTCCATTTTCACTTTGGATTATTGTTTCTTTTGTCCATTTTCACTTTGGAATAATGTTCTTTTTGTAGTAGATGTCATGTTTCATAATAACATTCCATTTAATCAAAATATACAACATTACATTTAATTTAATAGCAATCCATTTTGAACATGATTGCAATTACATAGAGGATTATTTGCTACATAATTAAATTAGGGCTCATGCATGGTACAAAAAGAGGGTCAAAATCCTAATAATTCAGCAAATACCAAATATTACAACTGAAACATGGAATGACGATGATCAACCATATTAGCAGTACAACCAACCATACATCAACACAAAATACAATTCCTAATTTGTCTCGAGCCATATCACTAAACCCTTAAGAACTTAACCACTAAAGACATTGAAGGTCTTCTGTTGTAATCACTATGCAAACAAAATGCAGCAACTTTCATCATCTCCATGGCTTCTTCTATGTTTATCTGCATATCCTCACAGTTTCTGTCAACGAACTCATGAAGTTGTTCTTCTTCTTCTTTTCTCTTGAACAGAGTAATCAAGTCCTTGTCCTCCTCATTGTCAGACCAATCCAAATTCTTCCGTCTGCATATGATCTCCAAAACCACAATGTATAAGCTATAAGCATCCACCTTTTATGCGATAACTAACCTCAACCATTCAGGGGCCAAATACCCAGGGATGCCTCTCATCCTTATTAGCACTCTGCTTTGGTCCTTTTCAATTAGCTTTGACAATCCAAAATTAGAAATTAACTTTCGCATTGAAATGCTGATCTAATAGGATGTTTTAGGGTTTGATATCGAAGTGAATTAATTTCTGATTGCAATCTTCATGGAGATAAGTTAATCCCTTTGCAATGTCCAAGATGATTTTCTTCTTCATGTGCCACTGAAGAGGAACATCTTTCTATCCACCAAAAATCCATGTATCCAGAGATCCATTCACCATGTATTCATAAACTAGAACAATGTGACTTTTCAGTCCTATAAGTCTTACCAAATTAACATGGTGAATACTTCCTATAGTCTGTATTTCCACCAAGAATGAGTCTTTCATTTCAGCAAAACCATTCAAACACTTGACAGCTATTATGGTACCATTGCCCAGTGTCCCAGCATATACAGAACCAAATCCTCCTTGCCCAACTTTTCTACTGAAACTTTTTGGAATTGATTTCAGTTCCTCGTAAGATAATCGAGCGGGCATCCCTGGTAGGTGATCCAATATCTCCCTATCAATTTGATTAATTCCTATAAATCTTTCCTTGAAAACTAAAGAAAACATAGAATTATGAAAAACACAGTCACGAATACTCTAATAGTAGATACCAGCATAGCTGTGGTTGGCGTTGTTTTCTTGAGAGAAGAATGTTCAACCTTAACAAATACAGAGGAATTTCCATTTGAAGCAATGTCCTTGCCATATACGAAAATAGCTGTTTTGCATGAATAATTACTTAGACACATCCTTTTGCATTCATCCACTTGCGTTCTACAATCATATAGGCTTGAGTTGAGTATGAAGTAATTTGTATTCCTAAGCTCTAGAAGGGTATGAAATTTGGAAATTACCACAAGAAATAAGAGTGGAAGGTGAACACATCCAAGATCAGGCTGCCAATAGTTTATGGGCCTAAAAACGTTTTCTTGATCACTAGTTGTTTCAAGACAAACACATTGATCATTGGAACAGAGATCATACTTTCCACAAACCATCGGATATCCACAATCCCCATTAGATGTTGTCAAAAAATCGACAACTAAGATTGATTTTCCTCCATCCCACTCATAGACCTTTAAATGCCTATCTAGCTCAAACCTCAAGAATTCACCTGCTGATGCAAAAGGGATTGGCATCCCATTAAAGCTTCCATTTTCAAATTGAATAAAAGGATTATCGTAAAGGCCACCAAAAGAATAGTACTATTTCTGAGGTGGATTGGAGTTCACAAAAGCGGACAAACCATCATCACCACTGACAAAAAGGGGTAAACAAACCTTGACTCCAATTTCATGAAGATACACTTGCTATTAGCTTCTGTCCAGGAACTTATTTCTGCCCCAATAGTAATGAGTCTGTAGCGTAATCAAATGATTGCCAAATGGTTTCATTGTTTCATTCAAACTACACTAGATTTTCATTTTCTGTCAAGTTTAAGCTAGAAACATGCTTTCCTCTTGTATTTCTGGACCAAACCAAGCTGCCTTCAGAGTTGGCCAAGACCAAATCTCCATCTGACCGAAGTTGCAGTGTGGCATTCGTTTTAAATAAAACGAATTTGATTTTTGATTTATGTCCTATGTCCGTCAACTAAATGTATTTGTTATATTTATTTTTTAGCTAAAATTAAATAAAATATTTTTCGCTATGATTGAATATGTTTATATATCCACGAATTATTTTCATATTATAAATCAAGTATTAAACACATAAAAACTTGATTTATAATTCAAAATTAATTATTCGGAATCTATAAATAAATTTAGGCAATTTATTTTAGTGATCATCTTATTTTTATTAAAGTTTATCTTTGACTTTGTCAATAAAATTAAGAATATATTTTGATATATTTGATTGGACAACTTATGTTTAATTTGAGTTTATTGATCATACAAATTAAATATTAAAGATTTTCGTACATGCTATCTTAATCTTGACATATAATGAACTATATTTACTAACTTGATATTCCTTGAGTTGCCAATGAGTGAGATTAATTTAATAATATTTATTTCGGTATCTTGAGAATTAAAGTGAAATAAATATGAAATATTACTTTGCAATATGGAATTCATCACCTTTAAAAAGGTTTGATCATGTCATCATGAGTTCTTTTAAAGGACACTTAAATTTGAACTCAGTAATTCAATAGTATCTACTGAATTTTATATTAGATCTATAAATCTCAGGACGTGATTATTGACTCCAATAATTTCAATTATTCTAATAGTGCAATTACAGTCTTTTAGTGGAGTAAATATAATTAATAAATGTAATTATAGATGGCAATGTGACATTTCTCATATTGTATGTTGATGACATTGTTCTCTTTCGGAATGATGTGAAAACATTAACATCAATAAAACAATGGTTGACAACACAATTTGATATCAAGGACTTAGGAGAAGCAAAATATGTTCTAGGGATCCAAATCTTTCTAGATAGGAAGAACATAAGAATTGTTTTATCCCAAACTTCATACATTGATAAAATTCTGGTAAGATTCTCAATGCAAAATTTCAAGAAAGGTTTATGACCTTTCAAACATAGAATTCAATTTTCTAAGGAGCATTGTCCTAAAACTCCTAATGAGATTGAATACATGAAACAAGTTCCTTATGCTTCGACAGTAGGAAGTCTCATGTATGTTATGCTCTGTACTTGTCCAGATATTTGTTATGTTATTGGAATGGTTAGTAAATATCAATCAAACCTAGGACTGGAAAATTGGACTGCTATAAAGCATATACTCCAGTATCTTCAAAGAACTCGAAGATATATGCTAGTCTACTCAGCTCCAGAATTGGTACCTACTAAATATATTGATGTTGTTTTTCAAGCTAATAGATATTTTTGCAAATTCACATCATGATCTATCTTCACTTTAAGATGTGGTACAATTGTATGGAGAAGTGTGGAACCTGAATATGTGGCAGCTTGTGAGCCAGCTAAAGAGGTAGTATGGCTGAAAAAATTCATGCTTGACCTTGAGATAGTTCCTTCAGCATCTCAAGTCATTTGTTTATGCTGTAATAACAGTGGTGCAATGACAAATGTAAAGGAACCTGGCAGCCATCAACGTTGTAAACACATTGAACTAAAATATCATCTACTTTTAGGGAGATTGTTCAACCAGAAGATGTAAAAGTATACAAGATTTCATCAATTGAAAATCTTGCAGATCCTTTTACAAAAAGTTTACCAGCAAAAGTTTTTGTAAGTCATCTCAATAATATGGGTGTATTAGACATGTCTTATTTACTCTAGGGCAAGTGGGAAAATTATTAGTTATGTCCATCGAGTAAATGTATTTGTTACATTTATTTTTTAGTTGAAGTTAAATAAAATATTTTTCATTATGTTTGAGTCTATTTGTCCACAAATTATTTTCATATTATAGATCAAGTGTTAAACACATAAAGACTTGATTTATAATTTAATTCGAAATTAATTATCCGTGATCTATAAATATCTTTGGGCAATTTATTTTAGTGATTATCTTATTTATATTAAAGTTTGTCTTTGACTTTGGTAATAAAATTAATAATATATTTTGATATATTGGATTAGACCACTTATGTTTAATTTGAGTTTATTAACCACACAAATTAAACATTAAAGATTTCCATACATGATACCTTAATCTTGACCAAATAATGAACTATATTTACTAACTTGATATTCCTTGAGTTGTCAATGAGTGAGATTAATTTAATAATTTTTATCTCGATATATCTTGGGAATTAAAGTGAAAAAAATATGGAACATTATTTTGCAATATGGAATCCATCACCTTTAAAAAGGTTTGATCATGCCTTCATTAGTTATTTTAAGGGACAATTAAATTTGAGCTCAATAATTCAATAGTGTCTATTGAATTTTATGCATGCTTGATAGGGGTGGCAAAATAAGCCCGGCCCGTCGGAACAGCTCGAAAAGTCCATAATATAAAATGTGTTGGGTTTCATTTTTTTAGCCCAAAAAAAATCGGGCCTAAATGGCCCAGCCCGTTGGCCCGTGGGCCAAATAGGTTCGGGCCATTTTAGCCCGCGGGCTGACGGGCCGACCCGATTAAAAAAGAAAAAAAATTTCAGCCACTCTCACAGTTTGTGAAATAAATGATTTTTTACTACACAAATGATGTTTGTGTAATAAATTATGTTTAAATGATTTTTTTGTTTATATAGTAAATAAATGAACATTATGAACATTATGTTTGGTGTAAAATTGTAAATGTACTGCAGGCTATAGATATAAACATTACATAACATTTTATTTTATCTTTTATGATTTAAATTTGTTGAAATTGAGATAACATAGTAAGCTATTTTAGTATTTTTTGGGTCAAAATAAGACTCATAATGTGTTGTTTATTTGTAAATGGTTTAATAGATTTATATTTTTAGCCAATATAAAATCAGAATTTTTAAAAAAAAATTATAAATTTTCAGGTCATTTTGGCCCGTTGGCCCGTGACCCATGTAGAGGCTGGGTTGAGCCTCAATATTTTAGGCCCGTACAATTTCAGCCTGGCCCGGCCCAGCCCGATTACATTACTTGGCCCGTTGGGCCGGGCTGGGCCGCCCGTTTTGCCACCCCTAATGCTTGATGTGTTCACACGGTATTGTCAAAGTGAAGATGATAATTGAATAACTGAATAAGGGGTATTTTGGTCATTTAACCTCATTTGGAATATTACGTTGATCGATAAGAGTATCATGTCAGATCTATAAATTCTATGACGTGATTATTGGCTCCAATAATTTCAATTAGTTTAAAAGTGCAATTACATTATTTTAGTAGAGTAGAATGTAATTACTAAAATAATTTATTAGAAACTTAGCCTAATTGATTTCAGTAAGGTCTTTTCGGTGGCTCCTAATGGGATTAAGATTTTACAATTCTAATAAGTTGCATAAATATATCTTTGAGGTATGATATGATGTGATATGAAATATTTGGTAGTATCCAAATATAAGTATGGTAAGGACAAATAGATGGTTGTATCGAACTATACTTATATACTATAAATATACATAATATCTCTAAAAAGGATAAGCTAGTTTAATTTGCAAAAGTTTTTTCAGTCTCAATTAGCCCGCACTTTTAGAGAGAAACTATGGCAACTTTGTTTTAATCCCTGGACACTGAAGAAGGCTTGGAGGTCTAGAGTCCTATTAAAGACCAAAACTTTCGTCTTGATTGAAGACAATATCTACTGAGGTATATCTTCTACTTTGTCTTTGTGATTTTTAATCAAGTAGACATATAAATATACTCGATCATTATAAGCAACGGATGGTCCTTGTTAGCATACCAGACTAATTGTGGAGACTCTAGGATAAGCTCAGGTTCAAGATCATATTTGGAGATGAGGACTCCAAATAGGCATCTAGTGCCATCGAAGTTGTAGTAAAAGTTGGAAATGAACATTCCACTTAGGAGCATGGGTGACGCTTTGGTAAAAATCAGAGCTATTGACATAATTGGGTTGTTAATCCATGTGGAAACATAGGTAATAGAGTCATTTAGAATTTTAGCACTTAAAATCTTTGGTAAAAGGATAAGCAGACTAATCAAGAGAACAATGGCATACCATACCCTTTGTTTTAGTGACATGTTTTGCTTGGCTTAGAGAGTTCAAAATTTGGATGAGATCTAAAACTGGAACAAAAATTGAAAACTTGGTACAACCATTTTGGCCCAAGAACAACAACGTTGTTGACTTATCTCTTTGAAGGCCTTTAAAATTGCCCTGTATATTCATTTAACAACTATACATTACTTTTTGGGTTTGCTTTGACTTGGCCCAAGAACATGGCAGCATGGAGACTTTCTTTTGCACCATTGTTATACTCCATTCCATTTATTGACTTTATTGCCTTTTGGCCATTGAGTGTAACAATGAACTTTGGAGTTTTACAACCATAATTTAACCCGTAGTTTGTCGACAAAAGATTCTAAGCAACCACCACTTTATTCCACAAAGTAGAAGTAGAACAAAAGCCTACGTCGTCTTGGGAAACTTTTATAAGACTAAAGGGTTAATTAATTCTTGTATTGAAGTATCACCAAAAATTAAGTTGGTCTTCCTTTTCTTTATAATTCACCATGAATTTTTCTTGTCTTAAAATACTATCTAATTACTTTTATTAGAAAAATTTAAGAGATAAAAATCTTTTAATATTATATGTTCCCTTCTTTTAAAAAAAATTCTTATAAAATATCTTATCATTTAGACTTCTCAATACATTATATTAATTTAATAAAGGAAATTGAAATGTATGGATCAATAAGAGTATGCAAAGATGACAATTTATATCGTGAAAGTTCTCTAACATAACAGCGATTCAATAATAATATGAGAAAAATCATTTTCTCATTTTCCAGTGTAATACATTTGGAAAAATACATTGTGTAACCAAAAATTTTAAGAACTTGTCTTGGCTTTCTAGACCTCTAAACTCTTATGCATTACAGAAAGGTTCATGTAAATCACGACGGTCCAAACAAAGCTTATGGGAATATAGGACTCAGGAGTCACAAGAGCATCCCCATTTTGAGCAACAGCTGCAACAATTCTTGCCAAAGGAGGGCATGTAAAGCTATAATCCAGGTTGCTTTCACCTTCCATGGAACCCTCCAAGACTTTAATCATATTTGACATTGAAGGCCTCTTTGTGAAATAACTCTATAGGCACCATATGGAAACTTGATAGAAACGCTAAGTATAAACATAACAAGTTATAACTCGTTGAAAGTTCTAACTGTGACTCAAATCACATAGACCAACAAAAAGTAAATAACACAAGAACGTTTGTTAACGCAGTTCGACAATCTTCTTCTCTATGTTTGTGAGGCTCTCACCTAGATTAGTTTGCTCTTCAAAGTACAAAGGAACTCAATACAACTTTTCCCTAAAACTACACCTTGCAAACTAATCACTATAGCACCTCACTATAGTATTTATTGATAACACAACCTCGATTTCAAACAATTCAACAACTGCTTAATCCAACAACTTGATTAAACAGTCAACTCGAAAATGTTTTTCAAAAGCAAATGGACTTGTTCAATACAATGAATAAGTGTTTACATGTCCGAGTATCACAAAGAAGCTCATATGAATATTGATTAAACTTAAACTTATTGCTCAGCAATTTCTCAACATTTAGTGACTGATCATTCTTTCACAATCTTTTCTCTGAATCTCACAATGATAGCATTCACTCTTATTTTCTTAGATGTATTCTGATTCATGAACTTTTGCACAAAGTCTTCTCTATATAGAATTGGAAGTCGTTTTATAGAGTCCATATCTTTGTAGGAATCAATAAAATATATGTTACAATATCTTTCATATCTCTTCCCGTTCTCTTTTATTATGTAGACTTCCTAATCTTTAGTCAATAAAGATTTGTTACCAAAGATACCTCATACAAAAATATAACATATCTTTTACCTTCAAAATAAATTGCCATAAGTCTATAAAATCATATTTAGGAAAATTCCAAAATTTTCATAACAAAACCTTCATAATCTTTACAATTTCACTTCCATGCAACTACATATCTTGATTGCTTTTATCGATCAAATCCTGAAGTTGTTCATCTCTAGCCTTTTGTTTCAGAAGATTCATTAAATGTATTTCTTCTTCTGATTGGGACCTGTCCAAATTCTTCCTCCCACAGAGGATTTCTAGAACCATGACACCAAAGCTGTAGACATTCACTTTCTCCGTAATGATTGAGCTCAACCATTTTGGGGCAATGTACCCTAGTGTTCCTCTCATTTTTGTCACTGCTTGGTTTTGATCTTTGTCAAATAATTGTGACACACCAAAATCTGAGACTTTTGCATCAAAATTCTCATCTAAGAGAATGTTTTGGGGCTTGATATCCAAATTAACTATCTTTTGTCTGCATTCTTCATGGAGATAAGCTAATCTCTTTGCAACATCCAAAAGGATTTTCTTTCTCTGTAGCCATCCAAGTTCATTCTCTCCAATCCTATGGAAAATCCATTTGTCCAAGGATCCCTATAAAATCCAAGGATCCATTTGTACACATGTACCTATAAACTAGGAGTCTGTATGACTTTTCAACACAAAAACCAATCAAAGTTACCAAATTGACATGATGAATGTTCCCTATGGTTTCAACTTCAGCTAAGAATGACTTTTTCACTAAGCCTAAGCCATCAAGACGTTCACAGCTACTCTTTCACCACTCTTTAGAATGGCCTCATAGACTGATCCAAATCCTCCTTCACCTATTTTATTACTGAAGTTATTTGTCGCAGCTCTCATGTCTTCATATGAGAATCTTGAGAGCATCCTTGGAACTTGATCCAAGTAAACCTCTTCAATTTTCTCAAATTTCATAATTTTACAAAAACAGATGAAGCATGCCCCAACTAGAAAAAGAAAACCAATAAGCTCTCCAAGACTAGATCCCAGTATAACTTTACCATGCCTTGATTTGACTTTCTGAGAAACTGTAGAGGAAGCATTTTGCAGTTTAGCAAAAACAGATATAGTGCCATAGTAGTCAATATCGCCGCTAAGAGAAAAAACTTCATTAAGTAATGAGAAACTTATACCAGATTCATATTCATGGGTAAACACTATAACTTTGCAGGAACAATTATTTCGGCCGGCCTTCTTACATTCTTCTTGGTCAATGTTCTAACCATACAAGTTTGATTTACTGTCAAAGTAACTAATATTTTGAAGCTCTAGAAGAAAATGAGGCTGATTATAGTCATAATTGATGGGACTGGGGAGGAAACATCCTTGACTAGGTTGTAGATAATTCACTGGTCTGAAAAAGCTTGTGTCTCCATTGGAAGTTTGAAAACTTCATTATGCATTTGAGCAAATGTCATATTTTCCACACACCATTGGGTATCCACAATCACCAGCACCTGAAAGTAGATCTGCCACCACTTGCCATTCATATGCTTTCCCAGCATACACCCGCAAATGCCCATCCGACTCTAACCTCAAGACTTGAGCTGATGTTACAGCAGCATACCTGAAACCTGCAAAGCTTCCATTCTCAAATCTAGCAGAAATATTTTCAGTATCCATCGGAGAACCAATAATTCCATCAGTTTCATACATATTCAAGTAAAAATAGATCTGTGGTGGATCAGATTCGATGTAAGTAACTAAAGTTTCATTCTTAACTGCAAAAGAATACATGAGTTGACTTGAATTAAAATCCAAAGACTTACAAGTCAGCTTTTGGCCATTAAACAACCTCTGTCCAAGAACCAGAGAGTCTGTTGGATGATGAAATGACTGCCAAACAAACTTACTTTGCCTGTCAAAAAGTACAAGATTCTCCATGTTAGTAAAGCCTGTAACCGATCTACCACTTGTCTTTGTAGACCAAACAAAAGTACCATCTACATCTCTCAAGATCAAGTTTCCATCTGCAGTAAATTCCAAAGTTGCATTACCTTTTACAGGTTTGTTTCCATTTGCAGACCAGACTACTTGTGGGTTATCTACAACACTGTCTAAACCATAAATGTCAATGTTGACAATAAGGATACCAAAGAAGCATCTGAAACTACAGTTTCCCTTGCAATAGAAGCCACAGAAGAAGTTTCCTCCAGGGCTTCCTGTGTGAAGAATGATGCTCACTGTTGCATAATCGCTGGTGTTAATACACATATTTGGATTATTTATCCAGGTTGTGGACAAATTTTCCATTGAGTAAGGTATAGTTTTAGAAGACATCAAATGAGCAGATAAGAAGAAAGTACAAACAAAATAAATAATTGAAAGATGTAAGCCATGATATCACCTCATTGTGTCTTCCGAAAGAATAATATGTGCACCAGAAGGGCTTGATGATCTGAATATGAACAGAACAACCTAGAGAAAAATGAAGATATGCTACACCTTTCATATGCTTAATGGGGCATGTAATTATTGTAGCCTTCTGTTCTGTATTGACTTGACTTACTTAGTCTAACTTGCCCATTTGTGGTGCAAATATAGACTATATAGTTGAAGTTTTGGATCAGTGAGTTTGCACTAGTTGCTTAGTTAATTGGCCAGCCAAGGTTGACTCCTAAGTGATGAACCTATTGATACTTGATGCATTTATTTTAACAAAACTATGCTTTTTCTTCTTCAATAAAGAATGGAGCTAAATAAACATTTGATTTATCTTTCTGCTATATCCAAGAAAAGAGGCATAAGATCTTGAAGTAAGATCATTTCAAAAATGAAAAAAACTTCCCTAGGTAATGAGGTGTATCAAAGAAACTAGAAGATAAAAACTAAATAGGGGAAGAGGATGGTTCATCCAAGAGACGCCTAAAATGTGCTTTTGGGACACCATTTTACCGAGCTTCAAATGTGCCTATTTGAGCACCAGTTCTTCCTGATTTTCTCTGTTCACTGTGTCCAGAACATCATTGGAATGTGCAGAAACACAAAGGACCACAAGATTTAAGTTCCACATGATATCAAAAAAGACATAGTAAAGCTATCTTCTCCACATACCTCTGAAAATTTGACACTTCCAGAAAAATGGAAGAATAAATTATTATAGTTAACTAAAATTAATCACTATAAAAACAAAATTCTGACAGCCGCTTATTCATGTGCTGTGAAGGTTCAAAAAGAATTGTCTTAATGACTTTGTAGCAAAAGCAGAATACAAAGAAAACATAAATGTAAAATAGAGGAAACAACAGCAAAGATAAAAGAAGAAACTATGTGATAATGAATCGTTAAATTTTTTCACATTTAAAAGATAAATCGTCATATACATTTTAAAAGTGAAAATGTAACTGAGGATATATGTATTTAACCAAATTTGCATATACATTTATCCTCAGCTACAGAAAGATTAATATAAAAGCTATAGGATCATCGAGGTCCTGATAGAACTGAAGCAAACAAAGGAGTGGTATCTTCATAACGAACATGTGGCACATAGCCTTCACAGGGAATTGTGGATTTAACAAGCCATTAAAATTAGCATTTATGTCAACACCCACAAGATCCTCCAAAACTTTCACCATCACTGACATTGAAGGCCTATTAGCATAATCACTTTGTAGACACCATGAAGCAACTTTCATCATATGCATGACTTCATTTTCATTAGACTGCATATCTTCACTGCATTTATCAATAATATCCAACAATTCTCCTTGTTCTGCTTTTCTCTTGAAAAGACTAAGTAAATGCATTCGCTCCTCTGACTCAGATTGATCAAAGGTTTTCCTCCCACACAATTTCCAAGATAACAAACAACACCAAAGCTATATACATCTACCTTCTCAGTGATTACTGAAGACAGCCATTCTGGACCAAGTAGCCAGGAGTACCTCTCATTGTGGTAACTACGTGGCTTTGATCCCTTGAAATAAGTTTAGATAGCCCGAAATCAGACAGCTTAGCATCAATTTTTTTATCAAGAAGAATCTTTGGGGCTTTACATCTAGGTGAAATTTTTTTACCTACAATCTTCATGCAAGATAATCCCTTGGCTATATCAAGCACAATTTTCCTCCAGCATTTCCAATCAAGGGAAAATTCTTGGTTTACTTTGTAGATCCACTTATCTAATGATTCATTCACCATATACTCATAAACCAAAAGCCTATGAGACTTTTCTGCACAAAAGCCAACCAACCTCACGAGATAGACATGATGAATGTTACCAATAGTTTCAGCCTCAGCAAGAAATGACTTTTTCACTTGACCTATTCCATCAAGACATTTCGCAGCAATCTGAGCCAAATCCTCCCTCCCCAAGCTTCACACTGAAGTCCTGTGTTGCAATTTTTAACTCTTCTAAGGGAAATCTTGTTGGCATTCCTGGTACAGAGTCTAAATAATCTTTCCTCCACTTTTCCATCTATGTTCTTCCAAATTTTGAACACTATCAGATCAATTAAAAATACCACCAGAAAAAAGGTTCCAACGGTTGACCCTATGATCACAGAAACTCGAGATTTACTAGGAGTACTATTGGTTGGAGAAAGGGATGCATTAGATGAAAGATGTATCTTCATGAATACAGAGTTAAAATGTTTCTTATCCTCCTCATTGTTCATTATTGAAAATATCTCCGAAGGCAAATAGCATCTTCCATTTGAGGGATCTGAACCATACCCAAAAATAGCAGCCTTACAGGAACAGTTAGTTAGGCATGCTTCTTTACAGCGATTCACATTGGTATTACTAATATCAGTTCGAATAATATTACATTAGCACTAGTTTTTTTATTTATTTATGGATATAAGAGTTTCCGCTCTTAAATCTTTGCAATTAAAGTTGTTCAAATACTTTAAATCAGCCTTCTATAGTCCCTTTAATTTGCTTCCGAATTCCAGATGGTGAATTCCGTGGTACGAACATACGTGTGTGTGTATATATATATATATATATATATATCTTCTCCTCCTTAGCTGATGACAGATTCAGTTCCTATTTGATCCAGTAAAACCAAGCTATCAATATAGCCCACTGCAAGAAATGAGTCTACAGCACCACAAATACCACTGATGTTTCTCGTCCTTGGGGTTTCTTCTGTATCATAGGTTACCAGCTGTCCTTTCTTTGTTGCCATTATCAGTTCTCCATTCTTCCGACAGTCGATCATTTTACATATTTTCCCTTGCAAATCTATAGTGCAGTGCTTCGTCCAGGATCCCACTTGACCAAACTCCTCCATAAGCCAAATGCAGTACTTTTCTTGTCCTGAAGTCGTCGTTTCAAATTGTATCACAGACAGCTTGTTTTTGAACACTGAAAGCGATAATCTTGATGCGCTTTCCGATGCTAAAACATCTGGAAACGTGATCTTTCCAAATGATTCATCGCTCATATGGAATGAAATTATTATATTCTCTAATTTCATCCCATAATTAGGCTCATAACCAATCCAATGCACAGCTCCATTTAGATAAGTCTGAGGCCATATATTCTCATAAATAATTACAAACGAATTACGACATTTAGGAGCCCTCCATGATTGAGAACAAAGTGTAAACAGCTCTACTTTAGGTGGAACTCCATCAATATTGTTCTTTAGGTAAGTCAATCTCACCACTTTGTAGTCATTATTTTTCAGATCAAACCCGAACCCGAAAACACAATAAAAACTTGAATCATGCTTGTTTTCTTTGTGTGTTGGTAGGTAAATGCATTTCCTAATAGATGGATTCCATAGAACTATCTGATCTGCAACCAAGTAGTCCTTGCACAAGCATACTAGCCCATTAAAAGACCCTACAATGCAGTATTTAGGGTTAGCTGAAACTTCAGCTGGAAATTTAATCTCCTCACTGTTGATTTTTCCTAATTTTTCATCCTCGTCATTGAGCATCAAGAACTTGTGTTTCTTACACCTCTCTTTGTCACTAAAATACCTAAGGATGATTTTCTTACTGTTTCTTGATTCCTTCATATGGGCTTCTATAAATGCTGGACCAGAAATTAGCAAGTGAAAGTTCTTGCATACTGACCTCATTCGGATGATGCTCTTGACGGGTAATCTTGTGAAGATTTCTTTCCAAACTTCTGGAGGAAGATAATCCGACATTTTTTAAAACTAAGAGGTTTTGCATATGATCGATTTCTCAATTTGGCCCTGAGCTTCATATTTTGATAGCAGTCAAGAGAATAAGCTTAATTAAAGCAAGGAATATTTTCATTCCTCAGTCAAGAGAGTCAAACAAAAACCAAAATTTTCCCGCGTTAAAAGAGCCAGACAGATTCCCTAGAGTGCTTGAGACACGCCCAATCAAGTTGAGTCACTGGCGATGTGGTAAATGGTAATAGTAATACTTTGAGGCCCAATAATGTTCCAAGTACTAATAAAAGGAATCTTGAGTGATTAGGTTTGATCAGCTTTATTCTTCTGATTTGGGCCCTTCTCGTTCCTCTTTACCTGATCATTGAGCTTTATTTTCTTTGTCAATCATCATAAAGTGCTTACACTATTTCTAGGAATCTACATGTTTCTTACTTGGTGGGAAATCAAGAAATCATTAGGGTATTAACATCTTTCACCGATTTTAGAGTATTTTCGATTGTCATGAGGTCATAGTGTCATGTAGAAACTGGTATTAACTCCCACTGTTTATCTGTGGATAAATTCTTAGGTGAATACAGTCCAAAACCCCACTTGGGGACCGAATTAGGTACCCATGTCCTTTCTGGTTTCTTCTAAAAAATTAAATGATTGCAAAATTTTTAATAATATAAACACTATTCGTAAACACAATCTGATGCGACACAACACATTATAATTATAACAAGATTAACTAATAAAAGAGTTTTCAAATCAAATTGAATCTGTCATAGACTAAAATTTAATAGATTTAACTCACGAAAATGATTTTTTTCTCTTTTAACATACTAAAAGAAAAAGAAATTTTCTTTTAATTTAATAAAATTTTAACCATAACTTTAATAGCTCAATATTTACTCATGTCTTATTCAAAATATTATGAATTTTATTAAGATTTTGTTTTAATTAAGTTCATAAATTATATTTAGTTCATTTTGATTAATTATTTATATTTTGTTTAAGTTGATAAATTTATAATAATGCACCAATTTCAATACGAACGCGATAAATTATGATTCATTCAACTTAAATACAATAATATATTAATATTGCCATATTTACGAGGTCTACTTTTTCATTCAAACTCTCTCTCACTCTCTCTTCCAAACCCCTTTTTCATTCAAACTCTCTCTCTCTTTCTTTCTCTTTTCCAAACCCAGAACACAGTCTATCCCACTTTTCACTCAATTTCTTCCTCTTTACTGCAAACCTCTTCCCCACACACTAAATTCTTGCTTTCCTACATCTCTCTTACCTTGTTTGATAACAGGCACTATAAAATACTTATGATCATCTCTAACACTTCATTATCAACATAATTTCTTCCTCTTCCCCCCTACACACTTCAATATCAATGTAATGTCTTCCTTTTCAATGTATTTAATAGTGTCAATAAAACTATTTTCTCTTTATATTCTATTTAGCATGTTGATACAATAAGTGAAAAGTAAACATGTCTTACTTAAATACACCAACAAATAATAGTACAATGGATTATTGATATTATATATTTTAAATTTTACTATTTATTCATTTTACACTTATTTTATACTTATTTTATGTAGATTGAAATTCTAATTATAGTGGTCACGTTGCAAAATTTGTTTAGTATTAAGAGTTTAACATTGGAAATGGTCTAATTAATTTGATAATGAATTTTAGTTATGATTTAACTGAAATTTTATAAATATTAAGTAAAATAAATGTAATACAAATTATTTCGGTAACCGTAACTCTTTCCGGAAGCCTTGCGACTGATTGCAACAGAGGAGCCAGTTTATATTAATCCATTGGCTATGTCAAGAACATTCTTCATAGGATTTCAATCAATCAAGAGAAAGCTTTTGATTCATGTGACAAATCTCTTTATCTAAACTGTCCATTACTCAAGTTATAGAAAGGTTTCCAGTAAGTTAGATCATAAGGCTACTGGACATTGATTAGGCAGAGACAAACAAGAATTGAGGTTTGATTGTGTGTATGCATATAAGTCAAAAACCAAATTTTTTTCCTAATTCTCAGAAAGGATAGCACCTCAGGAAAATAGCAACTTTCATTATGATATCTTTTGTCCATACCTGGAATAGGCCTACATGAAAGGGAGGAACTCGAAACTTAACAGAAAGATTTGTCACTTTCATCTACCTCCGTCCAGTTAAAGTTGAAGGCAACAATGGGCTGTCAAAATCAACAACTTTCAGGACTTCACCAGCAGCTCCCATTGTACTAATCACTGATGACTTCATGAAGTCAAAATCCAAGTTGGCTTCAAAACACTTCAAGAGCTTAACCACCAAAGACATTGAAGGTCTTCTGTTGTAATCAGTCTGCAAACAGAATGCAGCAACTTTCATCATCATCTCCATGGCTTCTTCTCTGTTTATCTGCATATCACAGTTTCTGTCAACCAACTCATGAAGTTGTTGCTCTTCTTCTTTTCTCTTGAACAGAGTAGTCAAATGCATGTCCTCCTCATTCTGAGACCAATCCAAATTCTTCCGTCCGCCTATGATCTCCGAGACCACAATGCCACCTTTTCTGTGATAACTGAGCTCAACCATTCAGGGGCCAAAGAGCCAGGGGTGCCTCTCATCTTTGTAAGCACTCTGCTTTGGTCCTTTTCGATTATCTTTCACAATCCAATATCAGAATCTTTCTCATTGAAATGCTGATCTAAAAGGATGTTTGGGGTTTGATATCAAAGTGAATTATTTTCTGATTGCAATCTTCAGAATCCGTTATTGACTTCAGTTCCTCATAAGAGTATCGGGCGGGCATCCCTGGTAGGTGATCCAATATATCCCCATCAATTTCCTTTAGTGAATCTTTCCTTGAAAAACAGAAGGAAACATAGAATTATAACAAGCACAATCATGAATGCTCCAATAGAAGATACCAGTATAGCTGTGGTAGGCCTTTCTTTCTTGACAGAAGAATGTTCCACCTTAACAAATACCGAGGAATCTCCATAAAATCCCTGTTTATCTTCATTGTTGATGATAGAGAAGACCTCATTGAGTAAACAACACCCTCCTCTTGAAGTAATTACGGCCCTTACTATATACGAAAAGAGCTGCTTTGCATGAACTATTACTTAGTCACATCCTCTTGCATTCCTCCACTTCTTTTCTACTCTTATATAGGCTTGAGTTGATTGTGAAGTAATATGTATTCCTATGCTCTAGAAGGGTTTCAAATCTGGAATTACAACAAGAAATAGGAGTGGAAGGTGAACATCCAAGATCAGGCTGCCGATATTTTATGGGCCTAAAAGAGTTTGCTTGATCACTAGTGTTTCTGGACAACCACATTGACCCAACAGAGACCATACTTTCCACAAACCATCGGATATGCACAGTTATCACGATCAATTGTCAAAAGATTGGCAACTATGATCCAATTTGCTCCATCCCACCCATAGACCTTTAAATACCCATCAGGCTCAAACCTCATGAATTCAACTACTGATGCAAAAGAGATTTGCATTCAGTTAAAGCTTCCATTGAAAAACCTGACAAAAGAACCCAAGTAAAAGCCCCTGCAGAATAATATTTTTGAGGCGGATTGGAGTTTACAAAAGCGGACAAGCCATCATCACCACCACCGACAAAAAGGGTAAACAAACCTTCACTCCAATTTGATGAAGATACACTTGCTATTAGCTTCTGTCCAGGAACCAATTTCGGCCCCATTAGTAATGAGTTTGTAGGATAATCAAAGGATTGCCAGATGGTGTCATTGTTTCTTCCAAACAACACAAGGTTTCCCTTTTGTGTCAATTTTAAGCCATAAACAGGCTTTCCTCTTGTGTTGCACAAGTACCATTGAAGTTGCAGTAAAAGCCACAGACGAACATTCCCCTGTCACGTCCACTCAGGAGGATGGGTAACGCTGTGTCGAAAACAGAACCATTGACAATATAAGTGGGTTTGTCAATCCAAGAAGTGGAAACATAGGCAATTGAGTCATTTAGAATTGCACTTATAATCTCTGGGAAAGAGATAAGCAGACTAATCAAGAGAACAATGGCATACCATACCCTTTGTTCTTGTGACATCTTTTGCTTGGCTCGGAGAGTTCAAAATTTGGATAAAGACTGAAGCTGGAACAAAAATTGAAGACTAGATACAGCCATTATTGGTCCAAGAACAACAACATTGTTGACGTATTATCATTAGTTTATACTGACTTTTTGGGTTTACTTTCACTTGGTTGATGATATAGAGACTTTCCGCTTAATAATTAACGCTATAGTATCTTCTAAAGTGTCTGGATCTTCATGACTTTACTCTTCAAAGGAATTTCTGTAACAGGACTCCTCATATCATGAAAATGAAGAAAAAGAAATACGAATTGTCAAGATAAGCGTGATAATTTTTTACAATATTATGGATTATAAGGAAGAAGGGAGTTGTAATGTAAATTAATCAATGAAAAAGAATCCATATAATTGGGAGATTTAACCGTGTCAAATTTCACCATATTCAGCACTAAGCTAACCAACCACTATAGGAACTTTCATCTTCTCATTGCTGCACTCCATTCCATTTATTGACTTCATGGGCTTTGGCCATTGATAGCAACTGATTGTGAACTCTGGAGTTACAATCACCACCACAGAAGCTGAACTAATGACTAGACTTTTCCCCTTTTCACCTTTTCACCTTTTGGCACGTCTAGAATTTAATCCCCCGATGGAATAATTTCTCGACAAAAATTCTAAGAAACTACCAATTCATGACCCGAAGAAGAAAAGTCTAAGTTGTAATTCCCTTACCCTAATTATATACATGATTTATTTTGTTTCCATTTAGAGAATTTAATTGATTGATATTATTATTATTTGATTAATGGTAATTTATCTACAGGAATGGTTAGGAAGTTAACTTTTTCTTTAGAGGGATTATAAAAATTAAATAAGTTTCTTGAGTTGCGTTTTTTTTCTTCTGATTCTTTAAGAGAGAAGCACAAGTTGGAGACCAAGATCACTTAACAACGAAGAAGGGAGAAAGTCCGGGTTACAATTGAGGATAGCTAAGACATAATTAAGAATATTTTTTTAAAAAAAACAAGTTTATTTTGTTATAGGTGTTACTATTTTGCTTGGTCGAGGAATTTAGATCATGTTTAAGGTTGGATTCTGGTGAGTAAATAAAATATTTTTCTTGTTTAAAAATACTTACTTTGGTATTAAAATCTGGAATGGAATGATTACTTTGTATTGCAATAAGGAATTTTGATCAAGTTTTACATTATATATATGTATATAAGTTTTACATTAGTGGAATTTGTATTTTTTTAAAATTGAAAGGAATGATATATATCAATGTTTTAAAACCAAGTTAGAAAAAAAAAGGGATTTGGATAGCTAAAGTACTGAAAAGTGACGTGTGAATTATCTTGTTACAACTATGATAATTCATAATAGTACTTGTTTCCTGTGTTAAATTTAATTGCCTAGCACTTGTTATTTTATTTTTAAAAAATAAACATTTTGGGATAGACTTTTAATTACCAAATTTTTATTATAAAAGCTTTGTCTTATCACCTTAAGAAATTCATATAATCTATTTGACTAAACTGAAGACATAGTTTCTGATTTTCTGACAATCACGTTTTAAATACAATTTTTGTACTTAATTAGGCACTGTCAGTTTTATTCTTTAGTGATTTTAAAAATAAATCTAATTTCCATTTTATGCTCTTATTGACATGTATTAATAATCTACAGAACAAAGTTTGTTTTCTCTTGTTTTAGTTCCAAAAACGAACAAAAAGAAAGAAAAAAATTCTTTCAGATTATATAGTAGTAATATAATACTGAAATCAATATCCTCTAGAGAAAGATAAATTAATAGAGCTCAAATGCTTTTCATTTCCTGTAAGGCTCGTAGTATCCATTTCATATATGTTGTTATGAAATTCTCGCGTGAACTATTGTCAGCTTTCGAAATTTTATGTGCATACTTAAATTATTATTATGGATTGTAAAATTTATATGTTTGATTTATATATATTTTTTAATGGCTCATGTTACACATTTATATATTGGAGGAACATGTTCCATTTATTATGTCTGAATCCCATTGAGTATGGTAAAAAAACTCACTATATTTTGTCAATCTGGCCGTCCTAGCGGGATAAACAGCTAGGGTTCAATTCAATTAATGTCCAATAAGTTTTCATGGAGCTTGAGTCATATAAAAGATATTGTTCATTTTAATAATATAATATGTCTGTAACTCAATCTGTTATAGTAAATACTTGAACTTCGATTTTAAGTAAAAGTGAAATTATGATATTTCTTTAACATTATTTATATTTTATTGCATCTTTCAAACATATCATTCCAAGAAATATTATATTTATTCACTGAGTGAGTTAGCTCACTCTATAATTACTTTTGCAGATTTAGAAGCTTCGGATAGTGAGAGTTTAGATGTATCTAACAAGTGTTAAAAGATTTAACTTTGAAAGACATTATCTAATTTTGAGGAATTTTTATTTTCGGAATTTGTTGGGTATTTGATATTTTTGTTACTCTAAAAATTTATTTGAGGATATTTTGGAGATTGTTGTAATTCTATTGAAGTATTTTATGATATTTTATGATATTTTATAATGATTTATATGATTGTTAAGGCTTAGGACTTGTGGATAAATATTTACAGGCTATGTCGTGTCATGTTTTGAATTCGAAAATAACCCTAGGTTTGACTCGAATTTGGGATGTGACATAAGTCGTCTCGGAACAAAAGCCTAAGTCGTCCCAGGAAACTTGTTTAAAACTCAAACATGTTTTTTCAATAAGAATTTGAAAAATGTTTTTTGGTTTATCTTTGAAATGATAATAGTTTATTTGTTTGAATAAGAATTGTTTTATTAAGAATTTAAAAGGAATGAATTTTTTTCCAAGTTAGAAAATTAAAAGTTTGATAAGATATTTTTTTAGTCTTACATTATTGATAATAATATAGAATATATAAAATAAAATTAAAAAATTACTTGAAATTGTGTTTTTAATTAAACGTAATGAAAAAATTATTATTTATGTGAATATGTGAAACTTATTTATTGACTAGGAAAAAATTTAAAAATTTTGATATAATGAAAATATTGAAGGTAAAAATAGTTTTGAGAGATATCTTTATAGGGAATGATGAATTTGAGAAACAGTTATTGTCCAAATTGAGTCAAAGACTCTATTGTTAAATCGAAAGATCTTCAATTTTGAACGGAAGAAAATATTTGGAAGATTGGTGAGTTTGACCCCTAATGTTTTTATGTTAGGTAACTTAGATTCCTATCGGGTTTTTTTTTTTTTTTCCTCTCTTTTTAGGTCACTATCATTTTCATTTGCTGACTTTGGTTCACTATCATTTTACATATCTTAAAAGAGTTTTCAAACTTTTAAAATACCTATTATACCCTCAATGTATCTTAAAACTTTTTAAATTTCATAATTTCTTTTAAGTATTTAAATAGAATTTTAATTCAAAGTACTAATCTTTTTAAGTACTTTCATTGTAGGAAACAAATATATAAAGAGCTAGAAATCCCACACTATTTACCATACAAGCTTTTATTTTCTATTTTGAGGTGGGAGTCTTTCTCATTTAATACATGTTTTATGTGTTATATATTTATGTGATTATTTGTGCATTATTAATGAAATTATATTTGCTAGAGAATGACATAAATTTGTTTAAATTAATAAATTGTGTTGTTTTTTATATTATGAATTTTATAATAATGTTTGTTGTGCATATTAAATTTGGGATTTATTTGGAATTAAATACTTAAGTTTTCAATATGATTTGGAATTCAATTATATGATTGAATTTATTTTAAATTTTGATATAATTAAGTTAGTTTTGAATGTTAAAAATATTTAATTTAAAATTGTAAATTTTTCTTTTTAAAAAAAAATGCGACTTCTATTTTGTTTGAAATTTTCTTGCCTCACAATTGACAATTTGTTTTTTTTCCACTACTTTATCATGTATAAAAAGGATTGATCTTACAGTATGAGAAAAATTATTTTATGCATTTCCCGTTTAATACATATAGGGAAATACATGTCTAACAGAAAATCTCAGAAAACCTGTCTTGCCTTTCTAGACCTTTAAACTCTGATGCACTATAGAAGGGTTCATGTAAATCACCTCGGTCCACACGAAACTTGAAAGCCTTAAAGCTTTTAATGTCTTAATTTTGATTAATGGCAAACATTGATGAGGACTAATGTCTTAATTGTATAAGTATTGGTCTTTTAGGATTCTTATGTCTAATCCATGCAAGATCGAAGTTTCAAATCTTTAGGAAAGATCGAATGTTATCAAGCGTTGAAGATAAGCGGTTTTTTGATTAGATAGAATCTAGAGGTGCAGTGTTATTTTTTTTATATCCTTAGATATCTCTAGATTTACCTCTATGAGTAATAATTTCTATAGGTTGCTCAATAAAAGTGAAACGTTTTTCAAAATGCACTTCATAAAGATAAAACATGAGTTGGGTATTTGAAATGATTTTCAAAATACATGCATATACTTAAAATTCTATAAAATATATTTCACAACTCTTAGAGTTGATTGGAATATTGTATTGCATAGTTTGGATGCATGTGCGGTCGACCTGACTGCATATGTGGTCGATCTCAGAATCATGCAGTCGACCTTTCTACTCAGTTCATCGTCCGCAATATGTCCAGAGTTCTCTAGAACACTTGCGAATGATGGTAGGGACGACTCGTCTGGTATGCGGTCGACCGCACTTCTCTTGAGTGGATTTAAACAGCCATTTTTATGATCGTTGGTGTATACATATAAATACCCAATTATTTAAAAAAATCATTTGAACGACTCTTTAAGAAAAAATCTGATTCTTACTCTTTATAGAATATCTTGAAATTATTTTGAAACTCTTTCATAACATTTACATTGTGAAAATCATCCAAGAAGGGTCTTTACTAAATCATTGGTGTTCTTGAGTAATCTAAATAAACAAATTACTCAATGAGGTGTTTATGCTTCAAATTGATATATCTTCACATTAAGGTGATATCTATCAAACTCTCTATCTCTTATTATTGATTGTAATTGTATCAAGGTTGCAAGTAGCATAAAACCCTAAGTGTTATGGTGAGTCTTGTGTAGGGTGTTTTGTATTCAAGGTTTGTTTGTAAAACATTTGGGTGAACCTTGAATTGAATTGTATAGTGAGGATTCACTAAGAGTGGTGAGATTATTGTATAATCAATGTTGTGTAGTAAAACTCAAGGGTTGAGTGAGCCTTGATTGGTTGAAAGGTTATTTGTAAAACTCTGAGGTGAGTTGAGTGAGCCTCTTTTGTAATCTCATTTATTTGATTAGTGAAGGGATTTGGTAAAATCCTTGAGTACGTAACTCAAGGTAGTGGATTAGGTTTTGTTAGATAAACCGAACCACTATAAATCATTGTGTTCATTGCTCTACTTTCTACACTTTATTTGAACACATTTTTACTCACACAACTAGCACACCAAGTGTTTGATATTTATTGTCAAAGAGATGTTTTATTGAATTAGGTTTAAAAAATTGGATAAAACCTAATTCACTCCCCCCCCCTTCCCCTCTTAGGTTTTTCAAAGCTGATGGTAAAACAAGACTCACAACAGTATCCCAATTTGGAGCAACAGTAACAACAATTCTTGACACAAGAGGACATGTGAAGTTATAATCCAAGTTGCTTTCAACTTCCATAAGAGTGAGAATATTCATGGCAAGTGAGAGTGAGAGTATTCATGGCAAGATAATTTAAAGTTATTTTCTTTTTATCATCCTCATTGAAATCTTCAAATTTCTTGTCAATTTGACTCATTCAATAACTATAAAAGGAACCATTGTCAACAATATCTCACAATTCATAATTAAGAGAGGAAATATATATATATATATATATATATATATGTATTATAACTCTATTTTTTCAGAAATTGTAGTTTGTGTCATTCAACAAAGGAGGTCTATTTGTAGAATATCCTTCTACTATCAAAGTGTTATCTAGGTGTGTCATAGGATCTTTAATTCTAAGTGGTAAAGCTTAAAACAAGAAGTCATTTCTCTAATACCAATTGAAAAATCTAAGAGGGGGTGAATTAGGTTTTATCCGATTTTTCAATCTAATATGACTATGCACTCCTAAAATAATAAATATCAAACACTTGGTGTACAGTTAATGTGTGTGATAATGTGTTTAAGTAACATGCAGAATTGAAACAAATAATATAATGATTTATAATAGTTCGGTTTGTCTAACAAAACTCAATCTACTACCTTGAGTTATCTACTCAGGAATTTCAAAAAACATTTCATTAATTTAGTATAAAAGATTACAAAAGATGTTTACCCACAATCCTTTAGGGTTTTACACAAAAATCTCTCAATCAATCAAGGCTTACTCAACACTTTTATGTTTACAAACAACCTTAACTACACAATAATCTTTAATACAACAATTAATGAAATATACAATTAAGATAACTACAATTATATTTGATTCAATGTTTAATCTAACCTTTAGAGTTTTAAGTTATTTGCAATCTCGAATATAGATATCACCTTAATTTAGATGAAATATGTTTGATATAGATGTCACCTTAATTGTGAAGATATCTCAACTTATAATACAAAAGACCTCTTTCAGTATTGGCTTGAAGATGTTTCTTCAAGAATACCTTTGAAATGATAAAAACCTTTTTTGAATGATTTTCTCAATAAATATGTTAATAAATGGATAAAGAAAGTTTTCAAGATGCTATACAATATGAGTATATGAAAATTTTGCTCAAAAACATTTGGTATTACATTTTTCAAAGGTTTGGGTATTTATACTTAAGTTCCAACGGTCAAGAAAATAGTTGTTGGAAACCCACTCACGACACTTGCGCTCGACCCCATGATCGTCCGGATCATCTTTTGCAAGTTTCAAAGAGTGCCACCAGAGTCTTTCGGATGACCAGTGCTGGTCGTCCATAAATGGTCCACCTGACTGGAAGGCCATGTTTAATCGACTGTAACAATCAAATTAGGTCATCCGAAACTTAACAGACATGCATAAACAAAGTTCCCAATCAACAAAACAATTTGTGATATCATTTTAACAAATATTTTTAAAAACATTTAGACGTTAAAATCATGATGCATGTGTTTAAAGACTCTTTTTAATACCTAATACAAGTTTTAACAATTAAAGATCATTTCGGAAGATGTTTTATGTTCATTGAGCAATATATATTAGCCAAACAAGGGTAACTAGAGATATCTAAATGATATAAATAAATAAAGACTATACCGTCTAGTGCCTATCTAATTCAAAAAAGTGCTAGTCTTCATTTCTTGAATCTGAATGAACGTACTCTTAGACTTGAACTCTTAATCTTGCATAGGTTAGATGTTTGAATCAGAGAAATACTATCACTTGTCAATACAACCATTAGTCATCATCAATATTTTTCAATAATCAAAATTAAATCATTAAAAGTTTTTAGAGACTTTTGCATCAAAATTCTCATCTAAAAGAATGTTTTGGGGCTTGATATCCAAATGATCTATCTTATGTTTGCATTCTTCATAGAGATAAGCTAATCCCTTTTGCAACATCCAAGATGATTTTCTTTCTCTTTAGCCATCCAAGTGCATTCTCTCCACTCCTATGGAAATCCATTTGTCCAAGGATCCATTGCACATGCACTTATAAACTAGGAGTCTGTAGGACTTTTCAGTACAAAAACCAATTAAAGTTACCAAATTGACATGATGAATGGTCCCTGTGGTTTCGACTTCAACTAAGGATGAATTTTTCACTAAGCTTAACCCATTGAGACGCTTCACAACTACTCTTTCACCATTCTTTGAAATGCCCTCATAGACTGATCTAGATCCTCATTCACCTATTTTATTACTGAAGTTATGGGTCAAATATCTCATGTCTTCATATGAGAATCTTGAGAGCATACCTAGAACTTGATCCCAATAAACCTCTTCAATTTTCTCAAATTTCATAATTTTACAAAAACAAATGAAGCATGCCCTAACTAGAAAAAGAAAACCAAGAAGCTCTCCAAGACTAGATCCCAGTATAACTTTATCATGCCTTGATTTGACTTTCTGAGAAAGTGTAGATGAAGAATTTTGTAGTTTAGCAAAAACAAATATAGTGCGAGTGCCATAGTAGTCAACATCGCCTCTAAGAGAAAAAAACTTCATTAAGTAATGAGCAACTTGTAGCAGATTCATATTAAGGGGTAAACACTATAGTTTTGCAAGAACAATTATTTAGACAAGACTTCTTACGTTCTTCGAGGACAATGTTCTTACCATACAAGTTTGATTCACTATCAAAGTTGTTGAAAAATAGCATTAAAGTGATTGGGTGAATGAGAAATGTTTTTTTCTCTATATATGTACATCACCCTTAAAGTGGATAATATATCTACTTTGGAAAGGTAATGGTTATCTTGTAACATTAATTGGATGAATGAACAATATATTTGAAAATTTCAAATAAAAATACGTTCTATCCTAGGAGACAAACGTTCATTTCAACCTCAATCACATATATAGAAGGGGCCAAATCTTTTTTAAGAAGATTGTGTTTCACACAAGCCTAGGATTGTTGTTACTTACTTTATTTTAATTTTGTATTTATATTATTTCTTGATATATTAAAGTTATTTTTCCATTTTGAATACATATCACTTACCTATTTTTTCTTACATTTGTAAAACAGATTCGTGAGTATTCCTGAGACTCAGGTTGATATGGCTCTAGAAGCTTTTCCTGAGATGTTCTTACATTTCAAAGTTAATTATAACATGAAAAATATGGAGATGTTTTTGACTAAGTTAATAAAAAAGCTTGAAAATGCTAAATCTACTTTAAAGGCTTGGCATCCTTCTCATTGGGAATGATGTGAAAACATTAACATCAATAAAACATTGATTGACTAAATAGTTTGATATGAAAGGCTTAGGATAAGCGAGTTATGTTCTAAGGATCCAAATCTTTGGAGATAGGAAGAACAAAAGAATTGATTTATCCCAAGCTTCATATATTGACAAAATTTTGACGAGATTCTAAATGCAAAATTCCAAGTAATGTTTATTACCTTTCATACATGGAATTTAATTATCTAAGGAGCATTGTCCTAAAACTCCTAATGAGATTGAATACATGAAATGAGTTCCTTACATTTCGACAATAGGTAGTCTCACATATGCTATGCTTTGTACTTGTGCAGATATTTGTTATGTTGTTGGAATGATTAGTAGATATGAATCAAACTTGGAGCCAGAACATCGGATTTCCGTAAAGCATATACTCAAATATCTTTGAAAAACTCAATGATATATGTTAGTATACTCGGTTCTAGAATTGGTACCTAGTGGATATACTGATACTGATTTTCAAGTTTTGATTCTTTCAGCATCTCATGCCATTTGTTTATACTGTAATAACTAGGGGTGATCGTTCGGTTATACGGTTCGGTTGTTTGGTAGTACGGTTTGGTAGTTCGGTTTTCGGTTTTCATATAGGACAAACCGAACCGAACCGAAATTTTATTAAAACCGAACTACCGAAAACTGAACTAGTTCGGTTCGGTTCGGTTTGGAACCGAAGTTTCATCTTATTTTGTTAACATTTTAAAAAACCCTGTAATATCCTTTTTTTTAAAAAAAACAATTCATTAATCCAATGTAAAACTAAATGTGTCAAAAAATCAATATCCTCATTCACAAATGACAAAAATATAAAATTAACCACAAATAAAAATAAAGTCCTCATTAAAAAAATATAAAATTAACATAATTGCATTAAAAAAATTCTGAAATAAAAATTACAGCTTTAAATCAAAATTCTTCATCTCCATCATCACTACAAAGCACATGCACCATCATCACCAAACAAGCTATCTCTCAATAATCTGTGAATACTGATAGAGAGAAATAATGTGAAAAATCAAGTGATGCTTTAAAGAAAAAAAAGATGGACAAATATAAAAAATTTTACCTTGTATTGTATTTCATCTTCAAATATCCAAAATAGATGTTTCATTAGCAAGATTTCCAAATTCTAAAACATAAAAATATGTATAAGTCAAACATTTAAATAATAAGAATAAATGGTTAAGAAATAAAAAGATAAAAAGAGTAAAATATTAAAGTAAATAAAATACCTTCATCAATCTTTTCAAGCATATCCATGTCTTCTTCAATGTTAATTGGATAAGCTTCATTCCTCAACCAATCTTTAGTGCACATAAGACATTGTACCATTCTTGGAGTCAAAGAGCTCCTATATGAATCAATAACACGACCACCCATACTAAATGCTGACTCAGAGGCAACTGTAGAAACAGGGACAGCAAATATATCACATGCCATTTGTGAAAGAATAGGAAATCTTTGTGCATTCATTTTCCACCACTTTAAAATATCAAACTCATCTCCATTCATTTCTCTGTCTTCTGCAATGTATTTGTCCAATTCATTCCTATTATCAATTCCTCCTGTTTCATTAATAAACATTTCATATTCACTCATAGTAGAATTCCGACTTGAAATGCAACTAGTATAAGCATTTGAAGATGAAGGCAGCAATGATGATCCTTGACATTCTTTAGACGTGTGCAACCTCTTATATTCATCAAAAAGTACATAAATTCCAGATTTTACCTTTTCCTCAAGGATAATATGATCATCTTGGAACATTTTCCCAATCACCCAACTAACATAATGATACTTAAACTGAGGATCAAGAATTACAGCATAAAAGATGAGTAAATTCAGCTTTTCATTATTCCCCCAATATTTATTGTACTTTTCTTTCATCTTCTTTGCCATTTGCCTCAACTCAAGGTCACTACTTTCTGCCCAAGTATTCAACAATTTAACCACATCACTGAGTTCATGAAGCACCTGATTAGTAGTCACATATAATGAGCCAGAAACTCTCAATGTGAGAGAATAAAAATGTCCCAAAAATTTCACAAATCGTGCAATATCTCTCCAATCATCCTCACAAGGTGGCCCACCACCCTCTAATTGCATGAGGTCAAATTTATAATTTGAATCCAAATCTTCAAGTCTTTCAAAAGCTTTGACAAGTCCTAAAGCTGTATCCAACATCAAATAAGTAGAATTCCACCTAGTTGGGACATCCAAACACAATAACCTCTTACTCTCTAATTTTTCTATTCCAACACACTCCTTGAACTTCTTCAATCTACTTGGGGATTGTCTTATGTACCTAATTGCAGCCCTTACACGAGTAATGGAAGGCACAATCTCCCTCAAACCATCATTCACAACAAGATTTATTATATGAGCAATACATCTCACATGAAGATATTTACCACCAAGCAAACTAGTACCCCAATTAGTGAATCTTCTTTTCAAACAATTAATTGCAACATCATTAGAGCTTGCATTATCAACTGTGATAGTAAAAACTTTCTCAATACCCCATTCAAGTAAACACTTCTCTATCCCTTTCCCAATGGCTTCACCTTTGTGACTATCAATTGGACAAAAATTCAAAATTTTCTTATGCAAGCACCAATCAACATCAATGAAATGAGCAGTGAGACACATATAGTTAATTCTTTGCTCAGAAGTCCAACTATCTGTAGTAAGACTAATCCTTGTAGATGAATGTTTCAAAAAACTCTTTAATTTTGCTTTCTCTTCCAAATAAAATTGATAGCAATCTCTTGTAATTGTAGTACGAGATGGTATTTGAAAAGATGGACAAGCTACAGCCATGAAATCCCTAAATCCTTGTTTGTCAACAAAACTAAATGGTTGTTCATCCACAATAATCATTTTTGTTAATGCTTTTCTAGTATCTTCTTGATTAAATCTCCAAGTAACAATTGAACCAACCTTACCTCCAACTGAAGATGGTTGTTGATTTAGCTTAGTTACATGAGTCTCGTTATTGTATGGATTCTTCATGCACCCCTCCATATGATTCTTCAACATAGATGTGTCATTAACTGATGTATTAGCTGCATAATCTTTTTTGCAATGGTTGCAATAGGCTCTTGGTTTTTCATCTTTTGTATACCTAGTGAAGTGTGACCATACAACTGAACGGGGCTCTATTGCTTTTCTCTTCTTTTTACTACTTTGTGAGGTTGAGATGTTGGAGTTGGACTGCTGTTCCAAATTGAGATTCTCATTTCCAAAATCTGATAGAGATAGTGAATTTTCAGCTTGTTCGGACATCCTGTTAAAATAAAATAAAAAACAGTTTTATAAGTTTATATACAAAAATAAAAGAACTAGTTTAGAGAAGAGTTTAAAAACTGCAAAAGCTGAAATGAATCGATTATATAATTATTCTGTATTTTGACTGTAAATATACATAGATGACATATTAATTTTTAGTAAAAGAATCAGAAAGAACATGAATGAGATATTATTTTGAAGAAACTTAATGGATGTATTGTTTACTGCTACTGCCATCTATTAGATCTTGTGCTAGCTTTGATCCTGATCACAAGAAAAGAATGCATGACCAAATGCATTTTTTTTAAGATGCTAAATGGAAGCCCCATGCTCCAATAAGCTAAATTTTGTAGCATTTGTTATGTGCTATGTCAAATTGTGCATGAAACATTTAGAGTAATTAATAAAGTATGCACAGTCATGAACAAAGGCCACCGAAATAAGAGAATTGATGAACTAATAAATCAATGTTCAGAATTCTTGAGGATCATAAAATTGGTATGCCATCATTATTATTATTATTATTTAAAAAGAATATTTATTGATAGAGCAAAGGGAAGGAATCCGCTATGCATCAAAGAGTACAATCCAGAAGTTTACAAGAGTAATAGCCAAAAATCCAAATCTAATCACTAAACAAAAAGAAAAAACAAATAGGAGCACAACCACATCAGAGAATTCGAAATCAAAAAACTTGATTGAACCATAATTAGCTTGGTTTTCTATTGTTTATATTGTTTATTATGATGTTTATTGAGTTTAAATCTAGCTAATTATGTGTTTTGGTGATTTTAATGATTCTTTACACTATTAATTTTGTTTTCAGGTCTTTAAAAGATTTAGACGATGTTGGAATAAAATTGGAAGAAATTGAAAACTTGAAGATGGATATTTAGAAGAAAGAAGAAGTGGACGCGCAGAGAGGGGAAGTGGACGCGCAAGGCCAGAAAGTGGACGCGTCCACCAGACCTCACGCGTCCACCCTCAGAAGTTTGATAGCCAAGTGGACGCGTCCACCAGACCTCACGCGTCCACCCTCAGAAGTTTGATAGCCAAGTGGACGTGTCTCATTTACTCAGGCGTCCACTTTGAAGACTCAGGCGTCCACTTTCCAAATTCAAGTTTTAAGTTCATTTTAAGAAACGCAGATTAAAACACAATTGCAAAACATGTTCACTCACAACCATATTCATAAATTGCAGTTTTAATCTCTTGTGGAAGCTGAAAGCCTTAAAGCTTTTAATATCTTAGTTTTGATTAAATGACAAACATTGATAAGGACTAATGGCTTTATTGTATTAGTGATGATCTTTTAGGATTCATATATCTAATCCTTGCAAGATCAAAGTTTCAAATCTTCAGGAAAGAGCTTTTGATGTCAAGCCTTGAAGATAAGCGTTTCTGGATTAGATAGGATCTAGAGGTGTAGCTTTAATTCTTTATTTATCTTTGGTTATCTCTAGGTCTATCCCTTTGAGTAATGAGTTCTATAGGTTGCTCAATAAGAGTGAAATGATTTTCGAAATGCATTTCATTTAGATAAAACATGAGTTGGGTATTTGAAATGATTTTCAAAATACATGCACATACTTCAAAATTCATAAAATATAGTTTGCAAACTCTTAGAGTTGTTTGGGAACTTGTTCTGCATAGTTTTAATGCATTTGTGGTCGACCTGACAAAAGTGTGGACGACCACAAATCATGCGGTCGACCAGACTTCTCAGAGTATCGTCCGCAGGCTGTCCAGAGTTCTCTGGAACACTTGCGGATGATGGAGCGGTCGACCGGACTTTTGAGCTCATCGTCCGCATGCTGTCCAGAGTTCTCTGGAACATTTGCGGATGATGGTACGGACGACCCTCTTGATTTGCGGTCGACCGCACTTCTCCTGAGTGGGATTCAAACAGCCATTTTTATGACCGTTGGTGCATACATATAAATACCCAATCGTTTAAACAACTCATATCAATTACTTTTTGAGCAAAAATCTGATCCTAACAGTTCATAGAACCTCTGGAGATTATTTTGAAACCAAATCTTAACATTCATATTGTGAAATTCATCAAAGTGAGATTTATACAAAATCATTGGGGTTCTTGAGCAACTTACAAGAAAACATTACTCAAAGAGGTATTTATGCTTTACATTGATATATCTTCACATTAAGGTGATTTCATATATCAAACTCTTCTTATTCATATCTTGATTGAATTGTTCAAGGTTGCATTGAGCTTAAAACTCTAAGGATTAGAGTGAGCCTTGAACCATAGAAAACTGTGTTTGTGTTAAGAGCTTCTTTTTCATTAATTGTTGTAATAGAGAAAGGTGTGTAGACAAGGTTATATTGTAAAACTCAAAGTGTTGAGTGAACCTTGGTTGGTTAAGAGGTTTATGTTGTAAAACCCTAAGGGAATTGGGTGAGCCTCTATTGTATTCTCTCTTACTATATTAGTGAAAGGTTTTGTGAAATCCTTGAGTAGATAGCTCAAGGTAGTGGATTAGGTTTTGTTGGATAAACCGAACCACTATAAATCTTTGTGTTCATTGCTTCTTTTCTTGAACTCATCTTTTCATACTTTGGTTGAACACCAAGTGTTTGATATTTGTTATCTTAGAAAGCTTGTTTAATTTAAATAAGGAAAAATCGGTTAAAACCTAATTCACCCCCCCCTCTTAGGTTTTTCAGAAGCAAAAAAAATAAATTCAGAAATAAGCAAAAAAATAAATTAATTCAATGCAGTCAGAATTCGAAACAACCAACAAATCGAAATCGGATGTAACTTGTAAGCACTCACAGAAATTTGCAATACATTATTCCCCAGAGATGAAATTTGCAATCAATACATTACTCATACAATAAAATTCTTTGAACCTGATGGAAATGAGAGAGACAGAGAGAGGTAGAGACTGCAGAGTGCAGAGTGCAGATGAGGGAGCTCCAAATCTAGGGAAGCAAGGACAGCGACTGGCGACGTCTTGACGATGCAGAGAAAGGTGCGACCGTGCGAGCCCAGATCACGAGACAGCGACGACGATGTGGTGTTGAATCTGCTAATGCAGGAATGGTGCGCGAGCTAGCCACTGCGAGTCTGTGCCGTGCGTAAATGCGTCTGCGTTGAGCTTGAGGCAGAGAGATGAGGGAGTCAGAGAAGGTCCGTTCAGTGCTTGGGGGTTGAGGCTAGAGGCTCAATTCAGAGAGAGACAGAGATGAGACGGAGATGAGAGAACTGAGAGTCTGAGTCGAGTCGAGGCGAGGGAGTCTGAGACTGAGAGACAGAGAAGTGAAGTTCTCAACTGTCACTGTGAGAGAAATTAGGGAATCAGAATTTGGGAATTTTTGATAGTAGGCTAGGGTTTTTTTTATTAAAATTAGGGGTGATTTTGACAAAATAATTTTTTAGTTAATGTTACAATTTTGGTATTTCGGTTAACCGAAAAAAATTAATTTAAAACCGAACACCGAACCGAACTTTTGGTAAACTTCGGTTCACCGAACCGAAAAAACGGAAATACCATAAAATCGATCCATTTTTAAAATTTCGGTTCGGTTCGGTTCGATTTTTCGGTTTGGTTCGGTTTTTGCACACTCCTAGTAATAACAATGGTGTAGTGACAAATGCAAACAAACCTCACAGCCATCAACGCGATAAACACATTGAATGAAAATATCAAGTCAAGAGTTCTTTTAAACCTAAGAAGATTGTTTCAACTTCAAAACCTCTTGAACTTGTTCATATGGATTTATTTGGTCCTATGAGGACAATGAGCCTTGGTGGAAAATTGTATGCTTATGTGATAGTTGATGACTTCTCTAGATTTACTTGGGTATTATTCTTGTTGGGCAAAGATGAAGCTTTTGGAGCTTTTGTCAAGCTTTTTAAACAAGTACAAAACACCATAGGTTGCAAACTCATCTCCATTAGAAGTGATAATGGTAGAGAATTTTGCAATATTAACTTCACTAAACTGTGTGATGAGAATGGAATTTCTCACAATTTTTCTGTTGCTAAAACTCCTCAACAAAATGGTGTCGTTGAGAGGAAAAATCGTACGTTACAGGAAATGGCCCGTTCTATGCTATGTGAAAATAATTTGCCAAAGTATTTTTGGGCTGAAGCTGTAAACACCTCTTGCTATATTATAAATAGAGTGCTTCTTAGACCCCTTGTGAAGAAAACCCCCTATGAACTTATGTTTGGCAAAACTCCTTCTATTTCTTACTTCAAGGTCTTTGGTTGTAAATGTTTTGTTTTAAACGTCAAAGACAATCTTGGTAAGTTTGATAAGAAATCCGATGAAGGTATATTTCTTGGCTATTCTTCAATAAGAAAAGCTTATCGTGTGTATAATAAGAGAACTATGATTATTGAAGAGGTTATTCATGTTGTTTTTGATGAATCTAACATCTATTTGCCAAGAAATGAGATTGAAGGTGATATTCAAGAAATACCTTTGAAGTCAATAAATAAGGATGCTGCTCAAACAAATGAAAATCCTTCAACATCAAAGGATGAGAATAGAGAAGTCCTTGAAAATCAAGAATCTATCTCACTTGAAGAAGGAACAAAGTATGATCTTCCAAAAGAATGGAAATATGTTCACAACCATCCAAAGGATCAAATCATTGGTGATCCAAATGAAAGGGTAAGAACTAGAAGATTTTTTACAAATTTTGTTGATGATTTTGCATTTTTATCTCATTTAGAACCTAGGAACATTGATGAAGCTCTTAATGATGATTTTTGGATTATTGCCATGCAAGATGAGTTAAATCAATTTGAAAGGAGCAAAGTATGGGAACTTGTACCTAGACCTTCAAATCTTACTATTATTGGTACAAAATGGGTCTTTAGAAATAAACTTGATGAACATGGTATTGTAACTAGAAATAAGGCTAGACTTGTTGCTCAAGGATATAATCAGGAAGAAGGTATTGATTATGATGAGACCTTTGCTCCAGTGGCTAGATTAGAGTCCATTAGAATGTTACTTGCATTTGCTTCCTTTAAAGGTTTTAAATTATTTCAAATGGATGTCAAAAGTGCTTTCTTAAATGGTGTCATTCAAGAGGAAGTGTATGTTGAACAACCTCCTGGTTTTATTCATGAATCATATGTAAATCATGTGTACAAGCTCTCCAAAGCCTTATATGGTTTAAAGCAAGCACCAAGAGCTTGGTATGATAGACTCAGCAATTTTCTTATTGAAAAAGGTTTTTCTAGAGGTATAGTTGATACTACTCTCTTTATTAAAAATAAAGCTCATGATATTTTGATTGTTCAAATATATGTTGATGATATTATTTTCGGAGCTACTAATGAAAATATGTGCAAAGATTTCTCTAAGACTATGCAGGATGAATTTGAAATGAGCATGATGGGTGAGTTGACATTTTTCCTTGGATTACAAATTAAGCAAGCAAAGGAAGGTATTTTCATTAACCAAGCCAAGTATACAAAAGAATTACTGAAGAGGTTTGGAATGGCTGATTCAAAGGAGATTGATACTCCTATGGCCACATCTATTAAATTAGACAAAGACGAGAATGGTAAGATGATTTACCAAACTATATACAGAGGAATGATTGGTAGTCTTTTGTATTTAACTGCTAGTAGACCTGATATTATGTTCTCTGTTTGTCTATGTGCTAGATTTCAATCATCTCCTAGAGAATCTCATTTGATTGCAGTGAAACGTATTCTTAGATACTTAAAGGGGACGATAGATTTTGGTTTGTGGTATCCTAAATCTATGTCTTTTGAGCTAGTAGCATTTACTGATGCAGATTATGCAGGTTGTAGAGTAGAACGTAAGAGTACTAGTGGTCACTGTCAATTTCTTGGTTACTCTTTAGTTTCTTGGTATAGTAAGAAACAAGCTTGTGTCTCTCTCTCTACCACTGAAGCTGAATACATTTCTGCTGGTAGCTGTTGTGCACAAGTTTTATGGATGAAAACCACCTTGCAAGATTATGGCTTGAACTTTGATTGTACCACTATCAACTGCGATAATACTAGTGCCATAAATCTGACAAAGAATCCTATACAACATGCAAAAACTAAGCATATAGATATTAAACATCATTTTTTACGTGATCATGTTTTAAAAGGTGATATTGTTCTTGAGTTTGTTCCTACGGATGATCAATTAGCTGATATTTTCACAAAGCCTTTGGCTGAGAAAAGGTTTTGTTTACTTAGAAAACTTTTGGGCATTGGTACGTTTGATTTCTAACTTGTGCGTTTTTATGAAGTCTGTCAAATATATGCTTTTGTGCATTGTTTTGGATAACACCATTGGCAGGTGCGGTCGACCGCAAGCTAGAAAATAATCATCCACAGAACAGACAGTGGACTTGAGGATGATCATGACAGGATGACCGGTCGACCGCAGATTCAAAGTATCGACCGGAGAGGTTCCAGTGGACGTGCGGACGATACACTTATCAAATCGTCCGGTCGACCGCAGATTAAACACATCGACCGAAAATGTTCCAAAAAATTTGCGGACGACTCAAATTAAAACTTCCGGTCGACCGCAGATTAAATTTATCGACCGAAAATGTTCCCGAGTAACAAAAATCAAGGTGCGGACGATACTGCGGACGACGATCCGGTCGACCGCACATCTGTAGACCGTTACAAATATGCCTCTTTCGGACGCAACTTTTCATTTTCCAATCATCCCCACCTCTTCATTTATCAGCCGCAACTCTTCAAACTCTCATAACCCAAGAACAATCCACCATAAATACACTTCATTTCTTCCCCAATTCATACATTCATCCTACATATCCTTGTTTGCTGCATTTGAAAACCCTAGAAATGGCAAAAACTCAAAGTGACAAGGGGAAAACACAAATGGTTCAAGATGTTCCAAAGAAGAAGAGAACCATGCAAGCTTCTTCTCTACTCTTCAGGAGCAAGCATCATGAGGATCGTTACAATGATTACCTCAAAAATCGTCAAGTAATTTCTGGGAGCACCATTGATAGGTATGAATTTCCCTTTGATAGAATTCTTACCTATATGGCTTGGCAAGGATGGGATAATATAATTGATCATGAAGAATCCTTGTATACTGATCTTGTATATCAGTTTTATGCTAATCTTGAAGAGGTATTAGAAAAGAAGGGAGAGACAACTATAAGGACTCTTTTTGTTTCAAGGGTCAATGGGATAGATATAAAATTTACTTCCATTGGTTTAGATGAAATCTTAGAGATACCTATAGATGGGATTGAGTATTTTAATACTCATCACAGAGTAAATCATAAGGATTTTTCTACTGAGGGTTTTGAGAAGATATTCACTAAAGGAAACTCTTTTGTAAACTTAGTCAAGAGAGAGGCCAATGTGTTTAGTTTTGAACATCGAATTCTTCATCATATGTGCACTAACATCTTCATCCCCACTGAAGGCCATAAGACTACTGTCACGTTTATGCATATGTTTCTTATGTATTTGTTGGTGAAGAGAATCCGGGTGGATTTTGGTTACATTATGGTACACCACATGATGGCTACCATTGAGAATGGCAAAGGTGTTCCGAAAAGCTTACCCTATGGACGGTTATTAACCAAAGTTTTCCGCCATTTCAACGTCCCATTTCCAGAACTGAAGGGGACAAAACATGTGCCTAAGTTCAACTTTGCTTCTTTTAAAAGAATGCAAGCGTTATGTCTCAATGGTACATGGGATTTGAAGAAAAATATGACTTCGGAAGAGATCATTGTGGCAACAAAGGAGACAGCAAGGTTGATGGGAAAAGAACCACCGATAATTCTTCATGAAGACGACCTTTCTGGCGAAGGTGAAGACTCACAAGGAGTGAAAAGATCACTTCATCTAGATGAGGAAGAAGATGTTCCTTTTGAGGCTCCAGATTTGAAGAGGGCAAAAGGTAAAGAAAAAGTTGGAGAGGAAGATGTATCCACTCCAAAACCTGCCATTTGGGGTGCCCTGGAAGAAATCTCTTCTCAGATTGGCTCCATGTTTAGCACATTTGACAATCATTTCAAGACACTTCACTCCAAGATCGACGACCTGGCATCAAGGGTGGAGTACCATGGCATTGAGATCATCAACATCAAATTTCATCTAGAGGCACTACATGGCATTCAGGTTGACGTTTCTACACCACCACCTTCACATGATATGCCCCCGCCTGATGAGCAGCCTACTGGACCATCCTCTTCCACAGCAAAAGTTTATATGCGACGACCTAGGAGATAGGGTTTTTCTGCACTTATTGTACTTTTGTTTTATCCAGACAACTTATCTCTTGTTTGTATTCTTAACTCTATTTTTATATATTTTTCCCCATGATGACTCCTTGGTAGTTGAGGGATCTTATTGTTTAAATTAACTTAGTTCTATCCTTTCTATCCATTCTTTTTGAATGATGACAAAAGGGGGAGAAAAACTACTGTTGATTGCAATATATAAATGTCGTGAAACTAACTTTTTTGTTTCAGGAATTTCTGAGATGAACTTAAATGCTCAAACTCATCAAAATCAAGAGAAAGGAGAAATAGCTCTAAAAGGTTAAGTATGGCTATCCTTGGTTTAAAGGTTATATATTTCTAAGTTTATGCTATATTGAGATTGAAGGAGAATGGGAATTGTGCGTTGGTGGCCGGGTTGGCTTTATGTACGATTTTGTGTGTTATCTCATCTCTTTTTGCATTGTTGAGTTTATGTTGCAAAAATTTTTTAAGAGTTATAAAGGAAACTCTGTCAAAATTTTTACAAAACCTAGCATATTGTAAGGGGGAGCATTTTTAATAATTTTATTACATATTATATAAACTCTTCCTTACTTTGAATCCTTGCACTTAATTGTTATATTCATCACATTGCATCAATATTTGTCATCATCAAAAAGGGGGAGATTGAAATCCTTAAAGCTTTTAATATCTTAGTTTTGATTAAATGACAAACATTGATAAGGACTAATGGCTTTATTGTATTAGTGATGATCTTTTAGGATTCATATATCTAATCCTTGCAAGATCAAAGTTTCAAATCTTCAGGAAAGAGCTTTTGATGTCAAGCCTTGAAGATAAGCGTTTCTGGATTAGATAGGATCTAGAGGTGTAGCTTTAATTCTTTATTTATCTTTGGTTATCTCTAGGTCTATCCCTTTGAGTAATGAGTTCTATAGGTTGCTCAATAAGAGTGAAATGATTTTCGAAATGCATTTCATTTAGATAAAACATGAGTTGGGTATTTGAAATGATTTTCAAAATACATGCACATACTTCAAAATTCATAAAATATAGTTTGCAAACTCTTAGAGTTGTTTGGGAACTTGTTCTGCATAGTTTTAATGCATTTGTGGTCGACCTGACAAAAGTGTGGACGACCACAAATCATGCGGTCGACCAGACTTCTCAGAGTATCGTCCGCAGGCTGTCCAGAGTTCTCTGGAACACTTGCGGATGATGGAGCGGTCGACCGGACTTTTGAGCTCATCGTCCGCATGCTGTCCAGAGTTCTCTGGAACATTTGCGGATGATGGTACGGACGACCCTCTTGATTTGCGGTCGACCGCACTTCTCCTGAGTGGGATTCAAACAGCCATTTTTATGACCGTTGGTGCATACATATAAATACCCAATCGTTTAAACAACTCATATCAATTACTTTTTGAGCAAAAATCTGATCCTAACAGTTCATAGAACCTCTGGAGATTATTTTGAAACCAAATCTTAACATTCATATTGTGAAATTCATCAAAGTGAGATTTATACAAAATCATTGGGGTTCTTGAGCAACTTACAAGAAAACATTACTCAAAGAGGTATTTATGCTTTACATTGATATATCTTCACATTAAGGTGATTTCATATATCAAACTCTTCTTATTCATATCTTGATTGAATTGTTCAAGGTTGCATTGAGCTTAAAACTCTAAGGATTAGAGTGAGCCTTGAACCATAGAAAACTGTGTTTGTGTTAAGAGCTTCTTTTTCATTAATTGTTGTAATAGAGAAAGGTGTGTAGACAAGGTTATATTGTAAAACTCAAAGTGTTGAGTGAACCTTGGTTGGTTAAGAGGTTTATGTTGTAAAACCCTAAGGGAATTGGGTGAGCCTCTATTGTATTCTCTCTTACTATATTAGTGAAAGGTTTTGTGAAATCCTTGAGTAGATAGCTCAAGGTAGTGGATTAGGTTTTGTTGGATAAACCGAACCACTATAAATCTTTGTGTTCATTGCTTCTTTTCTTGAACTCATCTTTTCATACTTTGGTTGAACACCAAGTGTTTGATATTTGTTATCTTAGAAAGCTTGTTTAATTTAAATAAGGAAAAATCGGTTAAAACCTAATTCACCCCCCCTCTTAGGTTTTTCAGAAGCAAAAAAAATAAATTCAGAAATAAGCAAAAAAATAAATTAATTCAATGCAGTCAGAATTCGAAACAACCAACAAATCGAAATCGGATGTAACTTGTAAGCACTCACAGAAATTTGCAATACATTATTCCCCAGAGATGAAATTTGCAATCAATACATTACTCATACAATAAAATTCTTTGAACCTGATGGAAATGAGAGAGACAGAGAGAGGTAGAGACTGCAGAGTGCAGAGTGCAGATGAGGGAGCTCCAAATCTAGGGAAGCAAGGACAGCGACTGGCGACGTCTTGACGATGCAGAGAAAGGTGCGACCGTGCGAGCCCAGATCACGAGACAGCGACGACGATGTGGTGTTGAATCTGCTAATGCAGGAATGGTGCGCGAGCTAGCCACTGCGAGTCTGTGCCGTGCGTAAATGCGTCTGCGTTGAGCTTGAGGCAGAGAGATGAGGGAGTCAGAGAAGGTCCGTTCAGTGCTTGGGGGTTGAGGCTAGAGGCTCAATTCAGAGAGAGACAGAGATGAGACGGAGATGAGAGAACTGAGAGTCTGAGTCGAGTCGAGGCGAGGGAGTCTGAGACTGAGAGACAGAGAAGTGAAGTTCTCAACTGTCACTGTGAGAGAAATTAGGGAATCAGAATTTGGGAATTTTTGATAGTAGGCTAGGGTTTTTTTTATTAAAATTAGGGGTGATTTTGACAAAATAATTTTTTAGTTAATGTTACAATTTTGGTATTTCGGTTAACCGAAAAAAATTAATTTAAAACCGAACACCGAACCGAACTTTTGGTAAACTTCGGTTCACCGAACCGAAAAAACGGAAATACCATAAAATCGATCCATTTTTAAAATTTCGGTTCGGTTCGGTTCAATTTTTCGGTTTGGTTCGGTTTTTGCACACTCCTAGTAATAACAATGGTGTAGTGACAAATGCAAACAAACCTCACAGCCATCAACGCGATAAACACATTGAATGAAAATATCATCTACTTAGAGAGATTGTTCAACGAAGAGATGTAAAAGTATGCAAGATTTCAACAGTTGAAAATCTTGTTGATCCTTTTACAAAAAGTACCAATAAAAGTTTTTGGAAGTCATCTTGATAATATGGGTGTGTAAGACATGTCTCATTTTCTATAGGGCAAGTGAGAGAATTGATAATTATGCCCCTAGAGTAAATTTATTTGTTACATTTCTTTTTCAATTGAAATTAAATAAATTAATTCTATCTATGTTTGAGTCTGTTTATGTCACAAATTATTTTGATATTATAAATTAAGTATTTATTTATTAAATATAGAAAGACTTAATTTATAATTTAATTCAAAATTAATTATCCATGATTTACAAATAAAATTTGAACAATTTATTTTTAGTGATCGTCTAAATTTTATTAAAGATTGTGTTTGAATTTTGGTAATAAAAATAGTTCATGAAGACAAGCACCGCACTACTACAATGTTGGATTTTTCTTCTTTTCCTTATTTCGAATTTCCCAAGTCAACATTTGTTGGATCTTCACTCACTTTTGTAAGCTTTGACAACTGTTCCCATCAAAGCATAAATAAGAAATACTTGTTAGTCCCTCCATTCCACTAAAATAAGTAAACATTTTTACATATATTAATAAAATATATTTAATGTTATTGAAATTGTAAGATATTTTATTGTTCTTCTTCATATTTTATCCTTTCATTTTACATTTAAAATTTGATTAAATTTAAAATTAATTGTGTGAAAATGTGTATAGATTTAATTTAGAGTGTGCAAAATACTATGCAACTATTTTTGAAAAATAAAATATTTAACTTAATATGTATTATTTCAATAGTTTGAAAATAAGGTTAATAATAACAAAGTGTGTGTTAAATAGAGGTATTTTATGTAATTAAAAATTAAATAACATCCATTAATAAAGAAATTGAATTATAATTTAAGATGAATAAAAAAAGAAAATAAGTCTATCTTAATTGTACGAATGGAGTATGTTTTATACTTACATTTTTTTTTTAACCACTTTAATGGACTTAAAATGATGTAGACTTTTACCCTTCTACTATAAGAATATTGATACTTGATGTGCTTGACAATATATATATTCTATAATGAACATTTATGTCAGAGTTTTACCATTATATTTATATATTTTGTAATGACATAATTAAATTATATGTATTTAATTCAAATGCTATTATATATATATATATAATAATTTTTATTTTATGAATTTTATACATATGTAAATATTTTTGATAAATGTTATTTTAAGATTAATAGTTTTTGAGGGTTTGTTTTGATTGGGAGTAACTTTGATATTGTAGGGTCCAATATATTCAAGTTTTATCTTAGAAAAGTAAGTATTAAGATGGGAATTGCGTTTTTCTATTATTCACAATTAGGTAGCAGTTATTCAAGAGATCAAGATTACTTTAGTTGTAAGTCCTTATTAAAATTGAGATAGTAATTATTTTGGGAATCAAGACTTTTTGAGTTAGAGAGCTTTCTTTGGATTTGAAGAAACGAAGAACTTAGAAAGTTATCTACAATAGTTGAGATGATAATATTTTTTCCTTACTAATTTTAATATTTATTCATGTTAAATGTTTTTGTGTTTACATGAAATATGTCTAACTTTTGAATGCCTATGTTATATGTTATCTAAAAAGTAAATGAAATTACAATTCGATGAATTTTTAGGATCTATTTTATTTAAACGCATTATTATTTTTACATATATGTTTTAAGTGTTATATTTTATATGATTATTTGTGCACTATTAAATTATGATGTAAAATATGTACATTGAATTTATAAATTATTTGCATATAAAAATGTTCTATTATATATATCATCAAAAAATAACTTTAGCCTGATTGAATAGGATTTTTTATCCGATAACATATTTTAAATAAATAAAAATACTTTTGTCTATGAAAATACTTTACAAAAAAAGTGACAAAAAAGTGACTTCGATCCAAATGATAAATGGAAACTTTGACACGAATTATAGTGAATTTTAGTCATCTACAAAGGTATTTGACTCAAACTATAGTATTGTTTGCCTAAAATACACATGGAATATACAAAATGTTTGTTCATGCATCATGTTATTTAATTTGAAATATAAATATTCTGAGTAAGTACTTTGTACTCATTTTACATTTTCTAAAATGTTTTTAGATTATTAAAAAATGATTTGCACAATTTTAAATTTATAATTTCTAAATTTATTTTATAATTAAATATATTTAAATATTGTCATTTTCAACTCTAAATTAGAATTTGCTATTTAAAATTTCAATTAGAGATTTCTATGAAAAAAGATTTAAAATTTTGAAAATATTTTATTGAACAATTAAAGTTTTAAATTTTAAATTGATTTTAAATCATTTATTTTTTCACGATTATTTCTATTTAAAAATATTGGAATGTTACACTGACTGTGTCAGATACAGAAACACAAAGGAGCACAAGATTTAAGTTCCACGTGATCTCAAAAAAGGCATAGTGAAGCTATCTTTTCCACATACCTCAGAAAATTTGAAAACTTCCAGTCAAAGGGAAGAATAAATTATTATAGTTAACTAAAATTAATCACTATAAAAACAAAATTCTGACGGCCTCTTATTCATGCGCTGTCAAGGTTCAAAAAGAATTGTCTTAATGACTTTGTAGCAAAAGCAGAATATAACTTAAACATAAATGTAAAATAGAGGAAACAACAGCAAAGATTAAAGAAGAAACTACGTGATAATGAATCGTTAAATTCTTTCACATTTAAAAGATAAATCTTCATATACATTTTAAATGTGAAAATGTAACTGAGGATATATGTATTTAACAAAATTTGCATATACATTTACCCTCAGCTACAGAAAGATTAATATAAAAGCTATAGGATCATCGAGGTCCTGATAGAACTGAAGCAAACAAAGGAGTGGTATCTTCATAAGGAGCATGTAATATAGCCTTCACAGGAAATTGTGGATTTAGCAAGCCACTGAAATTAGCATTCATATCAACATCCACAAGATCCTCCAAAACTTTCACTACCACTGACATTGAAGGCCTATTAGCATAATCACTTTGTAGACACCATGAAGCTACTTTCATCATATGCACAACTTCAGTTTCATTAGACTGCATATCTTCACTGCATTTATCAAATAATATCCAGCAATTCTCCTTGTTCTGCTTTTCTCTTGAAAAGACTAAGTAAATGCATGTGCTCTTCTGGCTCAGATTGATCAAAGGTTTTCCTCCCACACAAGACTTCCAAGATAACAATACCAAAACTATATACATCTACCTTCTCAGTGATGACTGACGACAGCCACTCTGGAGCCAGATAGCCAGGAGTGCCTCTCATCATGGTAACTACTTGGCTTTGATCCCTTGAAATAAGTTTAGATAGCCCAAAATCAGAAAGCTTAGCATTGAATTTTTCATCAAGAAGAATGTTTTGGGGCTTTACATCTAGGTGAAATATTTTCTGCCTGCAATCTTCATGCAAGTAAGCTAATCCTTTGGCTATATCAAGCACAATTTTCCTTCTGCATTTCCAGTCAAGGGAAAATTCTTTGTTTACTTTGTAGATCCACTTATCTAATGATCCATTCACCATATACTCGTACACCAAAAGCCTATGAGACTTTTCTGCACAAAAGCCAACCAACCTCACCAGATTGACATGATGAATGCTACCAATAGTTTCAACCTCAGTAAGAAATGACTTTTTCACTTGACCTATTCCATCAAGACATTTCACAGCAATCTCGGTCCCATCTTTAAGTGATCCTTGGAAGACTGAACCAAATCCTCCCTCCCCAAGCTTCACACTGAAGTTCTGTGTTGCAACTTTTAACTCTTCAAAGGAAAATCTTGTTGGCATTCCTGGTACAGAATCTAAATAATCCTCCTCCACTTCGCCATCTCTGTTCTTCCAAATTTTGATGGCTATCAGAGCAATTAAAAATATCACCAGAAAAAAGGTTCCAACAGTTGACCCTATGATCACAGGAACTCGAGATTTACTAGGAGTACTTTTGGCTGGAGAAAGGGTTGCATTAGGTGAAAGCTGTATCTTCATGAATACAGAGGAGTTATAATGTGTCTTATCCTTCTCATTGTTCATTATTGAAAATATCTCTGAAGGCAAATAGCATATTCCATTTGAGGGATCTGAACCATACTGAAAAATGGCAGCCTTACAGGAACAGTTAGCTAGGCATGCTTCTTTACAGCGATTCGCATTGGTATTACTGATATCAGTTCGAAAAGTGAAGTATGTCATATCCTCAAGATCAAGAAAGCTGTGATATTGTGAAGCATTGCAACTAAGAGAGTTAACTTCTGAGCAACCAAAATTGGGTTGCCTAGAATTAACCTGTCTAAAGTAGTTTATTGAAGTATTACTTGATGCAGGACAACTACACTGCCCATTTGATGAGCAAATTCCATTTTTCCCACATACCACTGGATAATTACAAACCCCAAGATAACCTGTGAGTATATCGGCTACCTGTTGCCACCCAGATTCCCATTCATATAGCCTCAAATGCCCATCAGATTCAAGCCTCATATACTGAGCTGATGAAGCTTGAGGAATGGTTATAAATCTATCTGGATCACTTGGCTCAGAAGAATTAATGTACAAAGCTATACTACCGTTCCGAAACATAATATAGCTTCGTTCTTTATTACCCTTTATGCCGCCAATTGAAAGCTCATAATACCGTACTGGAGTATTTGATTCAACATAAGCAAGCATACCTTCATTAGTGACTGAAAGAGAATACACACCTCCATTAGTCCAATTAGTGATTGAAACACTGGCTGTCAACTTTTTTCCAAATACTAATTTCTGCTCTGGAACCAAAGCGTCCGTTGGATGATCAAACGACTGCCAGACAACCGAATTTTTCGAGTCATGGAGAACAAGATTTCCCGTTTCTGTTAAGTTTAAGCCTGTAACAGATCTCCCGGTAGTGTTCGTTGTCCATACCAAAGTACCATCAGCATCCCTCAAGGCCAATTCTCCTTCTGATGTAAGCTGCAAAGTAGCATTGATCTTAACCAGATTGTCCCGATTAGCAGACCAAACAACTGGTGGGAATCCAAGGCTAGGCGTGGTAATCCCCGAGGCACTGTTTGTTTGAACAATGAAGATAGCAAAAAGGTAGCCGTCATCACATGTTCCACTGCAGAAAAACCCACAAGCATATTTTGGACCAAAAGTTCCTCTCAGTAGAATAGCTCTCACCTTTGAGCCATCCGTAAAATTTACAGAATGGGGAGCAGAGACACTGTTGATCCAAGTAGTAGAAAGATTTGCTGTCGGGTAATCAAATTTCTGGGCACAAGATAAGCAAATCAACAAGAAAATGGAAATGATAACAGCCAAATTCCATTTCAAAATCATTTTAAGCAGTTCTTGCAGAACCCCAAAGAATGTACTTAGAATGCTAAGCAAGGTTATAGATCAACCCTTTCGGCACAGCCCACCTTTTGTGAACAAAGTTGGCCCAGAGTCAAACTACATTTAAGAAAAAACAAAAATATCATCCACATGCAAATAATTAATCTATCAATGACTTTTGTAAGCAAGACCTGGTGCTCTTGCTATTGCCCAAAAGTCGTCGGATTGCGTGCAGTTTTAAGTGCTTCTACCTCCTGTGTACTTTCTATTTTTACTATTTTTATGTTAATTTTAAAGTTTTTGTTAAATTTTATGGGTTAAACTTTAAGGATTTTCAATTTTCATGCAAATTAGTCAATATAATTCTTTAAGTTTGACATTTCTTTTTTTTTCATTTTAGCCCATCTTAATTTTTTATCAACTTTATGTCATGGTCCTCCTCTTCCTATTCATGTAATGTAATGCAGTGTGCAATAAGTGTAGAATCCTTTGAATAGATCAATCGATTATTGATTTTTAAACAATATTAGTTTTTAATTATTTATTTTAAAAAATATATTGGTATTTAAAAAAATTGTCATTAAATATAATAAAAAAAACTAATTAGCGGCAAATTTAGGAAAAAAAATGATAAATGATGTGAACAGAGATGAAAATGGAGACAAACTGAGGGAGTAATACAGCAACAGCCCGTGAAATTTGTAGGACATAAATTTGATGTCAAACTCCATCCATACACACCAACTAAAACGCGCAATGGTACAGCAACAGCTCATATAGGAATATTTCAAATCTTCGGTTACCCTTGAAATACGTCATTCGTTTATTTGTTAGTACTTTCACCCAAAATAGCTCATATCTGTTTCTTTCGTGGAAGATACATTTTGTCTTATTTCAATTTTCCATTTTTAAAAAGAAATTATCTGATTTAAAATAGTCCAGTTTCTAATTTCTAATTTCTGTACACATTTTTACTATTTTACCTCTATAATCTTAAATATATAAATTTGACTTCTTAAAAATATATAAAACATTAAATTTGATATATTTTGAATAAATCAAAACACAAAAAAAAAAGAAAAAAAGTACTGATACACTTGAATCTCAAGCGGACAAGTTTCATAAATGAGAAGTGAGAAGGAGATCTTGAGCCCAGAAGCAGGCACAAAGTCAAGAATTCAAATGCCACATCCTGTTTACCCTTAAAACGTAGAAAATGTCAATCTGGAATGGACAAACATCATAAAAACCACACGGCAATATTCCTGTGGGTTCTCGCAAGAGGAGATGACAAAATTTTTTCATACATGAGAATAACATTTCGTTTATGTAGTGTACACATGTACAGAAAAGGGGGCTTCGATTTGGTAGAGGGGAAATCACAGATAATAATAGAAAAAAAAATCTCTCTCACTATACAATAAAAACTTTCCTTTAATAGCCCAGATCGAATGGACTTCCTCAGACAGAGAAGCACTCATTTTGCAGATCATGCACCAGCCAATATAGTCAGTCTTGAACAGTTTATTGACGAAAAGAAGAAAAACAAGAAATTCATTTCAACCGCTCCAAGAAACTACATGAGCTTTATCCTTGCTGAGAAAATATGGCACCCATCCCAGACTAATCTTCTTCTACTGGTATCCAGAGAAAGTGCAAGTTGGTTATGCCATCCAAGAACACTTGAATACATCACAGCTGAACAAGTATTATAACAAGTGAATCATCGTTTTAGTGTTCTCATTTACCTGGAAATATTGTTAAGCATTAAGACTAATACTGTCGCTTATATACATATATATATATATATATATTTCGGGGGGGGGGGGGGGTGTTGAGGAAATTGGCATCTTGATATACTCAAACAACTCCAAACTATGGTTCACCAGATGGAACAATGCAAACTAACTCAACAAAGAAGAACAAATAGTTGTGGTGAAGTAAGCTTTCAATTGATTCTCTTAAGAATAAAATTGAAAGCTTTACAAAATAATCACACACAAAAATAGGTAGACAATGAAAGCATAAGATATATGACCAGAAGAACCCCAAATATATAGCCTGTAGAATGTTAAGTAGAGTGTTGTTTGCTAAACCTGACTTGGTGGAATAAGGAGAATGCAGCGGTTCAACTTCAAGGTCCATCATCTAGATCATCCATCTCTTCGAGAATAACATATTTTGCACCTGCATTTTCTGTTGACCCTCTCATTTCATCTTCGGTTGTTGTTTCACCCTTGTGCAGCTTCTGGTATCTGTATAAGGCAATGCCAAGATAAGTATTGAAATTAGTCACAAAAGTTCTTTGACCTCTTCATGCATGACCAAGATACTATCTCCAATCCAATGTCAGACATGACAACAATATTTTCACACAAAGATCCACTTTCCTTCAATTGGTCAATCTAAATTTACAGAAATAATTACTTCAACATCAAGTGTGAACACAGATAAACTGAAACAACTATCTTACAGGAACAAGTCAAGGTGCTAGTGGAATGCTCCTCTTTATAAAATAGTATTTCTCCAGCAATAAACATCTGGATAAAAAGAACACCAGACCTTGTTTCTAATTTGCGGGGTTGAGGGCGGGGAAGAATTTAACACCTTTTATGTCTGTCCACATCATTTAAATCTCAACTGTTCAATTAGTATATCCAATTATAGGATGAATAATACTACAAGCAACTTGCCCTACATCACTTTGAACCACTCTGCTCTAAGAAGTTTAATTCATAGCTGCTCAACCCAAGTTAACCTGTAATTTCTCTACGTATCACATGAATAAATGATAAAGCATCTTAAAGAAACTTAGACAAAATGTTTATCAACTATAAACAAGAAATCCTAAGTGCCTTTCTGATCCATTGTTGTTCAGGGAGGATTAAGGAGATTTATATTCCATATATTAATCAGTTTAGAACATAATGATAGTAGCTATTGCTCATTCAATACAGAAGCAATAAAGGAACATCTGCTTAGATTATTATGCATTATACATGCTCCAAAGGATCAAATTTAATTGCACTTTCATATTAAGAGCGACAAATGCTTCTTAAAAGTATAAATGGAAAGATTCTTACCATAGTTTGCAAAGTAATACACCAGATAAGAGTTAGAGATAAATGGAAAGATTCTTACAACAGAAAAACATAAATGAAACATTAGGTTAATTCTTATACACAAGAAAATAATCATATCAGGGTAAATTTCAGCCAACAACATTTGGCTTGATCACTTACTTGTACCAGTTGAATAAGCTGACTCCAATCATTATTGTGACAAGACCAACCCCTTTTAGCCAGGTAAACTCATCATGAAAGTAAAACACTGCAACCTGAATGCATGCCAAACAAAGTTCAACTCTATCAAAAGGAATGATAGATACTACGTGTTGGGGTCTAAAACCAAGTACAGCTAAATGCTGCAATACATCAACCTCTCAACTTTTAGCATCTTCCCTTGACATTTCTTAAAGTGGATAATGCTCTTCAAACTCTTCATATTGAAATCAATATGGAAGTAGGTAACTGATTTATAAAAGTTAAGTGCGAATAATCTTTCCTTTATTGTTTATCACAAACCACACACTGAGAAAAGAGAATAGCCACTAACGAAAACTATATACAGGACCTTATCAATGCAATCAATAGTTTCACCAGTAAAGTACCATGTTTTTGCCGGTATAGAAACATATGATTGCACATAATTACTTAACAACTGAAGGAACTTATTGACAGAAATTCCTAACAGAGTTCATACCAAAATGGTGACAGCCTCTTTGACAACCCCGGCAATTGTTACTGTTACTGCACTTGTTACCGAAACAAGAATATACTCTGTCAACACCTACAAAATGATGAACATACTCAACATCACAAGAGAAGAATAAAAATTAAGAGTTTACTTTGAGAATTAATACAAGAGATTCATATTTCAACTTCTAGAAACAGTTTGGAAATACTCAGTAACAGAAAAAACCATTCCCAATTGCCAGATGAGGAAACATAATATCTTGAAAAAATCACTGAATGTTGATTGGACATTGAAATTAACTTAAACCCAAGACCCTATCCTTGAACATTGAGTTGAGAGGTAAAAGAAAACGTACCATAAAAAATGCTAGAGTTCCACCAAAAAGCATCAACAAACAACTTCTAACAATATGCCATGAGCTATCAAAATAGTTGCTGTTCTTGAATTCATGCCATGGATCCATTATAAGGGAGAGCAGAGCTGTAGCAACAGCCATTACTGGAGTCACATAGCTCATTAATGTAAGAGGATTTTTAAGACCTGGAAACAGACAAAAAACACATGTTATCTATTTTATCTTAGAAAGACTTGAAGAAAAACAATCTTCCTGAAAATACAAATCTAGAGTCAAGGACTACACTGTTCAAAAGATAATAAATGGCTTTAGCAAACCGAAAGACAGAAGCTTGCCTTTGTAACCAAATTTAACTCTATTTCAAGCTACGAATAATGAACACAAAATGTCCCAGATAATAATAACACATCCTACTTGAGTTTAGGCATGTTCGGAATCTAGTTGAGACAGTAAGTTGTCTAGTAGAACCCAATTTGAGCAGATGAACCATCTTCTATCTCCAACACTTTCTCCAAACAAGTAGAGAGATAGTAACAGAAATTCTTAATAGGCATTCGCTCACTCTATTCCAAAGCAAATGTGTGAATTTATACTTTCAGTTTTTTTCCAAATGAATGTCCATTTTGCTAAAGTAAACCTATTTTTTCATCTAAATTTCCACAACTAGTCACTTAAAGAAATACCGGTAAATGAAGATGAGAAAAATACTCTACAAATAGTGTCAGCAAGCATAGGCGGTCTTTGGGCTACATCAAAGGGATAAGTACTGATCCGGATGTGCACGTCCTAGGATTTGCTGACTGACTTGTGCATATGCAAGTAAGTGTGAACTTCTTTCCCAGGTCACAAATGGATAGAGAATCCCCCACTACCATTCAACTTGGCAATTTGTACAGGACAGAAATTTTCTTTTATCTGACAGGGTTAGAAATATCTCTTACATTTCCTCCACACTTCTAAATGCTAATTCAAATGGAAGGTTAGCATTAGTGTGCAGTCAAAAATGGTTATAAATTGAAGTTTATAACACCAATTTCAATAACACCAGAGCCCAAACTATCAATTGTGAACAGTAAACTCATTTTGTCTAACATTCCAGGAGAAAATCCCAATTTCCCCATGCTGCTATGCTATTCCACACTTACACATGCAATCAGACCAAAAGTTTAAGCATAATTTGCGTTCCCCGCTACCAGAATTGTTTTCTTTTCCAGTATGTACTTGAATATATATTGGTAATTTGATACTAGATGGAAAAGTACAAAAGTTTTTAAGATAATTCTTTCTATGAGTCAAAAATAAGAAAAATACTCAAATGAAATGGCATATTTAATAGCTTGGAATCTCATCAACTTGAAGTGTAAAGTAGAGCAAAGCTTACCATAGGCTTCTTTCTTTACACCAAATCAGAATGCAGCCAACAGCATGAAACGGATGCCAAAACCAAAAAATCAAGTAAATTCACAAATTGTAAGACAGTAATAAAAACATGAAGAAAATAATAAAAATAGAAACAGCATATGTATATAAGAAACAAAGAAAGCTTCACCTGAAGAAGAATTTGAGTCATGGTCCATCGGAACCCAGACATAACAGCAGCAAGCATGACAAAGAGAAAACCCCAAAACTCAAACTCTGTCTCCTTTGCAACTGCATCATTGACATGCACATGAAAAATTTCTTTCAGAGGAGTGCAATATTTGGTCACTACCATCTATATATAAAAAGAGTATAAAATCCACAAAAAAAAACATAAGAACCTCAACCGCTTAACACCCACCCCCTCCCCAATAAAAAGTTTAAAAAAAAATCAGATTGCTATTATACAATCTCACATAAATAGGTAAAATGTTGCATGATTCTGATTCCAAGTTCAAAAGAAGCCCTAGAGATAGCAAACCTGATACTTTCTAAATAAAAACACAGGTATTGTGAAGAAAAATATGTTTTCGTTTCACTAAGAAACCACGTATTAATGGGCGTGATGAATATAAAGATCACCTGCATACACAAATATATATTTGTGATTTGTATATTTCATGATCACACATGCAACTGCACATACACAATTTTCATACACAAATATCATCAAAAAACTTCTAGATAGTTGCTAGTCATTTTCATTTTCTCACATCATAAAAAAGAGAATAGCAAAATCGTTGTAACATGTAATCTCATTCCTTTTTCCACAGAAGTAGCAAATTCAGTATTATGTCAACAGCAGAACAAAACATTATTACATCTTTCAGTTCAATCAACTTGAGCATAATTGTTTCCAATTAAGACACTCTTCAGCATGCAGTCACTTATATTAGTAATAACCACCCAGGAAGAATAAAGCATTATATTAGATATCAACAAAGCCCCCCATCGCTCATTTTGGTGGAACAACCATTGGGAACCAAGTTTCACTGTGTATTGTCTATGAGTATAAAAATAGTTAGAATAAATTAAAGTATGGAAATCATACTAAACATATGAGCATTATCTCACTTCCTGTCTAAATTTATAAACACGCCCCCAAAACTCAAAATCTTGTGTCCGACACTGCCTACATGTGCAACAGAAGGACTAGTCTATCTCTAAGTTAAATCTTTCATGACATAAAATTAGTCAGTAAATCCACATTGTTAAGAGTTTTATGGTAAACAGGGCTAAATATATTGACCAAAATTCTTCAGATAAAACTGAAAACATTACAAATGAACTATGTACACTGTCTTACTGTTGGAAAACATTAAAAAAAAAAAAGATAGATGTCACAGATTTTGCAGTAACAAGTAAGAACGCAAATGAAGCTGCATACCAGTCAACAGTATTCCCACAGATATGACTGACATGATCCCAAGCAGCTTAAAACTTGGAGACTCCAACCTTCAGCAAAGAATTTCATTTTAAAAGCCAATAACAAGGGAAATTTAGGACAAAGTGAAACGAAAAGCCACTATTTTTGAAGAATCACATTCTTTAGCAAATAATTAAAAAAAAAGTATTGGGACAAGTGTGAGAAATTTGATGAAGCATTAACTAGAGCAGCAATTCAAGATAAAATTCTGTTTAAATGCAAACGGGAGAATATAGACAAATTTAATATATAAATGGAAAAATTTATTATCACCTATTTTATATGCTTGAAGACACAAAGTTCCTCTAATTCAAATGAAGGGATTCTTTAGAATTCATAACTCATCTAAAATTCTCTTTTTTAAGAATATTGTTGATGGAGGCACAAAGGCCCAAAGATGGATGGAACCCAAGCATTTTATGAGAATGCTTTAGATTATATGCAGACAGTTTATGGTCTTTCACATATCAATAGATTCTTTATATTAGGAATTTTCACTAATTATCATGTTTTCGATTTTTGTATTTTGGTCATTTAGTTAGTTTCTAAAACTTACAAGGCTCTAGTCTTAGAGTTTTTGCTTAATTTCGTATTAGCATTTGAATCTTATTGGAGCTTTTATTATCGTAGGAAAGTAAAGAGTAATGTCTTTAGGAGAAATTATAGTTTCATTAGGATTAGATTATTATGCTTTATAACTCAAATACCCATTAACACTTCTTTCCAATGTCAATAAAAATGAATTATTAAGTAGTTTATTTGGTTTATTTTGTCAGCCATGGCCTATTTTCTCCCCTCTTCCTCCCAGCAAATTTACTGTTCACAGGCTATTGTTCACAGATTCAGTACAGCTCCTATCTCATGAACAATCCCCTAACTTCCTCTCTTTGTTTGGTACGAAAATAGAGCAAATAAACTCTACATTAGATATTCTTGTGATGCCTGTCACAAGATGATATTTCCCCAGTTAATCCTACATCAAATGTATTCAATTAATAGATATTGAAGTTGACCTGAAAGGGGTTCATCCTACCCCCAGTTCATCATGAAATGTACTCTAAATTATGCCTGTCATGTTGCATAAAGTGAACATTTTATCCAAGAAGAGAGAAGGGGAAAAAATCCCTTAAAAACCAAAGGAACTTCCATTTCATGACTTGGGAAACCAAAATATGTTTCAGGAAGGAAAGTCAACAATAAAACCTAAAGACACTGGGAGCATAAAACATGCCTTGGCAGAGCCAAGGTAAATAGATAGGGGAACAAAATGTATGCCTTCCCTTTCATAAAACCTTATACGACACAAAATTATTATTAAATTCTACGGTAAACAAAGGTTCAAATTCTTTCCACAATTACTAGCCATACAAGAATATCAACCATAACATAAAATTCATAATCACCATACGAATTCTTAATACTTCTTATGATATTCATTTATGCATGTCCCTGTTAACATTCAAGATTACACAGTCAAGAAAATTCCCCAGCAATTTAGAGGCATGAATTTCATACCTGTAGAATCGTCAAGTAGCAACAGATTACTTTCCTAAGTATCACAACTTTTTCTATTTAAGAAAAAGAAATCAATGGCCTTTTAGGAAAATTTATTCTGTCTCTCTCACATTGAACATAGATCTTTTGGTAGAATTATCTTCATCATCTCTCGTATATTTACTCTGATAATGTTAGACATGTCTTTCTTTGGAGCAAAAACAAGCCTCTATTCGAGGTCCAAGAACAGTTGTACTCGAGATTTAAATAGACATTCATGTTACATTTTTCTTCTTATTTGTCTTAAGAGATTTTAGAATTGATCTTTTGTTAATCGAATGTAAACAGATTAATTGAACATTTCAAGTTCCCAGATGAACAAGTTCAACATGATTTTAAGCTCATGTAACATCCAAATGAACTTAAACACTATTTGTATATTAAATGAGTGAGTTCAAACACTAGCTAGTCAGTTCAACTCAAATCGTTCGTCACTACAAATGCGTGCACATGCATAAAGAGATTAGGAGAAGGCAATGGACAAGATTATCAGAAGAGGCTATGGTATTTCCAGAATACTACCACTGAAGTCCACAAGATGTAGCAAGCACACAGATGGTCCTTGTAGGAAAGTACTTCTCTTATTGCAACCCACTAATTACAATAGGAATACCAGAAACAAAAGTAATAACAGGCCTAACCACAAGATATAGCTAAGTTAATGTTTCATTGACGCAATTAAAGGATTCTACTTTAGACAATTAAAATACCTTATATAAAGACTCTGTAATTTCATCGCAAACATTAGAATAAGAATCCAGGAATGATTGAAAATTATTATTATATTAAAAGAACTGAAAAGATACTTGATTAAGTACGAAGTATAGATTCAAGCAATATCACAGTTCCACCAGATATGCACACGGACATAGACTATATTGCAATGAGAAATAATGAAATATGGAACAGTAACATCAGATTACTAAAAAAAATGGAATGTAAACTAATTGATATAAGTTACCTGAATGCAAAGGCAAATAAAAGGAGAAATATTGGTGCTGCTGATTTACACTGCAAGGATCACCACCAGAGAGAGAGAGAGAGATTAAGTTCATGACATCTCAGGGCATAAAACAGATTATGTAGATGACATAAATGTATGAAGTAAAACCCAACATGAACTGGCATCAAGGTTTTTGTACCTTTTGTGGCTGTTTTCTTATGAATAAAATTTTGGAGAATTTTCTCTCACAGATGTTCAGATCATCTAGATTACACAGTCTCAGTTTTTTAAGCAGAGAGGTTAGTACTAAATATCATGCCTGTGATCTCCCAAGAGAGGAACATTCATATTGTCCTAGAACTCTCCCCTCACATTCAGATAGGAAACCCAGTAAGAATACCACAGAAAGAAGATTGACTAACCATAGTAGCAAAGGTAACAGAAATGAAAACTAGGGACTCATTGCTCAAGTTAATGTCCATCGCAGTGCTGAGAGCTGTTGGTACAACTGTGAAAGGTAAAGGCCATCTGTAGCATTAGTTGTCAGAAAAGTTAATAAAACAAGTAGCAGAAATTAAGAACAGAACGAAGGGCAAACAAAGAAAATTTGCAGCTAAGGTGGAACAGCCTACCAACATAAATCTTCATACAGATGGCCAACAGTGGCATTTCATATTACAGTTAATGAGGAAAAATATACATTAATATCCTGGTTAAATTTATAAGATCCCTGTTGCCACCTCTATAATACTCCTTTAATCAGGTTTAGTGAAGCCATAATTTAACCTGCTCATGTTCTACTCATAAAATAAATTTAAAGAGAGAGAGAGAGAGCAGAACAGGAAATGAAGGTTCATCTATTACCTCTAACAAAGTAATCTCTCCACGACATCATTACAGTGGGTTGAAATCTTTGAGACCAGAAAAATGTAATGGCCTTTGAAAAGATAGCTTGCATTGCAAAGTGAACAGTGTTCATCAATAAGGGAGCAGGGAATTTCCCCAAGTCATCTCCTAGAAGAGTTTTATTATATCTGCACCATAGCAAATGATATCAGGTATATTTTCCACAATAAAAAGAATTTCCAAGACTGCATAAACAGAAAGTGAAAGCACTTACAATGTCAAGAATGTACTGAAGGTGTACCAGACAAGTATGAAAAACAATGTCTTTAGCAAGTCTGCAGCGGAAATAACTTTCACCTTTTCATGCGATGTATCATGATTGTTTATATAGTTAGCATAACCATCCCCTGTATTTGAACAATTCAGGTCGTCTCTAGAACGCTTTTCAATATCAAATGGCACATAATTATCGCTTCCATTTCCCAGATTTCTACTGTAATGTTCTCTTAGATCACCACCAACCTCCATCCTTTGCTTGCCTTCAATAAAAACTTGTTTCTTTTTATCTATAACCTCCTTCTTTGGCCTACCTTGCTTAATCGGCAATTCGAAATCAAAATCGTCCACATTAGCATGTTTATTTTCTAATTGAGCTGAATGGAGAATTCCGTTCTCATCACACCATCCAGAGAATGAAAGCTCCCTCCGGATCCCTGATTCTGAATCTCCTCTTGGAAGTTGGTCACCACCACCAAGCTCAGACTTTTCTCTGTTGAAATCACTATCTACCATCTCCTATCTTCAAGATGTTCATCCATTTAAACTCCAGGTCGCAAAAAAACCAAATGACCCGATTGCAAGTCCCACATTATGTGGGCCTACTACATCAAGAATCTAATCTCATCTAAGCGCGGAATGAACTCAAAAGCACAAAAGCGTTATCGCAATCAGCTGCAAAAGAGAAATTGGTGAATCCCTAAGTAGTCCGCCGTTATTTAGGAAATCACGTACTGAAATGAATACCAGATTTTCAACGAATAGGCAAAACTGAATTTTTGGTACAGAAACTATATGATGAATGAAATTCCAGAAACAGTACTATCTTTACTCTATATCATAAATACAAACCAGGACTTCAAAATTTAATCAAAAACAATAGAAAACCATATAACATCAAACTCCAGATTTTCATTTTCCTTCTTGGCAATTAAAACCCAAATACACCACTCGGATATATACATTAATGGCTGAAGAAAAGCAAACCCAGAAAAGAGGTTCCAGTCAAGAACTAAGATTGAGATGTAATGCAGTCTTGTTTCTGCTTATTTACTATAAAAAAAATTATAAAAATAAAAATAAAAAACCTCAAAGTCTGCTTTCATGGCAAACGACCAAATTTGAGCGAAAAAAAATGCCGAATTAAAGCAGACAAAAAATAAATATACAATAAAACAATGCTGAGCTGAGCACTGAAGGGCTCGTAAATCGAATTCTAAAGTAAATTATCCACCAGAAAATTCAAACATACCCGAATTCTTGAAAAAATAAGAAACAAGAAGAATATGTATCAAAAGCGTAGGAATGGGATCTGATCTGCTTTTCTTGTCTCAAGGTCAGGTGGATAATTAAGGAATGAAGAAAGTATTCTATCGGTAGTTGAGGTGGGTTAGCGTGTGTATATCTCAAATCTGATGAAAATCTGAATCTGATTAAAGCGGCTACTATTGCTATGGTCGTTGAGCAGTACAGTATTTAGTTTGATTAGAATCTAAGAAATGGTTTTCTCCATAAGAATAAAAAAGTGTCAGATTGGGAAATACATATTCCTTTACCAACAAGTGTGGAACTCTATTAGATTTTTCACTTCTTTTTCGATCAAAAGAGACCAAAAAACTAACAAATCATAGAAATTGTTTTATCTTGGTATCTTCATAATATCCTGCCTCAGATTTTAGAAAAGAAGGGAAAATAAGAGAAAACAGATGGATCTATGTGTAAATATTGTTTAAAATTTTAATGAAAAATAAAGTTTTGAGAGAGAAAAGGAAAAGGAATATTTACAAAATTAAGCTTTGAACTTTCATTAGTTTATTGGCATAAGTATTTTTTTAAAAAAAAGGTTTATTGACATGAGATGTTCAATATAAATTCTAAATTCTTCTTATATGGACTTAATTTTTATTAATCAAATATTTAGAAAAGTTATATTTTAAAAAGTATAATATGTAATGGGATATAGATTTCTTAATAGATTAATAGATGTCATTTATGAATACATAATTCACTTATAGTGTTTTTGGATGAAAAATTTACAAATTTTTAAGATATTTAAAAATAGACAAATTAGTCTATTTCGTCTCTTGTCTTTGCATTTTTTGTGAATTTTGTCTCTTATATATTTTTTTAGTCCATGTGATCCCTTATTTTTATAATCACAACTAAATAAGTCTTTGTTATCATTTTTTGACAAAAATAAAATTTCAACGAATTCCTCACACACATGCTTGCCATGTGATATAAATGTAAGGGTAAAATGGTAAATTCAATTTGAATTAAAAAATGATAATAATCTATTTGGCAAGGGATAAAAAAAACTAAAAAATATATAAGGAACGATATCAATCAAAATTATAAAATAAATGACTAAATAAGTTAACTTGTCATCTTCTAATTAGGATTTAATTCTATTAAATAAAATATTGAATCATTTACCAAACATTGATTGAACTATTTTAATCAAATTTTTTAGTTAACGGATTTTTCTTGATGCATATTTCACACTAAAAAAATTTAAACTAACTGTCATTATTTTCCTTTTGAAAATATTTTTAACATTTTATTTTCATATTTATTTAAATACGCATTACATTCAACAATTAAATATGAAAAATAAAAATTTTATTATCTACATCTTTCAAATTCTGAATTAAAATTATGAGAACACCCCTTGAAAGTCTTCATCCAAACACATTGTAAAAGTGTGAATATTCTTCTTTTTTATATTTAATTGTTGACCTTAATGAGTATCTAAATAAATATGAATATAATTTTTTAAAAATATTTTCAAAAGAAAAATAGTGACAAGTCATTTTAAAAAAATTTTAGTGCAGAATATGAATCAGACCAACTTTTAATTAAGATATCAACCAATGTTTTATTTAATAGAAGTGAATCTTAATTAGAAGATGAGAAATTAATCTATTTAGTCATTTATCTTTGTAATTTTGACTAATAGCATCCCTTATCTCTCTTTTTATGGCTCTTGTGATCTTTTATCTTTATAACTTCAACTAAATAGATCTTTATCATTCTTTTAACTCAAACTAAATTTATTATTTTGCTCATGCATTTTTATCACATGGCAAGCACGCACATGAAGAATCGAGTGAAATTTTCTTTCGTCGGAAAATGATAACAATGAGTTATTTAAATGAGTTTATAAAGATAAGAGATCAGATGATATATATATATATATATATAAGGGACGAAATTCGCCAAAAATGCAAAGATAAGGGATGAAATATGCCAATTTGACTTTAAAAATATGGTAATTCAAAAAAGGCTTATGTTAAAAAATTAAAATTTTAAAATTACTTGTTTGAAAAAAAATTAAAAATAAAACTTGTAGATTTATAAAAAGAATTTATTTATAATAATTACATATTTGTGAAATACAATAGTGAAACTCTCATAAATATCATAATATCAAAAAAAAAAACATATTTAGGTGATTTTAAAAAATAAATCAAGAATTGAAGAGGTCTAAAATTCCCATCTAAAAAGCCAAAAATTTTGGAAAATCTATTCATTAGATTACCCAAATAAGATTTTGTTATTTAGTAGATCACAATAAGCTCCCATTGTTGTATTGAATCTCTTTAACACTCAACCTCCCATTGATTACAACTTATTATTATACCTCGAAGAGCTCTAAAGAATATGTTTGATGAATGAAGAAACTCTGAATGCCTTAATCACTTTGTAAACTCAGAATATTATCATTCGAGAATGATGCACTTTATCAAGAAAACTTCACTTAAATTCTTTTTGATGTCCATATCTTCTTGAAGTCCAGAAAAATTGTTCCAAATAATTTAATTGAAGACCAAAAATGTCCTCAAAATCATTTTTGCGAAAATCAAATGACAATATTAATAAGATACAAAATCTCATCCCAAAATAAACATATGATCTAACACCCAAGAGGGCAATAGATCCAATATACAGAATCAAGAATTGATGGAGTGATTTGCCTAAAATACCCCAGAACTGGCCCTTAGCATTGCCCTAAATTATATGGGGTTGATAGAGTCTAGGCCTTCGGTCATTCCGCAAGTTGCTGATGATTACTATGGCAGGAGTTGTTGGGTGTTGAATGGGACTCTCAACTTTACACAGGATAAGAAAAGTTAAAGAGTAAAGAAACTAGTAATTTAGTATGAAGAACTGAAGCCTGGAATGTGAAATGCATTTTCTATGAAATGCATTGAGAAGTTTGTCCTCAACAATAACAAAAATAAAATTATACCCCAAAAAAAAGATAGAGAATGCATCCAAGAAATGTGATCAATGCAATTAAAGAAAGAACGCATCTAAATAATATGATCTTTAATTAAATTAACGAAAAAAAAGAAAATACTAAAACAATGACAAGACTTGAAGAAGTGCATCTTTATTTATGGATAAAGCAATCAATATATCTGCCTATGCATGCCCTTCCCCAAAGCCTATGCTGCTGTGAAGGTGATTGACGAAACATGTTTAAATAGATAAGACCTTTCTCCCATTGTATTTTTTTTTTCCACATATATTATTAAAAAATGATATTTAATTTAGTTGTCATGTAAATTTTATATATGTATTATTTTATATACATAATTATTAATCATTAATTACTTAAATTATTTCAAAGTAAATAAACTAATAGTTTTTTCTTTGAAACACAATTTCAAACAACTTTGTGACTGAATATTAATTGTTAGTTTTAAGAATTTATTTATTAAATGCTTTATGATTTAGTTTTAAAATGTGAATCTAACATAAAATTAATTTTTGGTTGATAATAAGATTTAATAATTATAGGTAAATGTGAAAATGAAAAATTAAATATGATATTTATATAGAAAGTGTACTTTCTTTTTTGGACGATTAAAAAATGAAATAGTGAATTATTTTTATGAGAGGGGAGTAAAAGAAAAAGAAAAAGCAATTGACATAGTTTCAAATATGAAATTCCAGCAATTGTCATTAACCTTCTGTTATCACAAGTTTCCATTCTGTTATGGTTATATTAATAGAAGATATTTATCAAAAGAATAAAGAATGCTTATTACGTAGGATTCTAGGTAGCAGGAGCCAGTTCTTCCATTTGCTGAAGCTCTCATTCATGCACAAAACAATGATGCTAGCTTTCAACTCATCGATTTCACAGAAAAAGGTGACAAACAACTCTCTCATTGCTTCTAGACTCGGTGTAGTTTTTCAACAATTCTACAAAAATATAAGAATATTCATACTTCTAACTGTCAAACTCTAAAATCTAAAATCAGAAGTCAACAATTTCGTTCTATCTAAAAGAAAAATTATCATTAATTTATGTTAAACTCTTGTCCCTTCCCATTATCTCCAAGCTTTTGTCTCAAACATTTAATTGTGGTGCCTACCATCTCAGCAAATTGCATAAACCTCAAATCCTTGACTGCTTGTCACCAAGAAAAGCCAGACCCAATTATTCTTATGATTTTTCACTTGCACTACAGACTTCGAGTAACAACGAAAATCTTCCTTAAATTAATCATTTGTAATTCAAAACCCGATTCAGTAAGTTGTGTCCATTTTGACTTATTAAAACTCCCAGCCTCCAAATCTGAAATAAGCAGGATATTTATGGGGATTGAGACAAAAACAATCTAATTGAGCTGACAAACTGATCTCAAGATAAGCTAGTTCATGAGGTCTAGCAAGTAGAGCAGCATCTTTTATGCCATCTTCCACAAGTGAAAGGCAGTTCTGGTAAACATTATATTGGAAGAGAAATGTGAAAACTGATACTAACACAATCAACAACAGTCATCCACATATTACCCACTAAAGTGAAACAGCACCCTGATAAAGCATTCGAATCTAATGCTGTTTATGAGAAAACTTTTGCATTACATTGAAAATGTTATTGGGAACTTTGTGATTCTGATCCAATACAACAATATGGTTTTCAAGTCCCTGCTGTTTAAATATTATAACAGCCAAAGAAAGGGGAGAAGGGGGAAATAAGTAATTATGACCATGTTCTTCATTTTATCCATTCAAGTACAACATCAAGAATATTCCAAAAGACTCAATTCATTCATGATGCCAGAAGACTCCTAGGAAAATCTTTCCAAACCATGAAAATTGAACACAGTACACATCTCAGCCTGATATCATACAGAAGAAAAACCTACAGAGTGCAGCTATATACAAGCAAAAGAATGACCAAAAACATATCATCTAATCTATACTGCCACCAAGTGCTCAAAAAGTAGAATCTATTTTAACAAGCCGGATGCCACAGCAGATCATCCTTGCTCACTTTATAACAGAACCTACTAGCCAAAAGGGACATCTAAGAGTAAACAATAATTTTTTCAGGTCTTTTCAGCTGGAGTTAGATGGCCCATCTGTTCTGTAAGGTTATCTAAATTATTCCTGCTCCACCAAGGTTTATGGATATCTGCCAAAACATTAGTATCATTCTTCTTAACATCAATGTCTATACTCTCTGATTGAACATCCTGCACCTCAGAGGAACCAGGAGTCTCTGTTAAGAACTGTTGCCAGAAAACATCATTTGTCCCAATGGGCGCAGATGAAGATACATTACCCTGAACTCTGTCTTTTGACATATCAGTATCTATAACACTTGAAGGACTTGTATTCATGTCAATTCCTGAAGATTTTGGCCTGGAATCTAAATTAAGATAAAGAGATGAGATTGCAGGACTATCAACATGATTTGACGATCCAGCTAACTCAGGAGAGGAATGAAAGTCCCTTGATGGCGACGAATGAAAAGAATTCGATGAGCATGGCTGCAGATTCACATCCGAATCTCCTGATGATGCACGCAGTTCAGTTAGAATGACTGGTGGAGGCTGTGGGACTACTCCAAAGTCATACAATTCATCAGCCGAAGTTTGGCAGATCCCATATGTGAAATTCTCCCAAAAATTTATGGACGCATCCAATTTCTCAATAAGACCTAGGTTCAACATTGGAAACAATGCATTTGGATTCTCTTCTTTAAAAGTCACTAGTTGGCTCTCCACACTGTTGGCTTCATCAAACAAGTAGTTGGATACTAACAGTCTTCTCTTTCTGCTACGGTTTTCTGAGTGTTGCATAATAGCAGAGGCAAAACCAGGTTTTTGCAACATTTGAGCTAAAAATGCCATCAACTGCCTCTGCCTTTGATCTATGTCTTTAAGACGCTGCCCCAACGACCCAATATCAGATCCAAATTCCTGATTCTCCTGTTTATGTCTTTCAAGCTCTGACTGAAGTAAACTGTTATCCCGTTTCAACCTCTCAATCTCCTCTTCAAATTCCTGTCTCTCAGCATCACTTATTGGAACTGCAGTACTTCCTTGTGCAGAATGACTATGGATTGGTTTGCGTCGGTGAATATTCTTTAAAAGATGTTTCTGTCCCCTTATAAATTCCTCATTTGCAAACTCCCATTGATCAGGATCAACCTTTCTAAAACCCTATAAAATGCAAAAACGTCAGTAAAAATCTTGCTTATAGAAACAAACAAAAGGAAAGTCTAAGAATATGAAGGGAGACAACTGTAAAGTTGGACAGCTTACATATGTATTGAGCTGCCTGATAAAGCTGGAGAAGTTATTGTGCTTAAAATACTTCGGTAGCAAATCTCTAGCAAACTCTGGTGGATGGCAAACAATGAAGCTTTGGCCAGTATGGCTCCAAGAAACAATTGAGTTGGTCAACGGGTCTTCCACCATCTCATAAGTCTTGGTGAGAAAAGGTGCTGGGGCATTTGAACCGCCATTAGATCCATCCATCTCAAGAAACTCTTTAGATGATTAGCTCAACTTCAGGTCTATACTACAAATTCTGTTCAGACAAATCAATCCTATTTTTTCTGTTCCCTTCCGTTCAAACAATTATGCACATACAGCCCCCCAAATCCCACAAACCCGAAGGAAAAATCAAACTAGAAGCAATTGAAGATTGAGCAACGAATTGATTCCTCATAAACCAACAGAAAAGCGGACACTTCTGCAAAGACCAGTAAAGAAACGAATCCAATTTCCTATTGCCTCGATTGGAGCCAGTATACTGGAGAGCAGTAAAAGTCAAATGAAATTCCAACTCCTCACACACTCTTTTCTTCTTCTTCTTTTGGATAAATTCCTCCCACACTCAATCAATCAAAAAACCTCCTCTATACCTCAGATCACTAGAAACAACAGTCTTTCCTCTTATGATCAATTCAACGAATTCATACAAAGGATCCCCAAAAACTGAACAATAGTGACTGCAGCCGACAGAGATTCTAATACGCAAGAACTATAAACTGAAACAACACACTTAAAAAACAAAAGCCCACTTAGTCTATCTCAAAGACAACCCCAAAAATACATAAAATTAGTTTCAAAATCAAAACTTGAAGCAAAAGAAATCTAAATTTCAAAGGGAGGAAAATGAAGCTTGTTCACATACAGTTGGGATTTGGGAGGAAGAGGGAAACACAGAAAAAGTATATATGGAGGGGGGATGAATATGAGTCCTTTGACCAAGTGGATCGCTAGAATTACCTCAACAAATCAAGAATTAATATGCATAAAGAGAGAGAAGTGATGTGCGGACTTGACTTTGAACAGCTTCTGAGGAAGAAGTCTGTTATAGAGGTGATCCATACAATTGACAGGGTTTGGATTCTTGGCTGGGTGGGGTTGGAGGTGTTGAAAACGGTGTTGTTTAAAGAAGGGCCTTTTGAATTGTCAAAGTAGTATGCCTTTTTTTATGCTTTTGTTATTCAACAAAGAGGAGTCTGAACGGAGACGCGGTCGTCGTGGAATTTTCTTGGCGGACGAGACTGCTGCTGTCCAATTGGGGGAGAGAACGAGACGATCCCATTTTGGCTATAAGACCAGAGCTGCCACTTGGCTATCATTTCCCTTCCTCTTGCCCTGTGTAACAAAAATGCCTTGCAGCTGCAGCTTTTCCAACATTTGGGTTTCATTTCATTTTGCCCTTTTTCTGCAATGGGTTTGCGAATTTTAGATGGTTTTTCCTTTTCCTGATTTGGGATTAGAAGGTCCGCTCAATTCTTGTATGCAATGATTCATACTCATATCCTTCTTGCCTAAAGCTAACGGTGTCTCTCTTGAACTTAAGTTTTGTACGCTAAAATAATACTCATCCGTATCAAAATGCATAAGCCATTATTTATTGTGAACATATTATATAAGTATTTCACTTCTTAAAAAGTATTCTAATTTATTGTGTCTTATTTTTCTTATAATTGAAATCATTTAATACCAGACATAAAATAAGTACGGAGAATATTAAAATAATATATAAAATAACTTATATTTTGATATAAGAGAGTTTGTTTTTAATCTCTTATATTTTGGAATAAAGGAAGTACATATTTAAATATAAAAAAAAATTGTGAAAAATGCTCTCAAATTATTTAGAATTCTCTAATTATATCTTTTATTTTTTATTTTATCATTTTATAACATCAAATTAAGATTCTTTAATTATAACATTTGTCTTTATTTTATCATTTTATATCTTCAATTATTTTTTAATTAATATTTTAAATCTATCAACCATTAGATTTATGAAATATATAATTGAATAATCATAAATAATTTGAGGGCATTTTTCACTATTTTCCCTAAGTATAATTTCATGACTACTTGAAAATTGATAAATTGATTTTTCTTATCAGTGAATATAAGTTTGTTTTAATATATTGTAGGATTACATTAAGTTTATTTATACTTAATATAATTTTTTATCTTCCTATAATTTTTATTCTTTTCAAGAAGAGAAAACAATGAATAGAGACTAAGATTTTTTTTAAAAAAATCATAATCATGTCTTAATAATTATAAAATAGCTTGTATTTAGATATAAGAAGTTGACACTAGTGTATAGAAGGTGGTATAAAAATTAATTAAATTATATTGAGCATGAATAAATTTTCTTTATTATTCTAAAGCAATTAGTTTAGTAGTGGAACCAAATGTATTAATAAAATGAAAATTTCTAAAATTAAGAAGTTACTTATAAAAGTTTAGACAAAAATATTATTTATTTTTAGAAAGTGAAAATTTTAAAATTTAAAGTTTAAATTTTAAAATGGGAAAATTGATGAACAATTAGATTGGGTTGGTTCTATAAATGTTGCCCGAAACAAATTTGGCTTAAATGGGTGGGCACTCTCAGGCCAAATAGTCCAGCCGCCAATCACTTTAGCTACAACTTTATTTTAACAAAACGACATTGTTTTACTTTATGGGTTTTGAAATATTAGACATTTGGAAATTTATGTCCAGCCCGATTTTTTCCTAAATTGCCACTATATATTTTTGTACATACTGACCTAGACAGTGGACTATCTGCACTATTAGCGGCCCTAGAAACATAACAAAGAGACTGAAATGCACGCCCTAACTGATCTATAGTGACGCTTAGACGATGACTTAAAGTGGAATAAAATGTTCCTCTTTTTTGCCCCATCAACTAAAACCATAGCATTACAATATCACTCTCGTAAGAGATTTGTAAACCATGATTTTGAGAAATCCAAAGATCACAACCATAATTTATGCATGAAGAGGAAATGTAAATATTATAATAAATAATAATTGAAAAATCTAAGAGGGGGTGAATTAGGTTTTAACCGATTTTTCTGACTTTAAATCAAACAGTGTTTTCTAAGATAACAAATAACAAACATTTAGTACTCAAACAGTGTGTGAGATAATGTGTTCAAGAAATAGGCAAAGGACACAGAGATTTATAGTGGTTCGGTTTATCCAACAAAATCTAATCTACTACCTTGAGCTATCTACTCAATGATTTCACAAAACCTTTCACTAATTTAGTATAAGATATTACAATATAGGTTCACACAATTCCCTTAGGGTTTTACAACACAAACCTCTTACCCAATCAAGGTTCACTCAATATTATGAGTTTTACAATATAACCTTGATTACACACTTATCTCTAATACAACAATTAATGAAATACATACTCTTAATATACTCACAATTTTCTATGATTCAAGGCTCACTCTAACCCTTAGAGTTTTAAGCTCAATGCAACCTTGAACAAAACAAACAAGATAAAAAGATGAAGAGTTTGATATACATATCACCTTAATGTGAAGATATATCAATATAAAGCATAAATACCTCTTTAAGTAATATTTTCCTCTAAGTTGCTCAAGAACCGCAATGATTTAGTATCAATACCAACTTGATGAATTTGTCAATGTGAATGTTATATTTTGATTTGAAAATGATCTCAATTTGTTCTATAAAGTGTAAGAATCAGATTTTTACTCAAAAAGCCGTGTTACTAAGTTTTTTAAACAATTAGGTATTTATATGTATGCACCAACGGTCATAAAAATGGTTGTTTGAATCCCACTCAGGAGAAATGCGGTCGACCACATATTAGAAAGGTCATCCGCACCATCATCCACAAGTGTTCCAGAAAGCTCTGGACATTCAGCGGACGATACTCTGAGAAGTCTGGTCGACCGCACCATCATACTCAAGTGTTCCAGAGAGCTCTGGACATTCAGCGGACGATACTCTGAGAGGTCTAGTCGACCACATGATTTGTGGTCATCCACACTTCAGTTAGGTCGACCGCTAATGCATTGAAACTATGCAAAACAAGATTCCAAACAACTCCAAGAGTTTGTGGAATACATTTTATGAAATTTAAAGTATGTGCATGTAATTTGAAAATCATTTCAAATACCCAACTCATGTTTTATCTAAATGAAATGCATTTTGGAAAACATTTCACGCAACCTATATAAGTTATTACTCATAGAGGTAGATCTAGAGATATCTAAGGATATATAAAATAATACTACACCTCTAGATCCTATCTAATCCAAAAACCGCTTATCTTCAACGCTAGATAACATCCGATCTTTCCTGAAGACTTGAAATTTTGATCTTGCATGGATTAGTCATAAGAATCCTAAAAGACCAACACTTATAAAATTAAGACATTAGTCATCATCAATGTTTGTCATTAATCAAAATTAAGATATTAAAAGCTTTAAGGCTTTCAATAATTGAATAATTGGAATACATATTATTCTAAAAAAATTAAAATCAAAGATAAAAAAAAAAAGAAATTTAAAATAAAGGCTCTGTTTTTTTATAAAATAGATGCATAATATTTAATAGTCATTGTCATATAGAAAATAATTTTAAAATATAAATACAATATCTTAATATTCAACGTCTATTATTCTAAATTAATATTCCCTCTATTAAATCTTTATATTTTCACCATTTGAAATTTATTGTTTATTTTGATTCAATATACATATCAAAGAAAGCTTTAAATTTATGAAAGTTATTATATTATCATTGCCATAAACGTGGTTAGTTATGAGATCACACAAGCTAGCGATATGTAAATTATATAAATTAAGTAATTTTTTTAAAATAAAAATAAATTAAAGAGATCTGTGGAACTTTATATGCAAAATGTATTTATTTTATAAAAGTAAATATTAAAATTTGAATTTATTAAAATATAAATATAAATATTTAATTTTAAATGGAGAAAGTAATATAAAAATCATGATAAAATTGATATTTGTAACAAATAAGTTCATTCTAGCCTTTTGTTTTGAATCATGGAAAACCATCCACAATAAGAAACACCAAAGGCACAAGCAATTCTGATTACCAAAGGGCCAATCATATATACTTTAGAATTCAATCACCCTTTTAAATGATATACACAATAGTCCCAAATTCATTCCGGTGCTTTTTTAACCCATGCATGCGCTTCAGGATCAAATTTCATCCGTAGGTAAAATTCTACCTCATAAAACTCCCTTGTTGTAACACTAGTTATTCTTCTAAGTCTTGATTTTAGTTCTTTACTAGGGTGTTTCTTTTTTAAATTAATAGTTGTATAGATACTGGACAAAATATATGTGTGTTATACATTTGGCAAAACGTTACCTAATTAATCCCAAAAAGATTAAAAGGAAATTAACTTGATAAGTTGTTGCCTTAAAAGGGTAGTATGCATAGTGGAGTTCAGATCGTGCAGTAGTGAGACATTATCAAAAGTTCAGTGACCAAATATGGACAATATGAAAGTTTAGTGACCAAATGTCAAACATTATGAATGTTAAGCTACAAACTTTGTGACATTATAAAAGTTAAGCAACCAAATATGAGACATTTTAGAAAGAGATGTAGCCTTGTATATGTTGATCTAACGTGAAGGTGTATGTTCTTGAATCCTACACATCCATGTTAGTGACCAACAACTCAATAAATCACAGGTTATTATTCTTGTCACGCTCGAATCCAGATAAAAAAAAGTACTAAATCCAAATTTGATATGTGGCACAATAGAACTTGTGAGGTTTCTCTCACAAGTCCTAAACCTCATGCAATTTAAACCAAAAGAAATAGAGCGAATTGTAAATTTGATCACCATACTTTCACTTTGTCTCTAATTTGATCACTTTACTTTATAAATGCTTTTTTATCATTTTACTTTGAAAAATGGACTGATTTAGTTACTCATTCATCTTGCCATGGATTCCTGACTGAAATTTAATTATTTTTAGAATTAATAAATATTTGTCACAGATACCAGACGGATATTTAGTTAATTTTTAAAATTAATAAAAATAAGCCATGGTTTACCGACATAAATTTATTAACTTTGTAAAGAAATTATTGATGATTACACAGTTTCCCTACGGATTTTTTTTTATGTTTAAAAAATAAAAAAATTATTTTTCATTGGTAAGTTCTCTTGTAAGGCAACGAATCTGAGACGAAATATTTTATCGTTGACTACTACTCATCGTTTGTTTTGTTGTAGAAATTCAGTCACAAGTAACGATGAAATACTCAGGCTATTGACATTATCAAATACGTAATCTCGATGTCATATTCAATTGATAATTCGTTTATATTTGAGGTCAAAGATGGATTACAAATGGAAATATTTGTTGAAAAAAATTATTTTTCCTATAGTGTGATTGAAAATCAATTAATCATCGTTTCAAAAGAAAACTATAAAAAATTACAAAAGGTAGAAAAGATCTAAGAAAAAAATGGAAAAAAAAAAAGAAAAAAAAAGAAAGAAAGGCTAGAATTTTAGTTGAAAACTTAAAGTATGATCATATTTTGGGATTAATGATCAAAAGTCAAGATTGCAAAGATGAAGATGTTGAAGATTTGAGGATAAATCCTTTCAAGAAGGGGGGGAATAATTAAGGTCATGCACAAGAGAGGCTAGAATTTTAGTTGAAAACTTAAAGTATGATTATATTTCAAGTTATAGGACTAATGATCAAAAGTCAAGATTGCAAAGATGAAGATGTTGAAGATTTGAGGATAAATCCTTTCTAAGAAGGGAAGAATAATTAAGGTCACGCCACAAAAGAGGCTAGCAAAACTGAAATGTTGTCCAAGTCCATTAAAAATGGTGGCAGTTTGTTTGATATCCATTAGGATTTCTTGAAGGCCAAATTACAATGGCAAGGGCCAAAATGTCCAAAGAGGCTTTAAATTGGCTAATTGTTTGTTGACTTTTTGTGATTAGAAAAGCCCAAAACAAACAATCAACTAAGTAAAATGTCCTTGTGTCTTGGAGTCAAAAGTTTAAGCCAAATCTGATTTTTTTGTTTGAAGAAACACAAATTCTTGAATATATTTTTGAAAATTTTTCATCATAAAGAAGGATTTAGAAGGTTGCTAAAAAGATAAGCACTATTCGCTATATTATAGGAAAACTAGTTAGTAGTAGTTTCTTATTTTTTTGACACATGTTTCTAATCCTTTTAAAACTTGGAAAACACTATGTAATATGATTTTACTCCAACAATTGAACTCCAAAAACAATTACTTTTCTTTGAGGCAATTCACCAAACACTTCGAACCCATTAAACATCTCGAAGGAAGATACCCCATGAAATCATTCATGGGAACAGTAAGAAACCTCGTGATATTTTGGGTCTTTTTATTTGACTCAAATCATTGGGTCAGAGAGATTTTGCATATTTATTGTGGAATCATTCATGGATCATAACTAGAAGCTTGGCCAACAGCTCATGTCAAATCGGAAGCACACTATCTCCTCCAAAGCTTCTCTAGACACAAGAAAGTGTTTTTTCCCTTTTTGAACAACTAGAATATTACTCATATTTCAATTATTTATTTTGAATTTGTATCAGAATTAAAATAAGTATGATAAATAATGATCATATAATTAAACTTTTTAAATTAACTTCATTTAATAACTAATATATATATATATATATATTAATTCTTTTAAAAAAATGCATTATGTAATAAATAGTTATTAATTCATCTAAAATATTTATTAATATAAAAAATATAATTGTAAAAATATCTATTAAAATTAAAAACTGAAAAAATTGAAATGAAATATTTAGAAAAGAAACTTAAACAATTGAAATTGAAATGAGATGAAAAAGTATTAAGAAAAACCAATGGAGGAAAATGAGACCACGAGCCACAAAAACATCATTCCTACTCTAGTGCTCCAAATCGATGCACTTGTTGCTTACGGATTCCCCAATCTGCCACAAACGAAACTTCAACAAACTAGCCTTCAAGCCGATGGTGATGTTGATTTCGACGATGGAGATTTTTGGGTGAAAAAAAGATGGTTTCTTTACTTTTCGATTTTTGAAAGAGAGATGAATGGAGCTAAGGTTGGAGAATGGAAGTGGAAGGTGACAGTGATTTTTGTATTTTTGTTTGCTTAGTTATAATGACAATGGTGCCCTTCTGAAAAGTAGTTTTTTACTCAAAAACCAGGCTTTGCTTTAGCCATAAGAGACCATTTTGATGTAGGGGCCTTATGCCTCTCTTGGAAACTGAAATCTCATGAGGAAAAGTACCCTACTCATGATCTAAATAGATGTCCAATTAAATCCTATTTAATTTAATCAAACCATCTAAATCTATTTAATGGTAAATGATTATAAATGTTTATTAGACTCTTATTAATTTTTTCCACTCCTAAGAAAAACAACTTAGTTTTCGCGAATCATTGTGATTTTTATTCTTATGGGTGTTTTAATTATATTTAAATTAATACTTGCAAAATTTATATAAAATTTCAACCATATTTTTTACTTAATTCCTCTAGTTTTTTCTATTATTTACTAATTCAGTGTTTAATCCTCTGATGATTTATGAAAACAAAGAACTTATAGTCATTAATTATAGTCCATAAATAATTTATAAATCAAATGAGAAAATAAGTTAAACTATACAAACTTGTATGCATGAAGCAGCTTAACCATGGGATTATGGGCAATGGCGTTTATTTAATCACATTACAATTCATTTCTTTGCATATATTCACATGCAAGGTATTTTAGTTATATATTTTATCTGTTAAACTAATTCTCATTTAATCATTGAAGAAATGACTTGGGGATTGAAGACCTTATTCTTTTGAATCATATCATTAAGACCCATTTTCGAGCCAACTTCCCACATGATTAATGTTCATAATTGATTCCTCATTGAACGATAATCCAAAAACTGATGCAGATAATGCAAATTAAGAGTTGACTTCTCTATTTTTTTCGTTTAGGGTGACAATAGTTTAAAATATTAGTTCTTCTATTTATTAATGTATTTATGTAAAGGAGAATCAAAGTATAAAATGCTCTGCAGTGGAATTTCTACATTCTCCCAAACTTATGTATATATTAATTACAGATTTTAAATGCATTCTATGAGCAATCAAAGAGTATATAATAAGAATATAAAATTGTCCCCTAAATGGTATAGTCGAGTCGGTAAGTTAGATTGTGACGTAGGTCAAAATCTTTCGATAATGTCGGTTTGAATAACGTGTGGAGCAAATTTTCACTCAAATATTATGGAGGTTTGTCTTGAGATTTGAATCCTGTTGACAAGTGTATTTGGGCACGTTTCTCGATTTACAACCCGTTTGATTACTCGCGATGATTAAGATATCTCTAATATACAGTCAAATACAAAATTGTAATAAAGTAATCTCACTTGACAACTACCCAGCAGAACGCATTTTAAAAGAAATAAAAACGATCTTACCTGCTGGAGGACAATCCAAAGTGACGACCATAAACAATTTCAAATTCTCTTCACTGGTATATAGTAAATAAATATATTAATCTTATTCTCCAATCCAATGGGAGCAAAGTCAACTATCAGCCGGTATGATCTCTTACCAATATTTGTTTGAATAATGGATTATTACCAAATTTAGTTCAATGTCTTTTTTTTTGTAATTTTTTTTTAGATCTCTGAATTATTTTTATTTTTTCAATTTAGGTCTTTCATCTTTTTATTTTATCTTTCTTTATCATTGAACTGTTTTTATTTTTTTAACTTTAGTCCCTGATAATTTTTTTTTATCTTTTTGATCCCTAGAGTATTTTTATTTTTCAAATTTGATCTTTTCTAAATAAAAAAATAATTCAGAGTTCAAACATATAAAAACAAAATAATCAATGATCAAAATTTAAAAATTAAAATAGTTCAAAAATAAAAAAGGATAAAAAAAAAATCAAAGACATGTGTTAAAAAAATAAAAGAATTTAGGAATCTAGAAAGATAAAAAAATAAAAAAGATAAGAGCCATAGGTAAAAATTAAAAATAGTTCTAAATTCGAAAATTTTCGATGGTTTAGATTAGAGTATATTAATTAGCTAGTTTTTAGATTAACTTTCTTTATTTCCCTTTTATTAGTTGATTAGATAATTGATGATGGAATTGCAATTTTTCCTTTTTCTTTTTTGTTTTGAAAAAAAATGGGATTGCGCTCCGCTAATAGCCTACCCATATTCTAGATTTGTTGGGATACCTTTATCCTTGCTACTTTACTGTACTACTCTATACGACAGGTATACTTACTCTTTTTTTTTTTTTTTCATATGAAAAAGGTACACTTACCCATTGTACTATACTATTTTATTCATGTTATTAGATGTACCTACACTTCTATTTTGTTATATGAAAATGTACAATTACCTATTGTACTATACTATTTTATTCATGTTAATAATATGGGTACTTAATACATATGTTAGAAAACCCTAATTAATAGTTGCATTTACATAAAACTTAATTTCTCAAGTTATTGAAATTATTACTATTCCAGTATTCAATCCTAAGATGATTTATGATAACAATGAACTTAATCATTATTAAATTGCATATTAGATAAATTTCATTAATTTTAAAACTTAGACAAGAAAGTATTTAAACTGTACAAACTTCTACATCATAATCATATCTCGAAAGCAACTTAACCATACAATTATGGGTGACGGTACAGCTGATCACGATTGAACTTAAACTGACGAACTTGACTAAAATCAAATTGTGGTTAACGATTCAAAAACCGTTGACTAAATTTACGATTCATAAAAGTTCATGAACTGACGATTTTCAATTTCAATTTAGATTTTTCATTTTGATGAACCGTGAATCGACGATTAATGAATTAAAACCGAAAGTTTATGAACCGTTGAGCCCACCGTTCAAATCTTAAAAAAAATTAAAATATAATTTTATTTTACATGTCATGTTTATTTTTTTATACATTAGTCTTGTTACCATTTTACCATAATTATATAAAATAAAATAATTTAATTTTTATCTTTTCAAATTTCAAACTTTTAAAATATTTTATAAAATTCTTCTTGTAAGATTTAAATAACTATTATCTGTTGTGCAATACTCATGTTACTTTACATCATTTTTATGGAAAGAACAAAGGAAATACTTGTAATAAATCTAATTGTAATTGTTTTTTATCATTGAATTAAAATATAAGGTTTACAAGAATACTTAGATATATATTATGTTTTTTTATGATAAAATTATGATAAAACCTTATATTTTAAGAATAATTAATAATGTTAGGAAAAATATATCTGATTTTTATTTGGAGTATAGTTGTACCTATGATATATAAATTCAAATTGATGAGTCATTTTCTGTTGTTACTTGCAAGGAAAATGGTCATGAATAATAGATTGAAGTAAGAAAGCATATTTACAAGTAAGATTGTAAGAGAACTACGAGAATTTTCATTAATCTATACTTTCGAATGATAGCTAATTTTTTTAAAATAAAAATTAACCCATTTAAAATGCAAACTTTCATTTATTTAATTTAAAAAACTTATTCTAAAATTTTAATTTTTTTTAAAATCAAAATCGAAACCGTATTAAAATTGTATCCGTAAATCGAGGATTCATGAGCTGCATTATGTCTAGATGTCTAGGCGATGTATTTATTTACTCACATGACTCTTCATTCCTTTGCATATATTCATATGCATGGTACTTTTTTGTTTGATATTTTATCTCTTAATCAATTCTCATCTAATCATTGAAGAAATGGCTCACTGGTTGAACACTTCTCTTGAATCATAATAAGACACAATTGATGTTTAACAAGTAGATGTTATGAAAAAACATTCCAAAATTATATTTTAATATTATTTTTTACCATTTTCGAGCCAACTTTTCCACATGACTAATGTTCATAATTTGAGTTCATATAGAACAAAATCCAAAAGCCAACACAAATAAAGCTAAGAGTTCGCAGTGGTTTTTCTTTTTGGGGGGAGACAATAATTTAAATTCTTCCATATGGAATTGAATGTCTCATTAAGCTATAGAACAACTAATTTTATATGTTTTTATTGTATTATTTCAGTAAATCTAGTTGTTTTATTTTATGTTTTCAGTATTTTTACTACCCATACTTTTATCTTTTGTTTGTATAGGATTTTTGGGTAAAAAATGGTCAAAAAATCAAAGTAAAAATATCATAAATATGATAATACAAGAAAATAAAAATTGACTTTATCTAGTCTGAATAGTAGAGTTTGAAAGAACAAAAAAAAAATCTATTTATGTGGTTTTTAAATCAAGGATTTGAGAAGTTTAAAATCCATGATTGAAAACCAATATCAAGATTTTACCATTTAAATTTGTCAAAAGTTAGATCGCAATGGAAACATCCTTAAAAATCTTCATCCGAATACACAGTTATTGAAATTAGATAAACTATCTCTTTCCCTCCTTTATTTTTTATTTGCTTGTATTATTATATTAATGAGAGTTTATTATTTCATAAATTTGTAATTATCAGAATTTCACTTTTTTTTACAAATCCACAACATTTAATTTTTCAAACATTCTAAACGAGTATCATGATTTATTTTCCACTCAATTTGTTTTCTTCTAAACAAGTAATTTTAAAATTTTGAAATTTTCAAACGTGTGTTTAAATTACTTCATTTCCAAATCCCTTAAAATCTTGAAAATGTCTCGTGGGATAAGAATTTGAAAATCTCTTATCCCTTGCATGCTTAAAGATTTGTGGTCAATAATAATAGTGCTTTTTCAAAAAAAAAGAAAAAAGAAAAGAAAAGAATGGTGTGTGTGCACTGTGCAGGTATTTGTGTAGACGATCGACTGCACTGGTGTGGCGAGATTAAAGAATTTCTGCGAAACTGTTAAAGCAGTTCCCTTCACCACACATTACTTTAAATTAAATAATATGGTTTGAAGCTAAAATATATAAGCGAAGCAATGGTAAATGGTGAAATTGTTGTGTTGTTTTTGTTAGGATAAGTATCAATTTCAAAATAGATCATATAAGACAATTGAATATCACGTAAATTAAAGATAATATTAAAAAATTCTATTAATGACACTTAAATATTAAAAAAAAAATCAAACAGAAAGAAAAGAGAGAATATTTTAGTTTATAAATAAATGAGTAAAAAATTAGATTAAAAATCTTCTCAGACACTGAAAGCATTTTAAATTAACAAAAATATGAAAGTCCAGAGAAAATTAAAGTTGAGGTTTCTAAAGCCTTTAAAAGGTGTATTAGAATTTACCCCCCCCCCCCCAAAAAAAAATAGTGTATCAGTAGTAATAATGGAGACAAATTCAACTTCTAATGAATAGAATCCTAGTCCGTCCCAATTAACACTCCTAATTGACTTGAGCGAAACAATGTTTGTGCCCACTAGTTATTCCCTTATAATTTCTTCCTTTTATCAAAGGAATTCTTGACCTTTTCACCTTCTTACAAGGCTGATCATTTGCCGGTCAAAACACGAATGTACTACTGATTAAGTCTTTCCAGTTCGTCTCTTTAATTTTCTGTTGGAAACAATATATATAAGAGCACACACTGGAGTCCCATATTCGAAACTCACCATCTTCTTCAGCCATGGCAATGACCTGTTTTGGAGTTGTTGCAGTACTGTTGTTTCTATTATCTTTCTTGGTAAATGCAGGAGGGGAATATCTCATTTCCCATTATGGGAAGAAAAGATGCGATATTTTCCAGGGGAGATGGATTTATGATGATTCATATCCTCTTTATAATACTTCTCTTCAGTGTCCTTTTGTTGAGAAAATTTTTGACTGCCAAACAAATGGTCGACCAGATAAAGACTACATGAAGTATAGATGGCAGCCCAAGGGATGCAACTTGCCAAGGTAAATTAATATAATTTGATATTGTCTCTTTATATGTACAAGTATCGTCAAATCTCTTTCACCTTCAAAAAAGTTCCTCCAATTCTGCTCTAATATTGCTGTGTAATTCTTGAATCTTCTCGAATAGGTTTGATGGTGGCAAATTCTTAAGAACATTCAAGGGGAAACGTATTATGTTTGTAGGAGATTCTCTGAGTCTCAATCAATGGCAGTCCCTGACTTGCATGCTTCATCTAGCAGTACCAAAAGCCAGGTACAAAATGTGGAGGCAAGCAACCGTTTCTACCTTCACATTCCCAGTAAGTTTAATACTCCCTCCCTCTAATTAATATAGGAAATTACACAAAGACATCTTTAATATTATTAGAATTGTAAAATTATTCTACATTTTTTCTATTTTGCCCTTAAAAATCTCATGTGATGTTTTGTTTGTGTGTTAAATGAGAGTATTTTATTCAACTAAAAATTGATATTAGACTATAATTTCGATCGGCCTAAAATGAAAAATAATTAAAGGGACTGAGGGAGTATTAGAGTATATATTCATTTGTATGAACAAAGGAAGAAATATGAACTTCACAAGACCAATCAATCCAATTAGTCTTTTCAAAAAGAGCATGTATGTATGTGCGTATACACACTCACGTTAATCCATTAAGTTTCTTAACTGAAAGATTATGATGTTAGCAATTATTTCCAAAATTGAATGCTATTTTTTGAATGCAGGAATATAATACTTCCATTATATACTCAAGAAATGCAATTCTAGTTGACGTTATAAGAGATGAGAAAAACCAGAGGGTTCTGAGGCTTGACTCCATTAGCGAGTGCAAGACATGGGAGGAAATGGATATACTCATTTTCGATACATGGCACTGGTGGCTTCACACTGGAAGAAAACAACTGTGAGAAATATTTTAACTCTATTAATTTTATCACAACTAATTAATATGATAATTTCTTGAAAGTTTTGAGATATTTATTTTATTAATCATGGGGAATTAATTAATCCCATGTTTTGTAATTTTATGAACAGTTGGGACGTGATTCAATATGGGAGTAAAACATACAATGAAATGGACCGGTTGTTTCTCTATGAGAAAGGTCTAAAAACATGGGCAACATGGGTTGATTCTCGACTTGATATGAGTAAAACCAAAGTTTTCTTCCAGGGAGTTTCACCAGATCATGGCATGTGAGTTCCTCATATTTATTAAACGAATGCTTGTATATTTATGTATTTTAATTAAGTGCCATCATTTCTTTTATACATATGAATGGCAGGAGATGTGAATCGAATCCCGGCCATCGTTTTTTTCTAATAGGAAATACCAACCATCGGTGACTCGAGTTTCATATTCAAAATTAAATATACTATTTTTATTTTGAAATATTAAGAAATCAATTACAGTTCATTTTCTTAAAATAAATATATTTTTATTTAAATTTCATTGTATGAATCTCTCTATTGATTACATCAATATTAAATATAATGACATAACTTATCTATAATTAATTCTTTTCAAATCAAAAGAGGAAATTAAATTTTGAACAAAAAAATATTATTTGCTGTAACAATTATAAATATGTTTATCCCCAAAAAGAAAAGAAAAAAAAAATGTCATTATTACAATATTCTCCGGCATGGTGTACGTGTGATTAGGTTAGTTCCTCCTACTTATTAAAGAAAACATATCCCAGCAAGTATCATTAAGTAAAAATAGCCTGTGTTTGCCTTTAACAAAGAGATTTTTGGAGTTAATTAATCATACAATAATGTGGTGCAATTGTTTTCTTCTTAAAATGATTTATTTGATACACAAATACTGTAGCAAGGTACTCGCATCCTGCAGTATGTTCATTATACTCCCTCCCTCCCTCCAATTACTATAGTCAACTGCATTTTTCACACATAGTAAAAAGACATCTTTAATATTAGTTAAAATTGTAAAATTGTTCTACATTTATTTTTATTTTTCCCTTGTACTTATGTGATGTTTAGTATTCCAAATGGTTATTTTGAAAATTAATATTGTCGATGTCAAATTGTCAATTTGTGTTAAACAATAATTTTTTAAATTATATTTTAAATAAATAAATTGAACTATAATTTGAAATAGACGAAAATGAAAAACACTAATTAGTGGAGGGAGTAATATACCTCTTTACCGTTTTATTTTATTTGATAGTCCTTCCCATTTTATTTTGAGAAAACAAAAATTCCTCTTGCTAACTAGTAATGATAATGATTTTATGTCATGTAGAAATTGTGTAGCTGAAAAACAGCCATTGAGAGAAGCTGGAGAAGCTCAGCCAGCACAAGTTGTGTTAGAGAGGGTTTTACATGCCATGAAGAAACCAGTTTATTTGCTAAACATAACCAATTTGTCAATGTTCCGGGCAGATGGGCACCCTTCCGCTTATGGGCTTGGAGGACGGAGAGGCATGGATTGCACTCACTGGTGTCTTCCAGGAGTGCCCGATACCTGGAATCAACTCCTATTTGCAACCCTCTTTCCCTACTCATGATTTTATTGATCCAATTTGCATATGACTAGCAAGTTTCATGGAGTCTTTCTTTGCAGAGATAGTGTATTTAGATCTACTCTATATATGTACTGATTAAGGGGATAAGATTATTAGTGTTCCACACATAAAGGCTAACATTTTGTCCTCTAAATAGTTATTTTATATTTTATTTTATTTTTTAAGTTTTGAATGATTGGTTTTTTTTAGCCATATTATTCCAAAAATAAAAAATAAAAATCAACTAATGTATATATATATATATATATATATATATATATAGTAGAACAATCATGTAATAACACAAAATGACTATATATTAACATCAAATTAACTCCCTTAAAGATAATAAAACCTAGTCAATTTACACATTACCTTCTATTATTTGTCATATACATATAAAGAGAAAACTGCAAAATATGCCTACAAATTATTTTCGATTCATAAAAAAATACTTGTAATATTTGTTTTTTACAAAATATGCCAACAAATTATTTTTTTCATAAAAATACACATAATCTTTGTTTTCCTTTTTTTATACTTTCAACTATTTTTCGATTCATCGAAAATACTCATAATCTTTATTTTTCTTTTTGTATACCCTCGAACAATTTTTAATTTGTCAAAACTACATAAACAACCTCTATATATGGCTGTTTCGGTAGAAAAAAATAAAATTAACAACTTATTAGCATTAATTTTGAAAGACAAAATCGTCCTAAATTTTTTTTTTACAAAAAACTAATTCCTTAATTTTTTTCCCCCCCAAATACATATTTACCTTTCATAAACTCTTCCCTTAAAGTCTAAATTATAATTTTAAAAAATTAACTAGAGGGGAAAAAGTTGGGGGGATAGAGTTTTGTTTCTTCTTCCCATTTCTTCTACGGCCGCCACCTTCCTTCTGTTCCTCCAAAAACCAATTCAAAAACATCTCTCTTCCAAACTCTATGACTATCTTCTCACCAAAAACTTTCAACGGGCATCAAAATTTCCTTGATTTCTTTCAAACCTTATTCCTATTTTCTCTTCTCTATATTCTCTCCCAATTGCATAACCCATCACCGTATTCAAGCCAAGCAAAAGCTTCATCATCACCAAAACTAGATTTGCAAAGAAGAAGATGACCTGCTAAATCACTACCCCTACAACCAAAAGAGATTGAAACCTAAGCTAGTAGCCAAAAGGAAAAAAGAAATCATCTGGAAGAGAAGAAATTGCAGCAGCAACGCACCTATCAACACTAGCTGCAATCGAAGTAGACAACCATCTCAAACAAAACACCATTGGAGCTGCAATCCATAAAACAACAACCCAAAAGCAAGCAACATCAAGGAAAATTAGGCACCAAACTAAAAGAAGAGACAAGCTCAGTATTTCTTGAAAAAGATGTAGACATCCCATCTAGAAATTAACCCCAGGCCGAACTAATTGCAATCAAAACCAAGCAACGTGGCTGCCTTATATCCCCATAGACCATTGAAAACTTTATCATCAACTTGATTTAATTTTAATTCTTGAAAAAGAATTATAACCAAACTATCCTTTCCCATCAATCAACGCATTGACTAACGATTTTCTCTCAAGTTCAAACACCTAATAGTCCTAAGAAAAACATAAAAAATGAAGCAACCATGAAATGAACCAACAATTAGACACCATCACGTACTCCAAGGATCTCCTCTTCAATTTCGACTAGTGCCTTAATAATTTGGCCCTTATCAGCTTCAGTTTCGACAACGACCTTGTTCTTCAATTTTGAATTCTTGATTCTATGTTTCTCAATGAAGAGGAGAATAGGATATTTCAATTTGGACGGTCGTTGACGGCAACACAGAGAACTTCTTCGTTAGAAAAAGACTAAAAAATAAAAAATATAAAAATATTTATGGGCTGAAAGTTTAATATTGAAAGTTGGGGGAGAAAATTAAAGTTTTTCTTTTTACTTATTTAAAAGGACCATAATACCATTAAAATAGAGATATTTTACTAAAAACCCACATTCTTAGGAGTTACCGGTGCAAGATCACGAATTAACTTAATCGGCTCACTTTTTAAAGTATAATAATTTCAAAATACATTTTTAAAGTAAGATAACTAAATTGGAGACACAATAAAAATATAGTGATCAAATTTGCAATCCACTCTAAAAAGTTATGGAGACTTTAGTTAGAGAATTTAATCAAAATAATCATATTTTTAACTTTTTGATCCAAAATAATTATACTTGTGTATCAAAATAACCCAAAACGTATTTCAAAAGAACGGTCTAAACAATTTTGGCAAAACGATTTGTTTCCAAATACGTCTTTAAGTAAACTTGTTTGGGAAGAACGTCGACACTGTTGACAAAGGGGATAGACATGATTGTGAATCACGTTTGCCACTAGTATCGATTCGGAAGACGTGATTCACAGTAACGTCTTCTTAGTTAGATTTTTTTTTTAAAAACTTTTCATTATTTTTTTTTTAAGTGAGTAATTTTTGTTTTTTTTTTTAAAAAAATCTGAAGACTTTTTTTTTTGAAATAGTGAGTGAAAAAAAAAACCTAGACGTGATTGGAAATAGTGAGTGAATCACGTCTAAGTTTTGTTTTATTTTATTTATTATATTTTTTTTACTTTACTCTTTATTTCATTTTAAAAAAAAAATTTAGACGTGATTCACAATCAAGTCTAAATTTTTTTTAAAGAAACAAAAATTACTCACTTTAAAAAAAATAATGAAAAGTTAAAAAAAAAAACTCTAAATGTGATTGTGTGAATCATGTCTTCCAATGAAAGTGATTCACAATCACGTTTACCCCTTTGTAAACGGTGTCGACGTTCTTCCCGTTTAGAAAACATGTCGTTTTGTCAAAATTGTTTAGACGTTATTTTCAAATACGTTTTGGGTTATTTTTGTACACATCTACACTAGGGTTATTTTGAATCAAAATGTTAAAAATGAGATTATTTTGGTTAAATTCTCCTTTAGTTAAATAAATTAGATTTTTAACACTTTCTCAAGTTAGGACGTAGGACAATGCATAAATTATCCGAGGAATTCTCCATTGAGAATTGAGTTATATATTATATAACGTTTTGGATAGAAAATTTTGTCCCATAAGTTGGACATTTTTGTCATTATGATTTTTAATACTTTCTCATTCTACTTTGGGAATTGCATTTATAAATGGTGTATAATGGATTAACTTTTCAAAAAATATGTTATTTTGGGTAATTGCTCTTCTTTTTTATGCTAGACCAATATTAAATTTTGATAAACATATTCTTTTATTAACTGAACAATCAAAGATGACAGGTAAATCTTTTTATTAATTATATATATATATATATATATATATATAAGGAGTTAGCGTTATTGTTTTGTATTATTATTTTCTAATAATAATAAGACAATTATTTTCTAATATACTGAGTTTATTATTCTAAGACATTGATGCATTAGAGAACATTTATTTCTTTTATTTTTATTTTTTTCATAGATAAAAAAAGAATAAGAACAAGTTTATTGTTAACATATAAATCGTGCCTAACATTTATGACATATGCATCCAGAAAATATTTTTTTTCTATCATCATTCATTACAATCTATATATTTATTACTGAAACAATTACATAGATTAAATAATCTATTAAATTTATTCATGTGTTTGTACCAGCGAATCTTTTTTTTCTCTTTGAATATGAATTGAAATGAATCTCTTAAATTAAAAAAATTATTTATATTCATAGAAAAAATATGTCACAGATATATTTAAATGAAATATATATTTATATATATCTTACAAAACACTTGTTCATATTAATTATTAAATAATGTAAATTGTGTAAAATAATTACATTAAAAATTCAATAATTAAATATCTATTATTTTCATTTTGAACAAAAGCACACTTGCTTCTATAATTTATACATGTATTTTAACTAAATATGCTTTAAAGCATCCACGCGACAAAAATATACAAACAATATATTTTTTTTCAAAAATCATTGTATGTATTTCAATAAATATTTCTGTAACAAAAGAAGCTATTCTACAGGAATGTGCTTATATTTCCAGTAATATAACTAATGCTTTGACTAATATAAAAATATTTCCTTGAATGTTCATAATTGATTTGATCTAAAAATTAGGAAAAGTTTTTTACTTCAAGCAATTTACCCTCTTTATTCTTATTATTAATTAAGTTAGTAGTGAGAATCATTAATCAGCGTATATAAATCCATTAAATTAATGACACTGTTAGTAGAACTTTAAATGAAAAAATATTTATTTTAGAAAAATAAATATTTCAAAATAAAATATGAACATTTAATTACATATGTAAATACTCCTACGTCCATAATTAAATGTCAATATTTAACTTAGTTTAAAAATTAATAATGATTTTTAACCTTAAAAAAACTTATTATCCTTATTATTAATTAGATTATTGGGTGAAAACCATAAGTTAATAATACGCAAATCATTTAAATTAAAGATGATGTCACTGGAATCTAGATAAAAAATCTATTTATTTTAAAAAAATAGATATTTTATTTCCAAGATCCCAAAATGAAATGTGAACCTTCAAATTGGACGCACAGAGTAATAAATAAACTAATAAAAATAATATCATACGGAACAATAAATTTTAAGTTTAATACATATAGAAAAAATATCAACGTTAAAATTTGATAATTTTCTTTTAGGGAAAATAACATAATTGTGCATAGGCACGCACAAAGAGTTGTACCTTATTGAAGAGAAGAAAGTGCGGGGAGGCTTTCCCGCTTCTGAACTACCCCCCTCCTATACATATATATAGAAATACAATTATCGCACAAACACACGACTATTGATGAGAGCGCTCTCCTCTTCTCCAAAAGTCCCCATTAGTGACTGATTGAATTCAAGTATTTCACAAACTCTAATTCTTAGATTTCTTCGTTTCATCCGATCATTTCCACACCAATGAAGCTTCGTTCTCGGTCTTCCAAAGGTATGGTTAAAAATTTCATGATGTTTTTAGCCAATTATACATTTTTTTTTTTTTTTGGTTTTAAACCTTGTGGAAGCCATGCAAAAGGGGGAAATTGGAGAACTCAATGCGATTTAATAGTGGAATTCTCTGCAGTGTAATTTAATTGTGGAATTCTCTGCAATGCAATTTAATCGTGGAATTCTCTGCAATGCAATTTAATCGTGGGTATTTTTGTCTTGTTGCTGAGATGCCTGTTAACGAAACCTTTACATATTCGAATCTGACACAGAATCAGGTCAATATCTTCATTTCTAATTCTTTACATGTGACAGGAATAGAATTAGTTATTTTAATAAAATATATATATTTTAGTTGCCGAAAGATATCAGTAAGAAACAAAAAAAGTAGGCTGCGATCTTAGTCTGACTTCAGGTCCCAATTTTAGCTTATTATAATCTTTATCAATTTTTAGAAACACTTATTCATGTTTGTGGCTTTGGAGAAATCATAGAAATAAACTCCTGCTTAGCATGCATAGCAATGTGTACTGGCCAGTGGTACAATTCTTCTATTTCTTTTGGTTTACAGCAGACTAAACTGCAGAGGAAAGTCACTTTTTGGAGGCTTGCTTTCAAATGCCTTCTGGGAATTTCTCGCATCATGGCTAATTCTATAGACTATAAACTAGTGCCCATCATTATTAAAATTACTGTCTGAGTGCAAGACCAAATGAATTGGGAGAGTGCAACACCAAATGCCCCAAAAATCCTGCAACAGAAATAAACTGTCCAGTGAGTTAAATGAAGTCCCTTGGGTTTTCCGCCAAAGTAATTCCAAATTCATTTGGAGTGTATTGCTCTTGCATGTACGGCACGCCATGCACTCTGATTAGCATAACTTCATTATCCAAAACACTGAAACTTATTTAATCAGAGCAAGACAGCAAGATAGGCCTCTAGAATTTTTGCATCTATCTTCCATGTTATCCTATTTAATCATTTGCTCATTATTTGAGTTCTTGTCTGGCAGAAGGAAATTTTACTTTCTCTTAAAAAACATTCTATAGATGATAATACATAGCACATAAAAGAAGTCTGAATCTGCAATTTCTGTTTAAGCATCAAGCAGAAAATCATCATTATTTTCTTTAGGACATGAAATCCATCAGGAGGACTAGGAACATTTAACTGTAGCACAACCACGCTCTAGTATTGTGTAGATGCTTGTACAGATAACTCTAATGTATGCTTGTATGTGGATGCTCATTTATACTGATGCTTTGGTAATCTCAATGCAGCTCCTAATATAGTACAGGAAAATCAAGCCACCATAAAATGGCAAAAACTGGAAGGAGGAAAATCTAGGCAGGTCTGTAATATATATGTTTTCCCTCAAACTGCAGCATTACTTCATAGAACTTTTCCCTGAATTGTTCTTTTATTGTTTGTTCAAAGATCCTTAACATCAAACGTCAAGTTTTGCCACACAAACTGAGGCCAGGCCTCAATGACAGCTGCACCAACTTGTGCCCATCAACTACTAAAACTCGTAAGGAAGACCGAAAGGTTGGTTGCTTAAGAATTTCTCTGTTTTGTTCACATTTAAAGTCTCTGGTTTGTACTCTTCTCCTCGCTTGATTATACTCTCTTTTCTTCAGATATATGTTCGAGAACCAGCAGCACCTTTTGTCTCAGTGGCAGAAATAATGAAGAGGTTTCAATCAAACACAAGGGAGATGTCTCTACCTCCAATGAGCAGATCACTTTCACAAGTAACTAGCAACTTCAATCTTCTTCGTTTTCTGTCTGAACAATTATGTTCTTTTTCCTGCACATATATGCTTGTGGATTCATCATTTTCTTATCAGGATGATACTGCTGGAACAATGCAGAGAAAAGTACACGGCCAAAGGAGCCTGAGTATAAATCAGTTCTACTAAAATAAAGAGCTTTGCTGAGCTTGAACAAGAAATGATGGCAAAAATTCCCAAGTTCAAGGCTCCTCCACTAAATGAAAAGGTACTCAATTTTTTAGGTTCCAATTTAGGATATCTTTGCTCAAACAATTGTGATCTGTCTCATGTACAAATAAATGCGTTCCCTTTTGCCTTCATTCTGTTCAGATTCTAGAAGCTCCAACTTTGCCAGCAATACTAAGAAGCACACCACAACTTCCAGTGTTTAAGGTACCAAATATGGCAGAAATAGTTTCGAAAAGGGTGTTTCATGTTCTGTTCTGCATTGCAAGCTAGCCAATCTCTCATGTCACGTTCTGCAGGAATTTCATCTAGAAACAATGACGAGGGCCAATCAGACTGCAGAAACATCTACCGTGGCCTCAACTGAGTCCTCCCAGGTACTGGAAATAATTTGAGATAGTGTAGTGTTCTTCCCTTTACATTACTGTGGAAAATATTTGTGCTGAAAACATTCACCTTTTTATAACAGAATAATCAATGGAATCCACATCTCACTGCGCCCAAGTCTCCACATCTCACTGCGCCCAAGTCACCACATCTCCAAACATCACTCAGAGCACACCCTCCGAAGATCAAGAGTACTGAGGAGCTGGAAAAAGAACTGGAAAAAATGCCCAAGTTCAAGGCAAGGCCTTTGAATAAGAAGGTAAGAGCTTCTTCCACCTTTTAAGAAGATGCCTTTTTTGCCAAAATTTTTCTTGGACTTAATTATGGTATCCTCTTGGAAATATTCAGATATTTGAAAGTAAAGGTGAACTGGGAATGTTCTGCAACACAAAGAGACAGATCATTTTGCTATAGATGAAAGGATCCCGCCTCCTCCTGCCAATATTACTGACATGTTTGACAAGGTATTTCATTTCTATTTTGAATTTATACTCACCTTAATTAATAATGTCTTCTAGTCTCTGATCAAAATAGTTCCAATTTCAGCTTTCACTTCATTCAAAACCTGAACATGACAAACCTCTTCAAAGATACACTACTCCTCAACCTTTTAATCTTCAAACTGAGGTATTTTTACCTTGTGTCCGTAATAGACATATTTCTATTTTCCACTTAGTTTTTCCCATTACTCATAATCATAATTTCTAAATGCAGGAAAGAGGAGCAGAGAAAGAGAAGAAACTTTTGACTGAGCTCCTACAGAAACAAATGGAACAGGAAAAGGCAAGGATTCCAAGAACTAATCCATATCCTTACATCACTGACTATCATGTGGTATGCTCATGCTCTAATTTTCCTTTTCTGCTTACTCGATTAAATTTGGAAACACCTTCTTACACAATGCTTTAATTTCTTGAGAAGTCTCCACCAAAGCCAGATCCAAAACCATGCACAAAACCTGAACCTTTTGATTTGGAGAGCTTGATTAGACATGAAGAGGAAATCCAGAGGGAAATGGAAGAAAGGCGCAGAATGGAGATGGAAGAAGCTCAGAGGAGAATATTTAAGGCTCGACCTATTTTGATGGAGTAAGACTATCAAAATATTTGATAGGTAAATGGATGCTTTGCTTTTGAAAAATCAAATAACATTATTTTCTTGCGTAAATTACAGGGATCCAATTCCAGTTCCTGAGAAAGAACACAAGCCTCTTACGGAGGTTCAAGAATTCAATTCTCCATGTAGCACATTGTGCTGTTGACAGAGCAGAATTTGATAAGAAGGTACCCTTTGCTTGATATGTATTTTCTTTCCATTTCTGGAAACCTAGAACAAAATCCAAGTATTCATTGGAGGCTAGTTTCAGATCAAGGAGAAGGAAATGCTCTATACAAGAGATACAGAAAGGAGGTTGAATCAGCAAAACTGGTAATGCCCCTGCAGACAGATAATTCAACAATTGTTTTTAGTATTATCTCGTTTTGAATCATTATGCAACTTTCTTATTGGTGTTCTGTTTTGAGCACTGCAGATGGAAGAAGTAAAAGCCTTAAAACAGCTAAGAAGAACATTGGTTCATCATGCTAGGCCAGTGCCAAACTTTACTCATCCATTCTTACCGCAGAAGTATGAGGACACAGTTTTTTTTCTTCACGGTGCTGCTGACTTCATCGATGATTCTGGCACATTCATGTCCCATCACCATTGGTTCCTTAACCACAAAATGTACACAGCTACCTTGTCTGAAAATAATGTACAAGTTTTAGAATATCCATCACAAACCAGTACAGTTGTCACTCCTGTCCATTATCTTTCCTTATGTGTCCCTTTATATCATTCATTCTTTCAAGGACCTACATTCTGCACTCATTTTACTCATAGAGGAGCTCAATATTCTTGCATAGATTCTCTCCAGTTTTGTGAAAATGATGATGAAATAAACTCATTCTTATTGCCAGTTTTGCTAACAAAGATGCTCCATCTTCTGTGTATTATCTATTCTTTGAATTTAGTCTTATTTTCAGATTCTACTTTAGCAGCCACAGCTAGGCTCTACCCAAAAGAAGGTATAGCCATCTATTTACTAGACTCTCCTTATAGTTTCTCTTTGTGTTTTCTTTAAGGGGCAGTCTGGAGTGAAGTTTGAGCTAAGCCCTGACAGCTCAAAATCTTTGGGGCCAAGCAGCTCTCAAGAGTGACACACTGCCCAGATGGGAATTTTTTCTTCCCTTGCAGTACTGTGGAAGCAATTAATGGATATGTCTTTGTTTATCAACTATTTTGCTTAATTTTTCTCATTTTTCCTATTGTTCGGTTTTGCTCTATTTGATGCAGTGATGGCATTAAAAGAGATTGGAAAAGGATTTGGGAAGACGGACTGGGATTTCAGTAAGGATCCCTGCTGTGGGCAAGGAAATTGGAGTCTTCGTATCTTATCTAAAGGTACGTAAGTGTTCAATCTCTAGTTCTCTATTACTCATATTTATGAACTTATTTTGCATCATAGACACATATATGTATACAAAAGTATTTTTAAACGACCATATAAATGGTTGATTACGTAAATAGTTAACTTATATAATGGGCACATGTGTAGGGGTGCTTGAGCTGATTGATACTTACCCTTTTCCAACTTGTCTAACTTATGGTTCTTATTCCTCATGCTTATATTCTATTCTAATTACTGATCTAATATGCAACTGTTGTTGTTCCTTTTTGGTTCTGTTCTTTAAAGATTCATAAGGCTTATATTGTCTCAATTTTCCCTTCAAACAATTTGCGAAAGATGAAACAAGATCCTTTTGTTGTTCTGCTAACATTATGTTATTACATTGCTTTTATCTCTAAGCTTGAATACCTTTTGAAAATCAAATCCTCCTCTTGTGCGAGGACTTAATAATTGAAATTTGTGAAAATACTGTTTCTGATTACAAAATGAAAAAATGCTCGATGTTTCCTGAATGATAATTCCAGGGGTGGTGCTATCCAATTTCTTCAGGTACGAGGCATTGAAACAGTAACAACCTATGGTTCCAACACTGGAGAATTTGTCATCAACACTCCATGTGAATCTGCTCAGAAGTATTGGATTGGAGATGCAGCTAATGAAATAATTCTTTACCCTGTTCTCTAGTAAGTTGATTTCTCACAATTCTTCTCTACCTCTTATGTCTTGACTCTATCTGACTCACATCTTTATCAATCTATTTGTAGCATGCCACACATACATTAGTATTTTCACAGCTCAATATTAATGGAAGAAACCAAGGAGTACATGCCTTTATCGCCCAGATCAGAGATGCAAATGGAAACATTCGTCCTAATGTTTGAATAGCTGACTGTGGGCATAAAATTGGTTTAAATGGTGTGGATAATGCCCCAATCTGGTAAATAATTCTTTGGGATTTTTTCATAAGAAAGTACAGCGGTCTTAATTGTCTTGCTGGCCTCGAACTCCAAGGGTTCTGCACCAAACTTGTTTTCCAGGTTTGACAATGTTAGAATACCTAGGGAAAATCTGTTGAATTCGGTTGAAGATGTTTCCCCGGATGGACAATAACTGAGTGCAATTAAGGATCTAGCCCAGGTATACCCTATACTTATTGATACATTGGGAGGAAAACAATTTTGTGATACATGGTCTTCCTGAGAAAATAGCTCCATGTTTACAATTTTTGTTAAGGATTACAAGATTTGTTTTTTGCTAAATAAGCCAATGATTTTTCATTATGTGTTGCTCTGTGCACTATGGTCAAGAAACATTCAAGAAAAGGAGATTGGTTCTCATATTTCACTCTTAATATGATTTTCTTTAACGTGATTTTCTTTTTGGCAACCACTTACTAATTCAACAGTTTTTAACTAGCTAAGATCGTATTTCTTGGTTTGCAGAGGTTTGCTGCATTTTTGGCCCGTCTGACTTCTGGACTTGCGACCATTGCTGTGAGCCCTGTTTACCAATCAAAGGTAAAAAAATCTGAAAATGTTTCTCTGCAATGAGAGATTTTTAAATGTGAGAACTACAAGTAGGCGTCTAATCAGATGAATACTCAGATACACAGATCGAAATTTTCATTGATATTGCTTATTCCTCATCAGATCACCTTAGCGATTGCCTTAAGATATGCTGACAAGGAGGGCATTCACTGTCACTCCCAATGGGCCTGAAGTACTTTTGCCTGATTACCCAAGTCATCAAAGATAGCTACTTCCCCTCTTGCAAAGACGCAAGTACCTAGTACTGTGGCTTCCTCTATCTAAATTTTAATGGTTCTTCTGGGGCTTGTCATGCCAAGGAGATTTTGATAGTTTAAATAAAGCTCTATCCAGTTTTCTTTATCCCATTTGGCTTTTCTTCCTTGAAGTTTTCAGCCTGTAAACTGTTATTGGTATCATGGGGATGGCAGTTAGTTGGATTTTGTAGAGTAGGTCTATGCAACAAATCCTACTGTTACTCCATTTATGCAATTTAAGTATAGGGCTTCTTGATTTCGGTTGATTATTGTGTTTTATTCCAGTAGGTAAAAGGGGGAAAAAAGTAATTTTCAGATCCATTACTCTAGATTACTGCTTTTCCTTGTATGAGTTCATTGAAGGGCAGGCTCATTTTAGATGCCACTGCAACATACACACACACAATACAGAGTAAACGTTTTGCTCATTTTTGTTTTTGGATGTGCTGTGTTCTGTAATGTTACTTCTTTGAGTTCATGAGATGTAGATAATTGCTAAAATTTTCTCTACACCTATGTGATAATTCATCCTTGAGTCAAGAGTGTAGTTTGGTCTTGAATTTGTCATCACCAAATTAATTGATTATTGCCTGTAGTAATGGATAGATAACTATATTATGATTTATACATATAAGAGAATGAATGCGTACTAATCAGATATGTGCCTTTTTGCCGCAGATATGCGATGAGCTTTGGTGCTAACTATTTGAAAACACTATACATGAAGAGGTCGCCTGAATTGATCAAAACCATTCATAATGTTTCTAGAGCTTTCAAAGCTACTTTAACTTGGCATAACATGCAATCTCTTCAGATGTGAAAGCTATATGAAACAAGGAAATCAATTTATCATAAAAAATTTCCTTTCACAAATCTCCTATTAATGTATGAATCAGGAGTGCTGCGAAGCTTGTGGTGGTCAAGGTATGAAGACCGAGAACCGTGTTGTTCATGTAAAAGGGTGAATACGATGAGCAGTCTATATTTGAGGGTGACAACAATGTTCTCATACAACAGCTTGGTTTAATTATTGCTCTTGTGTAAGGTATTTAGCAGTCCAGTGTAATTTTTCTTTGTTAGAGCTGAATTTGAAATTTACACTATGTTATCTACTTTTAAAATATTTGGAATATGGAGTTTGACACGATTAGTATGTTTTCGATTTATAAAAGTTCATGAATCAATAATTTTTAATTTCATTTTATATTTTATATTTTGATGAATAATGAATCGATGATTTTAGTCACCGTTGAACCAGTGATTATTTGACGTGTCATGTTTATTTTTTTATTCATTAGTCTTGTCACCATTATATTATAATTATATAAAATAAAATAAATTAATTTTTATTTTTCTAAATTTCAAAGTTTTGATATGTTTTACAAAACTATTATTGTAAGCGTTAAACAATTATTGTTCAATATTCATATTACTTTTCATCATGGAGGAAATACTGTAATAAATCTAATTGTAATTATTTTTTATTATCAAATTAAAATAGAAGATTTATAAGAATACTTAGATATATATTATGATTCTATTTGTGGTAAAATCATGATAAAACTTGATATTTTAAGAATAATTAATAATGTTAGAAAAAATATATATGATTTATCGATTTATACTTTTTATTTTTATGAATCATATAAATTGACATTTCAAGAATTATGATTAGGTATATTGGTTAATATATGTATTGAAATGTATAATAGAATGAGTGATATGTATTAGTGTGAGTGAAACATATTTTTATCGACATGTAAATCCATTTTTAAATTATTCCTAGATATAGAATTTATGACAAGAAAGATACCATATGTTTATCAAACCTAGCACAAATCAAGCCATGTTTTCCTCAATTTATAATTTCAGGAGGAGTCCAATTCCTTGTTGATTTCCTTCTTGCACAATTTCCCTTCTTCTTAGCAAGGTTCTAAGTTCTGAGGGTCTCCTGTGTTATACAAGATAATCAATTGCCCAAAAAGAGACAAAGAACAAATCAAGACAAACCTCAAGAAAACTACACAAAATGAAGGGACATTAACAACTATAAACTATTAAAAATATAGGAATAACACAATTCGTGCACAACTCGAAAACAAGTCTAAACTCAGATCAAACTTGAGGCATTACAATGTTTTCAATATCAAACTCAAAGAGGTCCAAACTCAAGATTGCCTTTGACTTGATAACACACTTTATAGGAAAAATGAATTGTATAAAAAAAATATAAAATTTGTAATGATTAAAAGAATTTGATTTTTATTTTGAACAAAAATACTTTTTAATATTACTTTAACTATTGTAGTACTACAAATCCAATTCTTCATAGAAAATCCAGCTAAACTTCACAAAACGTGGTTGTAGCTTCATAGAGATGATTGACTATTTGGGTTGGAGTTTCAAAATTGGTCACTTTATCTTTCTTTCCCAAAGTATATAATTACTGAATAAATATGTTAAAACCAACACTCACATAAGATTGGAGTAAATTGACAGATGGAGAATTGACATTAGTGGGTTCAATCTTGCATCTAATTTAGAAAGTTTAGTTGTATAATTATCATATTAAATATATTTCTTAATTCAAATATATGAAAAATCTCAATTGTACATGCAATTCAACACTTACGATCTAAAAATTCAATGTGCCCCCAAATATGTATATATTTCTTTTTACCAAATCTAATATTTTTCTATCTTATTTTAATTATTCACTTTCAATTTGTATTAGAATTAAGAAAAATATTAAAAATAATAATTATGCAGATAAACTTCATAAATTACTCTTATTTAATTGCTAATGTGTAAAATTGTAAATATAATAATTTCAAAATTTGATGTGAAATAACACTTCTCAAGAAATCCACTTCCCAATACTTGTATTTTTATTTAAAAATATTAGTGGATATTCATTTTTTTCTAATGTGATTAATTGAAACAAATCAATACTAATGCTTTACATATTTTTAAAAAGTCAAATTTATATATTCAAGATTAAACAATGATAAATTATAAAAGTTCTTACTAAAATAAAAAAATAAAAAATTGAAATAGAAGGCAAATAAGAAAAGCGAGGGATTAAAATGAGGGGAAGGTAGTACTATGGAATAAATTAATTTAACTGGTAATTTTTCAGCCAATTAGCTTATGAGTCATTAATTCTTCACTAGGAAACCCAATAGTTTAATTGTGCTCTGGAATAGTTAAAATAATTTTGGAGGGACATGAAAAAGCTGTGTTATTGAGTCTAAAATTAATAAAATAATTAACCAATCAAAATAATAATTCTATCCCGATAAATTCTAGGTATCTCCCTTTGTAGTAATAGGCTAATAGCGCGTTTAAAAGCCGTAGAAGTAGTGGAACCCCTTGAATTATTTTATTGGATAAGTCATTCAAACAGCGTCTCAAAGGCCCCCTCTAATCATTGTATTACAGAACCTTTCCACCAATCTCCGCAGCTCAAACCCATCATTATGCCCTGTGCATTTTTCTTGCTTTCATTTTTCATATATAAAAAAAAACCCTTAAAAATCTGTCGAGTTCTAGTTTACAACATGGCATTTTTAAGACTTCAATAATATCTGATCGAGCCAACAAGTTTGTGGTACCAACATATAAAACTTTAATTAAAACGTGTGGCCCCTTAAAATAGAATTGCTTCTACGTCTTTTTGGTCAAATGAACATTATAGAAGTATATATATTTATTTATTGATGAAAATTATACAAGTATATATATAGTTTCAAAGAAGAGTATCCTACTCAAAAAAAGAAGAAGAAAACGAGTACGAACAGAATTCTTGAAAAAAAAAACAAAAAATTCCCACCATTCTAGAATATCCACATCACAACCAATACAGATGTCACTCCTGTCCTGTCCATTCATCCTCCCTTATTTGTCCTTTTATATCGTTCAGTCTTTTCCAGGACCTACTACATTCTGCAGTCATTTTACTCATAGAGGAGCTCAATATTCTTGCATATATTCTCTCCAGTTTAGTGAAAATGATGATGAAATAAAACTCAATATTATTGCAAGTTTTGCAAGCAAAGATGCCCCATCTTCTGTTTATTATCTTTTCTTTGAATTTAGTTTTATTTGCAGATTCTACTTTAGCAGCCACAGCTAAGCTCTCCCTACAAGAAGGTAAAGCAATCTATTTACTAGACTTTCCTTCTAGTTTTTTCTCTGTGTGTTTTCTTTAAGGGGAGGTCTGGAGTGGAGTTTGAGCTAAGCCCTGATAGATCAGAAGCTTTGAGGCCAAGCATCTCTCAAGAGTGACACACTGCCCAGAAGGGAATTTTTTCTTCCCTTGCAGTACTGTGGAAGCAATTAATGGATATGCTACTCGTTCATCATTGATTTTGCTTAATTTGGATAATTTTTACAATTGTTCGCTTTGCTGTATTTGATGCAGTGAGGGCATTAAGAGAGATTGGCAAAGGGTTGGGGAAGAAGGATTGGGATTTCAGTAAGGATCCCTGCAGTGGGGAAGGAAATTGGAGACTTCCTATCTTATCTAAAGGCATTGAGAGCTCTGTCAATTGTGATTGCTCCTTTAATGGCAATACTTCCTGCCATGTAGTTGGCATGTAAGTGTTCAATCTCTACTTCTCTATTACTATATTTATAAACCTACTTTGCATGATATACACATTGTTGGTCTTCGGTTTCACAACTCTATTTCCATTTTTTATGTGACATTTAACTCTGTTTTAAGTTACCTTTGAGAGGGTAGGAATTAGAAGAACATGCAATCCCAAAATTAGTAAAAAAAAAAAAATCTGTATATACTCTTTTACTTTTTTTTAGGTGTAATTTAATCGTTATGATTTAGCTTTGAAATAGGTTTGGAAGTCACAAGATAATTAATTTAATCTCAATAAGCTACAATCTTTGCTAGCAGTTTTTTTTTTATTTTTTTCCTTTTTGATCCTCTGAGTCAAGCTTTTATCAAATTCGAATTGAGTTACGATGCAAAAAGGCCAAAATATGGACAGTGAATATTATACAGTACGGTTGACTGAAAGATGAGTCAACGGAATGTGTGTGTGTGTGTGTGTTTATGGACTTGTATCTCAGCTTAGCTGTCTGGAGGCTAAGGTGTCGGCTGGCCCCTGACATAGTGACATTTCGTTGACTGTTGACCTTTATCTTCTTCTTTTTCTTTTTTATTAGTTTTTTTATAGACAACTGTACTAACAAATCTCAAAAGCTGTTTATTCACTTCTCGGTACTTTACATATTCTTTCTTTCTCAATTTTTAAAGTAGTACGTGCTTATAAAATATAAGATTTATTTTTACAAATTATTTATTTCGGAATATAAATTTTTTTTAAAAAAAATTTGAGAATTATTTTGTGTTTTATTTTTAATATTGTCTCTGCTCTTAAATTTAAATGGAGAGAGAATAAATCTTTTAGTTTAAATTTTCAATGAAGAGTATAATATAATTAATTGAGGTATTTTAAAGAATTAAAATACATTTTTAATATATGTAAAATGTTTAAAGTATGTTATATTTTGAAATAGTAATATTTATTTTGCATGGCTTGCATTTATATTTGTAGGAAAGAAAAATAGTTCCACTAAGTAGGAACAATTAAGTTTGGAAAAATGACAATTAAATCTTCAACTTCCTAACAAGACAAATAAAATAATTGGATTCTTTTTTTTTTTTGGTTAAAAGTGAGACAAATAAAATGAAATAAAGGAACTGCATTTTAATATTAATAGTCTTATCAAAATTTAAGCTATATTGTGAATTGATAAACATTTATTAAATTTTTCATGTTAATCATATTAATTCATAAAATATTTATTTTTAAAAAAATATTATTTTCTTAATTTATTTATCTAAATTATAATTAACTTGTTACATTACGTGAAGACAAAAAAAAGAAAAAGAAAAGAAAATTATCTAATAAAGTTTATTAATTTATCGAAGATTAATCTATAAAGATGCTACTGCATTTATCTCATTTTAGTCAAAGTAACTATATATTAACATATTTATTAAATGAAACTTTGACATGAGGAAAAGCAAAAGAGTTTTTGAAAGTGAAATGTTCTAATTTCTTAAAATATTTTGTTAAGAAAAAAAAAAAGCTTTTTTAACATCACATGGAGAACTTCATCTCTACTCTTTTTCTTTCTTCAAAAAATATAAACAAAAATACATACTGTATCTAACAAGAACAAAGATTGTAATAATGAACAAGAAATCGGATAGCTTAATCCTAATCTGGATGAAACCTTGAAAGACTCGAAACCCAGAATTCCTTAACATGAGTACAATTTGGGGAAACCTTTATATAAACCTGTGGATTAGAGAATCCGAATTTGATCAGGAATAGATAAGAGGCCTTGTATTAGGAAATCAGAGTCTGATCGAGAATAGGAAACTTCGCTTATTGTTAGTACTCAAAACCATAATGGGCAATTCACATACTGTTAATACTCAAAACCAAAGAAATGAGGAATCCTGGTCTGATCAGGAATAGGAAACTTTGCTAACTGCTGACAATACTCAGAACCAAAGTAATAGTAATTCTTAGAGAACTCAATACCCTTTTGTCACAAAAATCCAGGTTCCAATTTCTAAACTGTTAAGAGTCTGTTGCACAAGTTTTATAAACTCTGTTTACAACTTTGCAGAGCTTTGAAAGCACAAAATCTTTCAGGAACTGTTCCTCCAGAGTTTGCCAAACTTCGCCACCTTACACACTTGTAAGTTGCCAATTGCTATCAGTGGTTCTTCAAGTCCTGTTTTGTTTCCTTTGCCACATTTTCGGATCATATTTTGTTCACGACTATATACATATGCAGACTGGTGACTAGAGAGAAACATGCCTTAGATTCTAAAGGCAAAATTGAATTTTGATAGCATTTTTCCATGGTGCAGGGATCTCAGTCGCAATTGCTTCAATGGTTCTGTGCCACTTCAGTTGGCCTCAATGAGTTTGCTTGATCTGTATTCACTGCTCCCAACATTTCCCTCGTTCTATTAGATTCATGACTGATCTTGAATTCTTAACATTACGCTGTATAAAATTATAATTGTTCATTTTTGAATGTGCAGTTCTTTCATGGGAAACAGACTGTCCGGTCCATTTCCAACAGTCCTTACCAGAATTACCTCACTTGTGAACTTGTATGTAGGACTTCCAATGGTTCATATAATGTCATTTATCATGCTTCTTATCAATCATCTTCATGTCTGTATATTTCAAAAAACTACATTACATCAGTCCATGAGAAGAGATCTCACAAAAAAGGGAAAATGAGACAAGAAAAGCTCTTCTGCTTGAGCATGACTGCCTTTTATTGCTGTATAAAACTAATAATCATGGTTTTGGCTTGTGCATCTAAAAACTTGCTTATAGCCTGTTTCATGTTGACATTCAGAACTTCTTGTTTGCAGGAGCATTGAAGGGAATCAGTTCTCAGGACCTATTCCACCTCAAATTGGAAATTTAGTTAATTTACAGAAGATGTAATCTCATCACCTTTACTATCATGTCTTGCGATGGCTCATCAATTTTATAGTTGTTTTATTCAAGAAATTACTAATGTTGATGTTTTTCTGTCCAGTGTTCTGTCATCAAATTTATTCACGGGAGAATTGCCAGTGGCACTTGCCAAGCTGACCAACCTGACTGACTTGTATGTACATGTTCTTGCCCCTTGTCATGCGTTTTCTGACAGTTATCTGCTCCATTTTTATACCAACATCAATTGCTCATCCTGAAATCATAGGAAAATTAGAAATCAATGTACATGAAATTTTTTTGTTGTAAATGCAGCTGATGATCCCTGGAATTTTTCATTAAGTTGCTGAACTGCTCTCTTCTACATAATACTTCAACATTCGGGATGCACTACTTATTTTTTTGAGAATTTATTGAAAAAGATTCATATGAATATACTTCTATGTTTCCCATATCAGATTATATTGTAGCCACGAAACTAGTGAGATAATTAAACAGAGTATGATTTATTATTTGCCTTCCTTTCTTTTGCAGTGTTTAATTGCTGTCTGTTTGCTGTGTGTGATTTTATAACTTTCAATATTATAGGAGGATAAGTGATAATAAGTTCACTGGAAAGTTACCAGACTTCATTGGCAGCTGGAAGCAAATGGAGAAGCTGTAAGTTTGTTCGCTCATTCCATATGATATGGAATTACCAAGCAATTGTCTTTCTTTTTCTTTTTCAGCTTCCTTTGTGTTAAATTTTAAATGATGGTTAAATTACAATAGATTGAAGTTACGATTGGCTAAATTAGATTTCTATTCGAAAATCTCCAATTTATGACTTTGTTTTATAGGCACATACAGGGTTGCTCTCTTGAGGGTCCAATTCCTTCTAATATTTCTGCCTTGACAAGCCTAACTGACTTGTATGTAACTCTATCTAATTTTTTTTGTTAATCTTCTTTCACCAAAGAAAGGGGAAAAAAGAGTGTAACACCAGTGCCTTTCATTGTTTCAGGAGGATAAGTGATCTAAAAAGCAAAGGATCTAGCTTTCCGTCTCTAAGACATTTGGAGTCCATGAAAGTCTTGTTAGTACATATTATCTTAATTCCGTTGCTCTATTAATTTTTCAGATCCTGTTCTGGTTTGATGGATTTGATATGTAAATTGTAGGATACTAAGGAAATGTTCAATCCATGGAAAGATCCCTGAATATATTGGGAATATGAAAAAACTGAAAACTTTGTAAGAAATTATTATAATTATAACAATTTATGGACTTTCATAATTCCTGAGAAGAAGAAAGTGGAATTTGCTGATTCTTTGGTGCATTTTTTCTGCTTGTAGGGACCTTAGTTTTAATGACTTAGCTGGTGAAATTCCAGCAACATTCTACCACCAGGGAAAGGTAGATTTTATGTAAGCAAACATTCTTAACTAAATCTTTCTTTTTCTTCTTCTGTAAGAAAGAACACAATCTTACCAAGGCAGCGATCCCTTGCGCTGCAGGTATCTGACAGGAAACAAGCTTACAGGACGAATTCCAGGATGGATTTTATCAAGAAACAAGAATGTGTATGTAAACTTCTCTGACCTCTAGATCAGATTTCCTCCATCAAATATCTTTAGCAAAAAAAGTTATAACATGTTGGAGATAATTTATTCTTGTGTTCGTTTGTGATTAAATGTCACATCATAGCTTTCGTATTCAAAAAGCTTAAGAAGGCTAGAATGATTTTTGAACTTCGCAGATCTTTTTATAAGCACATATATGTCATTTGGGTGGGGATGCATCGCAATGTCACCTTTATTTAGGATGACAAAGAGTGCATCTTAATATTGATTACAATTGCTTTCCGCAGAGATGTTTCGTACAACAATTTTACGTGGGAAGGATCAGGACCATTGGAATGTCCTCGTGGAAGTGTGTAAGTTATTATTCATTAACTTTGGTTCCAAAGCAAAAACAGAATATTTTGGAGTTATTTGTATTAACATTTCTTACACTCATTATCACAGAAACTTAGTCGAGAGCTACTCATCCAAGGAAAAGTTGTAAGATTCTTGTTTCTGCTCTTTTTTGTTTTTAGGCCCACTATTGATCAATCAAGAAGATTAGTTCTCTTCTTCTTTTCTTTTTCATTTGATTAACTGGGCTTTGTATTGCACATCTGTACTTTTGGTTTCAAATCCTTCTGAGTAACATTTACAATACCATTTCCTGTCATTATAGTCCAAATAGAGTTCACTCCTGCCTGAAGCAAGGCTTTCCCTGTTGTGAGCAGAGTAGTCAGCGTGAGCTTGTTTTCCTGTTTGAATAAGTTTTCAAATTTCAGACAACAGATTTAGATGGGATTGTGAAGCATTTTTCCAAACTATCAACTTTTTCAGAACATTATTCTTTGCACATCAACTGTGGAGGAAGGGAGTTAATCACCAAGAATGGCCCCAAATATGAAGCAGATTTAGAACCAAGGGGTGCTTCAATGTATTATTCAGGACAAAGCTGGGCATTTAGCAGCACTGGGAACTTCATGGACAATGACATTGATGCAGATGTTTATATCAATACAAACACCTCTTCCTTGAATGCTGCTAATACTCCTGATTTAGCACTCTATAAAACTGCACGTGTATCGCCTCTCTCACTCACTTACTATGGACAGTGTCTCATAAACGGAAACTACACCATTAAGCTCCATTTTGCTGAGATTGTTTTCACGAATGATAATACATTCACCAGCCTCGGAAAGCGTATATTTGATGTTTATTTGCAGGTAATTAAAGATAAGACATTTAACACTTCTGAATTTCACAGTGAGTACTAAATTAACTGTCTCATCCTTTCATCTGTAGGAAAGGTTGGTCTTAAAGGACTTCAATATTGCAAAGGAAGCTGGGGGACCTGGAAAACCCATCATAAAGACTTTCACTATTGCTGTGACGAGCCACACTCTAAAAATCCACCTCTACTGGGCAGGAAAAGGGACTTCAGGAATCCCAGATAGAGGAGTTTATGGTCCTTCAATATCAGCTATATCTGTCGAGCCTAGTACGTTGCGATTTCAATCTAATGAAAATGAGTGGATTTTTTATCGATCACCAAAATTTTCTTCTCCACATGATATATAACAGGACTGTTTCATTTTGACTAGATCAAAATGCTACCAGTATATTCATACCAAGATGTATTACTCACCTAAAAACTGTGTTTAAAAAGCTTAGCATTAGCATATATAGGGATTGAGTATTGCTAATCTCCGTCATCAGTTAATCAGAGTTTGTGAAGAACGTGTTGGAGTTGAGTAGCAGCTCTATATTGTATTATTTTATTAATTATGAACCTTGGTTGAAACTAGCTATCTTTGTAGAAAGGGATTTAATCTATGTCCATGAACTGAAATTGAAATGTATAATTAGATATTTTGATTCAGGTTTTATTTTACAAAAAATTGCATGTCATGTATACACTCCTGAACGGATAAAACAAAACAGACGCTATGCGTGCTATAGTACCTCACCTAGTTGTTTTAGCTCGTAAGGTCAACTAACAAACATTGCGTCTTGTTGGCAGATTTCAAGCCACCTTCACTTCATAAGAAAAGGATTCAAACTATTGGTGTGGTTGGAATTGTGATTGGAGCAATACTACTTGTCCTAATGCTAGGCATCTGGATAAGAAAGCACTACCTTGGAGGAAAAATATCTGCAGATAAAGGTACATCATTTTCAATATACTTCAGAGAAACTAGTTGTTACTGCTCTTTCCCTTTTATTATGGAAAGCTTCTTAATTGGTATTAAGTTGACAGAAGTTGAATTGTTTGCTCTGTAGCAAAAATATTTGCTTGTTTTGAATCACAGCTTCTCTACACATGATCAAATGTTTGTCTTCATAAATAAATCTGAAATGTGTCAAATGCAATACAGCACCTTTTATTGCTTCTCAACTGTCAAGTTAAGTAAAAAATCTGAAGCTGATAACTATACCAAACATGTTATGGGAACAGCTTAATCTGCAATATACTAACTAAATGGTATAGCATTTTACATGTGCATCTTTTTTGTCTACTAGAATTAGTTCTAATAGTAACACCATTACTGAAAACATGTTGTCATCTCGTGGGCAGAGCTTCTCTTGGATCTCCAAACAGGGCTATTCACATTAAGACAGATTAAAGCTGCAACCAAGAACTTTGATCCAGCAAACAAGGTTGGAGAGGGTGGCTTTGGTTGCGTGTATAAGGTTGGTGTTTTAATCCTTTAGGCACATATGTTATGTGTGGGTGCTTGGGAGAAAAAGATTGCCTCAGTATTTGGTACATAACTCCTCATATGAAGACTAATATAGAGCATTGTTGGTGCTTCAGTGCAAGAATATGCCAACTTTATTTCCAAATGTTGTAGGCATTTTGTTTCCATTATCTCAAAAAGCTTTTAGTTTTCTGCACTGTCCTAGGGTACTAGCCACTAGGCTAACGAACACAAGTAGAGATTCTTCGTACCAATGACAAAAATGAGTTATCCTACATTGTCTTCTATGTTTTCTGTCTGTAACTATTGAAAAGGTAAAGCAGCATTATCTGAAAGTTCTAAAGCTGATTAAATTTGAGTTTTATTGGCTCTCTTGGCTTCCAAATTTTTCTCTCTAGATGGGGTGTTGCCTTGTTAAAAAATGTCTGAATGCATGACATGTGCACTAAATCTTGTATGGTTTTCTAAGGCGCACTTTTAATTATAAAATGCAGGGTCTATTACCCGATGGAACTGTAATTGCAGTGAAGCAACTTTCCTCAAAGTCTAAACAAGGAAACCGTGAATTTGTCAATGAAATCGGTATGATATCTGCACTGCAACATCCAAATCTTGTGAAACTGTATGGATGTTGTGTTGAAGGAAATCAACTATTGCTCGTTTATGAGTACATGGAAAATAACTGCGTCTCCCGTGCTCTTTTTGGTGAGCTTAATTTTATCAGCTAAATTTTTCTAGATATTACAACAATCACCTATTTTCAGCTGCATCTAGCAAGCTAAACGCTTTTTCTCCTCAAAATTTCAATAGGAAAGGATTCACCATGCAAGATAAAATTAGACTGGCCAACAAGAAGGAAAATTTGCCTGGGAGTAGCAAAAGGCTTGGCATACCTCCATGAAGAATCAAGATTGAAAATCGTGCACAGAGATATCAAGACAAGCAACATTTTACTTGATAAGGAACTTAATGCTAAGATCTCTGATTTTGGCCTGGCAAAGCTACACGAAGATGATTGTACACACATTAGTACTCGGATTGCTGGAACTATGTAAGTTCCCTTAGATCCTAAACTTGCTTTCTGCAAAGGGTTTAATCCCTTCTTCACTTAGAAAATTTTCTCAAAGAAATCTTTACCTCAAGGTTATATTTCACCTTTAGAAGATGTTGAAAAAGGAGTAAGTCATTTCATTTTCTTGTAAGCTCCTGACTGCCAAGATGATTCTAATACGTGGTTATGCAGTGGTTATATGGCTCCCGAGTATGCAATGCGGGGTTACTTGACTGCTAAAGCAGATGTTTACAGCTTTGGAGTAGTTGCCTTGGAAATTGTCAGTGGAAAGAGCAATGCAAATTACAGGCCAGAGGAAGAATGTGTTTATCTCCTTGACTGGGTAATTGAAACTTCCTCAGTTATTTCTCGCCTTTCCTATTTCCCTTATAAGACCTTGAACTTGTATCTCATAGTCCTTACTCCTTACACACCATATGGTTTAAAAAACATCTGAATCTTACCTTCTGCCATCTAACACCACTGCTACTACCTTCCTGGTTTCTTACTTTATTCTCTTAACTATGAATCTAACGCATTTTCTGCTTCATTTTGATGACTTGTTTCTTGGCATGTTACTTAACTTTCTTTGAGCAGGCCTATGTTTTACAAGAGAGGGGCAGTCTCCTAGAAATGGTGGATCCAGTTTTAGGGTCTGATTATTCATCAAAAGAGGCAACAGTAATGCTAAATGTGGCTCTCTTATGCACCACCGCATCCCCAACTCTCAGACCTACAATGTCTCAAGTAGTGAGCATGCTTGAAGGCCGAATAGACATCCAAGATCTACTTTCTGATCCCGGGCTGTCTGCTACCAGTTCCAAGTTCAGGAGCATAAGAAGTCATTTCTGGGAGAATCCCAGCCAATCTCAAAGTATTTCGGCCACCAATACCTCCGTTTCAAGTGCAGATGGAGGAGAAAATGATATCCTTGAAAGAAAGAATTCAAATGTATCTAATATGTAAAGTATCCCCCCTTTTTTTCCCACAAGAAACAGCACTAGTAGCAAACTAGGGTTTTTCTGTTACATTTCCACCCTGAATGAAGCCCTGCAAAATAGCAGAAATGCAATTGTAAAATGTATCTGCTTCAATATGACACTTTTGTTTTGATGAATAGTTGAGGATGACTTTTCACCTCCTTTTGGTTCTAGCAATACATATGCTTATTGTATTGGAAACACTTGAGTTAATCACATGTTCAGTCAATGGATTGAAGATTTTATTTTTAAAAATTAAATTAAATTTGGCAAAACCCATGTACTACTAGTTTTCGACCATATGTACTAAGCCTTATCAAATATCACCCGAAAGAGAAGAGAGAAAGAAATAGAGAGCAAAAGATAGATAATTATCTTCTTCTACATTCATTCCATGGATAACATATATATATATATATATATATAGAGAGAGAGAGAGAGAACATAAAATCCGGTAAACTAAAGAATACATATTAATAGTGCCCTCATAGATACGCTCCTAGAACAATAGCCTTAATAATCATCATAGAAAAGCAAATGGACACATCGAATGATGAGCCTATTTAGTAATGTATACATTAATGTATTTACAACACTCCCCCTCGGACATTGATGTCCATGCCTTAGTAGAAATCTTGCTACGAAAATCCAGTGGGAAAAAACCAATCGAGGAAAAGAGTATATGGCATATGTTGTGAGATTTATGAACGCACGAACATAAATGTACATTATCAAACAAAACAAGTAATATAGAATGAATATTCAAGTATCGTCCTAGGAAGATTGATTGTTACTAATTATCTAAGTTATATTAATCCTAATTTTTATCTAAACAAATATCTCAATAAGGTGACTTCTAACTAATAAGGATTAAAACTAGAAGGAAGAAAACACAAAATCAAGCAAGATTCAATACTACATCAATCATCATCTTCCTCATCCTCATAAACATCTACACCACCTTCACTTTTAGAATTATCATTACTTGAGTCATATTCAATTTCCTCTTTATCTGAGTCAAGTCTATCAATATTATCAACTTCCATTTCATCATCAATTTCTATTGACTGATCAACTTCTATTTCATTTATGCCTTTATTAAGAAGGTCTAACTCATTATTCTCTATGGATAATGTTTTAGCTATTAGAATGTTTTCTTGGTATGTATTTTCCACTCCAGGAATGTCAAATGCTTCACGTGCTTTGGCCACAACCAATCACTTTTTTTTTTGTTTTTTGTTTTCACTAGGATAAGGAGTATAATACACTTGTGTTGCTTGGAAGGCAAGAATAAAAGGTTCATATTTTGACCATTGCCTTTTATGATTCACTTCCACTAACTTGTATTGTGGGTGAACTTTCATTGTTTGACTAGTACATGGATCAAACCAATCTCACTTGAACAAAGTTGTGCATTTTAATGAAACCCCTAAGAATTCTAATAATATAATTTCTTGTAATACTCCATAGTAATTAGATGATGAATCACTCTAATTGGTTCCACGAATGCAAACACCATTATTCATGGTTGATTTGAATTGCCCATGACTATATATGTGAAAACAATAACCGTTCACAAAATAGATAGACTATGTTTCTACAGTTCTCAATGGCCCCCACGCAAGATCATGTATAAGTCTATCTTCTATGTTATTCCTTGGATCGTGGACCTATTTGAATAAAAATAAAAAATAAAAAATCATAGGTTTTAATTTAATAAACAAACTTGCATTAAAACTTGTGTACGATTTAAAGCATGAAGCGAATTGATTATCTATTCTAGAATCAATTTCCATGCCTGTTATGTTAGGCCATCTCTCATGTAAACCATTTGCAAATATACTACAAAAGCAAGCATTACAATATTCACAGTAAATGTGGGTAATTTTAACTATGGTAACATATATGAGGGTAATTTTATATCTTATAAATGGCTCAACCTCCCGACAATTCAATAGCACATATAATGTGGCTGCTTCTAACTCCTCATTTGTCAATCATATTTTTCTAAGCTTGCTCAAGGATTGGCTAGGAGCTTTTAAAATAAAAAGGTTTTCTGAATCTAAAGTGGATGCATCACCATCTTAGATCATCCTGGCCTTCTAGTTCTTGTGGAGACATGAGGTTCAAAATAGTAAGAACAAAAGTTGAAGCTTCTTCCACCAAATATGCATTACATATTGAAGCTTCAACCCTTGCCTTATTCTTTACCTTTTTCTTTAGATGGTGTAAGAACTTAAAGTAAAAGAAAAATAATTTCACATCCTTAAGCATTGTTGGAAAAGGCAAAGTAAACTAAATAGTATTGAAAATATGCTAATATTTTCAAACCTTTCAAATGGATATATTTAACGATATTGTACAGGTCCACAAACTCTAGCTTCATAAGGTAAGTGACTTGACAAGTGTTCTATAGAATCAAAGAAGCTTGGTGGAAATATTCTATCCAAATTGCACAATATCAAATGAATGTTTTCTTGTAATTCTTTCATCTTGTCAAAGTTAATAATAGAATAACATAATTCCTTGAAAAATATACTAAGCTATGTCAATGACTTCCACATTGATTCAAGTAATAACTCCCTAAAAGCAATAGAAAGCAACCTAAGCATAAAATCATGGCTCTTCATATTTGTTAGGTGTGTCAACACATCAGTCTAAATTTGAAGTATAGTCATAATGAAATCTTAGGCCTTTGACCCATTCACATATAAGTTGTTGCCCATCATTGTCTAAATAATAGCTTCCCTTTAGCTTGGTCTTAACACCTGGCTTGAGTTATAATTCATTACCCTTGCAATATGCATGAAATTTAAATTGTCGAGAACAAGTAAACTGTTCCAATAGGGCAGCTCCCAAAATATACTTTGTATTACCCAATTTTGAGGCTCTAAATATCATCTTAGAACTCCTCCTCCTCCAGTATCAATCATTCCAGGCACCTTATGAACTTGTTCCCATACTTCCGCACCAGAAAGTCTATAATGAGATGAAGATGTTTTAACCCGATTTTGGGTGAAATTAATCTTATTTCTCTGGTAAGGATGAAATCAATTTTAAGTGAAATTAATCTTATTTCGCTGGTAAGGATGGAATTATGGAAGAAATTTTCGATGATAGTAAAAAAAACTTATTTTTCTTCTATTCATAAGCCTAAACCCTTGTTTTTCTTCATACATATTGGACATGCCAGTTTTCCTGCTATAGTCCAACCTGAGAGCATTCCATAGGCAGGGAAGTCACTAATAGTTCACATCAAGGCAACCTTTAATATGAAATTTGTTTCTTAGACAAATCATATGAAGGCATACAAATATTCCATAACATTTTAAGTTTATCAATCAAAGGCTGCAAATAAACATTGAGTTTTTTTTTTTTTGGATTTTGTGGGCCAGGAATAGTGGCATTAAGAATAAGTAAAGGCCCTTCATGCATAACCATGGAGGTAGATTGTAAATAGTGATAATGACAATCTAACATGAATATTGTTTTGATGATACACCAAAGAGAAACCATCAGTGCATAATCCCAATGTAACATTTCTTGGTTCACTTGCAAACTCGGGATGTTTGCTATCAAGTTTCTCCATTGGAAGGATAACTAATATCACCATTATTTTGTGGGTGATCATTATGCCAAGTCATGTGATTTGCAGTTTTGTCAAAAGAATATAATCGTTGCAAGCGTGAAGTCAAAGGAAAATAATACATCATTTGATAGAGCACTAGTTTTTCCTTCCATGCCATCTACGAGAAGGTTTATACCGATTATGATTGCAAAACTTGTAACAATTCAAACCTTCACCAGTTTTCAAAAATAGCATATATCCATTGATGCATGCATCAATTTTTTGAACGAAAGTCCAAGACCCTTGATGAACTTTTTTGTTTGGTAGAAATTTTCTAGGATTTTTCTTCCCTTAGGTAACAAATCTATCATAAATTCTAACCAGCCATCAAACCATGCATCTGCCATGTTAAACTCATATTTCAAGTTCAACATTTGTGAAATAACAAACAATTGTGACATTTGAGTGTACTCAGAATGCATAGGCTCATCTACTGCTTTGAAAAGATCATAAAATCTACGAGCCTCATGTTTGGAGCCTCTACAGATGGACCAAGGTTCAAAAGAGGCCCGCTACAATGTCACAGAGGATTTCTTGAAATCTATTATCATCTTCAATGAACGTTAGAAAATGAACATTATCCTAGGTATGTCGTGTAATAGAATCCATTTCACCATGACATATCCAAACATAGTAATTTGGCATGCTTTTTGTAATAAATGTACATGAGTAATGTCTGCCACTTGAAACTTTGTATTTTGGCATTTAGAACAAGGACATCGCAATTTCCCTTCAACAATGAACTGTGGTTGAGCACAAACAGTGTTCATATACATTTGCACTTTTTCGTCAACCTTTTGCGACCTGCAAGTTGCTTACTTAGGTCTATCCAAGTTTGATCAGTCCTCATGCTTTAGAAAATAATATTATCTTAGTTTTTTAACTTTGCACTAGCGATACACTAACCTCTAACTCAACCTCTAGTTGAATGTTGTTTATGTTCTCTATTTTGATAAAAACAAAAAAAAAAAGAAAACAATTAAGCATAATGAAAAATAAAAAGGGCCATAAATTAAAGCAATGAACCTTGCATGAACTCAAGCAATTTTATCATATAAAGCTTAAAGGAATTACTGTGTATTTTCCTATAAAATACAAATTAGCATGCAATAAAATTTTCAATTGCATAAGGACAAAAATTACAATATCCAAATACTTGCATTGAAGGAAAATAATAATTCTAATTAATATAACAACTCTCCAAAACTATAAATACTAGCACTTATTATGACCAAACTCCATGATATAAAACCAAGAACAAAGTAACTATCCATTACACCAAACTAGATATCACAAGCTATACTATGAAGCTTTCAAATGATCCAGCTAGATTTTTGTGTTATCAATATCTTCTTTCTTAATAAATTAAAATAAAACATCAAGAACATCCAAACAACTCGCAAGAGATGATCCTTTGAATTTTTTGAGATAAAATTAGAAACCATGACAAATTATAAAAAATCAAAAAAAATATAAAACAAAATTAACTAATGTGGAAAATTAGATGCAGTTTCTCCAAAGTTTCCAACTAGACTTGATTCAGATGATGAATCAATATAATTCAACTCCGAATCTAGACAAAAAAAAATACAATTAATATTACACACAGAATAATATACAACTAATAAAGTTACAAAATAATTAATTTCAAAGTTCCTTCTACATTAAGTTAAGAGGAATTTCTTTAAAGTTCACTTTATTCTCATGACTAGGAAAATGACAATAAATAAGTCTAAACCAATATAGGAATGGAAATAGCTTTTGACAAAACACAAAACTAATTAAGAGGATGTAAATAGTTCTTGTTATTCATGGATGACAATTTGATTTCAAGTTTAAAGATAAAAAATTCACTCTTATAATATCTTCACTTATAAATGAATCAAAAGCTACTAGAATCGTAATTATTATTTACATAATTAAAAGACTATTTTTACAACTAAGGAACTTATATTCAGTATAGAGAAATGCCTTTTGGTACAACCCAAGATAGAATTCCCAACCATCTTTTCCATTCTTTTGCTTTGCATTTTTGAGTGGGAGTTCAATTGTTCACTTATTTTTCATTCATTTTAGTCACTTACTCACCCCACGTGAACAAACACCAATTGCTTGTCTTTAATTTCTTATTGTCACTGATCCACTCCAAACACCATGCAACAAAAGTCTTATTGTGAGCTAAGTGATATTTTAGAATCATAAACCTCAAAATTATCCCCTAAAAAATTTTTGATAAATAAATCAACCTCAAAATTATTCACCAACATAGTTTGGAAATTTCCAAGCTAACTATTGCTAAGAACCTACATCTTGTTTCCAAACATTTAGAATTACTAAAATAGAGGTTATGTGTCCATCACTCCAAACTATAGTTTTGAAAAGTCATAATCCAATGAGCTAAAAATACAAATAAATGGAAAAAAAATGAATACAACTCCTAATTAGAATCAACGACTCTTTGGACAAACTAAACACAATAAACCTGTGAAAGAAGCACATCAATGCACAACAACAATAACAAAAAAGGAAAAGTGTGGGAAAAGAAAAAAATTGAAAAAAAATGTGAAGCACCCACCCATCTTTTCCCACTGTTGTGTTGAAAAAAAAACTAACATAATTCTTACATTTCAATCTCCACCCTTTCACAACTAACTAATTTCAACTACAATTCACAATTAACAATACAACTTGATTTCAACTTATTTGCATGTCAAAGGATGCCAGAAAAACTCAAACGCGGAAACAATCACCAAGTAACCAATCCATAACCACAAAAATGAAAAATGCAAATACATTTATATATAGAAAGAGAAGAAGAGAGAGAGTGAAAAAAGGGATATCTTCAATAAAGTAGAATGAGTTAGATGGAAAATAAACAAAGTGACATACAAATATAATTTTTAGAGTTCTACTTGCTTTATGTCGCAACAATAATAGGGGCTTTCAGAGAAACTTACAATTTCGACCAAACTCACCAAAGTACAATTAACAACTCACAATTTTCAGCCAACCTACACCATTCACCAAAGTATCCAAAATATTTACTCTAATCAAACACATCCCCAAAAATAGATGGCTTAGGGCAAAATAACTTAGGGCTAAACAAGAAGCTTACAAAATATGAGTCCTTCAGGTCGTTGGCACTTGGAGAAAATCTTTCTTTGTAATGCAGTTGTGAAGTGTTGAATATGGGATTTGAACATTAAGTGTTGTGAGGGATACAAAATTTTTAAAAAGAGGGAAAGTGAAAAATTAGCTAAGTGTGTTCTGTTCATTGTTGCAGGTATTAGGGTCTTTGAGCTTTCTTTTTTTTTTCTTTCAATTCATTTTTTCTTTTTGTTGCTGGTATTAGGGTCTTGAGTAATTGATGACTTATTTTAATTGATTTGTTAGAATTTGTTTTTTGTGAATCTAGTGCATATACATTATAAAGTTAAATTAAAACTTAAAACTCAAAAAAATTAATGACTTAATCTAATTGATTAGTTAGAAATATGATATTTTGTGGACCTACAGTACATAACTAGCATTACACTCGTGTGATGCACATAAATTTTTTTTATCGAGACAAATGTTAAAAGATATAAGATTTTATAGGTTATTATTAAAAATATCATAACTTAATTGCCAAAGTTTCAAACATGCAGAACCATATGAACTAATTTTTCTATCTTTAATTTAGTTTGCACTCATTCACCGCACGAGATAGTATTTTTAACAAAATTTGAAAAATATAAACTATAAAAACACGAGCTCTTATCCTACAATTAGTTCTCAATGGAGTGATATCCACAATGCAATCAAACCTCATAATTATTTTTAATTCTAGGAAAGCTTTGGTTTTTTAGGTACACAAAAAACAAAGTAATTGTTGGAGCTATCGTCAGATTTTTTTCAAAGTATATTTTGCATCTAACAAACCTACTATTTATACCCCAAAGCCTGACGATTTGATTTCTAGGTGTATGTAATACATATTGATGTATGCCATTTAAGCAATACAAAGTTAATGTAACTTCAAGTATTGCAAGTCAAAATACTTTTCTTCTGTCAAAAAAATACTCTGAGATGTAATAGCATGTGAGAGTATTATGTCATTCAATAAGCTTCAACATTGGGTTGCTAAACAACTATTGTGTACTTTATAATTTGTTTAGGGAAAACTCCTTATTACATGTATGCATTACAACTTGCCTTTAATTTTTTTTATTACTCATTTTTATTAAAAATTACTATGAATAGGTGTCAATGTGTGGTGAAATGTGGAACAACTTATATATATATATATATATATATATATGTATATATAGATCATTAATATCTTATGTTTTATATTTGGAGTAATAATTTATAGATATTTCAAAAAATTGAAGTATATATATAAAACTTAATAAAAATATTTATTTAATTGTTACGAAATATATAACACATATACATATGTGTGTGTGTATATATATATATATATTTATAAATGTTATTTCCTCTGTCAAAAAATATATATTGTTGGATAACTTTCTTTTTATCTCGAAATATAAGTCGTTTTATCGAATTTTATATTTCACTATTGAGTTTTAATATTATCCTTATTTATTTTCATCTCTCATCTCATCTATATTTTATTTCCAAGATAAAGTCTTTATATATTTTTTTTCTCAAAACAAATTTATTTTTTCTTTCTTATTTCTAAGACATAATAATTAAGGATATTTTAGAAACAAAAGAAATTTCTTGGTCTGTGTAAATATGGGTCTAGCGACTTATATTTTTAAGTAGAGATAGTAAAAATATATGTGGGTACGAGTATTAAGCGGGCGTGGATACGGGTAGGTACCGATTTGATACAACTAACATCTCCATTCCTGCTAAAACTTGTAATTACATCCACAACCTTTCTTAAACCAATTAATCTAGTTTCCTACTTGATCGGGTTCGGATGGGTACCCACATTTACTGGACGTCTATTAATTGCATATCTAAATTAGTTGTTGCTATTAGAAATATTAATTAATGGAATATAATATCATCCATAACGAGAGAATATGTCTTATCAAAATCAATATTGGATCTCTGCATGACCTTTTGAGCTATTCAACTTTTTTTATATCTCACCATCTCATTATTCTCATTTATTTTACGTACGAAACACATTCTTAGTCGTACATATTATGAATTTAAATACTTTACTCTTATTTAGCGAGTCAAGTTTTGCCTCGATAATATTTCTATTATAATATGTTCCTCTTGTATTTATAAATGTTGGTCTGACCTTTCCATATCCCCAATATTATGATTGTCTAGTGCATGTGCAAATTTTCACCAAGGGTCTCTTTCACCTTTGGGACAAAACTCTTTGGAGTACTTTAGGAGTGACAGTATTTTTTTTAGATTTATGGAATTCTTTAATTTCCTTTTGCACCGATAGGTCTCCCATGCTTCTGGCTTCAAGAGCATTAATAGATATTCTTGGTCTTTGGGGAATTCTCATTTTTTGTCGTGTGTTTATTGCATGTATATGGAAAATTATTTTATCTTTTGAACTTCTAGTTCAATATCATTAGTACATGGAATTAAATGTTAAAGAACACTTATTGGGATTTTGTCTACCTCTAATGCTGGGAAAATTATTTTCTTTCTTATTGGGATTTGATTGGATATGTGAACTTAATATTGTAAAGTAAAATGTAAACGTTTTGTAATAAACTATTGTTTAGGAGGATAATCCTGATTGAATGGTAAATACAAATTTGTGTCTATATATGGAGATTTGGGTAAGTCATGAGAATTTATATGCTAATAGAGTCCCTTGCGGTGGGGCCCTCTCAAAAGGTCCAGTTTTACTTCAGTTTTCACTAGCATCTCATACAAAAAAAAAAAAAAAAGAAGGAAAAAAAACAAAGAAAAACACCCACAGTGAGCAAGCAATCACGCCCCCCCCCCCCCTCGGGTGCCAAATAAAAAAAGGAATAGGATAAAATATTGTACTAAATCTTGACGTCTGAGGGAGGCATTCTCAGATGCCGGAACTAAAATTACTGGATTAACAGGCAAATCATCATTGCCCGCATTTCCCAATCAAAATTCATTCCCTATATATCTATATATATATATCTCGGACTGAGATCTGATTCATCGGACTTGCAGACACAGATCTCTCTGCAATTGGAGAAATCAGATGGCAGCTGTTTCAGTACATCAGTTTGCTCAATGTATTACTTGCCATGCTTGGAGCCCCGACCACTCCAGTATATACTTCTACCTATTTCCTTGTAAATTTTTTTGTGTTTTTTTTTTCCTTTTTCGATAAATATATTTTGAATTGATACAAATTGATTAATTTCTTTAGGCTAATGTTGTTTTGAGCTTTTGATAAATTTTTGGTCCGTAAAGGCTGCCGTGTGTTGTTCATTTTACCGATTCCGAATCTCAGTTTGAGTAATTTGGACATTGGAACTGATTATGCAAGTTAGGGTTTTGGTTCTACTGTTTGGTGCTTGAGTGGAAGTGGATAGTTTGACGTTTTATTCATCACTCTGAAACGGCCAATGCTGGCCTTTTTTTTTTGGCACAATACGGAGGATTTTCATGGGTTTGATTATTGTAAAGATAATTTCAGTTCTAGGACTAATTTTTTTTTTACACAGTTCTATTAGACATGCCAAGCTAAGGTTGGGTACCATATTTCATGCAAAGATGATTTTTTTTTAATATGATCAGAGTGATTACAATAGGCTTGTAGCTCTATTGTATTAGCTTCAGTCAGAAATTTGCTGATGTATATAAATTTCTTTGTAGTGATTGCTTTTTCTCCAAACAATAGCGAAGTACATATATATAGGCTATCAGAAAAGGACAAGTGGGAAAAGGTCCATGTTCTTCAGAAGGTAATCTGGAGATTTGTCTCGTTTAATGTGTTTAATTGCCAATTAAGTTTTTAGAATCTGTTTTACTTATTTTCCATGATATGATTTACCTGAGATAGAATCATATATTTTATTTTAATTCTCTTTCAAGTATTGTTTTGTTTCAAGTTAGTGTCCTGTGCATGTTGGTCTCCTCACTCTAGGGAGGCATGCTTCAGAATTTTTTTGATTTCTGTTTTTGGTTGTTCATTGTGCTTCAGAATTCCCACTAGTTTTACTTTTAGTGATACTCTGACGTCTAGATCTAGCCCTCCGAGGTTTGGCATGTATCCAGCATTGCTTATTTATTTATTTATTTTTTGAATGCTCCTGATCAATTCAATTTATGTGATTGTTCTCTGCATTGTTCAGTGGATTCTGCTAACTAAGTCTTTTCTTCTTCCTAATTCTCTTATCTCACAGCATGATCAAATTGTTTCTGGTATAGACTGGAGTACAAAGTCAAACAAAATTGTTACTGTATCTCATGATCGAAATTCGTGAGTGACTGTCCTGCAACATTGCAAAGTATCTTGTAGGTGTTGAATTTTATTTGATCTTTACCCTTGTGACTATATTTCTCTTTGTAGATATGTTTGGAACCAAGAGACCACAGAATGGGTGCCCACACTTGTTATCCTTCGGCTAAATCGAGCAGCGCTTTGCGTACAGTGGAGTCCAAAAGGTATTGAAGTCAGACTTACGGCTATTTAAACATTGTGATCAAAGTCGTCGTTCCTTCCTTAGCATTGCATTTCTGCTCTTTCAATCTGGACTTGTTTATGACTTGACACTTTTATGAACACATTAATAACCCTCCTTGACGTGTATGATTGCTGCTGCATCTTCAAGTTATTCCTATAATTACATGTCTCAAGACATTTGGAAAACTTGTGATATGATCTGAATCATTAAATTTTACCAAGAAACACAATTTAAATTTAATGAATATTAAAGCATCCGTATATCTGTTGCCTCTGTTCAGGAACTTGCATGCACATTTCATCTTTCCATTGATTTTGGATTTAGTTTGATGCCTTATGTAGTCAACAGTGAATCATTATTGTTATTACTATTGTTTGTTTGTTAGTCATTGTTGATGTTTTTCTTTTGTGTGTGTGTGGTTAGTTCAATCGTGTTAATTCATTAATTATTTCTTCTTCCAGAAAACAAGTTTGCTGTTGGTAGTGGGGCTAAAACTGTTTGTGTGTGCTACTATGAGCAGGAAAATAACTGGTAAATACTCCTACTGTATTTGTCTTGCTTCAGTGTTAAAGATGATTGTTTTTCTCTCGCTCTCTCTAAGAAGTCCCAACTTGGCTACTTTGTTTTTTAGTGGTTATTTTGCATGTGTACACGTTTTCTGTCCTAGTAATGCACTATGTTGTGATCTTATTCTGACAACTTGAAGTTGGTGTATATGGATCATGTGAAATATAGATTACATCTGGTATGCTTTTTGTTCCAGGTGGGTTAGCAAGCTTATCAGGAAGAGGCATGATTCCTCTGTAACGAGTGTTGCCTGGCATCCTAATAATGTGAGTATATTGTTGATTGACATTCTGCATCTTGACATTTTCTGTATTGAACTATCTTTAGAGTTAGGAAGGCGTTTAAATCATTTTTCAAGTTGATTAATAACCGGAATTTCTGTGGAATTGTTATCAATAAATCAGAACCTAATGAACTTTCAAAATGATTTAAACATTCTAATACTTATGAAATCTATAATGTCCCGAATGATCAACCAGGTGTATGTCCAAATAGAGTAGAATAGGATTGGAGTAATGTTAACCAGGTTTATGAAGTTATTCAGGCTACTTAAATTTGAATAGGATAGGGATATTGATAATTGTAGTTTTAGAGTTATTATTTTTTGTCCACTGTTAGCACTATATAGGTGAGGTTGCATGAAAGAATTTTTTTTTTTTGATAAGTTAGATTGGGATCTAAACCTTTTTAATTAGCATTGGACATATGATAAATGATATTGTTATCTAAACTTTTTAATTATTATAATTATTTATCCTTTCAATTTTTTGTAAAATAACAGCATACCCTTTTTTTTTAATTGTAGAGGTCAAAGTGCCTTTTACTAATTATATTACTATTTTCATGGAGGTTACATATCTTATTTTTGTATAGGGAAAACAATTCTAGTGACACTTGAACTTTCTCAAAATTTAAGTTTTTCACCTGAACTATGAGGTGATAAAATGTGACAATGCAACTTTTCAAAAGTCTACGTTTTTCACTTTCGTTAGGCTTGGCCGATAAGTCCCTAACTCCATCAGTCATGAGCAAATCACATGACCTTTTTGAAAGCTTTTTTGCCATTACAATTTTTTTTTTGGAAAATCCTTTTTTTCCCCCTTCATTCTTCTTCCTTCTTTCTACTTCTTTTTTGGCAACCAAACCCATTGAAGGGCACACTTGGCCATCTTTTCCACACAAGGGATAATCTTGATTGTGTGAAACAACCTATATTTCTCATTGATATCCTTAATGTATGACTCCAGCAAGACACTACACATCTCAAGAGTGATTGTTTAAGTGACAATTTGGAAATCATAGAAGTCTTGGACCCTAGAAACTTGAACTTGCTTTCATGAATTGGCTGGCATGATTCTCCAAAACAATGCCATATGAAGAAGCAAAGAAGGCAAAAATGTGAGTAATCAAGTGATGCTCTTCAGGGGTAAGGATTTCCCACTGACAAAGGTTCTGAGAAAGGTCAACCTCCTTGGCAGTCCAGAAGGAAGCCTTGGCCTTCTTTTACATCTGCCGAATCTAAGGGTGTTGAATTTGGAACATGCAGAATCATTCTAGGTTTGGGATAAACTGTGGCTCTTTGGAATGGAGGGTATTTTTGGGGTACAGTGATGAGTGATGACTACCAGGATTTTACGAGGATTGGGAAATTGAAGAAGAAAGTAGGATAAGAGGTGATTGGTGAGAGTGGGGCATTGAAGTTGGTTCGAGACTAAATTTACGGTTTTCTGTAGAAAAAGAATGGAGAAGATTGAAAAAAGATTTTGACAAAAAAAGCTGTCAAGAAAGGTCACATGATTTGCATGTGACTGAAAGCAAATCAGTTAAACAATAGACTATTGTTTACTGATTTTATTAAAATTTCCCTTAAAAGCAAATCACAGTAAAGTAATGTGCTATTCTTTTAGTTTAGTTATTGAATTTTTATGGAGGCTAATTTTGCCCATTAAAAAAATACAAAGGAAACATGTTAAGTCATGTTTCATCTCATCCACGGTTTTAGAATAGTATAGATAGATAACTGCTTTGGTGAACAGTGAACTGTATTATACATCATCACAGAGTATCAATTTTTCACCTCATCCATGCTCATATTGCAATTTTGTCTTGACTGGAAGATATATGTTGGATCACGTGTGTTTTATCTGCCAATCTGTTTCATTATAGATCTTCCTAGCAACAACATCAACTGACGGAAAATGTAGAGTATTTTCTACATTCATTAAAGGTGTTGACACAAGGTATCTTCTGTAAAGTTGTGGATCATTATCCTTTTCTTTACAATCTAAATATGTGCTCCACAGAATTTTCATAAAGATTTCATAATTGGTTGTTGTCAGGGACTCAGGAGGGCCTTCAGATTCTAAATTTGGAGAGGTTTATATCTGTAATTCTTACATCTTGTCCAATTTTTGTTCTGCAATTTTTTTCCTTCTCGTGTCTAAAATACAGAGTTTGCATATTTAAACAATGCCTCTTTGGATAATCTTGCTAGACCCTTGTGGGTTACATGATGTATTTTTTACTGGAAAGGAAATATTGTTAGGGCCAGATATGTTAGTATTGGAAAATGTTGATTTTAGAAGGTTTGATGTGGCAGAAGAAATATTTTAGCATGTTTCAAGAGAGGGATGCTCCATGCCTAAAGAACATAAAAAGTAGACGTGTCCCGGGTAACTTGCACCAGGAATAGTAACAGCAATAATGTAGGGTGACTAGTTGATTGATATTGTTGGGGTTCAGCCATGAAATCTTCTTTGGATTGTGTTACATGGATAGACTTTGTTAACTTTACTTTCAAAGACTAAATCCCGAACTTTTACCCTCTCTCTTTATGTTGGAGCAGCAAATTATTCAACTTGATCTCTCATATTGCTGGGCATTTGGTGTTAAATGGTCACCAAGTGGCAATACCTTGGCCTATGTAGGTGAGAAATTTCTCTTTTTAATGTCCTGGAGGGAAAACCTTGCTTACTAGTGCATGTTACTCTGAATGACAGTGCTTATCAGCAGCTTTAATTAGTGGGTGATGTTTGCAATTCCCTTCTTGTCTTTTGTAGTCCAAATGACTATCTTATTCATTGTTATCAAATCATGTTGAGCCCCCATGAAATTTCTTAATTAATTTTTCCACTTAGTCTAGGTAATGCACTTTTCCTTTTCTCACAAAACCTAATTAATGAAATTTGGACAATACCATAATACATTATTTCAAGCCTCTGCCTATATCTGCTGTAATGCCAGATTATTCATACCAATAATATTCATGCCTTCATGAAACCCTCCAACCCCCCGCCCCCAAAAAAAAGAAAACGAAAAAAAGATCTAGTGTTAGTCTAATAAGAATATTCAACTTGAAGATGATTGTAATATATGTATTATTGTGCATTTTTCTTTGCATATGTAGTATAGGGCGTGTACTGGTAGCCAATTACTTATTTCTGGTTGGAGTGGTTTCTCAGGTCACAACTCTATGATCTACTTTGTTGATGAAGTTGGCCCCTCACCTTTGGCTCAAAGTGTTGCATTCCGTGATTTGCCTCTTCGTGATGTGGGTCAGAAACCATTCTCTGGCATTTTACTGATATTTTTTTGGTTTTCCATTTATATTAATTAGCATAATCAACCTCGATGGTTGACTGCATCACTGTCAGGTTTTATATGTTTCTGAAAGAGTGCTTATTGGTGTGGGATTTGACTGCAATCCAATGATTTTTGTAGCTGATGAAAGAGGACTATGGTACGTTGTTTACTTTTTCTTTTCTGCTTTCGTCATGATCTTATTGTTGCCTATCCTGCAAGTGTCATCTAGATTTCCTTTTCTAAGCTGACCTCATAGCCATTCCTGATATATCTGTCGCATAAGGTTGTTGCATAGATTGAGAAAACTATCAAATAGGCTAAATTATAGGATGGGTAGACTAAATTGTTCTCTTGCTCCCCCCTCCCCCATTATTATTAAAACATTACTCTACATTTACTACTGCTGCATCTGACACTTGGTATTCAATTATAGGATGAGTAGACTAAATTGTTCTCTTGCTCCCCCCTCCCCCATTATTATTAAAACATTACTCTACATTTACTACTGCTGCATCTGACACTTGGTATTCAATTTGAAAATTTCCTTGGCTAAAAGTTATAATCTGAATATGACTGAAAAACAAGTAGTGCCCATTCATATTCGTGAAAGTTTTCGTTTCCACTAGAATTTGCTCTGTTAAACATGTACAAGCTCTTGATATGGGTCTCAAACCAGGCTATTCAATGCAGAAATATTTAATCATATTTTAGCATATGCAAAAGGAATTTCCTTACAACCAAAGTTATGGCTTGTCATTAATACACACACTCACATATAAGACTTTGCATTGGAAGTAATAGTAGTTGCTAATAACTTGGTTATTGATTGAATTAATCAAGTTATAAGGGTGAAATTGGAAAACTGTAAAAAATAGTTTTTTCGTTTTGTAAAACGACAAATAATTAGAAGAAATTTTTTTTGGAGGTGGTGTTTACTAGAAGCTCTAATTTGGTAAACTGTTATCGAGATTGTTTCAAATGACATTTGATTCCCATAGAGTCATTTCTTGGATGTTGCAAGTTTTAGTATTCCCTCTAGACGGAAGTTCTGTAGTTTGTGATCTTGTCATTTTTGCTCTCCATTACAAAGATCAATTATCCCATATATACTGGTTGATTCTGGAATACATCATCTTCCTTCTCTTTTCTTAAAAACTTTTTCTTCCTCTTTTCTTTGAGCTTGGATTGTTAAAAGTGCTGGTTTATGATATTTTCTATTGTCTTCCTGTTGCTCTTTGGGATGAAAAAAGAAGCACTCATGCTTTTGAGTGCTAAGTTTTTTCTCACGAGGTTGCTTTTATACTTGGCCTTTTATCATTCAATATATTGTTTGCCACACGTTTGAGTTTAGGTCTTGTATGTGTGCCTGTCTTGTATGTCATTGGCATTTTTCTTGGGTTTCTTAGAAAGCTGTATTAACTAGCGAAAAATTTCACAGATTGCAACATGCGTTCATACATACACTTTAATTTATATCTTCGGCTATTGTTAAATTCTGTTCAGGAGTTTCTTGAGGTTCCTCGGTGAAAGAAGAGCAGCAATATCAACTGCAAAATCTGGTTCACAGGCACTTATTTTTAACTCTTCTCCTTTTATACTTAATAATTTCTGTTTTTCATATTAAGATGAATAATATTCTCTCCATCGCAAAATATAACATCTTTTGAGAGTTATTTTGTATGTTTTTTTCAATATTACCCAGACTCTTAAATGGAGATAAATATAAATGCTTAAGTTTCAAATTTTTAAGAAAAAGTTATGACATAACAAAGGGTATTTTAGGAAACTAGAATTTCTCCTTAGTGTGTGAAACCACACAAAGTATTTTATATTTTGGGATGGGCGGAGTGTAAAGAGTCTATAAACGGATGATGAAAATATAAAATGCTAAAACCATATGTGTGGAATATATTACTGAGTGAATGATGAGAGCATCCTTGAAGGTGCCTTGGTGGATAGGAGAGTTTTGGGTAGAAATATTCTTGCCCAATCATATACTAGAGGGGAACATTCTATTAGCTCTTGTGTGGAAACTAGCATTATGCATACTCTCGAAAGTTGTAATCACGTCACTGGGCTGCAAATTTGTCATTTCAATAAACTGTTTTGAATTTTGAAAATGCTCTACTTTCCTCCAATGCCGCTGCATGTTATGTTGTTATGGCTCCAAATGAGCCAGCCCTAGGTTTATTCTTATAAAATTCTTTTCTTTGCAGTTTTCTGAAGCATTTGAGAAATTCTATGGCCAAGCAAAGCATGGAGTGGGTAATAATAGTGTTGAACGTTCAAAACTGCGTGGAGGTGCCCATGAAAACTGTATCAAGTACTGATTAACCCATTTTAATGCTCCTTTTTATCTCAATTGTTTACAAATTCTTGCATCTAACATCTTTATAAGCCAAAGTATAAGATTTTCTGTTTTCTTTTTATTATAGTTGTATTATGCCCCTAAAGAAAGCAGAGGATTCTATGGTAACCCGTTTCAGCACTTCAGGTCAGTCATTTTGCCTGATCTCTTTTACACTGTATTTTATTTATTTAAAAAAAGTGTAGTGCGACACCTTCCCCACCCCCCACCCACACAACACCACAGACAAAATAACCCAATTTATGCATCACTTAAAAGGCTCTAAGTCTTGTAACCAAATGCCTCAGGGCTCGATGGAAGAGTGGTCATATGGGATTTGCAGGACCAAGAAGATCTATCAGAGTATTTATGAACCAGATTTTTTGTCAAAGTACATTTATCTGAAGGTTAAGTACTTGAAAATTCCTATTTGAACCCCTTATAAAGCAAATAGTGCAATTATCAAATTCAATTGTACAAGTAATAAGCATGCTAAATAGAACAGATTTTTCAGTTTGTGTCGCCTCTCCTTGTTGGGAAAGATAATGAATACCTTTTACACTTTGGGCTGTAATAATTTCTAAACTCTCATTCCCATCATTTGATAGGTCCCGTAACTTCCAATGCATTTCTGTCTCTCCATTTTTTATTTTTTTGACAAATTGTCTCTCCAATTCAGTCATCAAAATATGGGGTTGCAACTAAACTGGCTGTTGCTTTTTCTTTTAAACAATTCTTGAGGCTTTCTTGTATTGATCAAAAGGGAAGTATATAGTATAGCTCCGGGCATGCTTAGTTTAGGTACAGAGGTGTTGATTGTGTGATTGTGTTTTGTTAATACTAAATAATTATACTTAACAACAATTCGAACATGTAACAATTCGAACATGTCACGATAAGTAAATGTGTTAAAATTTGCAATATGAACGTAATTCGTAAATTAACTTGTCAATATGATGAGCATGATAAAATGAATAATGTCTTTATCCTTCAAACTTGTTAATGAGTGGCACAATATTTACTACTCTTTGAATGTTATTTATCTATTAAAATAATTTTTAAAAATAAAAAGATCTATTTCTAATATGATAAACAACAATAATATAATTTTACTTATTTAATTTTGATTTTAAAATGTAAAATTATTATTATTATTTTTAAAAAAAAGGAAACAAATTGGAATTATGTTAGACATTATTTTAATCTGAACATGATAAATTCTTATCAAGTTGATATAATTTCAATTTGAACACGAAAAGTCTTACTACTAATTTGTTATTACGTGTCACGTTAATTAATTGTGTTGAATATTAACGTCTTTACTCAAGGCATATGGAAAAATACTCACGACTTATCAAGATTTACAATTGTCCATGACTAGCTAGGCAAAAAGAGATGAAATGTAAAGATACAAATTAAACATTGGTTTCTATATATGTGTTCTAACTCACAAAAATAAAGTTGCTATGTTTGGGATAATGTCTTCAAATATTGCCTCATTCCTAGCTTTCCAAATGAAGTTAACCGTGGCAACTAGAGCACATCTTCTTGCCCTAGATATCCAAGATGTTTGTCGAGATTCCTTCTTGAGCAATTTTAAAACACTTAGAATAGTAGCCATCTTTCGTCTAATGTCTAATCAATAGTGGAAATAGTCCTAAACTTTGGTACTGACTAGGTATTTTTAAGTGATTTTAAAAATTGTCACAATTATGCAAATTAAAGTTAGTCCTAACTTATTCTAATTAGGTAAATAAGGTAACTAAGGGTCGATCCTTCAAAGACTTATTAAAATTCAACAATTTAAGTTTATTTATAAAAAGTGAGTTTGGGGAAATGAGATTGGTTTTTAAAATTATTCTAACAAATTTTTAAAAAAGATTGTTTGGTTTTTGAAAACTTAATGAGAAAAAGATATTAGTAAGAAACTAGTATCAAGTTATCGTTTAATGAAATTTATCCTAGATAAAAAGAAATAGATTTGTTGTGTTGTTAGTTTTAGAATCCTAAATTCTTATCCTTTCAAATTAGGTCAATTCAGGTTAATTCCGATGAGCTCCACAAATTAACCTACTAATTCAATTAAGAATCGTACAACTGAGCGTGTATAAAATTCATAATCAAATTTGCATGAAGTGAATAACAAATCACCAACATTAAATTACATATATAGCAATTGAGCATTGCTTATACACAATTCAAATTATATAATTCACTATTAATATAATTAAGCCAAGAGATGAATCCTAATTAAACTAATACATGCCACTAAATTATTAATTCAAGATTAACAATTTTAGCATTATAATCGTGTAAATTAATTTAGACGTTAATCCAATTAATTAATACAATTATATAAGGTGAAACCATGAATTATATAATTACATAACAATATATTTATCTTGTTACACCCTCAATTTCCACCATGCTTTCGTTGCCCATGTATAAACCGAGTTAATCAACTTACGAGAGATTAAGATCATGGTTGAAACAAGGCTACAACACATCTCTATTACCCACGTCCGATGGTCCTCTACTTTTTCCAGCTCAAGGGTGTATATCACCATAAGATTCTACCCATCCAATACTGACTCCAAGCACATACATCTCCAGTCCAAGAGGCTCCCAATATTGGTGATTAACCAAGTATGACGCAAGAACACAAACATACTTTATCTTATTATCGAAGTCCCATGAGTACTCAAGTAATTAGGATTCCTGCGCTCAATATCACAAATCATACGCTCAGGGTGTTTCCAATATAGTACCAAAATACAAATCAAGGCATATAGTCCACAAATGTTTTCTTGAAATCATTTACCAGTACTCCATAGCATTCATTTATGTAAAACTTTCAAAATAAATCATCTTCTCCTTGAAAATATTCTCAGGGATAAAAATCTCGAGAAATTATCTTTTGTTGATCATTTTATAAATCATGTCATTGAAAATTAATATATAATCTCAACTGATCGCAAGGATGGATGCAAAATTTTTTGATATGGGGGTCAAAATAGAAAGTAAAAAAACATAAAGGGGCAATTGATAAGAGAAAATTTTTTATCTCCAAAAAACATGTATTGTAGTTGTTATAGTAGCCATGTATTTAAATATGGGAGGGTGGCGGTACATGTTCGGTGAATGGTGAGCACGCTAGTGAGATATCAAGATCATAATGAAACTATTTAGCTTTGTAAATCATCTTTCATATATGCAAAATGATCGTAATATGCCATGAGTAGAGATCACTTGAATATTTTAATGAAATGGATGTTACAACTAAAAACATGCATCTCCATTTTAAAAATGCTCAATATGGTATAAAGCAAGTTCTTTTAAAATTGAAAATAATAATAAGGGTTCATAAACTATTTTCAATGTATCTAGATTAGACAAATAATTTTTTCATCAAAACAAGTAGAAACAACATTTATTTCAAACTCATGCAATTTAAAAAGGTTAAATTTAGAGCAGGTTTAAGTGAGCCACTAACAATCATAGATAAAATATTTCTCAAGTAAAATATCATAAAAATATTTACTTTAAGTAGTTTACTTGTAAAAATAATTTACTTTAAATAGTTTCTGAAAGATTAACCATTCATAGAATGCGATAACTCCATATTCAAATAAATAGTGTGCTCACCTACATATTAATAATCTTAACTATCACATATTAGGGTTCACATAGACTATGTATTCAATTTAAGATGCACAAAATGCATATAATTTCCAAGAATGCATGCCTCTGTTTTAGTCTAGAAACACTAGACTTCAAATAAATTCCTCATGATGCTAAGGCATCAAATGCAGTGGCGAAACATATGAGGGGCACCGATGGCCCCCCTAAGAATTTTAAAAAACTCATATTTTACTGTAGCAAAATGATGGTGTTAGAAATTGTACTCCCTTCAAAAACAATAATAAAGAAAAGAAATTGTGGTCAACTCCTCAAATGTAAAATCCATGCTATTTCTTTTTATTTTCTACAGCACCTCAGACGTTAATTGTTTTTTTTTTCTCCATTTCCCTTCAACACTTCCCCAAAATCCTGGCATATCCCTAGTCAAATTGATCTCAAGTTTGAAGTCTGAAGCTGACAAATCAATGACGACGCTACAACAAAAAATTATCTAATGCTCTTCTTCTGCATAAACACTGCTGAATCCCCCTCTTTTCCTACATTTGATTCTACAAGGTAAGCCCTAACTTCTTATTAATATTATTTATCTCTATTAAAATTTATAACTATTGCAATATGTTATTTCTTGACGAGATGGTGAATATGTTCTTGTAGAAATATCTATAATTATATTGATAATTTTTGTTTAACTTATATATTGTTTGATTATATATAAATCCTATTCCTACTTATATATTGATAAATATCTTGTAGAATTAGTTTTTAAAAATAAAATAAATAGGAATAGGATTTATGTGCATATATATAATTTATGTTTTAATATTTACTGTATTAATAATAAATATTAGGGGAAAATAGGAAGTTAGTTTTTTTTAAAACATAAATAGGAGTGAAAGCCCTAAAGCTTTTAATGTCTTAATTTTGATTAATGACAAACATTGATGATGACTAATGTCTTATTTGTACAAGTGATAGAGTTTTTGGATTCATGATTTAATCCATGCAAAATCGAAGTTTCAAATCTTCAGGAAAGAGCTTTTGATGTCAAGCATTGAAGATAAGCGTTTCTGGATTAGATAGGATCGAGAGGTGTCACATTATTTCTTTATTTATCTTTAGATATCTCTAGGTCTACCCCTTTGAGTAATAAGTTCTATAGGTTGCTCAATAAAAGTGAAATGATTTTCAACATGCATTTCATTTAGATAAAACATGAGTTGGGTATTTGAAATGATTTTCAAAATACATGCACATACTTCAAAATTCATAAAATATATTTTGCAAACTCTTGGAGTTGTTTGGAAACTTGTTCTGCATAGTTTTAATGCATGTGTGGTCGACCTGACAAAAGTGTGGACGACCACAGATCATGCGGTCGACCAGACTTCTCAGAGTATCGTCTGCTGTATGTCCAGAACTCTCTGGAACACTTGCGGATGATGGAGCGATCGACCGGACTTCTGAGTTCATCGTCCGCAGGTTGTCCAGAGTTCTCTGGAACATTTGCGGATGATGGTGCGGACGACTCTCCTGATTTGCGGTCGACGGCACTTCTCCTGAGTGGGATTCAAACAACCATTTTTATGACCGTTGGTGCATACATATAAATACCCAATCGTTTAAAAAATTCAATAACACTACTTTTTGAGCAAAAATCTGATCCTAACACTTCATAGAACCTCTGGAGATTATTTTGAAACCAAAACATAACATTCATATTGTGAAATCCATCAAAGTGAGATTCATACAAAATCATTGGGGTTCTTGAGCAACTTACAAGAAAATATTACTCAAAGAGGTATTTATGTTTTATATTGATATATCTTCACATTAAGGTGATTTCATATATCAAACTTTTCTTATTTATATCTTGATTGATTTGTTCAAGGTTGCATTGAGCTTAAAACTCTAAGGGTTAGAGTGAGCCTTGAATCATAGAAAATTGTGATTGTATTTAGAGTATCTTTTTCATTAATTGTTGTAATAGAGATAGGTGTATAAACAAGGTTATATTGTAAAACTCAAAATGTTGAGTGAACCTTGGTTAGTTAAGAGGTTTGTGTTGTAAAACCCTAAGGGAATTGGGTGAGCCTCTAGTGTATTCTCTCTTACTATATTAGTGAAAAGTTTTGTGAAATCTTTGAGTAGATAGCTCAAGGTAGTGGATTAGGTTTTGTTGGATAAACCGAACCACTATAAAACTTTGTGTTCTTTGCCTTCTTTTCTTGAACTCATCATTTCACACTTTGTTTGTTCACCAAGTGTTTGATATTTGTTATCTTAGAAAGTCTGTTTATTTTAAAAGAGGAAAAATCGGTTAAAACATAATTCACCCCCCCTCTTAGGTTTTTCAAGGAGTACAAGTTTAAAAAGAAATTTAAGTTAGTCAGGAAACAAATCTTTTTTGTTTAAATTTTATCATTTTTTTTAATACAATTTTATAGTTTAAGTTTTATTTTGTTCAATAAATTCAGGTTTATTGTGGAATATAAGTAATTTGAAGTCGAAGACAATTTATTCTTTTTTAAGAGAAAGAATAGTGATGCTTTTGAAAGTAATTCTCCAACAATTGATGATTATCCGGCTCCAAGTATAGAAATCCATGCTTCAAAAATCTCAAAGGTTTGAACTAAAGATCATCCAAGTGATTTTGAGAAACTTGTCGAAGGTTTTCATCTTAAAAATCTAGAGCGCAATCTAGGATTACAACCTCAAATATCAGAATATCCTATCAATTTACAAGATGAAATAAGAAGAGTATATCTGAAAACAGGTTCATATCAAATTAACTTATATGATTACCCACTTTCTAACGAGAAGCATCCATGCAAATTCAATCTTCTTGGTTTAAAAAATTTCACTGGTTGGAGCACTCCCCGCCCCCTCCCCAATGAAATGCTTCATATTTTTTTCCATGTTATCTTTTTAATTCCAAAACCTTCTCTCATGGGAGCAGATGCATTCACACTTAAAGGTTTTAATAATTGAAAAGAAGTTAATACACGGAAAAATTGTTATTTTTTTAATCATATTAGTTGTGAAATATTGTCAAAATCCATGTTCATCACATAACAATGTTGTGAAATATTGTCAAGATTTGATGAATCAATCTCAACATATTGGCATAGTCATTAGTGCACAAAGTTTAGAGCAAATGGAATGTAATCGATTGTGAGTAAAGGATGACATTATATGCAGGTAGGGCCAGATATTCCTACCTCCAATCTAGTTCACGCGTGAAAATATTATCTTTGTCATTGTCCCCGTTTGAACCATAATGAGTATACTTGCCACCATTCCCATGAGTATGTAGTATCCTCGTCCCCACCCACATAAAATTTTCCATATAAAAATAATAGTGCATTAAAATACATTTATAAAATACAAAATAAACAAACTTCGTAAAATACATTCACATTATATATTTGATTTTATTCTCATAAAATTTTTTTATAAACTTACATACATGATCGTTTAAAAGTAAAATTCTCGAGACTATAACGTTATTCTTCATCTTTAAATTTATTCTATAGTTTGATAAGTTTTTATTGAACACTTTCACAATAATGCATCTCAATAGTCGATTGGATGTCATTCAACAATTCCTTACTGAATCCATCATTTATGAAAGTGATTATATATCTCCGATTTATAGATATATATTCAAGGGAATAACATTATGTATTACAGTTCCATCCGACACATATGTATCATACTTCTAATATTTTACTTCTCATTTTCTTGATAAAATTATTTTTACTCAAACCAAATAAACGTTTGATAAAAGTAGATAGTTCACCACTTAGTCGAGCATTAGTTTCAATTAAACATTTAATGTCCTCAAACATTACTTTGGACATTAACAATCGTGATATTTCCATTCTCTTTTGATATATTTTTGTCAATACATTAGTAGATAACAAAGGATAATAATTTTGAAGTTTACAAACAAAATTATCCATTTTATAAAGAAATGAAGTATAAGAAGTTTAAAGATCAAGTATAACTATTTTTGTTTATATCGTATAAAAAAAAAGTTGAGATTGGTACTGAGAATGGTGTGTTTTATTTTCAACTTAACAAGTATTCAAAATGTCTCTATTCTTCTAACCAGAGTGGAACTGAGGTATGGTACTACGAGTGGTGGCCACTCACACTCCACGTCGGATTCCGCATTTGTCACTACCATTTTGGATTTTAATTTTAAAAAAGGAGTTTGGTAATAAATTTCAAACTTTCTGAACTCAAGGAATAAAATATTAATTGATCGTCTACTCACTTCCAATAAGGTTAAAGTCTTATGAGAGATAATGTGTATTTGAATTGAAATTTAAAATTAATTTTTATTTCATTTTTTAAATTAGAATAAAATTTTTATATCTGGATAATAATTTTTGTATTAAGAATTGAAAATAATTTGTTTTTTTTAGTTAAAGAAATTGAAAGTTTGATCAAATATTTTTTGGATCCCTCCTTATTGATAATAGTATAAAATATAATTAATAAATTATTTAAGATTCTATTTTTAATTAAAAAATAAAAAATATATTATTTATATAAATAGTGTAAAACCCATTTATGGAAAAGAAATCATTATTTTGATATATATATTTTTATGAAGAACGATGAATTTGAAAAAAAGATGGTATCCAAATTGAGCCCAAGTTCCCTCAGCATTTTAGAGGACTAGAAGATTACACAAATTTCCTTGGACTGGAGCCTCCATCTAAATGGAGGTAATGAAGAAGATCTTGATAATGTAGGATGAGAATCATAAAACTCAGACATTCAATCTTCGTGCTGAGCAGAGTCTGCTACCTCAACGGTTTTCCACTACACATACTACATTATTCTGTAGATTTTCTGAAATTGCTTTGCTTCTGCTTCTTTTAACATCATCGTGGATGCAAGAGAAGCAATAGGATAAAAAAAATTTTAAAATAGCAAGTGGAGAAGAAACTAGTGTCCACAGAGAGCGGGTTCCAACAATTTTTCTCTGCTCAAATTCTGGCAATTACGGTCCTTTTGGTCAGAGTGGTCCGCTAAGTTTCGAAATTTAGAAACAATGCACATGGAAGTCATGAGACCTGACAACTAAATTTGTAACAAAACGGTGGTTTTTAAGCTCCCCTCATTATCTCCGAAGTCTGGACGGAAAATAGTCTATAAACCTAAAAATTTTAGTCACAACCTGAAGGTTAACGAACATTTTTAATCTTTTGCTTTAAAGTTATCATCGTTTCTGAAATGGAAAATGCATGAGAAAACACAACTTTCAGCTTTTACAAGGTCATAACCCTGAACATTAGAACAATATAAAGCTGAAGCAGATGAAAATATTTCAGAGGGCGCATCAAAATAACCACATTATGGAATTTCATAGTTAACATCAAACAGACTACCAATAAAGCTAATGGCAAAACAGATCTCAACATTCAAAATATAAAGAGGCTCAAAAACAACTTGAAACCCTATGAAGTATGACCCTCCTCAGCTGTTGTCTCAAAGGTCTGACCAGGAACAAGGTCTGGCACATCATCGTCATCCTCTTCTTCAACTGTTATAGCACCATCACCAGCTCCTGCAGCACCAGGAGCCTGCTTCTGGAATTGCTCGGCAAGTTTCTTCAAATTCTCCAGGTTGTCTGGCCCTGAAAAACATAATAAAAAGTTAGCCTGGATAATATGTGCCCACTTCTCACCCAGTAGTTTATGTTTCATTTTCCAAGCACAATTTCTTGGGGGAAACTGAATGAGATAGAGAAGTATATACCTAATTGATGAATAATTTGGGGTAGAATGTCTTGCAGTTCTGAAATAGAAAATTTTTAAAAACATAAGATGCAACTCCGAAAGTGAAAATATAAAATTGGAAAATCACCATGACAGTTATTTCACTAATTCTTTTGTTACAGTAAGACCGCCTGCAAATTAATTCAAGGACCAACCAAGTGCATTCCACCAAGGAAAATTATAGAAAACAGAAGGGACAAAAGAAAACATACTCTTAGTCTGGGGAGAACCACTAACAACCCATGTGTTTGCAGCAATGGATGCTTGAACTGATCAAGAGAAGCAATAAACACCGGTAATAAAATTCACCTGGATATGAATTAAATTGGGGGAAATCCAAAAGGATCAGTTGTAACTTTAACTACCTTTGGGGTTTATGAACTGAATAACTACATCCTCCTTGAAAATATTAACCTCTTCAATTGCCGGTATGCCATTTACCCCTATTCTCTTTAGGGTACTCTGAAGTCTTTTATCATCCGTAGTTGTTGTCTTGTGAATGGCCTTCTTCTTTCTGCAGTTGGGAAAGGAACAAGTTAACCATATGGCAAGTTAACTAAATATCCACAAGTAAATTTTTTACCAAAAGTGACAATAACATAGTAGAAAGCAACTACTTTCAAATGTGCTTCAACATATTTGGCCAACTTTACTCCCCCCCCCCCATCCCTTGCACTATTTCTCCTTTGTATCAGACATAATTCCAGTACTCAATGTTTCGTTCATATTCTTAGATTATACAATATGTGATAGGTCACATACATGCAAAAAGGAACCATAAGCCATTGCTTCAGGAAATACATGTGAAACATGACAAAGAAATTATATAGCAGGTACAGACATGTATTAAATGAAGCAAACCTTCTCATGCTACCCTTCCCACCAGTGCGAACTGCACCAGCCATCTTCATTAGCTTCTCAACATTCATCTATTATGAGAAAAACACAGAAGAAATGAGACGTGACACAAAGAAATCAAGAACAAAAGTATGTGCCTTCAAAATACACCAATCAGAAGACAATATGAGATGAAAAACTTGAACCATTAAACAGAGTATTCACGACACAAGGTATCAGTGAAGGCTTTCTGCAAGAATATCATTTCATAATATTTGTAACTGTAGTAAACAGAATATCAATAATCTTAGCATATCCAATGTATCCTAAAATATTGGCAGTATTTCACCACTGAGTTACAGTAGGGAAAATGACAAAATAATAATCATGAAATCATTACCCTGCCTCACTGATAATTCTAGTATAACTGCCGAGTCCATACTGACATTCAGAATAATCCAATGCATATATGATAAATCCTCTTTAATTAATAATAGTAACAGCATAACCCGATTAAATTGAAAATTCAAAACAAAAGAAATCCAGTACTCAATACTTCTCAGAAAGGGAAAAAAACAACAGAAAAAGAATCCCAGAAATTGATTAAGTAAGCGCCTAAAATCCCTAAGCTATAGCAGTCAAGAACCCTAACTCCAGCGACAAAAATCTTCAAGAAACCCCAACATATCTGATCTACCCGAGAAGCTCGTATCTTTTAAGAACAAATCTGCAGGTATATATACAAAGGATTCCATAGAAATATACCTTTGAGAGTCGGCGAGGACTGAGAAGAACGTACTGCAGAGAGTGACTGACTTCGAAAGCGGGGACGAAGAGGATAACGAATGAATGAAAACCCTAGTCCAAGTTTTAAAGGGGTCAGATCTCGGGTCGGGAATTTGCTCACGGGTTCAATTTTGTTATCGTTTTAAATTTGTAATTGGGTTAAATGCCTAAGCCTCTGTGGGCTTTATCCTAAACTTGAGGCGGAAGTCCGAAACTCTTGACTTCAAGAAATTTTTAGAAAATGATTTTTTTTCCTTTTAATGAAAATTCTCAGACAAATTTTCAATTTTCATTTTTCTTTGTTAAAAATAAGTGGCTGTGGCAAATCTATCATGAATAACTGATGGATTTCGACGGTCATTTTTTTAAAAAAAATTATTTTTTAAAGAGTAAAATATAAGTTCATTTAAACACAAAATAGAAACGTTAAATTTTATAAGTTCTAAAATAAAGTCAGTACCTCATTTCAGATTTAATACTTAATCATTATTAAATTGCTGAAAAGAAAATCTTTGTGATCTCAATTTTGTATATCCTATAATTAAAAAAATTATATCTTCCTAAAATGTAAACATAAGATTTTTCTACTTAAAGAGTTTTAAATCTTCCACAAAGAGTCCATGATATTAGATGATTTTATTTTGAAAATCGTACATGATTTGCAAAGGAATTGAGAGAGAGACATAAGTATAATAGAAAAAAATGATAAACATTATCATGATTTTACAAAAGAACAAATATTTGCAAAAAAAAAATGAAAATGATAAAGTGTTGAAGTACTAATGGAATAATCATTGAGGAAATACAAAACTTAATAGAGGTAGTGCTGATAAAATCTTTAGGTAACTTGAATCTTGCAAGAGAAAAAACTCTTGAAAGTTTTATAGTGGTGTATATTAATACCATGCTTTAAATAAATCTTACATGTCTTTAGTAATGGTGTAATACTTTGGTATTCGAAACATTGCTAAATCCTTCAAATAAGCTTTGTGATATATAATTTGTTTATAAATTTTCTTATACCTACTCGAATATATTCTCAAAGTATTGACTCAAATATGATAGATTATATGATATTTTTGAGGATAAAGAATCTCACTATGATATTATCCAAAAAGGAAAGTCTATTTAATGTAAAGTATCATTAATGAGGTAGATTTTTGTTGCCCTTGGCATTGTCCCTACTTTTGTCTTCGAGTTATCTTTTTATCTTAAGCATCAAAGGAGGACTTTTTGGATAGGGTTGTTCATTTAGCATCCAATACGATACTCATTCTAAAATTTTGATATGGAACTAATGAAAACCGTAATGTACCCTTTTTTAAAGAAATCAAAACTCAAAATGCCTAAATATTTTGTTGCCGTTCTATTTGGTTCGATATTTACAATCTTTTATTTTGAGCTATTCATACCATTGGAATATCTGTCGACTCCATCTAAAATCATAATTTCATTTTAAGAAATGTTAATATAAAGCAATTAAAAAAGACACATTTTAAAAATCTAGAATTTCAAAATTATTTGTTTGGAAGTTTAGAAAAAATGAGAAGATATAATTGTGTGAAAAGTGATATTATAATAATTACATATTTTGTAAAAAAAGTGAAATTTTCCTAATATGATAATAGAGAAAAATAAAAACCAAGGAAGAAAGAGAAAGTAATAAAGTTTATCAGGATTCAGTTGTAAGATTTGGAAAAACATCTATTTGTGTGGATTTTAAATGAGAAATTTTAGGTGTTTAAAGTTCATCGTTAAAACGATAAGGATTTTTTAATATATACTAAGCTACCCAAACAAAGATTTTATTATTTGGACTTTTGAAAAGCTCGATGATGTACTCATAAATTAACTGAATTTTATGTTATTTAATGACTATATTTTGTTTGAAAATCGGTTAATTATGTTATTTAATGGATATATTTCACGTTTCCCTTCTATTTCTTTGTTTGTAAGTTTTCCAGTATATTTTAATTCATTATGAAGATAAAAAGAAGAAGAATAAATGTTGGAGAAGTTTTTTTAAAATATATATATATATATATATATATCTATGTCATCCGAAGACATGGTGCAATGAGAAGATGACACGTGACGCAATCAGAAGGTGACAAGTGGCGCTTATAGAAGTCGCAATTTGGTCCAATGAGGATGCGACATGTGGCGAAGTTGGGGAAATTAGGCCACCAACTCAATTTTCAAGACTTTGGGGTGCAAAATGACCATTTTGCCCCTAATTTTTGTGGCTATAAATAGGAATCTTATTTTTATGATTTAGATATCAATTTAGCTCCAATCTTCTCCATTTCTTTTGTAATTTATTTCTTTTATTATTTTCTTCATCTTAGTATATTTTCCATATTTTTTAGAATAATATTTCAAGACTTTATGTAATATTTAGTAAAGAAATTATGTCCGAATAATTTCAATATTTTCGGGGAGTTTATCTTTCAAAATTTCTTTCTAATGTTTATAAATTTCATCTTATATTTATTAAATATGTATTGTGAGTAATTTTATTTTGTTAGCAAGGATATGTGTTTAAGTTATTAATAAATGGGATTATGAGATAATTTTTTTGTACTTAATTTCTATTTGGAATTTATTTAACTGGACTTATGGTCGGCTTACCCGCCTAGTCTTTATTTATTTTACTTTATGCACTTTAAATATCGCAAATGGATGGTCGAGTCAACTATTAGTTTAATTTACTTTTATGTCTTTTATTTTCTGTATTATGGAAGGCCGAGCCTCCTAACTAGTTTAATATATTTTTATGTATTTAATTTCTTTTTATGGAAGATCGAGCCTCCATACTTTTAGTTTAATTTATTTAAATGGCCGGTTGAACCACCTAATTTCTTTAGTTAATATAAATCAAAAATTTCTTTCTATATATATATATATGTGTGTGTGTATTTATTTAATATACTTATATATATATATATATTAATTGAGTATTTATATAATTAATGTTTTAACCAATATAATTGTGTGAATTAATTGGATTGACAATCTAGTTAATTAATGTGATTATATAGCTAGGATTATTAATCTTGTATTAATGATTCAAGTAGCATCTACTAGTTTAATTGAATTGCAGCTTTTGGCTTAATTAAATTAGTAGCGGAATTATATAATTTAAATTGTATATAATTAAGCTAATTTTTATATACAATTTAATATTGGTGATGCCTTATTTGTTTAATGCAATTTGATTGAGCATCCTATACACGTCGGTTGGTAGTGGTGTTTAATTAAATTAGAGATTAATCTGTATGAGGTGATCGAGATTAATCTATTTTGTAAGGATAGAAATCTGTCTAAGCTGATCGGGATTCTAAAACCAACTACTTAATAATGTATTTATTTATGTTTAATATCATGAAAAATATAACTTGATACTAGTTCCTTACTAACGCTTTTTATATCATTTGTATTCCAAATTTCGTTTTAATTCTGTTTACAAAATCTAAAACCTCAAAAATATTTATTTTAATTGTTCTCATTACCTTATTCTCAAAATACCAAAACCCCCAAAACCTTTTCCGGTTAATGATTTTAATTTAAGAGTTGACAAATCTATGTAGATTCGATCCTTACTTTCCCTATCTACATAGGAATTGTTAGGTTTAAATTTGAGAGTCGTACGACAGACTTTGTCACTCGATTAAAATAAAAACTCTCTTAAAAAATCTCTACCCAAACACACCCTTAAAAAATTACAAGAAATCTCATAATGAACAAATGAAGTAATCTAAAAGTTTAAAAGAAATACAAACAACACCTCATAGAGCTGAAGTGTTTAGGTTGATAGGTGTTTGTCGTTACACCACTTACAAATTAAATTTCTAACTCAACCTAATTAAGTAAATAAGGTAAGTCGGGTCGATAAAAAAAAAACTCAAATTTTTTCCAATTTAAGTTTATTAATTAAAAGAGTGGTTTGGGGTTTTTATTTTATTTTAAAACTAATCCTTACTAAATACAATAAAACAAGTTTTAAAAAATAAATTCATAATTAAACTAAAAAAATAAAATGAAATTATGTTAATAAAACGTTTTGGCAAATGACTAATTACAATTTTTACTTTCATGGAATTAATTATTGATAAAGAAAAATGATTGAGTAGTTGGTTTTAAAATTTTAATAAGCTTGAAAATTTCTAACATTAAAAATTAGTTTAATTTCGATGAGCTCAAAAATCAAACATTGATTTAATTGAACAATCCTAATAATTGATCATGTATAAGATTCCAATTAAATTTAAAAAGGCACTTAAGACATCACCAACAATATTTTTCATTAAAGAATGAGATTTATTTTATACATATCAAATTATACAATTCCTTATTAACTTAATTAAGTCCTTAGCTGTTAATTTAACTAAGTCAATATTTGCTACTTAAATGGTTAATTATAGATTAACATAGATTATATGAATGAAAACATGAATTATATAAATACTCAACAAATAAAATTAAAGCAGATAAAATTAGGTGGAATTCTCAGTCATAAAAGAAAGAAAATAAAACAACTAAATTGGGTGGTAAAACCTCCCAAATATTACCTCAATTAAAAAAAGAAGAAGAAAAGATTGTGCCATAAAACCTCCCAAATATAACATATATAAACATAACGAAAAGATTAGACAATAGAACCTCCCAAATATCCAATTAATTAAGTCATCGATAAAAATTTCAAAATCTCATTTATTAAGTTTTTAGTACAAATCATTGCCAAGGTAAGTATATTACCATTACATCTTAATTTACATAACTAAAATGAAAACTTTAATAATCGAAATCAAGAATGAAAGAGAAACTTTCCTTAATTTTCATCTGATTGGCATACCCTCGGTATACTTGATTTTCCCAAAAACATATTCAAAAACTAATTTAAACTAACAACATAATATTTAAAGAGAGAAAGAGAGGTAGGAGAAAATTACATGAAGGAGTGTAGAATTGTTGGAAGTAGGTGGGGTATTTATAGGAAAAATTCTGAACAAAAATAAAATAGTTACAAAGTTTTTGGAGTCAAAATACAAAAAACAAACTTTTGTGCATTTGATGTAGAGGCTAAAAGTTAGATGGGACACTTGTCGACAATCCGAGCCATCCACACATTGAGCCAACGGTGCGACTGTTGTGCATTGCTAAGTGTAAGGCCACGTGCCATGATCTGGTTGGTTGGGAGATCGAGATTGTTCGTTGCTCTTTATCTTGGACACTTATATAGGATGCGTTGTGAAAACGTATTATCTAACTAAGCTTGTAGCTTTTGAAGCGCATGCCACGTGTTGTGCACTGGTTTGTCTGGTAGTGCTGACTCGACTCTTGACTAATGACATGGCATGTTGACGTGGCAATTGACTTTGATTGAATTTTTTTTAAGAAATTTTTTTTCACATTTATTTTTCTTCTTTTTTATTGTTTTACAAATGACCAAATATTTCTTAAAAATATTACAAACAAATAGATTAGAGGTAAATGAAAAAATATTAATAAAATAACATAACTAAATGACATATTAGAATAAATTAATTGAATAACATAAAAACTAGTTATTTTTCAGTTATATCACAAGTAGATGATGAAAAGTTATTGGGGAGCAATATAACTGATCTTCCTACTTCTCAATCTCTCTAATTGTTCACAAGAAATTCAACATGGATTTTCTTTAATCACACTGATATCAGACCAAACTAATTCAATAATGGATTTTTCCTCATACGCCCATCAAGGCACAAAAAAATTTGGGAACTATAGGCCCATTTTAACCAGAATTTTATGAAAAACGAGCTCTCTTTATGCTTGGTCTTTGAATTGAGGAACTATGATTATCCAACTCAAATTTTCTGGGTATTTTGGACAAAACCAAAAGAAATAAAGAAAGAAGCAAAATCTTAGCATTTTAATGTTTTGACTTGTTTTCTAGAAAATACCTCTCTATTGTTTTCTTAGTTCGAAAATGGTTTGGCAATGTTTTTTGAAGAAAGACATATCTTTCAGAATCTTAACAAGGATTAAGAGGAGATGGGTTTTAGATTTGAAATTGTATATACTTGAGAAGTGTTAGGGCCAGACTGCCCAACACAACGAATTTGGAGAGCCAAGGAGATTTATCATTTATGAGTTCGAGTAAGAGAACCACTAATGGACTTGACACCTCATATTGACCTAAAATTTTACCCAATAATAAACTTTTTGTCCCTTTAAGTGTGAATCATTTCTTCTTCTTTTTTCACATTAGACTAGCTCCCCTGGAGTGGAATACCAAAGTGTGCACTTTGTTAAGATTTATCGTTTATGAATTTGATTAAGAGAACCATTAATGGACTTGACACCACACCTTGATCCAAAATCTTATCCAATAATAAACTCTTCACCCCGTCAAGAGTGAACCTTTTTTTTTCATATTAGATCGGTTCCCCTAGAGTAGAATACCTGGAGTGTGTACATTGTTAGGGCTCGATTGCCCAACTCAATAGATATGAGAGAGCCAAGCATTGAGAAATTTATCATTTATAAGTTTTGAAAAACCTAAGAGGAGGGTAAATTAGATTTTACCCGATTTTTGTAACCTAATTCAATTATACACTTCTAAGACAATAATTATCAAACATTTGGTATTCAAACAATGTGTGTAATAATGTGTTCAAGTAAATATATAATTAAAACACATAACACAATGCTTTATAGTGGTTTATTTTGAGAAGGGCATTTACTAAGGACTTAATAATCATATATTTGAGAGGTCTTCCACCCAATATTTTTGTTTCTTATTTTTATTTATTGCTTTCTTAGTTAAATAATTGAGAGGTTTATCGCCCAATTTAGTTAGTTTTTATTTTATTATTGGAGGTTCATTGCCCAATAATATTATTTGTGTCTTTATTTATTTAAATAATTGAGAGGTTTATAGTCCCAATTTAGTTTAAATTTCTCTATTATGTTTTGTTTAGTTAAATCATGGGAAGATTTACTGCTCAATTTAGTTAGATTTTATTTTATTTCTTTTTATGGCTAGGAATCCTACCTAATATTATCTGTTTTAAATATTGTCTTTAATTTTATACTTGTTGAGTACTTATATAATTCATGTTTTCATTTATATAATCTATGTTAAATTAATTAGATTGGCATCCTAATTTTTTAGCATGATTATTTGCTAAAATTATTAATATGGAATTAATGATTTAAGTAGCAATTATTGATTTAATTAAGTTAATCGCTCATGCTTAATTAAATTAATAGAGAATTGTAACTTAGTTTATTTTTATTTTTAAATTTTTTTACTTGTTTAGTTATAGTTTATTTTGTTTATTATGTTTGAATAGTTTTTAAACCAAAACCCCCAAAAGTTTTATTAATTAACTTGAATTGTAAAAAATACCAAGTCTTGTGGGATCGATCTAACTTACCCTATCTATTAGGTTGAGTTAAGAATTTAATTTGATGCATTGTGACGACAAATGTCTTATCATAAACCATCGTTTCCATGTGTTACTTATAGTTCGTCAATGTCCTGATATGTCACTATGAATAAAATAGAATGAAGTGATGTTTTATAAACAAGAGATGGATATGGAATTTGAGTGTGTCTTGAGAGTGTTTCACATTGAAAAAGGTTATATTTTCTTTTCTTTTTTGCAAAATAACCAAGAAATTAGTTTTGAAAAGTATACAAAATTTGGATGACCTAATCAATAATATCATAACCATAACATTATATTTTGATAATTATCGATTTTTTTATTGACATGACACATAATTTACTCTTATGGACTAACTAAGGCAGGTACAAGAGCCCAGAGAGCTTTTTGGTTGCTGTTCTTCGATTTTCCATTAACCTTGATGAGATAGAGTCCCACACACTTCTCAGTATTACCAATCGTCCTTCCTAAGTTCAAATCAAAGAGACAAGCATGAAGAAACTTAGCTACACAATAGAGATTCTTGGTGATTTTATTGATTGATAGTAGGCTACAAAAAAGGCTTGGAATAAAGAGTATGGAATTAAGTACAACATTATGAGAAATTTTATTAGATCCTATTTTCTGCATTTGTTGAGACAGTAAATCCCTGACTTTATATCTCGATTTTAGGTTCCAGTCTGCTAGTTTTCCATAAATCTTCCAGTATATCTCATTGGTATGTCCAACAGACCAAGACAATGATAATCGCCACACCAACGCCTTCATTTCCGTGATTGATATGTGGTCTATGGTGTTCAATGTCCTCGAACTTCCAAAGTTGATCCTTCCATTGGAATAGGACTTTCAAAATTTCCCATCATAATCTTCCTCCGGCTTCCAGTGGATGGTAGGGTTTCTTTTCCTGAAAATGATTCATCTCACTTCACTAGGCTTTTGTTGAGACCGGCTAAGAATTTGAATATTCTTTTTTTCTCCATGATTTTCTTGTATCTGGCGGCCTTGAGGGCATTCCCAATTTGCTTATTCACACATATCTAGCTACTGCCAATTGCGAGTCAAAATATTGAAATATTGAGTGACTGAAAAATCAACTTGACAAAGATGATGAAGGATGCTATTGACTTCAAAAAGTTCAGATGTATTGTCCTTGTCTAAGTACATTTCTTTGGCAGCCTCCCATATCTCATTCGCCGTTCTATAGAGCATGAAGTCTTGATCGATCTCTACTTCTATAGAGTTGATAAGCCATAACATAACTATGTTGTTTTCTGCTCGCCAAACTTTGAATTTGGAATCATCATTTGAGGGCGCCTCGATAGTTCCAATGAGGTAGTCAACGTTCCCCGTCCCATATATGAATATCATCACGGATTGAGACCATTGAAGGTAATTATTTCCATTGAGTTTGTGATCGATGACAAGAAGAACAGATTGAATCCTCTTTAAGACTGGACCGGTTGAGCCTCGGGTTTGGAAAAACCATCAGAGGTGTTGTTCTTTACTTTTTCCATGTCGTGTTTGACCATGTAGATTAGGTTTATGAAAGGAGATAATGGCTCCAAATCTCGATAAAAGTTGTTATACATGGATTATATAGGAATTGAGGCCACATTTTAGTCAACTAATTCCCATAAATCATGGAAAAAGAACACGAACTAAATCTTATACATAAATGTAAAAAATCCTATAAAATCCCTACAAATATGTAACAGACTAACAAAATAACGAATTTGCTACTTAACAACTTATGCTCTCAGAAACAAAGATTTGTGAACTTCCAGAATTAATATATTTATTTAACCTCAAGAAGCTCAGCTTGAGTAGTGTCAGCATATTGGCAAGAGATGATTTTTTGGAATCCATGAGTAAGCGTTAGATTCTTGACCTGTCTGAAACCCTTCTTGAGAAGTTACCGGCCTTTGTCATGTGCTGAAAACCTTACTCATCTTTCCTTAAAAATTTGCAGTTGAGTAGAATCTCTTCCAAGCTTAGATAAGTTTACCAAGTTCGAGGTTCTAGATCTTTCTGGAATATCATTGAAGCATCACTGAAGGATCTTAGAAACGTTAATAAACTCTTGCTTAAAGATTGTTTTGGAATAAAAGATCTTTTAGACATTTAAGCTCTTGATCTATTTGGGTTGGTTGTTAAAAAACTTCCCTATGGAATCTCAACATTGACTCAACTAAGCCATCTTATTCTGCCAAATACAATGAGCATTGGAAACTCTAAGGGTAACAAGATATGCTAACAAGAACAATTTAATGAGTGCCAGTGGAAAATATCTAGTATGACAAGAAAAAAACTCGGCTACTAGCAGGATTTTGGTGTCTGTATATGGTTCAAAGTTTTTCGAGCTTAATTCATCATTATTGCACACAAACTTCAAGGACTTCCAGTTTTAAGTTTGCCCAATTGAGCTGCAAAATGGGACATGAGGAATCTATTTTCATAGAGATGAATATATATATATATTTAAAGTTATCTATACCAATTCAAGGCACTTTCATCATTTGGAAGGGGAGTTGCCCTTACTGGAGATCCATGGTTTCTATTCTTTCCCAAAAGGTATTGACGCTATTTTTAGTCATTCGCTCTACCTGTTTCAATTTCTATTATTCTATAAAACTTTGTTCGACATGTAATGTTGGCCATATGAAAATGTGATCATTACAAAACTTCCTCATGATTATGTGAATGGATTATATAGTCAAGATAACACCATCAAAGATAATCTTTACAAAAATAAAATATCTATTTCAATTATTTTTTTCTAGAAATACCGAAGATTAAGGAACATACTGAAATAAGTCACTATGTATGTCTCAGTCAAACTTTGTCGTGTGATAATGAAGAGAAGCATTTCTAGTGTTGTATTATGATAGTGATGCACATCAAAATGCCAGTCCAATGCAATGTAAAAAGCTTGTAGTGTTCCTTTTCTTTTCCTCCAACATTCTTCTAATTCCCATTTTTCTTAAAGAAAAAGCTAAAGCAAAACGAATGTATTTTTCTTGTTACATTTTGAGAGCAAGGCGTCGAACCCAAATCTCTAGGTCTTGGGTGAGATGTAATAACCACCTCTTTGAAAAAAGAAATTTCAATTAACTTTTTCTTGGACTCTCCTGACTTTTGCAGAAAAAGATGCAAAGAAAATGTATGCTCAACATTTGGAATCTAGAATGTTTTATCATCAAGCAAAGGAGGAGAGAGATATTTGGAATGCAACAAATAGAGTTCAAACGTAGAAAGAAACCTGACGAGCGTGTCATAGCGCTATTAAATTAAATTCCAAACTTTAACCAACTTATGCATTTAGGGCAAGTAAGGGTCGAACCCACAAAAACTTGTAAAATCTCAAAATAAGTAAACTGATCGAGATTTTGGGGAAAAGATTTAATTTTTATCTAAAAGAATAAAACTTTAAATAAAATAACTCACAAATCAATTAAGAATCAATGGATAGAAAAACGTTAGCAAGAACTTCGCATTTCGGTTTTATTTATTCGGGACTAATAATTGATAATAGCCTATTTGAGTAGTGACTTAGAATTCCGCTTAGCGCAGCAAATTCCAATTCCTGTAAATTAAGGTTAATTCCCGAGAAGCACTGCAAATTAACTTTAACTTAATTAAATTAAATTACCGAATCGCTCGCATAAAATGGTCAATTAAGTTATTCAGCTCGAGTACAACATCAACACAAATTACATAAAATTAATGACCGATTAAAATCATGTAATTCGTTTCAAACAATTCCCTATCAATTAATCAAACACCGATTCAAATTAATCAATAGTTACTACTTCTTGTTATCGAAAATCGATTCTGCATAACCCTAGTTAATCAACTGTGTAAAACAATTAAGATGGCCAATAATAATTGAGATAACACAATTGATAGAATAAAACCAAGAATTGCTCAAATACCCAAATAGAAACAATAATTCCTTAAAAAGATCGGATTTTTAATGACAAAACAAAAATCTCATATTCCCGAATAAAGTAAACCTAACACATGTCCTTGCCAACTATAAACGTCTACTCACAATCCATAAAAGAAAACATCATAAAAAGATTAAGGGAAAGAGAGAAACTCATTAGTCGGAAATCCGATTTCCCGAGAAGCTCCAACTCTTGATCTCCTACAATGCTCGGGAACAAAGTATCTAAGGTGCTTGACCCCCCAAAATTAAACTATTAAGTCTCATAAATAGTTAGAAAATGTTCTAGAGTTAATTACACAAGAGTCCTAAATATAAACTATTTAAAAATAGCTTAAAAACTTTAATTCGGATAGTGGACGCCTGAGAATAACTGACGTGTCCACTTGGATGCGTGATGCTGTCAAACTTCTGAGGGTGGACACGTGAGGTCTGATGGACGCATCCACTTCCTGGCCTTGAGCATCCACTTCTTCTTTCTTCCAAAAAATCATCTTCAAGCTTCCAATCTCTTCCCATTCCATCTAAATATCTTCTAAAACCTTCAAAGGACCTGAAAACAAAAGTATAAGTGTAAATAATCATTTAAAGCACAAAAACACATAATTAGTTAGATTTAAACTCAATAAATAATATGATAAACACTAGAAAATCAAGCTAATTATAGTTCAATCAAAACGTACAATGAACATAAATTGATGGATCCAGACATTGTAAGCTAAAAGCGGGAATAGAGGTTATCTTAAGGTTTGGATTCCAGTTTTTTTCCTTGTTCCTTTAGATTCCAATTGGCAAATAAATTACTAGTTAGTTTCATTTTTGTCTCTATTCTTTAATTTCTCGTTGCTCAATCATGATAATTGAGGAATAGGTAAATCCAAAATCATTGCAAAAAAATATATGTACATCTCATTTTAATGCTCTTAATCGTTCATATATTTACTGCTCATTTTGGTCGTTTATGTTATACAGCTGCAGTAATGCTCGAGTAGGATCTTCACATGGAAACAATTGTTTCTATCATCTTCCAGGCACCAGAGACATTTGAATAGAACTAATGATTGATCAAAGAGCAAGTGACAGATGGACTTGATTACTCATTTCTCCCACATCAATTAAGGCTTAGACCTCGTAAGACTAAGATGGAATTTGAGCATTGCAAACTTTGCGATGAAGAGATTCAGGACGCCTATGATTATCCGAGTAAGGGTTAGTCTTATTCTCGAAGATGCGTATTCAACATATACAAGGTGTGTGCAGAGCTTCCACAAAAGAAAATACACCCCTTTTGTTAGAAATATGGCTAGTTTTACTATTTGGAAAATAAATCCCACATTGAAAGTTTGATGAAAGGATATGGTTTCTTAGTTCTATAAAAGGGTCATAGTCTCTTAGTTTTAATTTCATCCCAAAATACCTTCAACCTTAAATTTTTTATATTTGTGGAAATTCTTTAATTATGATATCTTAGTTGTAATACTTTGAGCATTCAGTAAAGTGGTTTGCTACTGTAGTGGAGCCTGGAGACAAACAATATTGGCCGAACTCCGTTATCAATTCCGATTTGTTATTTCCTTTATATTTTGCTTTAGCTATTAAATTGTTGGTATTTTTTTCATTGTTAGATAATATTTAATACTTTTGAGTTAGGGTTTATTCTACTATGTAGTGTATTGTTTATTTGTATTGTATTATTCTATTATACTATATTGGTAGAATGATTATAACTAAGGAAAGATTTGGGAACTCTCCCCTCTTTCCTGAGAACTGGTTCTGCCTAAGGAAAGACTTGGGACTTAAGTAGTTCATTTGTGACTTTTATCTCTTTTTTAGGAACTCAATTGGTGTATCGATTATAGAATCAATAGTATTTTAGTATAATACTTATTCACAAATACAATACTACTTATTATAGTATATCTTAGACATTATATATATTTATTTGTTTTCCCAACATTAGCATGCCATTTCTTGTAAAGTACAAATTTTCCTTTCAACAATAACATTTTGTTAAGGAGCTTTCACAACTAAAAAATTGTGAGATATATCATTCTCATCACATAATTTTGTAGAAATACTATTGCAAAACTCTCTACCATTATCACTTCCAATGAAGATAAGTTTGCAACCAATGGTGTTTTGTACTTGTTTAAAGAGTTTGACAAAAGCTTCAAAAACTTCATCTTTACTTAACAAGAATAATATCTAAGTAAATCTAGAAAAATCATCAACAGTCACATAGACATATAGTTTGCCACGAATTTTTATGGTTCTCATAGGACCAAATAAATCCATATGTACAAGTTCAAGAAGTTTTGAAGTAGAGACATTTTCTTTGATTTGAAAGAGCTCTTGACTTGTTTACATGCATCACAAATATGATTTTTCTCAAAATTAATGTTAGGAAAACCTCTAACATACTAATGCTTTGATAAATTATACAAAGCATCATCATTTTTCAAAGTAAGGCATTTAACAACTTGTTCAACTAGATCATCAGATAAAGATCATACATTTTTTCATTTCTTCGCACTTGCAGATGACTATTCTTGGGCTTGCGGTCGACCAAACTTTTCCTTAGGTCATCCACAACCTTATTGTCCACTTAGTGGATGATCTATTTTTCCATGCGGTCGATCGAAACCTTCTCAAGGGTCGTCCACAAGTTCACCAGAACTACTAGCCTTCACTTAAAGACAAAATCCATTTATATCATGTGAACAATTGAATGATATTTATAGTATATTCAGTGTTTATGAGAAAATTTTGTAAAATAATTATATCAAACAATATGGTAAGACAACTCAATTATCACTATATGCATATACATGATATATGCATGAGGACATAATTTAGCATATACAAAATACAAAATCTAATTAGAGAACTAATCAAGTAATTGTATTAAAAATACTTTTCAACCACATGTAACACATATAACATTATGAACAAGGTTTACATAATTCATAACCAAGAAATTCTTATTAATGATTCAAACTCAAAAGAATGATTTTTTTTTTACCTTCATGAAGAACATTTGTACCTTAGTATATCATATTTGATCATGTGGATTAAGCAAATTCTCTTGACATGTTGTATTGCTTCTTCATGATAATCATATTGAGTTACCTACAAAGAAGATAAAACTTTTGGTATCCAAGTGACTTTGGATCCATGAGAATTAGTCGAATTTGTTTTAACAATCCAAATACTTTTTGCACCATTCTCGATTTTCTTCTTGACATAACATATATTTACCTTATGGTCAAACTTACCACAATAGGTACAACATATTCTTGATGACATATGAGTATGTGTGTGATATGTATGATGTACTTTATTATGCGCATGTGAGATATTCTTGTGTGATATATTTTTGTGTGTATGTAAAGCATCATTATGTGTATCAATAAAACCAATACCTCTCTTATCATTAAAGAGTCTTTGAGCACCAAGTAATTTATTCAAATTATCTCTACCACAAGTGAGTTTATATAAGCTAACACTTAAATCATCTATTCTCAACTTCATAGCATCATAGTCACTCATCATATCATTCAATTTCTTGTTTCTAATAACAAGATCATTATTAGCATTTTCAAGAAATTTTACCTTATCACATAGACCAAGAATATTTTCATCAAGAGTCACTTTGGAAGAAAGCAATAAAGCATTTTCATCAAGTAATTTAGCATTCTCCAATAGCAAATTTTCATTTTGAAATTTTAAGAATATATTATTCTTGATGACTTTCTTCATTTTATAATAGAGATTAGCAACAAATTCATCTTGATCAAATATATCACAATTATCATCATTGCAATCATTTTCACTAACGTGCAAAGTTTGTGAGGTAGAAGTACTTACCTCATCTTCAATAACCATAAGACAAATGTTTGCAAACTCGGATTGATCATTTTCTTCATTTTCTCTTTCATCTTGATTTGATGTGCAAGTGAATACTTCATGTGCAACTTCAAGTAATCTCCACATTTCATATGCCGAACTACAACCACATACTCTATTGCATTCATTTAAATCAAGAGCACAACAAAGAATATTCATAGCAATAAAGTTTGAAGTCATTTTCTTTTTATCCTCTTCATCAAACTCATTAAGAGTTTTCTCAACACTTCTTCCCTTTATAATCTTAGTGGGAACATAAGGACGATTTATAACAATATTCCATAAATCAAAATCAATGGAGGAAATATAAATATGAATTCTATCTTTTCCATAAATTGTAGTTATAGCCATTCAACAAAGGTGGTCTACTAGTAGAGTAACCATCACTTATGATATTGTTGTCTATTTAAGCCATAAGATCTTTACTTCTAGGTGATTAAACCTCAAATAATAAGACTTGCTCTGATACCAATTGAAAAACCTAAGAAGGGGGGGATGTGAATTATGTTTTTACCCGATTTTTCAACCTAATTCAATAAAACACCTATTTGACAACAAATACGAAACACTTGGAGTGCTAGTTGTGTGAGAAATAATGTGTTCAAATAAAATGCAGAAATTAGAGCAATGAACACAATGATTCATTTTTAGGAAGGAATAAAAGAGGTAAAGACTGATGGCAACTCTTTTACCAACTCAAAGATTGCAAAAAATAAAAGAGGTGATGGACCATTGTTGATAGCAAGAATGGAAGAAACTTCAACACCAAGAACAAAAAGCATCTCAAAACAAAAAAATGAAGACATTGCAACACTTAGAACTATTGATCTTTTTTATGAGACCAATCTTGGAAACGATTGAAAAACCTAAAAGGGGGGTGAATTAGGATTTTATGCTACTTGCAACCTTGATACAATTACAATCAATAATAAGAGATAGAGAGTTTGATAGATATCACCTTAATGTGAAGATATATCAATTTGAATCACAATCACCTCTTTGAGTAATGACTTGTCAAGATTGCTCAAAATTCACCTTTGAATGTAAAAACCCTTCTTGAATTATTTTAACAATATTGATGTTTTGAAAGGGTTTTGGAATATTTTTAAGATGTTATAGGATCAATATATACAATGTTTTTGCTCAAAAAATCTTCTTAGAAAGAATTCCAAAGGTTTTGGTATTTAAAGGTTTGTCCCCAACGGTAAAAAATGAAGCTGTTGGAAACCCACTCAGGAAGTGCGGTCGACCGCATATTAGACTGGTCGTCCGCACCATCATCCGCAAGCTCACTGGACAACCTTCGGATGATAATTTTTCATCTCGCGGTCGACCTGACTTCATCTGCGATCAACCTCATGGTCGTCCACAGGTTGGCAGATGAACAAATTTGACAACACATGCATCCACAAGATAAACTAACTTGTAGACGATACCGGGACCACTTTAGGTGGAATGAAACATGTTCATTTGTGTATCAACAATACTCTAACACACAAATGATGATTTCAATCAACCATATAAGTTATGGTATCAATCCAACAAGAGTTTATGAACCATTTAAGTTTTGAAATCACGATGCATGGTTTTCGAAATACCAAAACATATTTTAACATATTAAAAACATTTTGAAATAACATTTTAAGTTCATAGAGCAACCTTTAGAAACCATTACTCAATTAGAGGTAGAACTAGATATATAAAAAAATATAACTCTAAAACTATACCTCTAGTTCCTATCTAATCCAATAAAAGCTTGTCTTCAAATCTTGATAGTCTTGACTTGTATACTTCCTTGAAAACTTGAAATCTTGTTCTTGCATGGATTAAATCATGAATCCAAAAACTCAATCACTTGTACAAATAAGACATTAGTCCTCATCAATGTTTGTCATTAATCAAAATTAAGACATTAAAAGCTTTAGGGCTTTCAACGATATACTCTATATTGAAGCTACAATTGAATTGAAGAGAATGTTAGCTCGTCAAAAGATTAATATAATATATGGATGATGTAATTTTGGATTAGTCAGTGTTGTTGCTCAAGCAGCAAACAAAGACAATTCTAAAACAGTACATATTATTCCAATTCCTTTAAAACCTTTATATAGTAGAACAGTGTGTACTATAGTCAATTCTAAGTCAATTCTATGTATGAACAGCATATGTATCATGATGTAAAAATCTGATGCATTTATAGTATTATAAGGAGGATTTGACATGTTAGAACAAATGTTCAACATTGTTTCTTTGTTAAATTTGAATTTGCATAACAACTTATTTGTCTATTTAATGTCAATAATTTATTTGATCTCTTATGGATATTTCTTGATAAGACAGATGAAAATAGGTTTCTATCACCCTTTTCAAAAAGACTTCTTCTTTCAACAACCATTTTGATTGAACTGATATTCAAATTAGAAACTTTTGTTCCTATTGTTGATCCTAAAATACTTCTGATTAATTGACTCATTTCAAGTACCTATACTCAAAGTAGCAAGCGCAAAAAAGAAACAAATGAGTTTGATTTGAACCTACGATTGTAGATATATGCAATATAGTATATTAGTCTATTTTGGTCATATTCATTAGATTCTCTTTCAAGTGAATTGTGTATTTTCTTAATGTATTGTGTAATGATAAAGATTATTTAATATAATACTTTTTATTTTAATATGTAATGTTTTATATTTTATCCTTAAAAATATTTAATTGGTGCGTTAAAATTAACAATATTGATGATTTATAACAATAATAATGTATGAATATATATATATATATATATAATAACAACAAATTTATACGTATGAATTTATATATATCTATAAATTTTAAAAAATATATGCTTATACAAAATTGGTATGAATCAGGCGTGCGTATGGGTGGACAACCATTGAATACAACACATTCTCCATCTCCATCCTCATCCCAGCAAAAACAAGTAGTTGAAATTACATATCCATCCCCTTCACCACTTATATCAGATAATCTAAGTAAATACCAAGTTGGGTACATCCCGAGACCTAACTAAACTCCTTGCCATCCAACATCAAAATGTCAGTCCAACGTAATGTATAAAGCTTTAGTGTTCCTTATCTTTTTCTCCAACGCAATTTGCATGCATCTCCTAATTCCCACTTTTCTTAAAGAAAAAGCAAAAGCAAACAGGAATGTATTCAGGTAACTTTTCTTGGACTCTCCTGAGTTCTGCAGAAAAAGTTGCAAATATATTATATACCCAACATTTGGAATGAAGAACAGTTCATCATCAAGCACGGGAGGAGAGAGACACTTCGATGTTGGAGTGCAACAAATAAAGCTTAAACTTGTCAAGAATAGAGGTTGTCTTAAGGTTTGGATTCTAGCTTCTTTCATTGTTCCTTTTGTTTGTTGTATCAATTGGAAAATTACTAGCTAGTTTGAATTTTTGTCTTTACTCTTTTCTCACTGCTTTTCAATCATGATAACTGAGGAATAGGTAAATCCAAAATCATTGCAGAAAAATATATGTATACTTCACTTTAATGCTTCCAATCGTCCATATCTTTACTACTCATTTTGGCCTTTTCTGTCATACATCTTCAGCATTGCTCGAGTCCAAATTCTTGGTTTCAGTACTGCTTTTAATGTGCTGGGTGCTATTGATAAAATCATTTCAAGTAGGATTTTCATATTGAAACAGTTGTTTCTGCCATCTTCCAAGCATCACAGTCATTCTTGAATATAACTAATAATTGATCAAGGAGCGAGAGAGAGATGGACTTGATTACTTATTTCTCCCACTGACATCAATTAAGGCTTGGACCTCGTAAGATGGAATTTGAGCATTGCAAAATTTGCGATGAAGAGATTCAGGACACCCATGATTATCGGAGTGAGGGCTATTCTTGTTCTAAAAAATGTGTATTCAACATACACATAATGTGTGCAGAGTTTCCACAAAAGAAAAGACACCTCTTTCATCTTCATCATACAGTTGTTTTTCGTAGCAGAGAAGAAGATGATGATTATTGATGGTTCAAGTGCTCTCTTTGCAAGGCAAGTAGCCGCACATTTGGATACTTTTGCGAGGCATTGTCACTTTGTTTTGGATCCTAAATGTGTTGCTCTGGCACCAATTCAAACAAAATCTGCTACGATTTACCACCAATATCCTTTTCTCATATGCGTAAACCCAAATGTTTATTACTTTCAATACTTCTGTCAAAGCTGTGGCGAAATTCTTGAACATTTTGAAAATATATTGGTTTGCATTGAATTTTGTAACAGTTTTCTACATGAATTATGCGCATCATTCCCAAATGAGATCACACATCCCTGTAACATCCACTCACCCTTAAAACACATGAGGGCCTCCGCGGACCAAGTATTTGTGATGCCTGCAGTGGTACTCGTGACCTATATTCTATGTACCAAAGGTATAAGTATAAAGTTTACCACTGTTCTTGTGACTTTACCCTGGATGTTCATTGTGTCTTTCTAAAACCCACTGCTACAAAGATTATTAGCTGTAGTAGCCATCCCCACCTATTGATAGAATGTTACAGGATCAAGAATTTTAGGCGTTGGTGTTTCAGATGCAATCTTCATCTTAAGGATTTCATTTATGCATGCTTAGACTGCAAGATCTTACTAAACAAATCATGTGTTGATCATATAGCTAAAATTGCCCACCCTTTCCACCCACAACACTGTCTTGCCCTTGGTAGATCATGGGGATGTAAAGGATGTCGTAAACAAACTAGTGAATTCTCCTACTCATGTGGAAAGTGTAAATTTATTTTAGACCTTAAAGGTGCTATAAGAAGTTTTCAATTTGTTAAGTTGGAACTTCATAACCATGTTCTTGCTTACTTTGTTTTTGAAGCTGATGGAGGAAAATGCCAAAGATGTCCTAGGCACTGTAGTAAATATATCTTCCATTGTTTGGAGTGTTATAACTTCAATATCCATGATCATTGTTGTCCCTTGCTGCCTCAAACTATCAACCATTCCTGGCACTGTGATCCCCCCTCACTTTCACTCGTAAAGTAATTAAAGATGTTCTTGATGAAGATGAATTATAGGGAGAGTTTTATTGCCATGCTTGTGAGGACCTAAGAGAATTATACCATTCTACTTATTATTGTGAAGAATGTCACTTTGTTGCGCATGTTCACTACGTGATATTTGAGGTTAGCCCTTGATGTTCAATTCTTAATTAACCCCTTTTTATATCATTAGTTATTTTTGTTTTTTACCTGTTTGACTTAGCTTTTTCCAATATACACACTTTATATCAAATTATAGCTTATTTTCAAAGAGAGACAGTAATGTCCTTGGCTGACAAAGGTGGAAAGAAGGAGAAATTTAGTTACGTTGATTACTATTTTTTCGATTCCAAATAGACATTAGAAAAAGAAGATGACCAGCTTGAAAATAAGGATCATGTTCGAGAACAAACTAAAGAAGACAGAGAAGAAGAAGAAAAAGATGACGATGAGGACTACAATAAATATGCATATGGTGCTAAGGATTGGGGGAAAAAGTGGTGGTGAATCTATTCCAAAGGAAGATGAGAGTCAGGTTGCAAACAAAGAACATGTTCTTCAAGAGATAAATTTGACCAAATTGAATCATTAAAGGCAAAGCTAGCCAAAAAAAGGCAAACCTAGCCAAGATTGAGGAAAGACGTGCTCAACTTGTAAAAAAATAAATCATTTGATGATAATTTAGGAGTATTGATCACACCAGCGATGTCATTGACTTTAGCTCTGTTGCCATTTATCCGTCATGGTTTTAACAAATTACATGAATAGAAGCAAATAGAATTCAAGATTCTATAAATGTAGAAAAACATGATAATTGTGTAGGTTTGGTAGATTCTATTAATATCACTTAATTTGATTTCATGGTCATGACAATCGGTATCTAGTGAATAGATTTCATGAGACAAGTCTAAGGGATAGACTTCACTCTTTTCTTGAGGGATAGACTTGGACTTGATTATCCAATTTATTATATTTGGATTTCACTTTTGCCAAGTTTTTTCTCATTCTTGTATTGTTCATTCATGATAATATCTTCATTTCCTTTTAAAGGATAGAAGATTTTCATACTTAAGCTCTTCAATTCTGTCATTTTTCCCTCTCTTAACCATTTCATGTGCTTGCAAATCAGGGCTCATTTGGTTACTTTATCAGTAGAAATTAACAACATTCTTCAATGCTACATGACAAGGCAATTGGTTCTGTAAAATTCTTGATCAATTTTAGCATTGTGGACCTGCATTATCACTTTTGATCAAATCACTTCCTATTGTTAATCCATTTATTTGTAAATTCATTTAAGGAATCTAATGTAAACCATTTTTATTCAGTTTCATATCAATACAAAGGGACATAATCAATCTTCAAACCATGTGAATCCATTTATTGCAACACACTCAAATAAAGTAAATGATAGCCTGAGAACTTAAAATGTTCGTATAATCTATATGACGAACCAACAGGACATTCTCTATGAATACTTGATATACAACAAAACACAATTTTCATATTCTTCCCCCACTTTTGTGGAACACATGCATAAATTAGCCAATAAAATTAGTTCAAAAGTGTTCTATTTGGAAATAGATAACATTAGCTTAAATAAGCTATAACAACTTACCTTTGGAATTAAAATAGGAATTTTGTAAAAGGTAGTGAGAGAAAGTAAGAGAGAAGTGCTCTCGGCTAGCTGGTTTCCCACTAGCTATGCAGCTTCTTCTTGCTATTGATTCGAAGCTTTCTTGAAGGATTCTTGCTGGACTAAACCGATTTACACTGCCTACTGAGTAAGGACTTCGTGTGGGTTCAGGTGTGACGAGTTTCTATGACGATACAGGAAGTTAAGGAGTTTGAAACCATGGCTAAAGTGGGCTAGCTCACCTTTATTGTGTGGCTAACAACGCATTGAACATACGATTCGATTTCTTTCATCTCTTGCCTCTTTTCTTAGCTTACCTCTTCTTTGGTCAGTCTTAGCTTCATGTTTTATTGGTTATTTTTAGTCCAGTTTTACTTGCCTAGCATTCTTCTCTATTCTTCATCTTATCATATACCCGACTGAATCTGTTTTTGGCCTTCAAATCTTCCTAGTTGGTGTTTCTCGCTAGGACACTTTAACAGTGGAGATTATTTAATTGTTTTCTCATTTGACAAAGCTTGCAGTTCCTTCATTCGCATGCTCATTATTTTTGCATGCTGTCTTCTATCCATTATTTATTCGCCCACTGCCTTGAAGTGATTTTTATATTACTTGCTGAAGTGTTTTTCCCATTATTTTCCCCATTCATACAATCTGCCTAGTTCTATATTTTTCTTCTTCCATAGTACTAGGTTAAGTCTCTCGTCTATCCCTTTATTCAACCAGCAACCCTCAAGCACTCTCAGCTATTGAAAACTTTGTTGTTTCTAAACCCCTTCACACTCGTCTAGCCCTGACCAGAAAAAATCATCCTCAACCTCTACTTTCATTACTGACCAAACCAGCTCATTGGAGGACTACCTCTCTCATACACATCCAACCACTGGTAAACTAATGTATGCTCAAGACACTCAGTCGACTATGACGATAGACAAGGAATGGATCAACAAACTGAAGGATAATAGAATGGAAGAAAAATTGGAAAAACTTGACTTTTGTGAAGTGGAACCAAATGTTTTGATTTAGGATGATATCATCAAGGAAATAGACTGTAATTGGGGATTTGCACTGGTAAGATATGTTTATGGCAGATTTCTGGGTAAGCAGGCCATTGAAAAACAATGTAACGATTGGAAGGTGAACTATAAATTCTACATATATACTAGCGGGTGGTTGGTCTTTAAATTCAACCTAGAAGCAGAGCGGGATTCAATTTTAGCAAAGGAGTCGTACTTTATCTTCGAAAACCCCATCCTTCTTAAACCAATGCCTTATGACTTTGATTTTAAGAATACAGAAATTGCAAGACTACTGGTTTGGATTCAACTACCTAATTTTCCCATTGCATGTTGGTCCAAACGTGCATTGAGTATCATTGCATCTCTAATTGGCAAGCCCATTGTGTTGAACATGTTAACTGCCAAAGTTGAACGCGTTGGCTTTGCAAGGGTGCTAGTGGAAGTTGACTTTGGAAATGAGTTGTTCAGAGAGGTTAGATACCGATTGTCTTCTGGCCCGAAAGTGCAAAGAGTGGTATATGAATTTGAGCCTAAATTCTACACCAATTGCCATGTGTTTGGACCATGCGACTTTTGCTTGCAGGACAAAGAGACTTGACACATCCAAAAAGGCTATGCAAACCCAAGGCTTGGCCACTGCGGAACCATGCAAAGACTTGGTCAACACAACTGCCTAGGAAACTTGCAAAGACAGTGACTTGCCCCATTTGATAATGAATGAAGCAACACCAAAAATGTTTGTTGATGAGGGAAGTGTCAAGACTAAGGACCGAAATGATGCACCAGGCATACCAAATGGGGACAAGGAACTGAATGCTAAGGGCAAGAACACTTTGTTGCCTAAAACACAAGAAACGAAACAACACAAAATGAAACACAACCTGAAGACGGCTAATGAGAAGAGTACTATGGACAAAGCAGAGAGGGCTAGTCCAAGTGATGTGGCCACTGGTCACACGGAATTGGATTGTCAGTCTATTGAGCTCGTAGAGGCAAAATCTATGTGAAAGTCCTAAAGTTTTTAATGTTTTAATTTTGATTAATGACAAACATTGATAGGGACTAATGTCTTGTTTGTACAAGTGATAGAGTTTTTGGATTCATGATTTAATCTATGCAAAGACAAGATTTCAAGTCTTCAAGGAAATATACAAGTCAAGACTATCAATATTTGAATACAAGCTTTTATTGGATTAGATAGAAACTAAAGGTATAGTTTTAGAGTTTAATATATTTTGATATCTCTAGTTTTACCTCTAATTGAGTAATGGTTTCTAAAGGTTGTTCTATGAACTTAAAACGTTATTTCAAAATGTTTTTAATATGTTAAAATATGTTTTGGTATTTCTAAAACCATGCATCGTAATTTCAAAATTTAAATGGTTCATAAACTCTTGTTGGATTGATACCATAACTTATATGGTTGATTGAAATCATCATTTGTGTGTTAGAGTATTTTTGATACACAAATGAACATGTTTCAGTCGACCTAAAGTGATCCAGGTATCGTCCACAAGTTAGTTTATTTCGTGGATGCATGTATTGTCAAATTTGCTCATCTGTCAACCTGTGGACGACCATGAGGTCGATCGCAGTGAAGTGAGGTCGACCGCAAGTGAGGTGAGGTTGACTACAAGATGAAAATCATCATCCGAAGGTTGTCCAATGAGCTTGCGGATGATGGTGCGAATGACCTGTCTGATATGCAGTCGACCACACTTCTCCTGAGTAGGTTTCCATCAGCTTCATTTTTTATCGTTGGGAACAAACTTTTAAATACCAAAACCTTTGGAATTCTTTCTAAGAACAATTTTTGAGCAAAAACATTGTATATCTTGATCCTATAACATCTTAGAAACATTCCAAAACTCTTTCTAAACATCAATCTTGTTAACATCATTCAAGAAGGGTTTTTACATTCAAAAGTGAATTTTGAGCAATCTTGGCAAGCCATTACTCAAAGAGGTTATTGTGATTCAAATTGATATATCTTCACATTAAGGTGAAATCTATCAAACTCTTTATCTCTTATTATTAAATGTAATTGTATCAAGGTTGCAAGTAGCATAAAACCCTAAGTGTTAGGGTGAGCCTTGTGTAGGTTGTTTTGTTTTCAAGGTTTGTTTGTAAAACCTTTTGGTGAACCTTGAATTGAATTGTATTGTTAGAATTCACTAAGGAGATTTGTGAGATTATTGTATAATCAAAGTTATGTTGTAAAACTCAAGAGTTGAATGAGTCTTGATTGGTTGAGAGGTTATTTGTAAAGCCCTAAGGTGAATTGGGTGAGCCTCTTTTGTAATCTCATTTATTTGATTAGTGAAGGGATTTGGTAAAATCCTTGGGTAGGTAATAACTCAAGATAGTGGATTAGGTTTTGTTGGATAAACCGAACCACTATAAATCATTGTATTTATTGCTCTACTTTTTGCATTTTATTTGAATACATTTTTACTCACACAACTAGCACACTAAGTGTTTGATATTTGTTGTCAAAGAGAAGTTTTATTGAATTAGGTTGAAAAATTGGATAAAAACCTAATTCACTCCCCCCCTCTCTTAGGTTTTTCACTATGGAATCAATGGAACAAACAATGGAGGAACTATTCCATATGGTGAAGGCTAAAAGCAAGAGCAAGACTAAGGGCAAAACTGTGAGAAACAACACTAAACCACTTAAGGTGACTTCAAATATGCAAAAACATTATGACAAGGTGCCAGGATTGGACAACCAAGACATGATATATGCTAAGGCATTGAAGGTGCAAGGGAGGGATAAGGCCAAACCACATGAGTCTTTATGATTGTGACAACTTGGAATGTTATGGGTTTTAATAAACCCATGAAACATAGGGATGTCAATATTGCTACATTTCTAGGAATTTGAAAGTGATTATGCAAAACACTTTTCCTGGCTGGTACTATACCCACAATTTTGAACTAGTACATGGTGGGAAAATTTTGCTTGCTTGGGACCTTTACAAAGTTAACTTGCTTGGCTTGGATATTGATCACCAAATTATTCATAGTATTTTTCAGTGTATTGTTACCTCTAACAAAGTAGAGCTGACTTTTGTGTATGGCCAAAATTCCATCTCAAATCGTAGGCCTATATGGGAAAATATTACCTCTATCAGTTAATATGTTATCCACTTTTAGCTTGTTCTAGGGGAGTTTAATTCGGTTATGAAAATGGATGATCGTTGAAATGGAACTAGTATATCCTCATATGAGATGAGAGACTTCACGAACTATTGTACCACTAATGGCCTAGAAGATCTACAATTCACGGGTTGTTACTACACATGGACAAATAACACAGTTTGGAGTAAAATCAATCGTGTCTTAGCTAGCCCGACATGGCTAAACTCAAACTTGCATGCTGCTGTCCAATTTTGCCCACCAAATTGTTTGTCTATCCATTCTACCTTTATTGTTTCCCTTTTGCAACATATTATGCCCACGGAACTGCTAGGTAGAACATTAAGACTTTATGAGACTGGTTAGTAATGGCTAGCACCTTGTTGTGGAAGGCACAAAATAGTACATCTTTTGCAAAAAACTGAAACACCTCAAAGAACTGAATAGGACCTCTTTCTCACATATCTCTTATAGGGAAGAAATGGCCAGCACTGCCCTAGCAGAAGCACAACTTCTCTTATCCACTTAACCGAAGAATGGTGAGTTACTGGCTGTCCTCCCGGAGCTTAGATAGAAGGCTACCTCCTTATGCAATGCTGAACGGAGTTTTTATGGTCAAATTTCTAAATGCAAGTGGGTTAAAGCTGGAGATAGGTGCACAAAATACTTCTATGACATGGCTAGGAGAAACACAAAAAAGAACTTCATTGCATCTATCATTAGAATGGATGGCTCTTGTACCTCTTCCTAATCGGAAGTTGTTGAGGAATTCCTTATATATTATACCTCATTGCTTGGTGCAACTGGACATGCAAATCACATTGCACTAGACATCATTCAAACTGGTCCTAGCCTCTCTACGAATCTTGCTACAAATTTAATTAGTATGGTTACAAAAATGATGAGGTCAAGGATGCCCTTTTCTCGATTGGAAGTCGTAAATCACCAGGATCGGATGGATACACTGCCTATTTCTTTAAGAAAGCATGGGGTATCGTTGGTGAATCATTAATTGAGGCACATTTGAAATTTTTTGTGGTAGACTACTCAAGCAAATGAACCATACGAGCATTACTTTGATACTAAAATCTGCCTTTTCTAGGGGTATGGGTGATTTCCACCATATTGCATGTTGTAATGTAATATACAAGGTAATTTCTAAGATCATAGCCACTCGGATACATAATGTTCTGGATTGCCTTATTGACAAGGCACAATCAGATTTTGTGGAAGGGAGGAGCATGTCTGAAACTTCTTAGCACAAGAATTCTTACGTGGCTACAACCGTAAGAGAATATCACCAAGCTATCTTCTTAAAATTGATCTTAAGAAAGCCTATGATTCGGTCCATTGGAATTTCCTTGAAGAGATGCTACTTTGCCTAAAATTCCTATCCATCTTTGTAAATTGGATAATGCAGTGCGTGTCTACAACCTCTTACTTCTTCAGAATGAATGACAACTTTCATGATATCTACCTCCAAAAAAATAAAGGTTGTCTGAATCTTAGGGAACCGTATGCCTAGAACCTTGCCCTTGTGACTAAGGCATTATGGAACCTACATGAGAAGAAAGACACCTTATGAATTAAAGTGGGTACACATGGAGTTCCTAAAGACAGTATTTGGGGCATCCAACCAGCCAAAGCAATATCATCAATGTTGAAAAGACTCATGTTGGCGCAGAATTCCCTCTGCTCGTTGAAAGATAGTATGCAGCAGGCAATGCAACACCTTGTTTCATGGGCCACGCATGGAAAACTGGATATTGCAGATGTATTCCAGTACTTCAGGCCTAAGGGCAGTTGAAGAGTCTGGACTAATAAGGTCTGGGATGGTGCAATCATACCCTCCCATGCCTTCATTTTATGGCTTGTTGCTAAAGGCCGACTTGCAACTAAAGACCGCCTGGGCATTGATGCCATAGACCTTACATGTTCCATGTGCTATACGAGCCATGAATCTATAGACCATATCTTCTTCATGTGTCCGGTTAGTTCCAAGGTTTGGGATGATATTCGTGCTTGGTTGGGCATTCATAGATGGATGAGCACAATTGCTAGTGCACTGAATGGTTAAAGAAGGAATCAAGGGGCACTAATCGGATACCGAAATCTAGAATAATTGTTTTGGCAGCCACAGTCTACTTCATTTGGTTGAGCAGAAATAAGGTCATTTTTTAAGATCAAATTTCGAACCCTCACAACATTATAATTAGGATTAAAACACATGTTTGCAGAGTACTCTTTTCTTTGTATTCATTGATTTCGGCTTAGTTTAGCAGTTTTGATAGGGATATGATTGTAATGATTAGAAATGTTTAATGTTTTGTATCATTTGCTAAGGATGTGATCTACCCGGCTTTGCCCGGAGCCTTACTTGTACACTTAATTCTTTAATCAATATACATTTACATTTTGATAAAAAAAAATTAAATAAAATAGGAATTTGTTAATTGATTCTCTTGTTGTATTCATCGTCGTAGTCTTCATTATATCTAAAAAACTTATGGATATGACATAGTAAACATAGATCAGCTACATGTACATTGGAACAATGACAGACTTCACATATTTAAAAAGTGTATAATACATTTTTATTTCATGTTCATATTTGTGTTCTGCTAACTACATTGAGTCGCATGAAAAGATTGTTATATTCATATTCTTCACCAAATTCACATAGGATTAGGAGACACCAACAAGACCTATATAATTAGAGTAATAATAATGTTACAGTGGTGAAAAACGAGAGATTTAGCCACCCTCTGCAAAGGGTTATTAATAAAAACCACAAATGAGACCAAATCTTGGATAAAATGTTGTTGTTCTTGATCCATTTCATGGCGTTATCCTTTCCATCAAATGTATAAATATGAAACAACAAAATCTATGCATAAGAATAAATTTATCTTTTTCTCGGGGAGTCTATTTCAATTATTCTGCAAAATAGGGTACTCTCTTAAAGCACCCAAGTGCACCAACATGAAAACTACTAAAGTCTAAACATAGAGGTATTGGGGAGTTCACTCAAAATAGTGCTCAAACAATTTGGAATCCAACGTTCTATGCAAATTGTTGTTTGAATTCTTCCTCTTGTAAGCATCTTTACAAGCCTCAATATATCATTGTGGGCGGATTAGGACGGATAAAAAGAACAGCCCAGTAAGTAAATCTCTTCACGTGCAATAGATAGATGCTGGTTTGAATTCATCAAATATATAATGTGGGCCAAATTTTTTTAAAAAATAAAAACTTTCTAATATTCAAAACCATCAAATCAAGTAATTTAAAAACCCACAAAGTATCACTATTACTCTGCTATAAATATATGTGAAGTCCTCTAAGCCATCACATCCACATAGACCCATTGATCTAAAAATCTTCATAAAATATTCATATACTTTGGGGACCACAATGGTCGATGTAATGACATGTCTTGTGATTAGGGGCGGCAATATCGGACACGATTCGCCAACACGACACGATAGAAATGGTTTAGGGTAGCGCTTTTGTGAGCTAACGGGTTCGCGGGTCAACCCATTTAAAGATAATCGTGTTCGGGTTGTAAATTGGTCAACTCACAAACCCGTTAACAACCCACGAACCGTTTACTATTTTTTTAAAAAAAAAAAATTGCATATACAATAAAAAATGAGAAAAAGAATACCTAATCAGCTAATCGCCTAATTGCCTAATCTTCTCATTCTCAGCCGCAGTACATTTTCTTCAAGTTTCAAGTTTCAACTCCCTATGTCTCAGACTCTCAAATCTCAATCTGTCTAAACTCTTAAGTCGCTTGCCCATTCTACTCCAGTCATCATCCGACTTCGTTGCCGCTACTGCTTCAATCGTCATATCTGTCTCGGTGTCGCCGGATTCTCTTCAGCCGAAGTCAGTTGCCTGTTCTGCTTCAATCGTCGTCGCCTGCCGGTGCCGATGCTGCTTCAGTAGTCGTCATATTTGGCCTGTGCTGCTTCAATCGTCGTTGCCCTGCCGGTGCCGCTGCTTAATTGGTTATGGAGGTTTCGATTTTTGGTATGAACTATGAACATTTGCTTATCTATTTTTTCTTGAATCTTTGTTGTGATGCTGCTAGACTGCAGAACAGTTAATGTTAATGAATCATATTAAATGATATGGTGGTCTGGAATCTTATTCTTTGCATCTTTGGAAGTGCCTTTAGATTTTTATTCATCTCTGGAATCTTATTTTTTTCAATTTTCAGAAGAATTGTTTATTTGAGAGAATCATTTTTTTAAAACTTTTATATGATACGTTGGGGGAGGTTTATATTATACCCATTTGTTTCTCACGTGTGCTAACAGAGCCTGGCTATCTCTTACCTCAAGGGCCTTGAATTCTTTGTTAATCAATAATCTCAGTAGTTGTTGGAGCTATCCTCGTGGTTTAGACATTTCTTGGATTTTGCAGTGACACTGCTTCACATCCCCAACTCCAAGTAATCAAATGGCTGTTCAATTCTCAATTCTGATAATGCTATCCAGTTTTGCTCATTTTTCTTTTACCGATTCTTAAGCGTTCTCTCAAATTTTTTTGTTGGGTGTTTTCTGAGGAGTAATATTTTAGTGTAATATCATAGAAAAAAAGATGATGTTTCTTTTGGTTATTTTCTAAGTTTAGGCAAAAAGTGAAAACCATTTTACTTGGTTATATAGGTAAAACATTGTTGCAATTTCTACGTCAAGTTCTTAATACATGATTGTACGGGAATATATGTTTCTCTGTCCTTGAAATTTGTATATGGAGGCTTTTCTACTAGCTAGTTGGGGTGCAAATGGATATTGGAACAATGCTGTCGTTTCTCCTAACTTTGGAGACCTGGGGTGGATTTAAAATGATATTATATCTGTACTTCATGAAACTTTTTGTCCAGTAGATAATTTTACGGATTCTCTATATCTGTTGATCAGTCATGGTTCTATTGAGTGTATTTATTACTAATGGGAAATGCTCAATATGCTGAAGTTTTCCATTTATTTGGAGCATAAATGGCATGAAGAAATATGTTTACACATGGCCCCTCAAGATGATAACGAGCAAAATCCTGGTGGATTTTCTCTTCCAGTAATATATAGTTTGCTGTTGATTTGAAGTTTCTTTGGTCCTGAATTGTAGGGGCAGCATGCTTGCTTGAATAAATAAGTCCATTGGTCTTACTCTAAACAATTTTTCACATTTGATGTGCTTTCTAATGTAGGAATGTGGAGGCATTCATATTCTTGCTTAACTAAAAAAAGATGTTATGAATAATTGAGTTACAAAATCATATACATGTTGTTATAAAACTTGAGAATGAATAGCATGCCTCATCTCATTATAAGTCAAAGGAAAAGTGAACATGTTGAAGATATGTCGAACTTGGAACTGAACTGTTTTGTGTTTGCAGACCATGCAACTATAGGATCCTTGGAAACTCTTTCCTTGTTTTCATTTTAAAAAGTGAGCAACATAGAAACAACCAATTGGAACGGGCTCCCAAGTGTTTAAATACATCACTTAGTGGGGGATTCCACAGATTTTATCAACTAATAGGACTGATACTAGACTTTGGAACCTTCCTTTTCCATCATCTAATTGCATTTTAGTAGTTTGATCTAAGTTATCGTTCCAGCTTCATGCTCAAGCATCTTGTATCTGTTTCTTAATGGAAAATGTTTCCATTGGGGTTGAATGACATAGCACTTGATTGCAATAGCATTATTTTCACATGTTTGGCTTTTAGAACTATACCTTGTATGGCTTTTACATGCTTCATCATTCTTTTTCATACTATGGAAGCTTTGGTGGCGGAATGAGTAATAAGAAGGAAACAGATAATATTTGAATTTTGTTAGTTTGAAAGTTCATATGGTTTGATATTTGACCATTTTACTTCTGAAGACAGGCTTACTGAGGATGTTATGCAAAATTGCAGACAATGACAGTGAAAAGATTACTCGCATTCTTCTCTTTTTTCTTTTAATTTTTTTCCAACTTCTTGATTTTGCAATCTTCAGTTTCAGTATAGTCAATTATGTGATGCATCATCATACATGCTCATTGATGATTCATTTATTCAAGAATTCAAAGTATTGATAAATATATAAATTGTGCATCTTTATAAGTTTAATCTTTATATAAAGTAAAAAATTAACATATATGGCATACCTAACATACCTAGCATGTGGAACTACCTTATGAAGCATGCATATAAGGGACTGCCATTGATTCAAACTCAGTGAATCTCCAACAAACATTATGCGTTTTCCTCTCAGTCTTTCTAACATCTTTCTGCCATCAAACCTGTTAGGACAATCCCTTGAGGGAAAGACTAAAATCTTTCTGCCATAAAAGTCTTTCTAGCCGTCTTGGCAGCAATTTATGGATGAGTCTGGGTTTAATTTTGCTAATGTTGGCTTCCTAAAGGTAAAGGCATAAAGCAGTGGTTAACTCTTGTCTTTCCTGCATATTTTGTATCTGAGGGTTAAAATAGTGGGAGATAGAAGTTCCTTATGGATTTGAAGTTAAATTTTGCCTGCTGTTCCTAATAGATAATTTATATCCACTTGAATGTATCAAAGTAAGGAAGTTCCTTAATAACATTTCAAATACCAGAATTGGGAAATTAAATTTGGTTTGCATCAAGAAATTAATTAGTACTAAATTTGTTTTTGCAGTATATATTAGCTCAAGTTAGCATTTCACGGAATAGTGTTTTACAATCTAAGAAACAACATAAAAGTGAAATTAAAAATGCTTAGTTAATTTGTCATTTTTTTGCTGAAAATTGTCCGGATTAGTTAAGTTAATTAAGAGATACAAATCTTTCAACCATTCATTTTCCTATTGTGTTTGCATCTTCCATGACATTTCTTTCCTAATAACATATAACTGCAGCCTTTTTCTTTTCATGATATTCTGTTTTGTGATAAATGATGATGATATTATGTTTTGTGCTTCTGTTGAATTGTGATTAACAGGTTGTATGTGATATAAGCTTTATGTGATATAGCATGTAGGCTGAAATTCTGTTATGTTATATAGGCTTTATGTGAATTCTATTAATGGTGTATTTTTTAACATGTTATTGTAGATATGGATGTGTCATTACTTCCAACTAATGAAGAGGTGGAAGATGAATCTGAATCTAATGGTGAAAATGTTCATGGAGTTTGAGAGAATGAAAACTTGCAAAGCTCTTCTACTACTAAATCTTGCAAGAAAAAAAAGAGAAAACTTACAAGGTTTGGAATTACTTTGATATAATGTCACTATCTGAAGATGGGAAAGAAAGAAGCAAATGTAAGAGATGTGGCCAAACTTATATTTGTGATAGTAGATATGGAACTGGTAACATGAAAAAGCATATTGACAAATGTCCTAGAATTGATACAAACGATATAGGACAATATATTCTTGAACAATCTATTGCTGGAAATTTAGTTGCAAAATCTAGGAGTTTTGACCAAACTAAGTTTAGAGAGTTGTTGATTAATGCTGTGATTAAACATGATTTGCCACTATCTTTTGTTGATTATGAAAGTGTTAGGGGCTATATTTTCCTACTTAGAACCTAATGTGGCTCATATAAGTAGGAATACTTGCAAGTTGGATATAAAAAAGTTGCATGCTGATTTTATTTCTAAAATCAATCTTCAGATTAGACAATGTCCTGGTAGAATTTGTTTGACTTCCGATTGTTGGATTTCGATAGCTACAGATGGGTACATGAGTTTAACTGCACATTATTTGGACAAGAATTGGATATTGTATAAAAGAATTCTGAATTTCTCATACATGCCCCCACCTCATTCTGGTGTTGCATTGGCTGAAAAGATCTATAATTTGATTGTTGGTTGGGGAATTGAAAAGAAGTTGTTCTCAATAACTCTGGATAATGCTTCTGCAAATAATTCATGTGTTGAGATATTAAAGAGTCAGCTGAATTTACAAAGATGTTTAGTGGATTTTGGTTATTTGTTCCATGTAAAATGTTGTGCACATATTCTCAATTTAATTGTTAAGGAAGGACTTAAAGAAATTGATAAGTCAATTGACAAAGTGAGGGAATGTGTAAAGTATGTGAAAGGTTCACCATCAAGAAAACAGAAATTTTTAGAGTATATGATACACAACTTCCTTGAATCCAAGAGATCTATAAAGCAATATGTCCCTACACGATGGAACTCTACATATTTGATGCTTAATAGTGCATTATATTATAAACTTGTCTTTTGTCATTTAGAGTTGAGTGACTCTAATTTTAAGCACAATCCTTCTAAAGAGGAATGGGATAAAGTGGAGAAAATATGCAGTTTCTTGGAATTATTTTATGAAGCAACAAATGCATTTTCTGGTGTGAGGTATCCTACTGCCAATTTGTATTTTCCAAATGTGTTTATGATTCAATTGAAGTTGACAGAAGGCATGAAAAGTTCTGATTCTTACATAAATAAACTTGCAATTGATATGCATTTAAAGTTTGAGAAATATTGGAATGAGTGCAGTCCATTTTTGGCCATTACTGTTGTATTCGATTCTCGATATAAAATGCAGTTTGTTGAATTTTGTTATAAGAAACTTTATGGTAGTAGTGGTGCATTGGAGTGTGCAAAACTTATATCAAAGTTGTCATCTATGTTTGAAGCATACAAAAGTAATATTTCTACTAGTGGATAATCAAGTTCTTGTAGTAGGTACCAAGGACAATCAAGAACAGTTTCTAGAATGGTGGTAGAGGAAATTGGCACACAAAAATTCAAGTGTATTTCAGGTTAATTCTTTTTATTTATTAAAAAAAATTTACAAGTTAAATTCTCTTTATAACTGTTATTATATTGTTATATATATCTAACATATCTTTTATGTTTTTTTTCTTAAATTAGGAATTTGATGATTTTGAAAATGAAGAAACTTTACAGCATATGCAAAAAACTGAGTTAGAATTATATCTTGATGAACCTAGAGTTGAAAGAACAGCTAAACTTGATATTCTTGTTCATTGGAGGGCTCATCAATATAGATATCCTATATTAGCTCAAATGGTTCGAGATGTACTCACCGTTCCAGTTCCACTGTTGCTTCTGAATCAGCATTCAGTAATGGTAGTAGAGTCCTTAACAAATTTAGAAGCTCTTTATCTTATGATATTGTTGAGTCTTTAATTTGTGTTAAAAACTGGTTTTATGGAGGTAAGATATTTATTAGATTATTTCTATTATTCGATTTAATATTTTTTAGATTAGATTTATAACATTAGTTTGTTTAATGTTTATTACAGAGGCACTTGCTGAGAAGTTAAATCTAGATGAATTTATTGAAGACATTATGAGTTTTGACATAAATGATAAAGAGACACCTCTTGATGGTTCAAATATTTGATGAAATGAATTTGATACTTTCAGTTTCAGTTTGTTGGGTTTGAGACTTTAAGTTTAAGTTTGTTTAGTTTATTAAGACATTTATGTTTGAAACTTTCAATTTCAGTTTAGTTTGTTTAATGTATTAAGACTTGGTTGTATTTCAGACTTTCAATTTAAGTGTGTTTGAGACATTTATGTTGCTTTGATCATTTAAATAGGATTATTGCATTTTATATGAAAATATGTGATTTTCTCACAGAAGTACGTGTAATCGTGTTATATATATGAATTGAGGGATTAAGCGGATTATTAAGTATTTGTTTATTTTTTTGCGAGTTAGCATGTTGTGTCGAGTTAGCAAGTTGGTGGATTAAGTGTTTTATTACGTACTATTTATTTTTTTGCGAATTAACGTGCCGTATCGAGTTGACACGATTATGATCATGTTATTTTCATGTTCACAAATTGAACACGAATATTAATCGTGTCATGTTCGAGTTCACGTGTTAGCAACCCATTAACTCGACACGACTTGACACGATAGCCGTTCCTACTTGTGATCCTAAGGACCATAATGGTCGATCTAAAAGAACTTAAGTACTACTGTCGGGGAGAAAATATGAAGAGACTTAACAACAGAAAAATGAAAGATAAAAGACTAAATTAACAAATTATCCTATTCAAAGAAAAAATGAGATTTGGACATTTTTAAAGAATCAAAGGCAACCGAGAAGTTTTCTAAAAAAACATAAAAAGAGATAATGAAGAAATATAATGACGAACTGATTTCAGGGTTAGTTGATGCTAGTTCTTGCATACAAATTGAAGAAGCAACATACAGTAACCTTTCACCAAGGAAGAACTGTAAAGGTTAAAGATTAGCATACGTTTTAAATGTATAAAATCTTCTTTGCAGTAAAAGGATATAGATACATTTTAAATATATGAACCAAGAATGTTCACATCCAGTTAGTTTATGGGTACTTAAGTACATTTGAAAGACTGGACTTTACAAGCCTCTAAAGATACATTTCTGGACCTAAAAAGGTATATATACCTTTATGGACTTTACAAGGCTTTCTAAAATCTCTTCGCTGTCGGTTTGGTATTTCTGGATGCTGAAGGAGAAGACACATTGGAAAAACTACTTGATGTTCTTGCATGAGAAACACTGACCAGCAAGCAAAAAGAAATGTCAACTGATTTTTCTATTTTGGCATTGCATAGAGGTAAAGAGCGTAAAGAACAAAAAGGTACCTATGAGCTCTTGGCACAAACTTGTTCTTCATAGCTGCTAAATTTTTAACCTCTCGGCTGAAGGAAAACAATGAAGTTAAAATTACTAAATAAAGCTTAGTTGTTTCCTTCCCTGCAGAGACGTATAGATATAACTAAATAATCCATAAAAATTTGACTGGGGTCAAGATATGATAAGCTTGGATTTGCATCCAAGTCACGGTCAGATTACCCTTGAACCTGATCTTACTGAAAGTTGCAATAGTTAACAAATTCTCGAGATACTTCAACATTCTTGACTGGTTATTTGACTGAAGATAAGGACCTACTCTAGATCCCAGATTCTTTATATGCATGAAATACTTAGCACATTGATTTCAGGTTCAAGGGTCTCACAGAAAGTTGCACTTGCTCAACAGGATCTAACAGTTGAAGTTGCATATATAGAAAAGGATATATACATATGCCAAAATGCAAGCTTGTAACAAAGGAGTGTCCAAAAGAATATCTTTTGGTTAACAAATGAATGCAAATACCAAAAGCCAACCCAGAATAGCATCTTTTGGTTATCTTATAAAGGTAAATATTCACAACCAAGCATGGAGAAAGCATCTTAGACAACTTTACCTGTTGACAAATTCTAATTTTGCCTTCTTCATTATGTTGCTCTTTGTATTGGAAATACAGCCATAAGGCCCTGTGCATACAATGATAGAAATGCATCACACAACTAGAAGAAACATCTCAAAATGCATTGAGTTTTAGTATGTCAGCTTATGTTATTAATTAAGCAGTTCACTTCCAGACCTGAATGACAAATCACTAAAACAAATCAATCAAAACAGAATCATAAAGTGGATGCTGAGGATACCTCCATTAAAGTTTCTTTTACCACTTGAGGGTGGGACCTTATTGCACAGCTGAATTTGCCGGTTCTGCTTCTCTGTAAAGAGCCATGAATGCCAGTTATAACCAACAGCATTCAAGAGTCCAATTAGACAAAATACAGAAATAAAATTTTCGCCTAAAAGGTGAAGCTTTTATTCAACATTATACTATGGTATCTGCAATTACTTGCCCTCTGCAATGAAGCACACTCGTCATTTGTCGATATTAAAGAAGTCTCACATAACTGAAATTGTTTGGAAGTACATCCATTCGTACTGCCAGGCATAATACCTTGTCGTCACTGGCTGCTACAGTTGCATACCGCCCTACCAAGGGCATCAGCATCTAAGGAGAAAGTGAGTAATGATGCATCTCTCGTGCTTTCTAAGACTGCTGTTCTTAAATATCTATTCGGACACTTGAATTTACTATAGTGTCAGTACTAAAGATCACAGAAAGGAAATCTTTGTGGAGGTAAATCAAATTGAAAAACATTTTAATTCAACCAAAGTTCCTTTGACCCAACGTTTTTATGTTTACATCATAGGCGCATAGAGCTTCAAATGTAAGTAACAACTTTATAAGATAATGAAAATATGTGAGTATGAGTAAATGTCATCTGAGATAACCAAAAACAAAGAAACTTGAGACTGTACAGCATCAGTTTTAATTAAGCAAAACAAGCTATGAAAAAGTGAAGTACTTACTAGCTTCTTCAATTTTGTATCCCTCCCTTACTCGCTCTGATATCCTCTCCTCTTTATCTTCTAGGTCCTTTACCTTTGCCTGCAGGTAGAACAAACTAGTTGCAGTAGCACAATGCAATTCTAGTCAAGACCATGGAAACAAGTAAGATGCAAAAGATAAGTGATAACCCTAAAAAGAAGCATCAAGTGTCAGTTGAGAAGTGAAGATAAGAAAGCTCTTGATTTTTCTGATGTATTTCCTAAAGGTGCACAACCCTATTTATATAAATGATCATCCATCAATTATGGAATACAATGATATTCCATAACTGAGGATAACAATGATTCAACAACTATCTGCTACATCATATGATCCTCACAATATACAAGATAACAATGATTCAAGTTGAAGATAAATAATTTAACGCTCCCCCTCAAGCAGAGTATATAAATTGAATGCTCCAAGCATGGAATAGATAGATGGAATCCGAGGTCCCCTTAAAGATTTTGTTAGAATGTCCACTAACTGATCATTTGAGGTGACAGATTCAGTTATAAATTTTTTAGACAGAACCTTTTCTCAAACAAAATGACAACCGATTTCTATGAGCTTAGTCCTTTCATGAGACACTAGATTAAAAGCTATATGAAGGGCTGCTTGATTATCACAATATAGTTCCATCTTCCAACTATCACAAAACTTCAATTTCTAAAGAAGTTTAATCCAAATGAGTTCACAAGTGGCAATAGCCATAGCCCTGTATTCTTGTAATCCGCTTCTGCATTTGATCAAGCAACAACAATTTTCTTCTTACATTTTCATGAGACAATATTTTCACCTATAGATACACAATGCCCCATATTGGAACGTCTATCAAATGGCGATCCTGCCCAATCTGCATTACAGTAGCCAATAATTTTAGTGTTTCATTTATCTTCATATAGTATCCCTTGTACAGGAACAATTTTAATATACCTTAGAATAAGTACCACCGCATCCCAATGATCTAAACAAGGTAATTGCATAAATTGACTTATCACTCCAACTGCAAAAGAAATACTAGGTCTAGTAATTGCGAGATAGATACGCTTTCCAACTAATCTTCGATATCTCTCAGGATCTGTTTCCCTTAATTAGGTAGCAACTTTTGATTTGGATCCATGGGACTATCAATGGATCTACAATCTAGCATACCTGGTTTTTAAGTATGTCGAATGCAACTTCCTTTGTAAAATAACAATTCCATTCTTTGATTGAGTCACTTCAATACCAAGAAAGGATTTTAATTTCCAAGATTTTTGGTTTGAAAGCAGTTGAATAAGTGTTGTTTCAATGAGAGATCTTCATATGGTCATTACTTGTGATGACTATGTCTATCAACATAAACTACCAAATAGACAAATTTACCTAAACAAATTTACTTGAAGAAGTATGACAATAGAAGACTGAATAATATGCTTCACTTCATTTTAGTCCGAAACTATAAATAATAGAGTTGAACTTTCCAAACCAAGCTCGTTGAGAGTGTTTAAGTCCATAAAGAGAGTATTTAAGTTTACAAACCCATCCAGACTCCCCCCTGAGCAACAAAACCAAGTGATATCTCCATATAAATTTATTCAAATAAATCACCATAAAGAAACACATTTTTAGTGTCTAGCTTAAGTATTGACCAATAACTAATAGCAATCGTGAAAAGTAAAAGACGTACTAAAGTAGCTTTTACCACTGGTGAAAAAGTATCACCAATGCCAAGACCATGAATTTGAATATATCCTTTGGCCAATAGTCTTGTGATGTGATGATCAACACCTCCATTTGGACTAACTTTAATAGCAAATACCTATATGCAATTGTTTTCAACAATTGTCTTCCTGGGAGGAAGAGAAACCGACTCCATGTACCATTACGTTCAAGAACTTGCATTTCATTAATCATAGCTTAGCACCACCCTGGATGAGCAAGTACATCGCAAATAAGTTGGGATTGAAACCGAAGATAAAGAAGATACAGAGGAAAAATATGAATGAGATAAATGATCGTAACTTAGAAAATTATAGATAGGATGAGGATTTTAGGTAGATCGAACACCTCTTCTAAGAGCAATGGACAGATCAGAGTTCACATCAGGACGGGTTGTAGCAAGAATGGTTGATTTAATAGAACATGATTCATGTGGTTATTCATGTAATGTTAGATCAACAGCTCATGTTCAACATTGATATGTGACGAGGTGGTTGAGATGACTCTTTGGACAACATCATCGGATTTTGTATAAGTAAATGATTCTTGAGCAGGAGACAATATTGGACCGAAATATAGGACTGTGAGTGCCTCAAGAATAGAGTTAGACTTATTTAAGGAAGATGAAAAATATGGAGTTTTTTCAAAAAAAAAAAAAAAGGAGACAGACATGTAGTATCTTTTATTGATTGGAGAGTAACAACGATATCCTTTTTGAGGTCTAGAATAACCAAGGAACACACATTTTATAGCTAGACCAGTAAGTTTATCTAAAACTTAAGGTCACATCATGAACAAAACATCCAAAGACACGAGGTGCAACATGAAACAATGGTTCTCTGGGAAATAAAATGGAATGGGGAACTTTATTGTCAATAGATGAAAGCAGCAAAAATTGCATCATCCCCAATAATAAACAAGAACATTTGCATGAAGTAACAATGTTCAATCAATTTTAACAAGGTGCCTATTCTTCCTTTTTGCTAATTCATTTTGCTGAGGTGAATAAGGACAAGTGGATTGATGTAGGATGTCTACTGAAGATAGGAAAGCTGTGAAGTGTGACTCATTCTTTTACAATATGAACATTGAGGACGACCAATTCTTCCACTACATCCTCCATAATTTCCACGACCTCCTCTTCCACGTTTGGACACCATTGCAGAAAATTCAATGAAGTCAATTGACTTATCACCTGTTTTTATGAAGGAACTTGAAGAAGTTAAGCAACAAAATTTTCCTTTGAAGGAACTTCTTCACCAGTAAAAGCTTGATCCCAAACATGCTCATAATCTGGATGCATGTTGTTGGGTTTAAAATATTGTATTGATATGACCATAGGTCCATAGGTAGACTTAGCAGTCTTTGATATATGTTGTGTGTGTTGTTTGTCCCCTTATTGTGTTGAGTCTCTTGTATAACCCTATATATTAGGCACTTCTTGTAATCAAATTAATCTTTCATTGAATATAATCGACACATGCCACGAATAATTAGCACCATATACAAATTGTCAAGTTTCTTATTTATATCTTTAAAAGTATTAACTTCCAAAAACATCTTCAATTTGTCAACAGATGATTAAGCTCTAGAAACATATGAAATCATATCATGATCAGATAGTTTAAGAGAGGCTAACTTTTGTGTAGAATCATATAGCCATTGGATATCATCAGCAAAGACATTTTGAGCATTTTTCTAGAACGAATTACAGGGTTTGAAGACCTTGAAGTTTTCTAACATGGGTGACTCAGCATATTGCCATAACAAGACTCAAAGTTGATAATGAAGCTTTTTCTATTGATCACGACTCTCAGTAGAAACATCATTGCATGATTATTCCAAATGATCATGGTACCCCTGAGCAATGAATCAAAGTTCTACATATTCAGACCAAGCTAGACAACTTTTTCCATTGAGTTTCTCCAAAGCAATGGTAGGAGCTCCAGAAATGGAAAAGGCAGGACCATTACTAATTAATTGTGAAACAGTTTTGGAAGCCATTGATAGGTGGAGATAAGTTCAAACGAAAGATGTAGCCTTGCTTTCTATTAATTACTAGTTGTAATTCCCAACTCCCCCACTCTCTGGTCCTTACGACTTCAGAGAATTTAAGGAGAGAGAGAGTAGACTACTGTGCAAGAAAGCAAGAGGTTTCTTTTTTTTGTCCTTTGAAGGGATCTACATGTGACTCTTGAAATGTGGAGTTGTGGAAGCTAAAAAATCAGAGAGGAGCTAGAAAAAGAAAAAAGAAAAAAAAAAGCGAGTTTCTTTCAAGTAAACTTAGACCTACTACCAAAATAAGGATGTATGTGAGAGGTGACAACTAGAGAAGATCCTAGAGAGGCCACCGAGGCTGCCGAAAGTGATGTGGTGGTGATCTGATGTCTTTAAGGCAGTGGACTTCATGCGCCCTGAAGACAGAGATATTGCGGCGGCACATGGAGGACCAGTTGGACATCAGACTTTGTGTGACGGCTGGATATGATGAGGCACACCACAAAGTAGATTGAGAACAGGGATTAGTTCAACTTTTGTATTTCTAGTGCTCTTGAGAGTATTGTGAATGTGATGTTGCTAACAAATCTGAATATGTAGAAAGGCAATGGGCTCAGCAAAGAATGTAACAAAATATTGCCACTGCCTCTATGGGTTTGTTAGAATGCAAGAGCAAAGGTATGAAAGTGTTAGATGCAAGAGTACTAATGTCACTGTTTCTATGGCTCTGATACCAAGTTTAGAAGAGAAGATAAGAAGCTCTTGATTTTTCTGATGTATTTCCCGAACGTACACTGCCCCTTTTATACAAATAATCATCCATCAATTATGGAATACAATGATATTCCTCACTCTATAACAATTATTCAACAACTATCTGCTACAAGATATGATCCTCACTCTATACAAGATAACAATGATTCAACAAGTTGAAGATAAATAATTCAACAAATAATTTAACAGTGTCCAACTCCTAGAAATCAAAGCAAAAAATAGAGCATGCGACTACACTAAAATCTTAATTTATTTTTTAAAAAAAATGCTCAGACCTCTAAGTGGAGAACTAAATCCACCCCGAGCATTAATACCCAAAGTGGCTGACATCAGATATAAAAATACCTACATTGACAATTGGCAGAGCATTTTTCTAATCACTACATTAAGATCACAGAAATTGAAATGGAAAATTTTCTACCTCATATAATTTTCTCCATGGAAATTTTACTTTCGCCTTTCTCATCCTCTTAACTGCTTCATCAACACTGTGCGCACCAAAATGACGCTCATAAAATTTCTTCCAGAGCCGATTAGTGACAGGGCTAAGATCTCTTCCCTGAAATAAATGAACAAAATTAGGTTCAGTCCCATAATATGTGATTTAAAGAATGAAGCTGTGGAGCAGTAGGAATTTTTCTTACTTCAGTAAGATGCTCAATATGTATCAACTGATCAAGTGTACAATGAGGTAAAATGCGCTCCAAAAGATGAAAATCAGTTTCTCCAACATCCCCAAGATATCGAACATTATCAATTGCGAGCTGAACACATAGATCAACCAATGATGGGACTGTGCGCGTCATTGTTCTCTACTCTCCCCTGTCTGGATAAAACTAAAAGGTTCAAAATAACAATCTTCATGGAACCGTATATATTCATAGCAAAAATTCAATCTTCTCAGAAAATGAATGCTTCCATTATTTTGGACAACTAGATTCGCACGTACTTATAAAAATTCGATTGAAATAACAAGTAAGATTGTTTCCTGCTCCAATTCAACCAAAAATTCATAAGTATAACAAACTAAAAAATTCTCATTTTCAAAAAAGAAAAAAAAACAACTAAAAAATACTGAATCGCCTGCCTCCAAGACGCAAGACTACGCATGACAAAAGGAAAAAAAAACCACCAACATCAAATCCAAACGAAAGACAAAAAAAAGAAGCTACAGAGGTAACTCACCGCTTAAAAAGATGATCGGACCAAGAATCAAGAAATTGAAGAAGTCGGCAAATTCAGGCGATTTATAAGTATAAAATTTGTGTGTATGTATAATTGATAAAAAATAAATGAACAAATTCTTGTAAATGAGGAAACAAAAAGGGCGGAGCAGAGTAGAGATAACGAGGGAAGGACTTCGGATATACTCCACCGGGCGAGACGCGCGTATAATCTGCGTGTCCAAAGGCGAGGAGGAATTGGGATTTTGTTATTGGGCCAAAGAACATAGTGATGGATTTGCCCACCAAAAAATGCTCTTCTGTTTTAAGGCCATATACTCGTATTGTCAAGTTTCATTTACTTTCATAAATAACTTTTACATGGTGTATTTAGTCCCAAATCTTTTTACAATTAGAGTTTTGGTCCTTCAACTTTTTTCTTAATAGTTTTGATCCCTTCTCATTTTTTTAATAGTTTTGATCAGTTTTTACAACTCCTAGTCAAAAACCAATTAAGTCAACATAGGAGTTGACTTTAAGCAATATTATGGAGGACAAAATTGGAAGAAACTATTTTCCCAACTTAAAAAAAAAAATCCTCAAACATCTATATTCCAAAAAGAAAAAAATTACTTAAAATTCCAAATCTAGCACTAATCTCGACAAACCCACCATTTATTACAAACCCACTCAAATCCAATCAGGGTTCTTTACCTCTCATTTCTCTTTTCTTTTTTGTCCAATTAGAGTGAAATTCAGATGGGGATGATCCATATACGGCTAGAAGTTAGCTAAGTAGTGGTGGTGGTCAGGGTGGACTATTGGATGGGTGAGTTGCTACTAGTAAGAATGATAATGCTTGGAAAAAAAAAGAGAAGTTTGCATCATCCATGAAAAAGTTGAAGCATTATTCTTCTTGGTGGTAATCTACTCTAGTTTAGCAAAATAATTGGTATTAATCATGTTGCATTCATCAATAACCAATACTTTTAACCTTTACTCACCTACAATAGGCCTCATATCTGAAAGAAAGCTTTTATAACAAAACAATCCCCTTCATCAATACCATTACATGCAAAATAGTGTAGAGTCAAATAATTAATGGCACAAACAACAATTCATGTGGATGCTATAAGAAAAGGGGGTATCCCTATGGGGAGATAAGATAGAGATCACAAGATGAGTTACATATTTGAATCAAGTGGGTAGGAGAAAAATGTTACCATAATGTGAGGGAGGTGTCGGTAAAACTCTCCAAGAAAAACCACCTACTTGAAGTTGAACTCATCTATGTTAAGGTCCACAAATGTCTTGGTCGGTAACAGAACTTCCTCAAGCTATACTCATTATTCTCAGTTAAATCACCCCTCTGCCTCGAGCCTTAATCGAAATTCAATGTGCAACTTAAGGGTCCTATTTGCAATTCAAATTTTTCTTGTTACTTCAGTTAAGCTATCATATGAAAGCCTTTCACTGCAACCTAGCGGTGATCTTCGACCACTCTCATAGTTTCTTAAAAATGTTTACCCCGCTTGCCTAGAAAGACTTTGCTTGTACATCCACCGTGTGTATTTTTTGCAACCAGTTTAATCCCACAAATGAGATTCTAGCCCTAAAACTTGTCCATGAGAAATAGAAATAGCAATACCGTTTAATGTTTTTTTCTTTTTTCTTTTGGTTTTGGAATTGAAAGTAACTTTTTTTATTCCGTTTTTTTCAAAATATGTGTTTATTTAAAATTTTCTCCTTGTTATAGAAAATATCAACTCCAACATTGATTTGCTACATATTTTATCAAAAGTTACAAAAAAAGACCAAAATTATTGGAAAAAAGGTTAGGGACCAAAACTATTAAACTATTAAACATAAAAAGGTTTGGGACTAAATTCACCAATTTCTCATAAGTTTTTACTTTTTTTAAGGGCAAAAACTCTGACTTACAACTAAAATTTTTCAAAATCCAAGTTTTGCACATAAATTAAAAAGTGATAAAAAGTTAACCTAAACCTTTCAAAAGTCCAAGGTTGTCATTTACATTAAAAATTAGTTATACAATTTCGTTAGGCGTGTATAAGTCACATAATCAATTTTAAGGACATTTTTATCTTTTAATACTTAATTTACTTACGTAATCAATTTTAAGGACATTTTTATATTTTAATACTTATTTTACTTTTATAATAACTTAACTACAATAAATTTAATCACAATCACAATAAAAGTACAAGGATCTTTCTAAATTATTATTTTTCTCTCCCCCTTTTCCATCATTGAGATATGCATCCACGATTGTCTATGTAGCAATGAATCATCAACACTAGACAAATTAATCCTAACTAGACTCCTAACTATGGTAGATTGGGCAAATATGATTGAATCTTACAAGGAAATTATTTGATTTCAAAATTTAAAATTCACTAATTAAGAAATAATAAACAAAAGGGAGGAAAAGGGTGAAGGCAATTACATTATTAACTATGAAAGCAAGTAAAAAGTTCAAGACTATTCCCAGCAAAAATGAGTGTCCTAAGGTGTTGATGAGAAACAAACAATAGTGATTGAATGTCAACATTTTTATTTTTGTTAAGAAAAAAAAAAAAAGAAACAAGCAATAGTGATTATCATATTTGACTAATTCAATCCAAGAAAATTTATTGTTTACGATGAAACTATTTAAAGTTCATCGCAAATACTCGTTATTTATGATTAACTATTTAAAGTTTAATTTAATTTCTTTTTTCTTTCCCCTCTTTAATAAGAATTGAAAAGTCTTTAATTCTTTTTATTAAAAGAAAATTTCAATATTAGTACTAGTGACCTTCAAAAAGTAAGAACATATCCAATGGGAGTTGCAAATGGAGAAAATGAACTCCCACAAGAGGTGCATACCATTGAAGAATATAGGATTGCTCCACATTGGCATTAGGGAGTTGCTCTTCCAAGCAACTCCCATTTGCAACTCTAATGGTTTCACAAGCTTTATTAATATATTTGAGATAAAAAAAAGTGTGATTTTTATTTAATTTTGTATTGAAATATTAATAAAATAGAGATATAATGTAATATGTAGGTTCTATTTGTTATAATTTATAAAGTTGTATAATTGGAGTAAAGAGTTGTAACATGAGGTGGAGTAATATGACCACAAAAAACAAGAAAATGTAATTCTTGAATGATGCATGGATGAAGATGCTCTAATAGCAACTCCGACGGAGTTGCACGTGTGTCAAAAGCAATTCCTATAAGCATTTCTACCCATTGGAATGTTGAGTTGTTTACACACGTGAATAAAGTTGTTGAAAAACCTAAGACGGGGGGGGCTTCTCTACTTGACATTTCAAGACTTTGTTTTTCTTGATAATCTTTTTCATTTCCTTATGGAGATTGGAGATAAATTCATCTCTATCAAACATGTCACAAATATCATCATCACTTTCACTATCAACTAAAGAAGGAGTTTTTGAAGTATTTACCTCATCTTCAATGGCCATGAAGCAAACATTTGCATGTTCAATTTGTTCTTCATCTTCACTTCCTTCTTGATCCCAAGTGAAGCAAGTCCTTTCTTGTTCTTGGACTTGTACTTCTTTTCTTTCTCTCTTAATTTTGGACAGTCCGCCTTGAAGTGATTTGGACTTTCGCATTCATAGCATTGCTTTGAGTGTTATTTGTAGATGTCGATGGACTTCTTTTTGAATTTGTTGAAATGTCCCTTTTTGAACATTTTCTTGAAGTTCTTCATGACAAGAGCTTATTTCCTCATCATCCATTTCTTCCTCATCACTGGAAGATTCATTTTCGTTGTTCTCTTTAGTTTTGAGAGCAATTCCTCTTTTCCCTTTGTCTTCCACTTCTTGATCATTCAACCACTTCATCCTAATCTCATGAGTGAGAAGTGATCCAATAAGCTCTTCCACTGGTTTCTTCTTCAAATCATGAGTTTCCAACATAGTAGTAGTTTTGCCTTCCCAAGCCTTTGGTAAAGCATTGAGTATTTTCATATTTTGTTCTCCTATAGAATAAGACTTGCTAAACACTTTTAAACCGTTAATAATGTTAGTAAAGCGAGTAAACATATCAGTGATGTTTTCATTTGATTTCATAGTGAAAAGTTCATACTCCCTTGTAAGCATACCAAGTTTTGTTTCCTTTACTTGGTTTGTACCTTCATGAGTCACTTCAAGTAGTCTCCACATTTCATGTGCAGATTCACAACATCTTACCATGTTATACTCATTCATATCAAGTGCACAAGTAAGAGTGTTCATGGCAAGAAAATTAAGGGTCATCTTCTTTTTATCTTCATCATCAAATTCCTCAGATATTCTATCAATCTTGATACCATCAACAACTTTAAAAGGTACATAGGGTCCATTTTCAACAATATTCCATAATTCATAGTTTAGAGAAGATATATAGATTCTAACTCTATTTTTCCAGAAATTATAGTTTGTGTCATTCAACAAAGGAGGTCTAGTAGTAAAGTAACCTTCTACCATCATAGTGTTATCTAGATGAGCCATAGAATCTTTGCTTCAAGGATGTTAAGCCTTATCAACAAGAAGACCTGCTCTGATACCAATTGAAAAACCTAAGATAAACAAGCTTTCTAAGATAACAAATATCAAACACTTGGTGTTCAACCAAAGTATGAAATGATGAGTTCAAGAAAAAAACAATGAACACAAAGATTTATAGTGGTTCGGTTTATCCAACAAAACCTAATCCACTACCTTGAGCTATTTACTCAAGGATTTCACAAAACCTTTCACTAATATAGTAAGAGAGAATACAATAGAGGCTCACCCAATTCCCTTAGGGTTTTACAACACAAACCTCTTAATCAACCAAGGTTCACTCAACACTTTGAGTTTTACAATATAACCTTGTCTACACACCTATCTCTATTACAACAATTAATGAAAAAGATGCTCTTAACACAAACACAGTTTTCTATGATTCAAGGCTCACTCTAACCCTTAGAGTTTTAAGCTCAATGCAACTTTGAACAAATCAATCAAGATATGAATAAGAAGAGTTTGATATATGAAATCACCTTAATGTGAAGATATATCAATGTAAAACATAAATACCTCTTTGAGTAATGTTTTCTTGTAAGTTGCTCAAGAACCTCAATGATTTTGTATAAATCTCACTTTGATGAATTTCACAATATGAATGTTAAGATTTGGTTTCAAAATAATCTCCAGAGGTTCTATGAAGTGTTAGGATCAAATTTTTGCTCAAAAAGTAGTGTTACTAAGTTGTTTAAACGATTGGGTATTTATAAGTATGCACCAACGGTCATAAAAATAGTTGTTTGAATCCCACTCAGGAGAAGTGCGGTCGACCGCAAATCAGGAGGGTCGTCCGCACCATCATCCGCAAATGTTCCAGAGAACTCTGGACAGCCTGCGGACGATGAGCTCAGAAGTTCGGTCGACCGCTCCATCATCCGCAAGTACTCCAGAGAACTCTGGACATACAGCGGATGATACTCTGAGAGGTCTGGTCGACCGCATGATCTGTGGTCGTCCACACTTTTGTCAGGTCAACCACAAATGCATTAAAACTATGCAGAACAAGCTTCCAAACAACTCTAAGAGTTTGCAAACTATATTTTATGAATTTTGAAGTATGTGCATGTATTTTGAAAATCATTTCAAATACCCAACTCATGTTTTATCTAAATGAAATGCATTTTGAAAATCATTTCACTTTTATTGAGCAACCTATAGAACTCATTACTCAAAGGGATAGACCTAGAGATATCTAAAGATAAAATAAAGAAATAAAGCTACACATCTAGATCCTATCTAATCCAGAAACGCTTATCTTCAAAGCTTGACATCAAAAGCTCTTTCCTGAAGATTTGAAACTTTGATCTTGCATAGATTAGATATATGAATCCTAAAAGATCATCACTAATACAATAAAGCCATTAGTCCTTATCAATGTTGGTCATTTAATCAAAATTAAGATATTAAAAGCTTTAAGGCTTTCAGTTGTTGATTCTAAAATCAACCCAAAATTTGAATTGCATTTAATGGTCCTAATACCTTTTCCTTTTCCTGATTTAATAATCATTGGTTTTCAATAATTGATTACATGAATTGATTAAAAAAATGGTTTATAAATTCACCAATTTTGGTTATTTCTTCTCAAATTGAGAGCATAAAAAGTATATTTTTATGTGTTATTTTTTCTCAAATGGATCCCAATCAACACAACCTTAATTCTTTCTTCAATTCCATACAAAACACTCAACATCCAAATAATCAAAATTTTCAAAATCAATCCTTACATCCAAATCCTCAAAAAGCAAATATGGGAAATTATTCTTATCTCATTTATCCATATCTTGATTTCTTTCATCCAAATGCACCATATACGGGTAATCAATTTGGAATGCCATCGGATTTTCTTCATGATGCTTATAAGGGCATGAGTGGGTTACAATCATCGGATCAAGAACCCAAAACACCAATAGGTTCTATGTCTTATTCACAAGTTTCACCATTCTCTACACAAATTGACTTGGAAGATAATACACTTGTAGATTTGTATTGGCAGTCGAAAAAAAAAACTTAGATTCACGATGGAAAATGATATACTTCTTATCCAAGCATTGCTTACTATTTTCAAGGATGCCATTGTGGGGGATAACCAAAAAACAAATGGATTCTGGTAAGGATAAAAAACAACTACAATGAGTGCCGCAAAAATTTGTGTAAAAAGGAAATTGGTGCAGTGGAATGTTGTTTCATATTGAAATAAATAAATTCCAGAATAAAGAAAGTTAAACAAAGCAATATTATTGATAAGATTGTACCTAATGATTAAAAATCAAGGGCTTTAAATAGAATTCAAAATAACAAGAAAAAGGTAACTAAGAAAGTTAGGAAAACAACTTAGATTGGGAATAGGAAACTAATTATCTTTAGGATAGGTAATCTATTTAGGAAACTAGGAACTTAGAAAAATAAATCTCAATAGGATAGGAAATCTAGGAAAGTAATTCTTAATAGGATTGGAAATCTACTTATAACATAATTAGGAAACTCATGTGCTGCATAAGAAATTGAAAGCCCTAAAACTTTTAATATCTTAATTTTGATAAATGACAAACATTGATAATGACTAATGATTTTATTATACAAGTGATAGCATTTTTTGGATTCAATTATCTAATTCATGCAAGATCAAGGTTTTATGTATTCAAGGAAGTTCATGCATCATTAAGAATTGAAGACAAGAATTTTATGGATTAGATAGGAACTAAAGATATAGTTTTAGATGTTAATATCATTTAGATAGCTCTAGTTTACTTATTTGAGTAATAATTCTATAGATTGTTCTATGAACTTAAAATGTTTTTCAAAATGTGTTTTATAAGTTAAACTTATCATAGGTATTTAAATTAGTTTTCTAAATGCATACATTCGTTTTAAAATTTATAAAACATGTTCCACAACTTTTGAACTTGATTGAAAACTCAAATTGCATGTTTGGAAAACTTGAGGATGCATTTTTTATGCTTGCGGTCGACCGGATGATAGCAAGCATTGTCCGCTAACCATTGAAAGAAATTTGGTGTTCTAGGGGACGACTAAGCTTGATAATCTAGTAAGAAATTTGGTGTTCTAAGGATTTTGATGATGATGATGTTAAAAATAAAATGACTCTAAACTTTTTTTGTTATGAATACTATCACTTGTGCACTTGATATAGAGTACAACAGGGTGAGATATTGTGAATCTGCACAGGAGATGTGGAGGTTACTTGAAGTAACTTAGAAAAGTACAAACCAAGTAAATGAGACAAAGCTTGGTATGCTTATAAGAGAGTATGAACTTTTCTCTATGAAATCCAATGTGTTTACTCATTTTACTAACATTAGTAATGGTTTAAAAGTGTATGATAAGACATATTCTCTAGGTGAGCAAACTATGAAAATACTCAATGTTCTACTAAAATGTTTGGAAAGGCAAAATCATAGCTATGTTGGAAATTCACGACTTGAAGAAGAAACTAGTTGAAGAGCTCATTGGATCCCATCTTATCTATAAAATAAGGATGAAATGGTTAAAGAACCAAGAGGTAGAAGACAAGGGAAAAAGATGAATTGCTCTCGAAGTTAAAGAGAGCAATGGTGATGAATCTTCAAGTGATGAGGAAGAAATGAATAATGAGGAGATGACGCTTGTCATGAAGAAATTCAAAATAATGTTCAAGAATGGGTGCTTCAACAAGAACAAGAATAAGTCATCTATATCCACAAATAACAATACAAGATAATGCTATGAATGTAGGAATCCAAATAATTTCAAGACGAATTGCCCAAAGTTAAAAGAAAAAAAAACAAGAAGTGCAAGTCCAAGAATAAAAATAGATTTGCTTGTACTTGGTCTCAAGAGACGTGTAATTATGAAAAACATGAAATAATGAAGTTTGATGGCAAAGAAAACTGACTCAGTTGTTCTACTATAAATAAGATCAATGAAGACAAAATAAGGGATCCACAACAACAATCAACAACTCACTTTTTATTAAATTACTTTTCCAACTTTATATTTCTTGCTTTCTTTTAAGTTTAGAACTTGTTTAAATACCTTTTTTTACTAATTTACTTTACCACTTTATAATTTCAATATTTACCTTGCTCTAAACTTAGGAACAAGTTAATTAACTAAAGAGTTATTTGTAACTACATTGTTCAAAATAATAAAATTCAATTATCTATTTGTCAATTCCAAAATCATATTGTCCAATAATTTATCAATTCCGCATTACATCAAAAGAAATATTGAGAGACTTTCTATAATTACTCAAAAAATCCATTCTTAAAAAAGATTCAACAAACTTCCCGACTAACCTAACCTCAAAATCATTTTGTGACCATTATAATTAGCTAGACCCATTTGACAGCTAGCTCAATCAACTGACAGAAAATTTTAGCAGCAACAATTACAATTTGGTATTTTATTAACCCCCTATACTTCATTCTGGCGTCCGCCCCAACTATGAAAACGGTAAGAATAAGGTTGACAAACGCAGATCTCGTCATCAAGATAAGGTTATGGATTAATTATTGCAACCACAATTTAAAAAATACAATTTATATTTGCTATTGCTTTTTATTTTTATCCGTGAGCATCTCGCTAGATAAAAAGGTGACATTGCTTCGTGAAAGCTAGTATTTTTGTTACATCAAACCAAGAAAACCTTGCTCGTAGGAATGGCTATTTTCCAGCGGAAGGATTTGCTAGGACATTATAGTTAGGCCTAGGCTCCAGAACCAGCCAACCTCCTCTTGGTGGCATTGGAAACTGACACCTGACCAAGTCTATCAGCCTCTTTTGTCACCATCCGTTCTTGAACGGGCATATAATGCCGCAACCAAACACCAGTATACACCTGAACCAAAAATAAGAATTAAGATGCAGAATTAGCATAAATAACAAATCAAATGACCCCAAAAGAACTCAAAATTATCCACTCTGCATGCATCCATTCAGGAGCTAATACGACATAATAAATTAAAATTATGTATGTAGTTGAAACACAATTCAACTAGATTAGGACATTTAATACAAGTATAATATCAATGATAAAGGTGCAAACCTACCTGTGCAGGTCTCATTATTTTTGTATCAGGATCATCCAGGGATTCTCGCCAGTGAGATAAGTAGCCAGCCATTCGAGGGATAGCAAATAAAACAGGAAAGAATTCAGTTGGGAAACCGATTGCCCTGATAGACAACAGCAATTTAATACCCTCGAAAACTCTATCTATAAGAGATATGGTAAATCAAATGATATATTTCTGCATACCTATATATTAACCCAGAATAGAAGTCAACATTTGGATACAACTTTCTCTTAACAAAGTACTCATCTGATAGTGCAGCTTTCTCCAAAGCAACTGCAACCTGGTAAATCAAGTAAATCAGGCTGGGAGCAGAGTAGCAGTACATGACGAATGTAACCTTTGCATGGTCATAGGATTGGAAAGGGCAGTAAATGTAACATTTACAGGGCCATAGGATTGGAAAGGGCAGTAACAATGGAAAACCATTAAACAAGAACACATGCAAATTACATCTAATTTTTCGTGTTCTTTTCAAAATGGAGATATTAAATGCAGTGGATTCTGATATGAACAGAAGTAATATATATATATATACATACATATATATATATATATATATATATTGAATCAAGAAAATTCTTAAATTTAAGTGTTGGATACTGCATTAAAAAAAAGAGCCATATGCCATGATATATATCTTGATAGGCATTTCTATACTTCCACATAACTTTTAAAGGTTAAGTTCCAAAGCAGGGGTTTCCAATTCACAAGGTTCCAGAGATATAAAATGCAAACTACAAATGGGTACAAACAGAAAGAAATCAAATTTATTTTGTTATTGGTGCCATATAAGTGCAAATCAATTGCTTCTGCTGCAAACAAACAACATAAGTAAGAAACTTAAAATTCCAGTTAAAAGACAGAACCAACCTCAATGAGAGGATCCCGGCCGACAATAGAAAAAACTTCTTCTGCCAGCCTCTTTATGACTTTTGCACGAGGATCATAATTCTTGTAGACACGGTGACCAAAACCAGACATCTTGCGTTTCCTAGAGAATAACAGCGCACAACATTATCATAAAAAATAAAAAAAGAGTTGCTGCTCAAAAGGTTGAACATCATTAAGAAGCCATACCTATTCTTCACACCCTCAATGAACTCCGGGATTTTGTCAACACTTCCAATCTCATTCAGCATCTTAAGCACAGCCTACAGAGAGAAAGAAGTTCCATGATGGTAAAGTACAAATGTATAACACCAACAAGAAGGATTCAAACAGGAAACATATGACAAAGTTTCACATAGGTAAGCATAAATCCAGCACCACCATTTTTATACTAATTTTTATACATCACGTCATACAATCAAAAATGATAACTACCTCATTTGCCCCACCATGAAGAGGACCATAGAGTGCTCCTACAGCTCCAGCGAGGGCTGTGTATACATCAACGCCACTGCAAGCAAAATGTCAAGCGATAGTTCAAAATGTTTCATCTAAGTTACCAGTAAAGTATATACCTGGATGCAAGATGTCGTGCAGCTGCTGTGGAACAATTCATTTCATGTTCTGCATGTAATATAAAAAGGATATCCAGAACACGAGCCAGTCGAGGGTTGGGTTTATATGTCCTATTGCCCCTGTGTGTATGGGAAACAGGATTGTAGTTAAGTTATCATCCACATGCAGCAGCGTAGAACATCAAAAAAATACTCTAACAAAATCAGCAAAAACTAACATACAGAGAATCAAGCATATATAAGAAGTTCTCCGAATAAGAAAGATTGCTGGATGGAAGAACAGGTGGCCTTCCTGCTATCCTCAAATAAGCAGCTGCTGCAATTGTTGGTGCCTATAAATTCGGTTGACAACCATTTCTTCATTAGAAATTATTTCCCATCAGCTTAAATCAAATCAGGTGAACATATTCAGACAATTTAATAGAAGAAAAACACTTGAGAGGTTTATGGACTGTTCATGGTTTAGACCATTAACCAGAAGAAAGAAAAAAATAAGCATGAAGGAAATAACCAACCTTCCCAAGTATACGAACTATTTGCTTATCTCTAACTTGTTTAGACTTGTATACATCCTGGCCCTGTTGAAAATATGAAAAGGTACATGAAATAGTGTGAAATATATCTTGTAAAAATATTTAAGATTAGATTCCTACAGTCATGAACATTACGAAAGCATGACTTGAAGATAAGCCAGATGACTAAGTATCTTGTTTCTACGTGAAATAGTCCCTTGCCAGGTAGTGAGAAAAGTGAAAGACAATAAGAACTAAAATTGAAACTTTGCTTACTCTAAGAGCAGGATTTGCATCCGGATGGAAAACGGAGAGAGCACTCATAGCACTGACAAGGACACCCATTGGATGTGCATCATGAGGCATTGTCTGTATAATATCCTGCAACAAAAAGGTAAAGAGTTTTTTATTGAAGGTCCTCAAACCAAAATGAAAATAAGAGACCGTATGTTCACATTATGAATATTGCAAAATACCACTACTTTGAAGATGACAATTTTATTTTATTTTTTTTCAAAAGAAGAAGGTGGTTAGATTAAGTATTTGAATTAAAATAGTGACAAGGCAAACTAGAAGTATAAGCCTAAAAATCTTCATGAAACAGGAGGAGAAAGAACAACACGTCGGGGAAAAAGCGCACCAAAATTCCCTGTGGGACAGCTGAGTGCTGTGAAATAGCAAACTCCCAATCTGCTAACTGACTTTCAGATGGTAAATTTCCATACACTGCAAAATAGAGGCATTGGTATTGTCATGATCTTAGTTAAGGTAAAAACGAGAGGTTCAGACAAACAGACCAAGCAAATAAAAGATAGTAGATGTCCATAATCCACCCAACAGAAAATCAAGAAATAATACTGAGATGAAAGCGCCTTGCACTGATGGATGAATGCAAACACATATACAGAGACACGAAATCTATAGTTGCAATACTTACTCAAGAGATAAGCCACTTCCACAAAGGAACTTCCTTCGGCCAGCTCCTCAATTGGGTAGCCTCTGTATCTAAGAATACCTGCATCACCATCAATGTAGCAGATAGATGATCGCACAGGAGCTGTGTTAAGGTAGCCTGGATCATATAGTTTAAGCCCCTTGTCATTTGGTCCTGCTGTTATCTGTTGAACACTAGTATCAGAACTCTAAAAGGCATTTTAAAAACAAGGCAACCAAACTGACTTCCTTTTCATCACTACCAAACAAGCAAAATCTATAATTTCCATGCCGTTATCCAATAATTCAAATGCTTTGTCTACTTAAATTGAAAATTCATAATTACATATTTAATTTTGAAATAAGGTAAAATCAAAATAGAAAAATCAGTATGGATTAAACTTCCTCACTCATTCGATTTACTAAAAATAAAGATAACAAAAGCATCAACCCAAAAAAGTAGTCAAAAAAGAGTATAAAAATAAAAGGAGGAAAATTTAGAACAACGCAACAACCTTCGCGGAAACAGGAAGAACTACAAGTAAGAACATGATTGAATTCAGAAAATCCATAGCCAAACTCGAGCCAACAAAAACTCAGCGGAGAATATAAAAAATAATAGAGATATCTTTTGCCATAACAAAAAATAATAATTACCTTCTTAAGATCGGTGGCTTTGATGGTGCCTTCTTCAGATACCTGAACCTGATACTTCTTACCAGTCCGCTCATCGATGATGGTGATTGCGCCTCTAAGGTTGGACGGTGGCTGAACGTTTTGAGCCGAGACGGAAGAACGTTCTAGAACCGGAGACAAAGCGATCTCCGACTGATTACCCGAAGCCGCGAGGTGAGCTGATAGCACCGCCAACCGGGCACGAGCCACCACTGCAGAATCCACACCCTCCATTTCTTCAGATCACTCTAATGTTTTTGCTTTTCCTGATTCAATTCCGTATCGAGAGAGAAGAAAGACTTGTCACGGATTTTCTGAATATGAATTTAGAGAGTCAAAATGGATTTTATACTCTAGAAATAGAAATTGGTTGGCACATGTGGAGAAATGTGTTTCGCTTTTAAGGAATTGTATAGTATTTGTAAAATTCCTATTTATCAACCTTATCCGTATGATTCCGCCAACATATGATTATATTTTGATTTAATAATACAGAATTAAGAAAAAATTTGGCCACAATTTTAGGTTACTCAATTTGAATCCGATTCACTAACACGACGCAATTCGATTATAGGATTATGGTTGACACGATACGACACGTTTATTGGTAAATGATTTTCTTTCAAATCAAGTTGAGTATTGAAAGACTAAATTTCAACTTGTTTAATTTATAAAAAAAAATTGTTTTAACTTAGTTTTTTTTTAATGTATAAAATTTGAATAATAAATTTAATCATTATGTCCTTACTTACACTGAATTTTTAAATTAAATTTAAAAATATTAAAATTTTATTAAGATTTAATTATGTTTAATTGTAAAAATTATAATTTGAGTGTTTAAATTACTTTTGAATAATTTTTACTTATTAATTGTATTTTATTTGAATTGATAATTTTTTCGTAATATAAACGGATTGACACGAACACGATAATTTGACACGAGTAATTCAAGTATGATATTCGAACACGATACAATAGCCACCCCTACACAATTTAATACGTATAAGCTCTAACCCTATATTCGCTCAAATATAGGAGGATGATTATCCACATAATTGGGCAAATCAAACTTTCTTATTTGTTGTAACGTAGTTTTTCTCTTTTACCCCTCAAATGTGGATCATCCGATAGATGGATTCGGGCTTTGGGAAAGATTTTTCATAATTTTGTCCGAAAAGATCAAATTGACTAATTAAAAAAAGAAAAGGAAATTAAAAGTTTAAAACAAACAAAAAGGATAAAAACATTCAAAACTGCGGAAGAAAAGGACTAAAATGGCAAATTTTCTTCTCTCTCGATATATTGACAAATATAAAAGAAAATAAAAAATGTTTTAAATACTTACGATATTATAAAAAATGATGAGATCTGACATATGAGAATAAAAACTCATCTTTTATTTATTTATTTATTTATGTTTAATGTTCTTGTTTTTAGAAGGGATGCAAACAAACTTCTAAAAAAAAGCCTAATACTAATATTTTTGGGTCCTAAATTTTTTTAAAACAATTAACTATGCTTTAGTAAAATATTGAGTCCCTAAAATTTGAGGTCCGAGGCTTGCTAAGCCGCATAGCATGACCGCCCTGCTTTGTACTAATAATTTTAATATTGAATGTATATATTTAAAGGCATAATATGAATATCCCCGACTGTAAGTAAAATATTTATGCAGCATTATTACAATTGTATTTCATATTTCATGCTAAAAAGAAACACGAACTCAATGGTAAATCTCATGTACATGTGTTATAATTGAGCAAGTAATGCAATACAACACCGTAGTAAGAAGACAACATGATCCCGTGGACATTGATTTTAGTAACTGGAACACGTGGATGATGTTGAAATATCACTTAGCATTTATCATATATTTATTTTATTCAAAATTTAACATTAACATTCCTATTTTATTTTATTCAAAATTGAATATTTACTTTTTAAAATAAATATATTTTTTATTCAAAATTTCATTAATAATATTTTTAATTTAAGATATTTATATCTCACTAAATTATGATCTCCACCATTCAACATCTTAATCTAAAAAATTTGCATCACACTAAGTCATGAGTCACATAATTTATTCATGAATAATTTGGTATGTTAATTAAAAACAAATGTATTTATTAATTTTTAATGAAAATAAAAATTGAACGTTTAATTCCAAATGGTAAGAAAATTGTATTGGCTCTACTTAATAAAAAAGCTTGTGGTAAAGTCATCTACCCATCTTCATAGTATACATATAAGCTTTTGATCATATGTATACATAATACTCATTTATCCCAATTTATTCGGTATGCTTATCAATTACATGTATATTAAAGATTAGAAAATTTTACAATACAAGATATTAAAATTCTCTAAATATTTTATTTATTATTTTAAAACAAACCAATTTCATTATTATTTTTTCTTATTAATTTATTACTATTACCTCTCTCTCTCTCTCTCTCTCTTTATGAAGAAATGTGATTAAAAACTATGAATTTTAGTATGAAAAATCTAGTATTTTTTAAAAGTATTTTTCTTACTCTATATGAATATTCTCTCGACAACTTATAAAAAAGGAGACAAGAGGGAGTAAGCATACTAAAATGGAAACTAAGACAAATAAAGCAAAACTGAGACAAAAGAGTAATACACCTCAATTCCTAAATATATAATCCTAGGAGATTTTTTCTTATTATCCCTAATTATAGACCATTTTTGTGGATTGGCAAAATAATCATTTTGGTCCATTATCTTTACTGTTTTAGCCATCTTGTTTTTTTCAACCATTTTGATCATTTATGTATTTTTTAAACCATTTTGGCCATTTCCATACATGAGTTGACTCAAATATTAAAAGTCAACTCATGTATAAAAGGGATTAAAATGACTAGAAAACAAATACATAAAAGATAAAAATGGTGGGAGAAAAAAAGATTGAGAGACCAAGTCAGCTAAGCAAACAAATATAAGAGATCGAATTGGTTAATTTACCTTATGGATTTTTAGGTACATTTAACAATTTATTGTTAATATTTTCCTACTTATCATTATCTCTCATCTTAATTTTTTTATTCTAACTTCTCAGTAAACAAAAACTCTTTCTTCATCTCTCTAAGAACAAAAAGAAACAGATGGGAATAAATTAATTTGGAGTTTTTTAAAAAAAGTCACAAAATAAAAATATTTTAAAGTATCTTAATTTGATCAACTATAATATGTACAAAAAAGTCTCAAACGACTTTCATTTAGGGAAGGAAGGAATATAAGTTTCAATAATACCCTAACCAAAATTACGATATTGTCGAAGGATTTTGATCATATAAACAAAATCTAAGGCTTTGGATTGACATTCAAAACTATCTTTTTCATTTTCCATAAAAACAAATTTCAAAACACTTTTTTCTAAGTCCACAATATGAATCTCACTCAATCACATAAATAATATTTTTTTATTAACTTTTAATTAAAATTATAATATAAAATAATTTATTAACTTATAATTTATGAATTTTATATTATTATAAATAATGTGAGACTCAAAACATATTAATCATTTCTTAAAACTCAAAAAATCCAAGCGTAACTCTATTTAAAAATAAAACAAAAAGTATTTTCAAAACTCAATCAATACCATAAGTTTATCGAATCTTTGGCATGTGCAGCTCGTTTATAGAACTATAATATTTTAACCAATTTTCAATGTTAAAATTTTATTTTTCCAAATTCCCATTTCTGTTTCCATACAAATTTGAAAGAATAAACTGTTGCACTACTCTTGTCCTATTCCATCAGTCATTTTTCTAAGTCAGTGAATTTTTACACAAATAACAAAAAAATTCTTAAATGAAAGCCTTAAATATTTTAATGCTTTAATTTTTATTATTGACAAACATTTATTATGGCTAATTGTTTGCTTGTACAAGAGATAGTATTTTTGGAAAATTTTTGGAATCATATCATCTAATTTTATCTTTAATTGAATAGTGATTTCTAAATGTCATTTTATAAACTTCAAATATTTTTCAAAATGAATTTAATATGTTAAAAAATATATTTTGGGTATTTCGAAAATCATGTATTGTGATTTCAAAATTTAAATGTTTCATAAACTTTTATTGGATTGATACTATCATAATTTATATGATTGATTGAAATCATCATTTGTGTGTAGCATGTTGTAGATGCGCAAACGAACATTTTTCTTTCGATCTAAAGTGGTCTAGGCATCTTTCGCAAGTTGGTTTATCTTATAGATGTATGTGCTGTCAAATTTGTTAATTTGTCAAATTGTGATTTATCTTGTAGATGTATTTGTTGTCAAATTTGTTAATTTGTCAAATTGTGGTCGACTGCAAGCTGAAAACTATAATTCGAAAGTTTATCATTGAACTTGCGAATGATATTACAGACGATGCACATATCAATTTCAAATTGTCAGTGAGTTTTCAACAACTATATTTGTTACCATTTGGAACAAACCTATAAATAGTCAAACATTTGAAAATCTTTCTAAGAACAATTTTTGAGCAAAAACATTGTATATTTTGATCCTATAATATAGAAACATTTTATAAACATTAATCTTGTTAAAATCATTCAAGAAGGTTTTTACATTCAAAGGTGATTTTTGAGTAATCTTGGCAAGCCATTACTCAAAAGAGATGATTGTGTTTCAAATTGATATATCTTCACATTAAGGTGAATTATATCATACTCTTTCTTTATCATAATTTATTGTAATTGTAAAAAATTTGCAAGTAGCAGAAAACACTAAGTGTTGGGATGAGACTTGTGTGAGATATTTTGTATTCAATGTTGGATTGTAAAACTTTAGAGCGAATCTTGAATTGATATGGTATTATGATGACTTAACTAAGGAGAGTAGTGATATTAGGTTTATCAAGGTTGTTTTATAAAACTCAAGGGTTGAGTGAGTTTTGATTGGTTGTGAGGTTATTTATTGAATTGGAAGAGTCTCTTTTGTAATCTCATTTATTTTATTAGTGAAGGGATTTGAAAAATTCTTAAATAGTTAACTTAAGGTAGTGTATTATGTTTTGTTAAATAAATCAAACCATTATAAATCATTTTGTTCATTGTTCTACTTTCTACATTTTATTTGAACACATTGTTACCACAAAGTGTTTGATATTTGTTATCAAATATGTGTTTTTATTGAATTAAGTCACAAAAATCAAATAAAAAACATAATTCACCCTCATCTTAGGTTTTTCATTATCGTATCCTTATTTTGTCTTAAAAATAAGAAGAAAAAGGTAAAAGATAAAAGAAAAAAAATTATCTTAGAAATAAAAAAGAAAGAAGGAAGATATGAAAAAATAAATGAGAAAAAAATTTATCTTGGAAATAAATGAAAAATACTAAACATCATTTATGTGTATCTTAAAAATGATTATCTTGAAAATGAATATTTATTCTATTAAAAAATTATTATCTTGAAAATAAATATTGTTGATGTCTAGATATGTTAAGTATGATATTTATTCTATTAAAAAATTAAACTACAATCTAAATAGAGAATGGCATATTGGTGAAATTAGTCCCTCAACATTTATATTTTGGTGACATTGGTCCCTCAACATTTATATTTTGGTGACATTGGTCCCTCATCATTTTTTTCAAAATTTTAGGTCCCTTAACAAATTTTTTTTTGCTACAAATTAGATCATTATGTCTTATTTTTCTTTTAGTCAACCGATGAACATTTTCTTTTCTTTTTTTATAAACAAAATGCAGGGGGTAAAAATGTTATTTCACTTTTCTTGGTTTTATAAAAATTGAAAATTTTAAAACTCCGCTTTTGTCTTAAACTCAAAAGGACATTTTAGTAACTCTATTTTTTTACTTTAATAAATATTTTCTTAATTTCTTTTAACAAAAAACCTCCCATTATATATATATATATATATTGTGATAAATAAAAACCTTCATTCTCTTTCATATAAAATTATTTTTCCTTCAAAAGAATTTTTTAAAATCTTATCTACAAACCGTTATCTTCCTCATCCACCGCCGCCACAAGTAGCTTCCTGGCTATGGCAGTATTCTCCAAAAATACCTAATGTTCAATAGCTATGCTGATTCCTTGAACATAGAAGAGTCATTTTTATTTAATTTAGAGTCAATGACAAAAGGAAGGGCAAAACAGATCTTGTTCGTTTTGTTCGCTCAGTCAATCAAATTGGTGACCAAATTTCTGCCTTACAACATTGCAAGCTGCGAAAGTTTTTGATTCCCCTCAAGGTGGTGATTTTATAAATGATTTGGGGTTGGGAGTGTTTTTACCTTCACTTGGTGTATATATTGCCTTGGTTGGGTTTGCTTCTGATTTGGGGTTGGAGCTTCATTTGCTTGGTTTAGGAGGAAGCAAAGGAGAGAATTTGAGGTTGTGTTTGTGGGGTGGAATCAAGACCAACCATGAGCTCTCAAGAGTTGATGAATCAGTGGCACTAAGGGCTTGGTTCCGCTACATGTGTCGTTGTAACAGAGGCTGCCAATGTTTGATGGGGCAATGGATATGGTGAGGCGTGGACATGTCTAATTCAAGGTAGAGTAGTGTATTTTGTGGCAAAAGATGAAAATTTCATAGCATAGAGATTAGGATCTTCAACTTGTCCAAGAAACTTAATGGGAGAAGGAATTATGGAAAGCAACTTGATGGGAGAAGGAATTAAAAAAAAGAAAAATTGATGAGAGAATGAATTATGGAAAATGGTGTTACAGTTGAAATCTGCAAATGCGCTTCAAAGCTTTGTTATAATTAAGGGATCTAACGATTCGTGGGGATGGCGGATGAAGAAGATGAGGAAGGATTTTGATTGAAAATAAATAAAATAAAATAAAATATCTATAAAGTAAATAAGTAGGGTTACTAAAATTCCCTCCAGAGTTTAAGACAAAAAGTGGAGTTTCTAAAATTTCAATTTTTAAAAACAAAGAAAAGGGGAATGACATTTTTACCCTGGAATTTTGTTTTAAAAAAGAAAAGAAAATGTTGACCAGTTGACTTAACAGAAAATAAGACAGAAGGGTCTAATTTACTGCAAAAAAAATGTTTAAGGGACTTAGAATTTTGAAACAAAAATGAGGAGGGGCCAATGCCACCAAAATATAAATATTGAGGGACTAATTTCACTAATTTTCCATAGAAAAATGGAATTATAATTTGAAATGAATAAAAATGAAAAACACACATAAGATGGGGGCATAATCCTTCTTATTGTTGATCTTAGTGTGATCGAGGAAAACATTTTCTCTTGCCTACCCATTTCTGTTTCAAGGCAATCTTAAATATGTGTCGTTATCATTCTAAGAAGGGGCATAATCCATTTGGCATGCGTCTTTGAAACGGGCACGGCACCTGTATATTAAGGCCCATACTATAGTGTTTTCTTGGGAGGCTCAAACTTAATTAAAGGCTACCCAAAATCTTGGACATGGAATTGGGGCCTACCACTCTTCACATTTTCCCAAAAAAAATAGTGCTGCAGGAATTTACCTAGGGATACAAGTCAGATTAATTAAACGCACAGTGCATTTTCAGCTCCAGACTTCCCTATCGACTTCGGCTAATGTGGAGTATCTTAACCAATAAAAGGAATAGAATAGGTAAGAGAATAATTACTCAAATTCTAGGATTTCGAAATCATAATAAGCAATGAAATTTCAATGGCTAAACGCATGGATTTTATCAATACTCAAACACATTCTCAGAAGGGGGGGGGGGGCGACTAGTCATCTAATAGCCAATGTCTGTACTTCACTGCTCTGGTCTGAGGACTGTCTCTGTGTCAAATAATGGATGAGAGCAATCTAATCACAATTCTAGATTCAACACCCAAGACATTTTGAGCCAATAATACTACTGTTATTAAACCTTCTTGATGACATTTTAATGCATCCTTAACTATATCAAACTCAAATTACCAAAGTTCACAAGATTTCAGAACAATATAAGGAATATAAGATGAAGCACATGAAAGAAAGATTGAATTCGACAAAATTATAATTGACCTGAGGCAATATTTAAGTTTCACAGGTTTTTGTGCCATATGCAATAAAATTTACACTGATATCATCAGATAGGTACCATTTTCCTGTCAGGGGATTGTAGACAAAGCCAGCCATTTCTTGAACCTGGAGAAGCCAAGGTTGAGTGAAAAGGGGACTTTTAGAAAACCTTCCAATGATGTGCAATATTTTGCAGAGAAATTAAAAAGAAATTCTATTTCACTTACAGAGATGGAAGCCCGCTGAAGAATTAGAACTAGTTCTTCAGGCGTAAGAAAACTTGACCACTCATGTGTGCCTCTAGGCAGCTGTAGAGTCAAAAAAATTGTTACCTCTTAACACATGTAATCAACTAAGTAGAAAACTCCCAAGATACGTGACTGTGCATCCACTAGTTTTGGTAACAAACAATGCATCCTAGGCAGCTTTCATGAGCAACGCTATTATTGTTTTATTCTCCAACCAATGAAGTGCCTAGCTCAAGTTTTACACCAATTTGGAAGAGAAATCGAGATACGCTTTACATTTGATCATTATTGTTTTTATAATGGTTTGGTTACATTTTTTCTCTGCATCATGTTTTCTTATGCGGTGTCACTTGCATGCAACGTACCAAGACCATTTTAAAATTAAAACTACATAGGGAAGTTTAATGAGTAGACCAGCCCCAAATCCCAGTACCACAAACAACAAAGTTAAATCTACTTAAAGAACCTTTTTTTTTTGGATAAGTAAATCTACTTAAAGAACAAGTGGTAGGATCAAGAGCCTCATCAAAATTACAAAGCCATAGAATGGATTTTACAGACATACCCAATTGAGGACATGCTCTGCGACAACTATGGCAGTAGCATATGCTCTCATTGAGCGATTAATTGTTGAAATCACAGTAGCCCCATTAGAAACTGTCAATGACGACAAAGACTTGCAGAATTCAGCAGGATCGGCTACATGCTCAATTACCTAGAAAATATACAAGTTAAAATCTATCACATCAGCATCCCTGGATGAGAAAATACTTGCAAACAGATTTTATACATTCAAATGGAATAGATAAACCAATGTTTGGAGGAATCTCCATTGGTGGGATGGGAGACTAATGTAACAGAACTCATCGTTTCCTCCTGTACCATCCCACTCTCACTCCTCCCTCCTTCCTCATAAGTAAGATGTTTGCACTCTACAGCAGATTAAAGTAGTAATAAAAATAATTCTAAAATGCATTCATTTCCTGGTCAGAAGCTAAAATAAAACTTCTCATGATAGAGAAAAGAAGACTGGAACAGGAAATATTCAAGTGTAGAAAGCACTTTGCAATTAATAACTATAACAGTAACAACCCGTCACCGTTTAATGCAATCCAGCATTACATTACTATACATTACATCACATACCTCTAAAGCAAGTACAGCATCAAATTTTCGCTGCTCTTCCACCAGTTTTTCTGTTCACAAAATTTTAAGTGAATGAGCAGAACTAAAGGACCAACAAATATTATAAGGTTGCAATGAGAATAAACCTGAGAAAAATGTGCATATAGAGGGAGGGGAAAGGTACAGTTGCTTGAATGGAAGCTTGTCCATGCCGAAAAGCAGAACAATGACGATAAAACAATAAAGTTATATGAAGAATAATACCTAAGTTTCAAGAGTCACCAAGAATACATGAATGGGAAATGAAGATTTCTAATCAAAGAGTTCCTTTGTTATGGCACCAAAAGCAGTTTTACTAGCCAAGTTTCTTCCCATTTAGAGTACATTTTACCCCATCCTGTCCCTAGATGACATTCAATTCACATTTTGAAGACCATCAACTGAAACAGGCCATATAACTTAAGTGAAACATGGTAAGTCTGCCTCCAGATTTATCCACATAATAGCTAAATATTTTACCCTCATTGAATTGATTAATATATTATACAGTCTTTCCTATATTAAGGACAACTGTATCTTTTTCTCTGTTTGAATGGATAATGTATACCCCAACATACAATTGGGAACAAATTTGTATTTTAAAATGCTTCTTAGCATAGCATCTTAAAAAGTACATAGATAAATTAAGCACATACAAGATGGGGGTAGAAAATGAAAGACAGAAGATAATTGATGAAACAATGACCTTCAAGAGAAAACAAGTATGGCATGTACCAGCAGTTGTGCAAAGATACTCAATTGATGAAGCAACTGGATCTAAATCCTGTCAAAATTATGAATTCATAAATAACCATCCTAAATTCTGGAAAGAGTAGAAAAAACCTTACCTGAATCACAAAAACTAGCAAAGAAATCTATTATCAAGGAAATCATTTACAAGATAATTATAGCAGCATTTTTGCAATATATTAATTAACAAGAGGAAATCAACAGCGTAAAGAATTTAAAAGTGGTGCATTAGCAACAAAAGTTCATAGAGTGCTCTAACAGAAAACTACATGGAGAAGTGAAAGAAAAACATACTGCATGGAGGCAAGCAATTTTAATATTCTTCTCCACAGCATCAATTCCAGTTACAGTAGCTCCCATTCTCGCCAAAGGCTTCAGTAGAGTAAAAAGAAGATAAGAACAAAGAGTCAATTTTGGAAGGTGAAACTTGTCCAATATCATTATAAGCAAGTTTAGAACAGCAATACAGCATAGTATGTACATAAATTCCAAAAGCTACAATTCTCTCAGACGGAACAAACACTTGGTGTGGAATGATTTGAAATAGGCATTTTCAACAAAAAATAGATTTTCTTGCAGCATATACATTTTAAAAATCAGTTTTATGCAGTAGGGATTTATTAGAGTTTAGAAAGAAAAAAAAAGAGTTCTTTGCAAGAGTAAATAAACCAGGATCATCTTACTTGATTTTTTTGAATGACAGAATGGTTGAGTTTTTATTACTTGATTTATTTTCAGTAATATCCATTTAATGTTGGCTCTTTCTTTGTCTCTTCATGACTCATCCCAGAAGGAAAATATTCTTAATTTGCTGACCAAAATTATAATATGTGCAAAGAAGAAGGATTATTAAAATTCAGTGAATCTACATTCAAGAATACAAACCTCGGATAGAATACCCCCTCCACAACCAACGTCTACAAACTTAAGTCCTTCGAAAGGCTTAGCACTGTACGGATCCTTTCTACAATCAAGGACCAGTAATCAACCACTCAAATAACCATATGAAAAAATATTGTGCTAAACAAATCATACAGCGCATGTGCATGAGGAATTATGAAAAAGCTCTAAACCCCAACAAACATGATCACCGCAAGAAATGATGAAGCACAGAAAAGAAATACTTGGATATTTGTACCATAAGTCCAAAGCAATTTCTTCAATAACTTGATTAATTTAGTTTCAAAAGCATTAGAAAAATTACCCAAAATGCCGGCAAAGAGTGGACCTAATAAAAGCAAGTCTTGTAGGATTCATAATATGCAATGGCTTAAAAGGCCCCTCCGCATCCCACCTATCATACAAAAATCAAATTACTTTCCCCCAAAAATAAATTGGGAAAAAAATTAAAAAACAGCGTAGATTACCAGGTATCAGCAATGGCGGAGAACTTGGCAAGTTCGGCTTGATTTAGCGAACTAGAAAATTTCTTAACTCCGGCATTACTGTTAACAGGGAGAGGTGGTGGGTTGCACTCAGTCGGAGGTGGTTGTGCAGCATCTGAATAACGCCGCAACTGAATTAGGGATTCAAGTTTGAATGCACATGTGCAATTAGGGTTACGGTGCCGGTAGTAAGTCGGCGTAGCTACCTTTCTGAGTTGACGCAGTAGAAGGTTGGAAGCCATCACAGTAGAAAACGAGAACCACTTCTCCGATCAGTGAGCACCGTCAGTCGGACAGACTGAGAACTATTATAAACTTGGGCTAGCCCTTTGATGATTGATCTATGGGCCGAAAATTAGAGTACAGGATAATTCACTCTTGGCTTGCAATTAAAACTACTCAGAGCTGTTAATTACCTGGGCTGGACCGAATTCACAACAAGAGCCCATCTATCCATTTAGCTTTTATTGTTTTTCAAACTCACATGAAAAGGTTGGATTCCGGTTTCTAATAAAAAGTGTTTGTTGCTTCTAAACTTTTCTAAAATCTAGGTTTTGTTATCTAATTACTTTTTGACAAGTTGTTAGTTTCCAACTATCAAAATCTCTCGGGTTCTTTCGTTCAATTGAGGTGTTATGGAATAACACTTATATGACAAAAGTCAAGATGATTTTACTTTTTTGAATATTCAATATGCAATATTGCATTTTTTCTCTAAACCGTCACTTGACCCTCCATATGTTCGATTCCTATAAATAGTGTTTTTAGATGAGAAATTTCAATATTATTCGGTAAAATAAGTTATTGTACCATTCTAGACTTATTTGCAAGCAATCTAGTCGATGATCTCATAGTATTTAGACCAATTTCAAAACATACCAAACATATAATCACAATCCTAAGGCTTATTCCTAAGCTGCAAGCCATTGGTCACACGATCTTCAAAGTTTTTCACACATGACATATGCAACAAAAAAAAAAGAGCTTAAATATGCATACAAAAACATATTCAAGCGTAATTGATTGGGAAATCCATGGTGGTTTGATAAAAGTAACTCATCGTGAAAAAATAACGTCCACAAGTGGCTAAAATGGGCATGTGAACCTTTTTCGACTGAACTACAAATTTTTCCAAGTGAGTGTGTTGAAAAACCTCCCTTTTTTATATCAAAATGTATGCATATTGATAAAGAGGAGTATATAGTATAGCTTCGAGCAAGTCCAGGCGGACCATTTACTATCTATGGCTTACAATCTAACACTGACGCTAAATCCCATAGCTGAGATAACCGTTAACCACGACTTACAATTCAATACTAGCACTAAAGCCTATGACTAAATCATCAAAAAGAGAAAACATGTGGATACAAAGTAAAAATTATCTTGTAAACATGAGTTTTGACTCATAAGACAATAACATCAATATTTGGAATATGATCTTCAAAAATTGCTTCATTCCTATCCATCCAAACAAAGTAAATTTTCATTGCTAAAGCATCCTTCTAGATTTTGAAATCTAAGTAAAGCCTCGAGATTCCTTTTTGAGCCATTTCAAAGTGCTAGGGACTAAGCTTATCTGTCTACGAATAGCAGTCAAATTTCTGATTTTTATTCACACTTTAGAGCTAACCGAGTATTGAAAGAAAAGATGATTAATAATCTCAAAATGGATATAGCAAAGAGGGCACCAACTCTTAGCTATCCCAAAACCCAAGCAATCCTTAGTAGTCAATCTACCCTTGATACCGAGCCATAAAGTAAAAGAATGATTGAGAGTGACTGGCCCTTCCCAGCACAAGATGCCCATGGTTTTGTCATTTCTTTGGGTCTGAAAAATTCATTACGCAACAATTGGACAAAAGTTAACATCAACGACTTATGAAGATAAGAATGGGTTAGCCAAGTCAACATTACCCCTTGCATTGTAAATTTTGTCTTGACTCATAACTAGCCTTTTAAAAAGCAATGAGACATCATTTCTAACTTCCAAACTCTATATACAATCTTGCTTAATAAACTCTTGATGTATCCATTTGACCTATAAAATGTCTTTCTTCCTATGCATATTCCAAAGAGCCTTGGACATTAGAGAGATTCCAAGCAAAAGGGTTTATAAGATTAAGGCTCCTTCATTCTTAGGGAGACAGATTTTTCCAACCCACCAAAGCCTCTTTGCCATTCTATAAAAAAGCTCTGCACAACCTTGTAACTTGCTCCAAAACCTGCCCTAGGCACAACCTAGTCGCATAAGAGACTGAACTAGTAGTCCAAGATTTTAAATAGTTCGCAATCTCAACAAAAAAAGACATAGTGGGTTGCTTTAAATTGTTGAGCCACAAGAAGAATGCTCAAATATATATAAAAAAAGACATGGTACCAACCTTGAACCTCGTAAAGTTAGGATGATGCTTTGAATGCTCAAATATAAAAAAGGCATAGTGCTACCAAATAAAGATTAGATTTATACTCACTTAATCTAAGAACCAAAACATAGCCAAATTGTTATAAATAACCCATAATAATATCAATTGAAACTTGATTTCCCCTAGCAAAAATCATAAGGTCATCATCAAAAGCAAGATGTGAAATATCCAAGTTGCCACATTTCATATGAAAGTTCAAATGAGATTGTCTTGTCATAACATTCAAGGATCTTGAGAGATACTCGATACAAATAACAAAGAGGATAGGGGATAAATGATCCCCTTGCCTAAGGCCTTTCTTCCCGACAAGGAATCCATGAAGTCTATCGTTAAAATTAATGGAGTGAGAGGTAGTCAAAACACATTTCATCACCCAATTCACAAAGTGTGAGGAAATTTCAAACCCGAAAGGACATCATTGAGGAAAAGGAAATTGACCGAATCATAGGCCTTTTCCAAATCAATTTTCAGAAGGCACCTAGGAAAAAATATTTTTCAGTTATATCCATGAACAAGCTCTTGGGCCAAGAAGATATTTTCAAACATACCCATATCACCCACAAAGGCCGATTGAACTTTGTCCATGAAGTTGTCTAACATATCATAAATGAGAGAAGTAAAAATCTTGAACATATCTATAGGCCGAAAGTCAACAACACCGGAAGAAAATTCAAATTTAGGAATAAGAGTAATGATCGTATGATTAAGTTGCTTGAGTAGACTCCCATTAGAAAAAATAACTCCATGAAAGCATCAATAAAGAGAATCACCAATCCACACCCCAAGCATTCCAACTCCCAACCATAGGAGAATGCACCTGCTGCAACAAATAAACAATAGATGGAGAATGATAAGATAAACAACAAGCTAGGACAAAAGTGTACAACAACTTGGAAAGATGAGCTAAACCACGAAGGTCCACCAAGAACACAATCAAGCTATAGAAGGTACCAGTGTAGTGTAAATCTTCTAACCTAAGGCTAGCACAACATATATTAAAATCCCTTATTTCATAAGGAGAAACATCAATCCTATTCTATCTATTATTCACTTTAAGCACTGAGTTGAAATCACCAAGTAGTAACCACGAGTGTTGGACAGTGGAACATACAAGTTAATATCCTTTCACAGTGTTCTCCAAGTAGAAATTGAGTGAAGTCCATAGACAGGACATCTCAAAAAGTAGACAAAAAAATTTGCATTCCAAATTGCAATGAATGAGTTGAGACAAATCATTATGTGCGCGCAAAATAATTTTTCCATCTGAGATGACATCAAAATTATGAACAAAACAACAACCCAAAATCTTAGTCTTTATCAAAACTTTAACCTTCATATCATCTAATTTAATTTCCGAAAGAAATGAAACATCTACAGTATTTTTCTTGACAAAATTCCTAGTACTATTATGCTTAAGGAGTTTGTTAAAATCCTAAATATTCCAAGTTGAAACAATGATGAGGAAACATTTGGAATGTCCAATCCAAGGTCCCTCTCAAGCTTTTTGTTCTCTCTTTCATTCGAAACAACTTTAAGATCTAATAAAACACATTTTTGTGTTTCTTATTAGCTTGGCAAACAAGTTTTGAAAAATCTAAGTGGGAGGAATTAGGTTTCATTTGATTTTTGCAACTTAATTCGATTATGCACTTCTATTACGCTCAATAACACCTTTGAATAAATAAAACCCTTTGTAAATGATTTTTATAATGTAAATATTTTTAGAAGGGTTTAAGAATCTTTTCAAAAATTACTTTTTTAAAACCCTTTGCACTTGTTATTATGAGTAGAGGTACTTTGAATGGACCATGGCATCCCTATCTCCAAATTCTACATAGTGTTTACCATGACATACTCATTTTGTCAATAAATTGTCTAAAGTTTGTCCATATGCAATCCTTCAATCCTTTATGTCATAATAATACTTTCATTGCCAACAAGAACTGAACAAAAAGCTAATGTATACTACTTTATTTGTTAGAAATTAAATGTCTATATTTTTTATTTTGGGATGTCCGAAATTGAATGTTTACTTTTCCAAAATAAACTTATTTTTCATTTAATGTTTCGCTAACATCTTCTTTAATTTAAAATATTTGCATCTCACTAACTAACATAATTAATAATAGAGATAATAAAGTAACTTACAATCAAAAACTATTTTTAAATTTTAGATTAAGTCAAATGTAGACATTCAATTTCGGATAGAAGTAGTATTTACAAAGTTTCAACTGTCAACACATAAGAACTAGAGCTTTTGCTTAAAATATACCCCTTCTCAAAATTATAATCCGTCATGCACCCCTACTAAGAAAATGGTCCAATGTATACCCTTTCAGCTTTGAAAAAAAGGGAACAACTTCAAAATGAAACATCGTTGATCGTAAAACTAAAAGGTAAAAATAAAAATAAAATTAAAATCTTAAAATCTCATAAAAAACTAAAAACAAATGAGGTCAGAGTAACTTAAGGATTTTGGTTTAAAATTAAAATTAAAAGCTAAAAAATAAAAACTGAAAACCTCTTTAAAAAAACTGAATAGGAATGAGATGGTAATAACTTTTGGATTTTGGTTAAAAGTTAAAACTAAAAGATATAAAAAAAATTAAAGCTAAAATCTAAAAAAAAAAAGTGAAAATGAATGACGATTGAGAGATTCGATTTTACAACCCTTGAGAGAATAATTAAGAGATTGTGGCCACTAAGTCATCATTGCGATAATGAATATGTATGACAATGTGACCTATTTAAATGAGTTATCTTGGTGGCCTTATGCCGATGCTTCGATTGCATAGGCTCAGGGCGGCATTGTGGTGAGGGTATTTCCACGGGCTTTTCAACAAATATTGCTTTCCTGTGCCCAATGATTTAGATTTAACCTTTGAATCATTGTTGTCTAGAGTTCCAAACTAAATCAAAAAGTAAAATGCTTAGTTCAATTCATCTTGGATCACTATCCTCACATGACATAAGCTTCACATATACTTTCTGCTAGTCAAATATGCAGCTCTAACATCTAGTTCACTTAATGGCATAAGACGTGAGGGTGATGAAAATCCCTGATCTCTTATTCTTCTTCTCATTTCCCTTGGGTTTTCTTTTCAAAAAAATTTCCATTAATTCTTCAATCTATCATGGATTTGTTGGCTTTAATCTTTTACATTCTTTCTTTACTTGAAAAGAGTCATGTCAAGGATTCAGACAAGATCAAGGGCAAGCCTGATAGTTCTGGTAAACACAACAAGACTAAATTCTTCATGGGCTTTCGAGTTTTCCATGCTAGAAACCTTCTAAGTGACTTGAAATCAAATTTCAGTGAAAATGGATATTCAAAGAAAAGTTTTGGTTGATATCAATAATGTCAAGGGCAGTTTTGCAAAATCAAAAGCACAAGACAAATCCATATCAATGTAAGTAAGGTTGAACTACTGTCATCAGTTCAAAGATAGGAACAATAGATTATGTTTCATATTCACCGTGTGATTTTGACTTCACAACTATTAGTTTCACTGCTTTAGCTTTTGGGTCCGCCAATTGCAAAGGAGGACCTCAAGCTCCGTCTTTGCAAAGCTCCGAAGGTGCACTGTACAAAATTCTACTCTTTCCATTAACGAACTACAGATGACACATCACTCTTCATTTTTCTCAAGCATGGAGGAGTACGCAACATATCATTCTTCCATTTAGGGTATATAACACTTAAAACTTGATGACAGATATATTTAGGGTAAAAATTCTAAGAACAAAGTTTTAATATGTATAAATTGTTTCTTCACATACTTGATTTGAGTATGATATGACTATATAATAATCTTTCAAAATTTAAACAAGGATAAAAAAAGAGCTGAAATTTTAAAGAAATTTATATTAATCAACAAAATATGGACCACTATATTAGTTATCATATAGATGTTATGAATATATATATATATATATATATATATATGTATTCTCTGTTCTTCTTCTTCTTTTTTTCTTTTCTTTTCCCTTTCTGATAACCTTTAAATTTTTAGAAAAAGTTCGAATAACTCAGAAATAACATAGAAAACAAAGTAAAAACAGTGGAAATAAGCCAAAAGTCAGTCCAATCTTATAAAAAATTAATACTTCTCACAAAGTAAGTACCTTTTTTTTTTTGATAAGTTCTCACAAAGTAATACTACTACCGAGGAAAATGAAGCATTTTTCTATCATGTTTCCTAAAAGAAAATGAACTTTATCAAGATATAAGGTTCTTAAATAAAACCCCAATCAAATAAAAGAAAGCCAGTTTTTAGTACTTTTGTAACCTACCGGAAGATTCTCATGTTATATGAATGAGAAAGATCATTCCACTACTCTTCTATTCTCTTCCTTTCTTGTTTCTCGTTAAATTCTGAAATACAAATTAATCTGAGTGTCTACAATAGATTTACAAGGTAGATTGTATATGCATATATAACAAACATATACATACATTATAAAGAATTAAAGCATTCTCAAAATTAATTGAAGAACAAATATAGAAGTTAGAAGTTTGACCTATTATTTGTTTTTTTAATAAAAAAACTCATGAGACTTCCGCAAGTTAAGAAACATAGCAATTTGCTTTTTGAAAAATTAAAGATGGTTGATAAATAAATAAATAAATAATTGGATTAATTTGGCTAAACCCCTTAAAATTCTTGGAAAAAAAAAGCACATTCTCCTCTTATTTTTTAAATTGACTCAATTTCCCCCTTTATCTTTTCAATTAGTTAAATTAAATACAATTACTACTTTTTTTGTCAATCAACTTAGTATATTCATCAAATACTATAAAAAAGAATGATATATGCTCTTGATTTTTTTTATTGTCACCAATTCATAAAATTAGATTAAAGTATTATTAAAAAGTATATTCTTTATTAAAGTATTAATTATAAAAGAATAGTGTAAAAATCTAAAACATCATCTTTTTTATTTTTTTCTTAACGCTATTACATTGGAGGAATAAAAAAATTAAACAGTGATCTCATATAGAAATTTAAACTAAAGCAAACTTTAGAATGAGATTATATTGGTCACCTAAATGATCTACATATACAGAGTTAATCTTTTTCTTCTACTTTTTATTTTATTTATCTTATCTCATTTTCCCCCAGTAATTAATGGTATAAAGATCTTATTACAATACGTCAAGATTAATATTTCTCATTTTTTTGTAAGAGATAAAAGGGGAAATATATATCTATATATAAATGCTTTTTTTTAATAATATTTGACTTGTAATGATAAATTGATTGATATTAAATTTTAAAAAAAGATAAGTGAGAATATAAATTATATTTAATTGAAAAAATTTAAAAGATATAAATAACATTAACACACTTGAAAGATTAAGAGCGAAGTGTATTTTTCACAGGAAGTCTAAGGGTGATTTAGTAAAATTAACCCTAAATAATTGTAGACACAACTCATATTTATAAATCTCACAAAATTTCTTTCCAAAAACAAATGTCACAAAATGTGCATGTGAAATTGACCCAAAATTCCCTTCAAATTAATTGTAATTATCTGGTTTAATAAACAGATACCACATGATTATTACTTATACAAGGAGATGTAATCTGATTCACAAATTAAGAGAGAATGGTGGCCATAATTCATGAAATTTCCCTATCTCATACTTGTGAAAGCCTGTAATTATATCACATACCTCAAAATATTAGAAAAGGAAATGACATAAGCTATGAAAGTATAAATATGGCAAACCTGTGCTATCACTGCTACTGTTTTTACCCACGTGAGATTCTGGGACGTCTCTGTTGGGTTTTTGGTTGCAAATTGTCTATTCAGCAGCTTAACTTTATTTGTGTGTCAGTGACTCCTCTCTTAGAGCTGTTTGGCCATTATTTGTGAAGAAATTGAATGTATCAAAAGAAAAGTTTACCATTTTATCTTGTGTTCTTGGACAACGACTAGACAACATATGAGCTAAATATATATCCATCCCCATCTTAATTTCTTTGCAGTTGTAACAAGTGTCTGAGTGACCTTTGCCTGAATTGTACTCCGAGTAGAAAAGTTCCGAGCCCCTCTTTTGCTGGTGCCATTAAGAAGAATATGTAAATCGTGAAATGTGCACTAACTAACTAAATACTTAAAAATGAGACATTGATCTTATCTTAATACTTAGACTACTCTTACTTTTTTATTGTTTTCAAACCTTCACCAACCAAAAAGTTAGCACACTTACCTCCTCGACCGGTTTATGTATGGGAATGCTAAGTTGTTCTTTTACTTCATATTTGGAAGATTGTTTCTTTGAAAAATGGTGGCGATATGCAATTGTGGCGGGGTGATAAATGCCTTGAACTTATGTAAAGCTTATGTAATGTGGGGTGGGTATGTTGCCCTTCTCCCTATCTTTGAAAATTGTGAATAGTAAATAAGTGGTAACATATTCTCTTTTCATAAGTAATTTTTTAAATACTTAAAAATATGTGGGTTCGTTTTCCTTACAATTCACTTTTATGTTGCGCTTCACTGTAATCGATTCCATCGATTCTAATGATTTATCAAAAGTATTGTGGGGTGGGCAAAGAAAGTTAGCTGATTCCTGTCATGTTAACTTAAGTGATTGACTAACCATATTTTGAGTAAACAAAATGGCAATGCAAATAAATGCCTTGAACTTATTTCTGAATTTTTGGCAGAAATGTTTTTGGGTTCAGAATTTGTACTCTTTTCTTGAAGGGTCTTTTGCTTCCTTCATCTATGAGGATTATTAGATTTTTGAGCTTTCTCAGGACAGGGAAAGGATTTGGGTAGGGCAAGAAGTTCATTATTTTCAGAGAAGACCTAATTTCATTGATCCAAGAATCTGCAATCGCAGGTTGCCAAAGGAAACACTTTTGTATAGTCAACTTTTGCATTTAAAATTGTAGAATAGTCATATTTTCAAAGTTACTACTACTATTAAGTATTTATTGACACATTTATATCTATCTTTAAAGTTCAAAAACTAGACCATATGTCCTCTAAAGTATTTTAGTTCTCTAAAATATTTTCATTTATTATGCTATATTCTCTTTTAAAAGTTTGAAATTAAATCATTTTTTTCTCTCTTCATTTAAGAGTAGAGATAATATTAAAAACAACATATGATTTGAAAGATCGTATATTTTGGAATTGATGAAGCATTTGAAAGATTTTACACTTTTTTTAATATTCTATAAATAGATTTTACACTCATTTGTTAGTAGATCTAGTCAATTTAGTGTCACTGCACTCGTTGTAGAACATGGGATCTGACATTGTACCAAATGATCTCTAGCATAATCAGGGACAATACAAAGATCCTTATCAAACTTCAGGCAATTTTTTTTAATCTAAAATTCAGTTAATTTTAGAATTGGTTTTGAATTTGACAAACGAAATGTTACTTACTCTCTTCAATTACATAACTTAAAATTGCTTCGACTTCTCACATTCTGTAAAAGTATCCAAATGAGATTTCAATCTAAAATCAAGAACCCCAGAATAAGTATTTTTTGTAATACTCTATATTTGATTAGATGAAGCAAAATTTTCAAAGCTGGAAAGGAAGGTGAATTTTGTACCACAGCACTGGTAAGAAAAGTTAAAATGTATTTTCAATGTAAGAAAGAAGTGGGATCCAGCTATGCTGTATGTCAATTCTCAATTGTCCTTGTGTCCAGTTCAGCCATCTGAACGTCTTGTTTCTTCAGGAAAAAGCAGCCCTTGTCCTGGCCAAAACCCCACCTCATTTTCCTTTCATTTTTGTACCTTCAAATTTTCAGAAAGAAAACACTGGCCATGTTTGTGTATTTTCAATTTTTGTACCATATAATATATGATGGATTTGATTTTGGATGTACCCAAAAAACATTAACAATATTCGAGTTTACACAACACAGTGCAATTAATTAGTATGGCCTACAATATTGATTTTTTTTTAAAAAAAGGTTGGCCTACTATGTTCACCGGGGGAGGGGAACTGGGAAGTGATCTCTGTATTACTACTATATTTGTTAGGTCTAACAATTTAAGACATATGGAGAGTGTATTATTATTTGACATTTTCCAAATATGGATAGTGAGAATTACAAAAATGAGATTAAAATTCAAGACCTCTTGCTTTGATATTTTATACATATTTTAAAATTGTAAACTAATAAAGAGAGATTGGTCAAGAGTTTCCTTACTAATTAACTACTTAAGCTATAGGTTTTGATTGTGATTGTTAATTTGATGCTTGTTTGGCGTTCTTTTACTGAGTGAAAATCGGGTTGAAGGGTGTAAAAGGAAGCAGAACATCATGTCCCCAAGAACATTATTTCATGTTTTTATCTCAGAAATCAGAATCGCCTCTCTCAAGTACTGAAACAGTAGGATCATATCTAGTAAGAATCAAACTGGGACATGCTGGAACAGTGAATCTTCTAGCTTAAAAAAAAAAGAAAAAACCATGCAAAGCTTTTAACAACCTTAATTTGACGTACATATCTTAATATATATATATAAACATCCATTGTTTTACTGTCTGCATATTCAATGGGTTATTATCATTAACTCGCTAGAAATCAGATTCGGATCCTCTCGTAAGCCGGAATCTTCCATCGAGATCCTTTTTGTTCCATTTATTTATTTTTTATGATTAGAGAAGACCCTAGATGAGGTACTACTAGATAATTAAAATATGTTAGTCTCTTATTCGGAATTGTATATTTATTTGTAACTTTCATTAAAAATTAAAAAAGTTTATTGACTTTAATTAATTTATCAAATTATCATTTAGATTAATATAATAAATTGTAAAATTCATGAGTTAATGAGATACAAATTTATTAAATTAAGGTGATAGTAATGAAGACAATGAGCTAATTGTATATAAATAAATATATTAAATTAAATAAATTATTAATAAAAATTTAAATAAAAAATATGTTTATTTAATGAAATTAGATATTCAATTCCTGACGAAGGAACATAGATATTAGTATTCTTAATTTTGGTTTAAAGCATGCCATGAGATGTGAGTTCAAGTTATATTTTCTTAGAATGCAAGTGAATTCTAATCTATTTCCTAAAGTGTAAATATTTATCCAGAACATGAACAATAATTACAAATTTCCATGACATTGAAAATAAATAAATAAAAACACTGACAATTTCATTGAGTTTGTAGTCACAAGTGCCTTCCAATTTTTTTATTTAAAATATTTTCTATTTTCAATGTAACCACATTAATAATAAGATTATTGTAATATCTTACTTATAATTAAGACTCTAATTAATATTTTTTATCAAATCAAAAGAAACGCGTGGAATCTTAGATGGATGGAGTATTTATACATTTGGATAGGATTTTGTTTTTGTTTTTGTTGATAAAATAAAAAATAGATGTATTTTTATGTAATTTTATTATATTATTTATATTTAATTTCATTTAAGTTATATTATTTTATGATTATTTTACATTTTCTACTAATATTTTTTGTTTTTAGATATTTATTATGTTTTTGGAAAAAAAAATGCTACACTGGATGACACGTGTCAATGCCACGTGTACAAGGGGAGCCAAGTCAGCTGTTGCGTCAGCACAGAGAGCAAATCAGAGAACGACACATGGCATTTGACTTTCACATATGCGAAAAACAAATAGCGATGCCACGTGTCACACGTAGACAATGGCGACGTGATTGAATCTGAACACATCTCACCTTTAACAATAACGAGACACGTGTCAGCATGCACAAAATGGACGGTGATCCGTGTGTTAAACTTCGGACCAATTAGATGGCGACACGTGGCAGTTGATGCAACTTTCTCCATTTTACGCGTTTTGTCACAACTTTCTAGAAACTTCACTTTATTCCCCACTACTTTTATTTTTGTCATATTTTATTTATTTTTATTTCAAATTTACCTCTATAAATTTCTATAAATTGGATACGAAATTTATTAGGTTTGTACAAACTTCTGCAACCAAAAACTCTTGCCAAATTTTCTTACCAATATTTTGTAATAGATCTTAAGTATTTTTAGGAATTTTTAGAGTTTATTTTAAAAGATCATTGAATGAGATTTTAAAAATACCAAGAAACTACTACCGGAAGAAATTTAAGAAAAGTTATCATTCTTATTCTTGATTTCAATTTTTAAAATTCTTCATTTGAGTCATATATTGTGACTAGTTTATTTACTATTATTAAGGACATGTATAAAACATTGGAGTTTATTTTGGACCAGAACTAAATTAATTTAAACAATAGCCGATTTTACCGCTCTAACTTCTAACTTTTAACTTTTAACTTTACTTTTTTGTTATTTAATTTTTGTATTTATTTTTTTTATTTATTTTATGTCATTTATTTTATTGTACTATTGGTGAGTAAAATCACAAATTTACTTTTCGTACTTTAAATTCCGTAAATGTGGAGAGTAATATCTTCATCTTTTATTCTTTTGTACTTTTTATTGTGGGAATTAAAATATTCCTATATTTACTTTTTATGGTTGATAAAATCTCCAAATTTATGTTTTTTTAATATTTGTAGTTTTGTAAATATATAATTGTGTAGCCATTTTTTTATTTTGCAGGTTTAATTGTCCAAATTTGTTTAATTATTTTAGTCTTGTTATTTAATAATCTGAGTATTTATATAATTTCAATTGTTATTAAATAATCATGCTTAATTAATTATAAATTCTTTTTAATTGCTTGATTAATCAAGTAGGATTATTAATCTTTGATTGATAATCATAGTAGCATATGCTAGTTTAATTAAGTTGCAGCTCTTGACTTAATTAATTTAACAGAGAATTATATGATTTAAATTATATTTAATTGAAGCTCATTATTATATATAATTTAATCTTGGTGATACTTATAAACTTAATGTAATTTAATTAAACATTTTATTCACGCTGAGCTAATCGGGATTAATCTAATTAGTAAGGATAGAAATATGTCTGAGTTGATCGAGATTTTAAAATCAACTACTCAATAAGTTCTATATCAATGATTTATCCCATTAAATAAATAATTTGATACAAGTTCATTGCTAACTTCTTTTATTAGTTTATTTTCATTAAAAATCCTTTGTATAATTAATTATTTTCAAAAAATATAAAAATAAATTTATTTCTTTTAAGTTTTTTTTTAATTTAGTTTTGTCTTTATATAATTTTAAAACTTTCTCAAATTTTAATATTTGATTAATAAATTTGAATTTAAGAAATTTTTACAAATTTATGTGGATACGATGCTTATTTGTCTATCTATATAAGAGTATGAAAAATTAAATTTGATAATCACACGACATGCTCGCCAAATGTGTCATCGTCAAATGTTTAATTTAAAATTTGGCTCTCACTTGTCTAATAAAGTAATAATATATAAATATTTGATCTAAACTTAATTGATTATTCTCTTACTCTGAATGCAAATTCGGTGCGGATTATTGCACGAGATCATTTTGGAGTTGTTCAATTTGCATTTACATCATATAAGTACGGGTGGACAGGCATTATTAATTTGGTCTTGATAAAATTTTCGAATTGGATTTTAAAATTTGGTTCGATTTTGTAGGTTTATGGTTCAATCCAATTAGATTTACATTATAAAAAAATAATTCAGTTCAATTTTCAGTCTTCAATTTTAAAGATCAAATCAGATAGAAAAATCGAATTGCATAATATTGAATAAATAAATTTGATACTTTCATATTTTATATTTTCTAAATTCTAATTTAATATTTTTATTATTATTCATCAATCATAACTAGGTGGATTGACTGATTTTTTAATTAATTTTTGAGATATTTAGAAATTCGATCCAAATCGGATTGAATTGGACCGAATCAAATTAGATTTGATTTTCTATTTTTCGATTTCACATACAATTTGATTTGGTTCAATCTTTATAAAATCGAATAGATTGAATTTTTAAAATGGAACCGGATTGAAAAACGAATATCCATTCCTAATTATAAGTACGTTGAAGCCTATTCATTGCTTCCCGCAGTTCGTATTGCTGCTGTTCATAAACTTAATTCTGTTCATTTTGAAGGAGACTTCTCCATCTTATTCATCAAAAAAAAGAAAAAGAAAGGAGACTTCTCCAATATCATTAAAAGGATCATGAGGGCGGTAAGGGCGGTCCTGAGGAGTTGACGTCTTTTCATAATGAAATTTACTTCTTTTTTTCGAAAAAAAGAATTGTACTATGGTTTTTCCGGTCTATTCAATGAAGTCTTTCATCCCTCAAACAATAAGAAGTCTTTTACCCATTTTATTTTTTCTCTACTCATTTTTTTAAAGAAAAAAACTCATTTAAAACTTAAATTTAAATTCTAATATATTAGTTTCATATTATACATTTAATAATACTTTAATTTGTAAAAAAAAATAAAAAAGTAGTTAACATTCTACTTTTTTTCATCATGCAATTCAAAATTTCTCAAAACACACAACTTCAAATTTTCCATTTTATTAAAATTTTTAATTCTTTCCAACCCCCACGAAATATTAAAAATAACACTTTTAAATTTAAGTACAATTTTAAATATATACTCCATCCGGAATTGAATTTCCATATTTTTATTTTAGTTTATTCGAAATTGAATGTCTACTTTCCTTAAATAAATATATTTTTTATCTAAAATTTCATTAATAATCTCATTAATTTAAGAGATTTATATCACACTAACTCATAATCCCCGCCACTAAACACTTTAATTTAAGGAAATTATATTTCACTAATTTATAAGTCTCACAATACATTGTACTCGTGTCGAGGATAATTTTGTAATTTAATTAAAGTCAAAAGTGAACATTCAATTTCGGACGGAGAGAATAATACCTATAAAATTACTTTATAACTAAATCATATCTAATATATAGAACCAAATAAATATCAAAGCAAACAATATAATACAAAGCTACACATTCTTATTTAAATGCAATATCTAATTTCATTAATCATTCTCAAATAAAAAGAAAATAAAATTATGCAAATAATTTCAATCCAAATATATGCAACCTATTTTGGTGAAGAAAAAAATTTCAAAACAAAAATATATTCTCTTTTCTCTTTCTTTTCTAAGTGCATCCAAATACGTTCAAAAGAAAATTATATGGAAACCAAAGCATTGATCAGAGATCCCATTAAAATTTCTGAAATGAATTTATACATCAGGTAAACTAATAAATCTAGGGAATACAGATACACATGATTATCTCTTCTACACTTTCTCATTATAAAAAGAATCATAAATTAATACTTAATATTACTAACTCCATCTGTAAAAGAAAGACAATTAAAGGAGATGAAATATATGTCGCAATACCACAATAACTGAAATGCTAACAAGAAATATTGAACTTTTGGAACAATATTTTTGAGCTTCCGAATTCTTCCAGGGCTTGATTGTAGAATTTGATTTATTGCTTCCACAGACATTAACTCCAAGATTGAAGCCATTTCCTTCAGATGGACTCGAACATAGTCCTGGATTTCCAGTCACGTCCAAATTCTTGCCCAACCTCTTGAGGAAGCTTGAATTGAAGGGAACAACACCATCAAGAAAATTTCTGCTCAGATTCAGGTGATATATGCGAGAAAGGTTGCTGAGACTGACCGGAATCTGGCCCGTTAATCGGTTGTTTTGCAATGATAGCGTGCTAAGATTGCTTAGCTTTGAATATGTTGAGGGGATTGCGCCGGAATAGCCAGAATTTGCAAGCCTGAGTTCTTGAAGTTTCTGCAGCAGACTAAACTCTGATGGCAATGAGATGAACATTGGATTGTCATCCATGATGAAATATTGCAGATTTTGCAGCCGTGAGAGTCCTCTGGGAAACTTTCCACGTAAATTGTTGCTGCTCAAGGCAATAAAAACCAAAGAATGGAGATTCCCAATGCTCTCTGGAATGCTTCCAATGAGTGAATTGGAGCTCAAGTCAAGTTTCTGAAGCATTCCAAGTTGGCCAATGGTGTCAGGAATTTTTCCCATGAGCTTATTGTAGCTCAAATCAAGGCCGGCAAGGTTTTTAACATTCCCCACCTGAAATGGGATGACCCCAGTGAGCAAATTATAGCTAAGATCAAGATGAAGGAGAGATTTTAGTTGAAAAATTTGTGGTGGAATTGGGCCGCGGAGGCGGTTTTGGGATAATGTAAGAATTTGAAGTGATTTTAGGGATGAAAGCTGAGATGGGATTAACCCAACAACTGCAGGGTTTGATCGCATGCTCAGCTGCTGCAGAGAAGAACTCAAGAATTGCACGAAGGAAATGGTGGTTAGAGTGTGGGTAAAACATTGAATGAAGAACACAGATTCCAAATATGGCAATTCAAAGATTTTTGATGGAAATGCTGCTGTGTTCTTGCATGTAGGATTTGGGGGTACTCCAAAATCAAGCCTGGAGACATGGCTAAGTCCATCATTCCCTGTTTTACACTCGATTCCAATCCAAGAAGAGCCCGGCTTGCACGGGTTTGGATGAGAAATTCTCCAGTTTTGATCCGAGGACATTGTTTCCATGAGCTTGAACAGAGTTTCAAGCTCATGTGGATCCATGTTACTTAGTTGGACATTCTTGAAAGGCATCTGTTTTTGGCCAAGTTGAAAGGCGGAAGCAAAAGCAGAAAAGAAATTAGAACATGAGAAGATTAGAAGCAGAAGCAAAAACAGCAGCCTAAGAGGGACTGACAAAGAACAACACAGAGTGGTTGCGGTTTGTGACATTTTCAAGCTAGATCAAACGTTTGAAGCTTTTGCTCATTTGGGTCGTTTTACAATCCCTTTTCATGTCTATGGAAACCCAACTTGAGATTAAAAGAGATAGCCGATGAGGAGGTAATTTAGGTCTAATTGGCTCTAAGTGCAAGGGAAAAAGATAGAGGGAAGAGAGTGAGTTGTGAGTTGTACAACAAGATTTGATTGAAAAGATGGGTGGGTCATGATACTCAAGCAAAGCAAAGGTAGGGTCAAAAGACAATTTATCAGCATGAGCATTGAAACATTTGCGGGGGTGGGGGCCTTGGAGGTGAGAAAGAAGAACGGTCGGAAAATTTGTGGGCATGTTTGATTCTATCGGACTCATGACCTGACTCCTGAGCACAAGAATCAGTGTGGAGAGAAAAAGGGCCGAAGGCTGCTAATTGCTCTGCCTCACATACGTGACATTTTATTTTTCTATACACATAAATATAATGTATGACTACATCTATTTTAAATTTTATAGCTGATTTGATTTTGTATCTTCAGTTGGAATTTGGAATTTGGAATTTTATGCTACGGACAAAGTTGTCAATAAAATTTTATAAGCCATCACTTCGACATAATTCACATTGATACTTCAATATATCAACATTAAGTATTCTTGTCGCTTGAACCAATTCAAGTTGGTATAGGTGGCATTTTATGTTATTAGTTTGCTTCAATTTTCATTTTTCTTTAATGTTATTGTGGCCTTTTTTAAAAATAAAAATAAAAATTAAGTTACAATAGTAAAAACGATCATCTCTCACAATATTTATTAACTTTTTTTTTAGCAGAAAATTTACATTGGAGTTTTCATATCAAAGTTTTCCTTCAACATAAAATTTTTATTACGCTTTTGACAAAATAATGAATAAATAACGTTTAGTAGTTGTATGCAAAATAAAGTCACAAAAAATTCCCAGGAATGAATGTTTTTGGTAAACTCATAATAGTCACATTGAAACAACCGAACATGCTTAAAGATCTCTCCAACTGACCATCCAGAGATGGGACAATTGGTAAGAACCCATTTCCAGGGACGATTGAATATGATTTGTCAAGGGTTTTCATATTACCGAGGGATTACCAAAGGTAAAGTAGGGAAACAAATTTATTTTCTGACATAGCATTTCAACTTTTGATACGTAATTTGGTCAGTAGAATGAAACCTTTTATTCTTCTTTTTACCATTCCCTCCCGAATTAAGCTAGGAAGTGCCTTCACTTTCTCCTCATTGTTCATTTGTTATCATCAATTCTTACATTTTCCTAACATACTAACCCAGGGTTAACCATTGGATCCACGTCAATTGTTCTTTTTTATGTGATGTGACCAAAGGCTTCATGCCCATGTGAAATTCAGCAGAAAGAGGAAAAAATTGCACAGGCAACACAAGGACCATAATCACGTCATAGTAAAAAATCCCATCGACGAGAGAGTCCTGTTGAATGAAATTTTTTTTCACCATTTATTAAACTGATCATGAATGGCAAAAATTCATCGTGGGAGATTGACATTCTGAGATTCTGGACAAAGTTTAATCTTGTACTGAAATTCCATGTCACAGTTCAGTTTACCATCAGCACAAACTATAATACTAAGTATACAGCTTTTGTTGTGAACATCATGGACTACTTCTATGGAGGGGAATGGGATACTGGGGGCGGTTTTAAGCCCTCTTGAACAAGGAAAATGCTGTACAATGAAGAAGATCAAAATTTGTCCCTTGACTTTCTTATGGGGCTCTTTCCCAAAAAACACAAAGGACATGTTTAAATTAACTACAGTAGCTACTTCGAGGACAAACAATAACAAACGAGATAAAAGAGGCGGGTAACTAAAGCAGATTAGTTCTTTAACAACTGATTAAAAGAACAACTCCTAATGAGAAATATACTAGTTTGACAAGGAAAAAAGCATACATAAATACAAATGACCAGTAATATTTTACATGGCACCATTTTTCCTAAATTGGTGGTTACAGCTTGACCTTACATTTCAAATCCAAGAAGATGAGCATTCAACGGCGACACTGGGGCATTTTGCGCCAGAATTGCTAAAGGAAAGGGGCAAAACAAGTCACAGAAGAATGAATGCTTATGTTCACACGACGAATCTCTTCTCCACCTCCCACACTAACTTTGCTGTTTTTTTGGAAGACCGTTGTATGTATAGGAGTCCATTCAGGAGCATGGATCAAGAGAACATCCGGAGGAAATTGTTGGCATATGCCATTGGCTTGACATCAGGATGCGGCTGCAATTTTTATCCAAAAAGACATCAATGCCAGGAAGGTTCTTCATACTTCAGATTATATATTAACAGGAGATCAGTGAATGATGCACTCATCTCTTTATCTTTATAGAAAGAGATGTTCTCATTCAATTCAACTTAAGTTGCAACCAAAGCAAATTCTTAAAACAAATTGAAACACATATACAATAATATCCGAGGGTGTGAACTGCAGAACATTTCTTCAAGGACCTAAAGCTACTTTAGAGAACTTTTGACATTTTATTGAAATTATTTGAACACAGCATCCATAAGATTTTTACTCTATACATCATAACCAGTCTTAATAAGTAACATGAGTTTGCATTTATTTGTTTTAATTTGGTTCCAATCAGTTTTTACTTTTCCTTCTTATTCCTAAATTTGTAACCACATTGATTCAAATATTTTAATAAAAACTACAAAATAAAGCACCTAAATGTGAAGTTCAAATGATTTTTGGTACCTAAAGCATCATACTTGAATGAACACTAAAGAACATTTCAGAAAATAAGGAAGCACTGACCACTGCTGAAAAAGTAACAATATTTGGCTTCAGACTGGGAGCTTCGAATCGTATAAAGGCACCCTTGTTACCCATCTGCACCATGTAAAGAACAGCCAGGAACTTCTCTTAATTGTTGATCTAAAACTTTACAAAATCTAGAAAGAAAAATATAATCCTGACAAAAAAATATATGCAAAAACTAGCAAACAGCTTGCATCTAACAAGTGCAGTAAGAGAAGAATTCACTGACGCGATTTTTTCCAGCCAAAGATATCTATTTAATTCACTCAACATCTCTTCATTGAGGATATCTATGTTTTCTATAAGATTTGTTTAAATAAAAACTTCTGAAGTATCATGCCTGATGCCAGCTGAAATTTGGTATTGTTTAACCTCAAGGTACTAGACTGTAAGATAGCTGTTCAAGAATCTATCGTGGTAGAATAATGATGAACAAGGCTTAGTCTCAGGTTGCCTGGCACATCTCACAGCCTAGCCAGAAGAATGACAAACATGTTAATTGGCTCCATATAAGCCATTTGACACTCTTTAACTAATCTAACATTAACCGTTTAATTATACTTCCTCCGTCCTATTTCAATTGTCCACTTTTGATTTGCACTGGAATTAAAAAAAGTATTGAAAATGATAATTACGTAAATAAACTTCCTAAATTACCCTTATTTAATTGCTAGTGTGCAAATATAATAGTTTCAAAATTTGATGTGAAATAATATTTCCCATGAAATGCATTATTTAATCTTGCATTCTCATTCAAAAATGCTAGCAGGTATTCATCTTTATTTGTGATGTGATTCATTCAAAACAAATCAAAATTAATACTTTATATATTTCTAAAAAGTCATATATTTTTTCAAGATTAAACAAGTAAACTTGTAAAAGTGCGTACAAAAATTAGAAACTGAACAATTGAAATAGAACACCCCCACCCCAAGAAAGGTGAATAATTAAAATGGGATGGAGGGAGTAGTTCTTGTCTGAATGAATCTCAGCACATCCAAGTTCCCAGTTTGTTGGTTCACAACTAAAATCAACAAGCCCACCAAGACTCAATAAAGATTGGATTCGCAATACTTAGATTAATGGGATACATACAAGAAATAAAGGCAAACTGGGGGAATAACCTATCAATTTGACTTTCTTAAGACCAGGACATGTTGAAGACTCTCCACGAGCTTTAAAAATTTGAACTCCTTACATTGTATAGAAGGATAGCAACTTGTATCATGAACAGATTGCTGGAACAGTTTACTATTTTGTAACCAAAATCTCATTTTCAAGTGCTAAAATTGAGAGTAACGTGGAAATTTTGAGGAAAGAACCTTTACTTTGGCGTAAATTGAAGCAAGATGAATCATTCAGATAGAGACAGACACTATAAATCCAGGAATTTGATGGAGATAACTTGTGGCAAGATTCACTAGTTATTATACAATATCCATTTCAGCTGGAAATTTGTGACATTGTAACAACATGATTATAAAGACATAGTTATTACAACTACCCACATCAGCCCAATGTTTTAACAACATGATTACAAATGACGAATTTGATGGATAAAAAGGACAAGAAGCAAATATATTACCTGATCACAGTAGTTAGGTGCAGAAAACACAGTAATTAGTTTACCGTCATGCTCAATCTCATAGCCTTCGTCCTTTACTTCATGAGATCGCACCACAAGATCTGTATAATAAGTTAGGGATGTTAAGTAGTTAAAACTTAAAGGAATTGGAACCGAGTGACGTGCTAAACCAGAAATTAAAGTATTAAATCAACAAAAGTCAGAGAGGAAGGAGAAAAGGGAACACAAGAGAGAAGAAGAAATACCTAAGTTATTTTCCTGTAAAAACTTTTTGGTCACATCTGCTCCAAATGACAGACCAACGCCCCTCTTGCTGGGTCCCCTTCCAAGCTGAGGTTGTGGATCACTCCAGAGCAATTCACACATCAAGCCTGATTAATGTTAAAACTGAGTCAACAAACATCTTATGCATAGCTAACGAGCCACTCATGATCTGATATCAAAATTAGTGGATTCACTCTAACAAGTGTGAGTATTCCTATAACTCTTCAGGGACTGATATTATTATTACTAAAACTAGTTACATGGGGAACTAGATCTCAGCAAGAGACTTGGTAGGAAAGGGGGAAAGAATTTATGTATAATCTAAGAATCTGTGCATAACTTAAAGAGGCCTGATCAATAAATGAAGCACATGTCAGGAATGTAAATGATTATTCTTAAGAGCCTTAAATTTAACTCTCATATAAGTAAATCCAATACCGTTCTAAGTTCAGCTACAGGGAATGCATATATTACCCATAGAACTAACTCTCTCATATCAAGAAAACAAGACACCAATGTAGAAAGCTGACAGAATCGCACAAATGTAGAAGGGTAGAGGATGGGAAAAAGGTAGAAGTGCATGAAGACTGCAAGCAGACTCTCATGCAAAGTTTAATTCAAGTCCAGCAACAACTAAGAAAGAACAAAGATTATTGAGCTAATTCTTACCCTCCTCAGGGGGTTCTCGGAACCGTTCAATCGCTCTAATGTCAGAAAGTTTAACACCATCAACACTGAAGAGCCCTCCATGAACTACAAAAACTTTATTGTTTATCACATGTGCCAAGGGCAAACAACAGAAGACTTCTGCAAAGAGTTCCACAAATGTTTCGCTTAATTTGGATTTGACTTCTCCTTCAAAACCATATATTTTGTTCATGCTCTTGCTCTCATGGTTTCCTCGAGCGAGATACATGGCTGAAATTTGAAAAATTCAATAAGCTGGGGGTTTATCTGAACGTGACAATAATCAAAGATCAATTGAAATTCATATGAAACTCAAAAGAAAGATGTCAGCAAGAAACAGGAGCATTTACATTGAATTCATAGTTTGGTAAAAATAATGATAAAACACACAAGATATTAAATCATCCCAAGTAACAGGAGGTCATCTGTAGAATTATTTGACAAGAAAAGACCTAAAAAGAAGAGTAAGACTCCCTCAGTCCCTTATTATAAGTCGTTGGATGACTTTTGTATTGTTCCTATTTATAAGTTGTTTTATGGCTTTCTAGGGATCTTTTATTGATTCTTTCCAATACTACCCCTATTGATGCTTATATTTTCATCAGACAAGAAAAGTTATAGTTGGAGAGAGAAGTCTAGCAAAGAGAGTTTCAATAAAAACAAAGACACAATAAATATGGTCATCTTAGAAGAAAAAAAAGAGTTATTTGGTTTGTGTAAACTTTGGTAAAACGGCTTATAATTGGGGACAAAGGGAGTAACAAATATAAACCACATGGAGCATAAATAAGCACATTCAATTTAGGTATGTTCAAGTGGTTTCTGCCATAGCAGACAATGAAAACACATACAAGAACATACAATAGTTGTGTCTTATGCAAAAGGAGGTTAAAAAAATCAAAATTAAAAAGATGGAAAGAACAGGATAGGCATAAGATTGATCAAAAGTACCCTTTCCTCATTTTACCATGACATCTCATACTAATCGTGAAAGGATATGGCTTACGAAAGAGCAACCTAAAGAATGTCAGATGTATGAAACTAGGAACTACCTGTTGGACACATGCACTTGAAGGCAAACAATGTGAGAATGACTTCCAGAGAAAAGGAACCTCTATCCACGAAGTCACCATTGAACAGATAAGGATTATCTTCTGCCGGAAGCCCATTGAGCTCAAAGATGTTCAATAGATCATAAAACTGCAATACAACATATATAAAAGAGAAAAATCAGCAAAAGTTTACAGGTAGAAAAAGGAAAACATAGGATTTAGGAAATATTGTGAAATCCATAGAATCTGAGTGGCTAACTACTGACAGGGAAAAGAAACAAAGATGCAGGAAACTGTAAAGAGGATTAAATTATCTCAGTCTCCTGCCTAGTACTTCGGCATGTTCACCCAATACAAAACCAAGAGTAGAATGCAAGCAGAAACCTATGTCCATCATACAACTATCATCAGCTTTCTCAGGTAATTCTGAAGACCCACATTTTGTAGATGCATTCTTTACTTTAATGACCAAAACTGTTGCATCAAGTGTGTGTTGAAGGAAACAAGGAGAAGAATATTTCGACTTTGGAAACACATGTATTTAATCATACAGCTACAATACTGAAAGTCTAAATTACCTGACCATGTACGTCACCACAAACAGTGAAACATTTTCCCTCGGGTACAATAATTTCAACAAGGGATGGCAATGCTCGTAGCATCTCTCTTGCTTGCAAAACAATCTGGGATGCATATCTACAAGATAAAAAGGCAAAATTCTAAGCAAACCCAAAGAACACAGGGAAATTATAATTATTGTGCTTTCAAAACATACCTTCTGTGTAAGCATTTCTGATTCTTGAAGTCATCCATCATTTTCTTCACAAAATCCAAGGTTACAACATCTCCTTCTATCCTTGCACCAGCATATTCTGGTTCAACATCTGTTGTTGAAACATAATACTCCAGTCATCACTTACAAGTCACAAGAAAAAACTATTTATCTTAATCAGGTTGTTACTCTACTTACAAAAGAAGCAAAACTGTTGCCTTTATTCAAACATTTGTTATTCCATAATTTTGACCTACATGAAAATCAATTGTCTCCAGATTCTAGTTCAACCTCTACTTTGATCACCCTCTTTACAGGGATTACATCCCCTGATTCCTCTCTTATGAGAAAATGAAAACAAAAAGAATTGCCTTTGACATCTATAGATGAGCTTGGGAGGATAAAGATATTATGTGCTATTACTTTAGCATCACAAAAAAAGCATAACAGAAATTTGAAATCTTTTGTAATACAGTAATTGATTTGTAGTGCACAACATTTATCTGAAAAACAGGCAGCAAAAATATTTACCAATAAGTTTGTACATAGGAATGACAATATTTCAACTATGGGCAGAAGACAGCAAGAGTATTGAAGCACCAATGAGATCAAGCGCAATTGGCAGTTTTCATAAAAAAATAAATGTCACCCTGCCTATTTTTGGAAGCGAGGGTTGACCTCATGGATTTGGATAAGGCTTCAACTCAACAGAGAGGTGGTTTAACACTAACTGCCAAACATCAGGAGCTTCTTAAATACTCGAAGAGTATTGTATTCTTTTGTGCCTCTACTCAAGTTAGGCAATGAGAAGAGAGAACCAAGAACTTGTATCACACTCAAACAAGGAAACATAATATGCTAGAAGGCAACAAGATAACATAATTGCTTCTTTTTTTTAATGCCAAAGTTATCCACTATATCTTGAAGCATTAAAAACATGAAATTTGTCAACAAAATGCCCACTGATGGTAGCAAGTTATTGATGGTATATGAATTCACTCATCAGATACTTCTTCCTGGATTAAGCTACCTCGTCTCCAAGAGGGGTCAAAATTTGAAAGTTATATAGTTTCTAACATATAAGAAGCTCGACTGATTTTAGGACCCTCGTTACTTTAGTCTATTGAGAGGATCAAACCTAAGTCATTCTTGGAAAAGGTATGGTCATTGCCGCAACCCCACCAAGGTCCCAAGAACACCAATATTGTTGCTATAGTTGCTGCTGCCACGACTATGGCTGCTTTAGTTCCCACATATACCACCAGCACAGCCAGCAGAACTACTGCCACTGCTGCAACGGTTACTTTGGGGGGAAAATAAGATGAGTCTGAGCCTGTTCCTAGGTAAAAGAAATATAATATTAAGACCTACTATAGTAGAAGTATGTTTTATATTAGTATAGAAAATGACAATTTGGGTAGATAAGATAATTTCCTAGGTTTTGACTCAAATTTAATGGTTACACTAGACTGAAACAGAATATTTTTAGTTAGATATTGCAGGTTAGCTCAACAATGACCAACAAAGGCTGGTTTTCATCTCAAAGACCCAATGATCAGACATAATGACCAGAGAAAACATCTGTACCATTTGACTCAAAAGCGAGAGGTGAGCAAAATTTAGAAGCTAACAGAAAGAAACTCAAAACTAAAGGAAACATATCCAAGTCAAAAGAATCAATTTAACTTTTTTCCAAAGACAGATTTCTTGCTGATAACAAACCTTGTAAAGAAAGAACTACAGTTCAAAGCTACAACGTACACCAAAAATATGTAGAGATGGAAAATTAGTCTACTGATCAAGTCTTATTACCCAAAATGAGCCACTGTATGTCAAATTGTAAGCAAACCACAAAATCAATCAATTTGATAGAAACGTGTCAAAGAAAAGGGGGGAAAAAAAGAACTGTTAAGCCAAAAGAACCAATTTAACTTGTTCTGCAGATGCAGAGAATGAGAAACATAGCAGCTCAGACCTAACTACCAAGCTCGTGAATGTACCCAAAAGTCCTAAGATACCCATATCTGATGAATAGATAGAATATTACACACCTCCAAGCATTTCCAACCTAATTCTCATTTGAAAAATGGGAAATACTCTAAGTGGGCATTGGGAAAGCAGACAAACTACTTGACAACAAATATTCATAGAAATTGCCCTAATTTTTAAGTCCTATCATAAGAAGATTCAGCACAATGAAATTTTACATCTCGTGTTCATTGAGCTCAACTCCAACCCAGGCATTATGACCATCCTCATACCTAAAGCAACTTTAGACAGGGAATAAGGATGGGATTACCAGATGCTGATTAGAACCTAAGTAATCAATATTGGAGCAGCTGCAAGACTGAGAGAATGCGAGCTTAAATTTTATAAATGATAAGAGTTTGAGAGAGCATTTAAATTTGCTTCAGTATCTTTTATATTTAAAAATCTATCTTTTAAAATTATAACAGGTCTTACATATACGAGTTAAAAGTAGGAAATGCTAGTTACATAAGTAATTTGGAGCAAGCGGTTAAGATCAGGTCCCCACAGGCCCATTATTCACCTTCCCCTTCTCCAAGAACCCAGATTCCATCTCTAATTTTGACAAGGAGTACAAGCACTATCAGGTCAAATTGGAGGCATGTGCAGCTGAAAAAGAAATGGAAGAGGCATTTGATGCCAATCATTGAGTCCCGAGGCATATTGATATTGGGTGAAATTAAATGCAGCATGTTCTTGCAATGTAGATTCATTACTTCAAGGATTTACAGAAAACTTCAGATCATGCTCCAAATCACAAATTCCTCTATTGTGAGTCTGGGCTGAGAAATAATTAGAACATTGCAGACCACAGAAATAATCAAACATTTCTCCATCAAGGCAAGAAGTTATAAAGATTACTAATTTAGACTACCCTATAGAACCTGTAAATCAGCACAAAATAGCATTGTCAATGTATCAGCAAAAATTGTTTACTGCAGAATGAAAAAAATGTAAAATTGATGCACGAGTTTCTTTCTTCAAGACCAAATTCAGATAGCCTTATCAAGATGGTTAATGCTAAAGGAACCCTTTACACAAACATGTCAACAAAATTAGAGTAATAGAGAACAATAGGAATATGAACTGGATGTCACCATCCAACCTGCTCCATTCTGGATTAGGATTACAAATGTATTTTCCATATTGGAAACCACCAAGCCAGAAGAATCTGATTAAATTTAGCAGACAAATTTTCTAAACCAATATTTAGATCACTCTATGTAAGACACCTGCCATGGCTTTGTATTCCCCATTCTGTGGAACCAAAAAAAAGAATTGCCTCACCAAGAAAAAAAAAAATCCCCTACAAAAGTAATAATTACATCTATATTTGGGATTTTCTGTTAAATGGTTAAATTCAAACTCTTTCTATCAACTTAATCTTTTAGAGCATGTGAAAATTTACCATGATGTCAAAGTCAGAAGTCTTTTGTTCAAACCCTTCCTTCTGCCCATTTCTATGGTTACTATTCTCGTGTTGGGCCTGTTTTTAAAATTTTGTTTTATGAAACTCAAGGACCAGTTTTTTTCCAACCAAAGGAGAACTGATGCAGGAAGGATTTAGGAAGTATATGATTCAGTTTCTAGTTTCTATAGTTCTTTAGTTTCCTATATGTATTGGGATCCAGTTATTATTAATAAGTTTTCATATTCTATTTAGGAGTTTCCTTCTTTGTTTAGGTTAGGATTTTGAGGATCCTATTTAAAAGGTTGGTTGTAATGTTTACGAGAATCATTCAGACATTAATATAATTATTTTTCTGAGTTTTACACTTATCTTAACCAGCTTTAGCTGAGGATTTTGTTCCCCATTTCCTGTTTCTATATTGCCCTACTCCATTAAGCTTTTAGAGTTGCTTAAACCATGATGAATTAAACTATACTTCTCAGATGCTTGAATAAATACAACAATCCTCAGATAATATGGTGTTGGTGAAAAGATAGAAATAGAGAAACAATGGCATGAGGTTTCACTGCTACGATGAATAGAAAATAAATACATGAATTCTAAATCACATGATATGATCTTCCCTACAGGTGAATAAATGTTCAACAAGAACAGTTAACAATTGAGCAAATATTGTCAATTTGGTCCAAAATCCATGTTTATGAAGCTTTTAAGTTCCAGTAACACTGTTAGAAGCCCCAGGAAATTTCATTAATTCCAATAAAAGGACCATTTTTGGAGCATGTGTTCCATAAAAACAGTCTCTGGGAAGGACATATTTCTCTCAAGTATTATGTTCGCTGCAGCGTTATTTCAAATGTCATATTAGGTACAGTTAATAATACTGAATCTCATTCTTATCCAGAACACGTGTTAGATCACGTCCCAATTATGCCTTTCCAGAGTCATGTTTCTTCTTACTGAAATTAGCTATAGAGTTATGCTTAGTGGCATGCAAAACTATTCTAATTTTGTGAGTCATAAGACAGTCAACACCAAATCCAATGACCACAATTAACAATTAGAAAACTACAACTTCTAGGTTGATAATAATGAACCTGCTGAAAATCATTGAGAAATCAATACGCGTGACAATTACAACAATAGACAGGGAAATCAAAGTACATTTATAGGAAAACTTTATAGGAGAGACATGTTCAAAGTGAATGCCAAAGAATCCACCTTTTAATCACACTAAATGTACTTTGAATGACCAAATCTATGATGGGAAAAAAATTCAATAACTTCCTTAAGATGCAAGTAAAAACAAACTTAAATAGCATATGACAAACAAACTAAAGCACTTTCCACTTAAAAAAAATGTTCAGGAACAGCTCATAAGGTTCTTTCTAACTTCAAAGAATATGTGAGAACTGTAAAGAGGTAATGGAGCCTACCTATGGCATGATAATCAATAGAATCAGCAACCGAACGTCTTTGGGATTCAGGTACAGAAATAGCTTCTTCAAATTTGAGCTTCATCACGGCTTTCTCACATTCTTTCAGTTTCTTTGTTGCATCAGGATCATTTGGACAAATTTTCTTGACCTAGTTTATAGATCATGCATGAGAAGAATAACAACTTAGTCAAAACTTCCACTGTGCAGAACAATAAGCCTGTTTCTTCTAAAAAAAACAAAAGGAGCAGCAAAAAGAAAAAAGATTAGGACAAATATATGCCTAATGGCCGTTGCTAAGAGTTCCAAAAATAAGCGAAGCTGACAATGAAATATAGTTTCAAACTCTGAAGTAAGGATGATAATTCAATGTAATAGGTTTCCAGTACTCTCTTTATAGAAAGTGGGTTTCGTTTATATATTCCCAGCTCCATCAATCTAAACTCAGTTTCAATCTCATCATATTAATATTCCTTTAGTGCCTCAGTACACCTTCTTCAGTGTTTTTTACCTTCAGAAACAAGAAACGTCATTTTATGAAGCAAAGCACTTGTGAAAAAATAAATTGCTAGAGCAAAGTTAAGAGCTTTAAAGCGAAAGTGAGTTGAACTCATTCTGAGGAAAAACTAGGCTTTTAGACTTTTAGTTCAACTTTCTCATTTAACTTATAGCCATTACAACCAAAGGGGAAAAAAAAGAAGAAAAAACTATAAACCATAAAACAAGCTTCAAAAGGGGAAGAAAACACACAAAGAATTGTACTTGTTAACAATGAAACAAAGCCAACCTGTTGAAAATCCTTGAGTGCGTCTTTAAACTTCCCCATTGCCAAGTAAGCTGCGCCTCGCCTATAATACCCCTAAAAACAACAAAACCCCTCAAATTAACCAATGCCAGAAATCCAAATTCATGAAAAGTAGAAAATGAACCCCCGAGGGGGACCATAAACAGTGATTATCATTTTTCAGGATTATAAGATCAAGGGAGAAATAAAAAGAGATCTTGCCTTAGAATATTTTGGGTCAATCTCAATAGCCTTAGTGGCATCCTGTATGGCGCTCCCATACTCCTCCAATTTAGTGTGCGCGAAAGCACGGTTAGCCCAATACACAGCATTTTCACTGTCCAACTCTATGGCTTGTGTATATAGATCAATAGCTTGAGAATACTTGCGAGCTTCACATACAAATTCAACAGAACAAACCAAATAAATTACTAAAGGAAATACAAAAACTCAAATTGGCAACACGTATAATTCACATACAGCTTCAGAAATTTAAAGGTTTTACCTTTGAAGGCTTCATTAGCCAGGACTTTTTGTTCTTCAGCTCGAGAGGGATTAGAATCTGCAGGGTCCATAGTGGGCATAATAGTCAACACTGATTCCCGTAGTGGCTGCTGTATTTAAGCAGTGAATGTGTAAAATTGTTCTTCCTTTTTTTTCTTTATTTCCTCCTATAGGTTGAAGATGACGAAAGAAACAGTGTTGAAAGTATTAAAAGAAACCACGAAAAGGGGTTTTGGTTTGGGTTTCTGAATAATGAATGAGGTTTCCTACTTGCCTTGCTCGGTTGCCAAAAGCGCGATAGCTAAGAAGGGGAAGGAGACTTGACCCTCCCTGAGAAGTGAGAAGGACAGGAGGAAAGAGGCAGAGCGTGGAGTGTGTATGAGCGAGAGATTTTGCCTCGAATTACCCTAGATGTTTCCGGCGGAAACCTATGAATACTTTTCCCCTATGAATACCCTCGAAATGTTTACGATTTTAAAATGATATTCTCTATATTTTATTTTTATTTTTTATATAATTTAAAATGATAATCATAACAAAAGTATTAGTGTTATATACGATAATTTTTAAAAAAATTATATACCATAATTTGTAATTAAGAATTACTTATATATTACGTTTTCATTGTAAATATACGTTAATTACGATAAATATTTGTAAATATTTTTAAATCGTTTGTTACGATCCTTGTAGCTATTATCTAATTATTACAACTCTAAAATCTAAACCCTATCCTCTAGTTCTTAAATTTGTATATATGCATTGATAAATAGTTTCATTAATTGTATCAACATGTATATGGCAAAATATACCATTTTGAAAAACACAATTTTTATATTTATAATATCACATTATACATCTTAAAACATATATTTGTTTAATTTATTTTGTACTATCAAATAAATAATTTTTAATTTTTAAATATATAATTATTTAAAGATTATTTACTTTGATAATTAAAATTAAAACTATATGATTTTTTAAATAAAATATATGTTTTTAAATATATATCTTGATTTATAAATTAAAATTTATTTTTAAAAAAATATTTTTTCACATGAAAAATTATCAAGTTTAGTCAATTTGTATTAATTTCTTACCCAAATTGGTAAATGTTTTTTAATTTATCCAAGTCGGTATCATTTGTTGTTCGATTGCACCCAAATGAATCAAATAAGGAAAAAGTATACAAAATTAGGGTTAAACTAATATCCATATCTTGACCCGTCCCGACCTAGGGGTAAAAATGGAATAAAATTTGTAATTAGTTAATGAGACACATTTGCTCCCATCTTCTTTAGTTAGGTTTTGGGTTTGTATAAAATAAGAAGGATTTAGTGTAAAATTGTAAAGGGTAAATACTAATGTGATTTGTGGCTTTGAGAGAATCAAAATAGGTGTGTCTAGGTGATTCCACGGTTGAACAACCTACAAAGAGCAATTATGTTGGAGAGGAAGAATCTTTTAGTAGCAAAATGTCGAGCCCTTCAGTTATATGTTTTTGCAGCAAAGTAACCAACATTTGCACTTATTTATTAATCTGAACCTAGTAGAAGATTTCTTGGGTGTGAAATATATGGAGTATGTCTTCTTATCATTGCTCGAATATCCTTAAATTTTCACATTTCTCAGTTGTTTGTTCAACACATTTTCATTTTTGCAAGTAAATGGGAGTTGCAGTTTTTTCTACTGGATTGACTCGCCCATGTGTTAAAGAGCAATTGTAATTATCCTTAGGCTACTAAAGAAGATAAGGAAGATGGAAAAAGTGTTTGAAACCAGGAAGAAAATGGAGAAAGTAATTCGGTTTGGTTTTTTGCTCATATTGTTGGTTGTGGGTTGTGTTGCTATGTAAGAAGTATAATATGGAGTTGGTGGGTTATGATTTCTTTCAAGAATGCAAGGTGTATTAGGTTGTTGTAGAACGATGTAAGTTAGTGTTTTGTTGAATTCCCTTTTTGGGAAATGGTTTGTCCACTTTTTGTATGGATTTAAATGGAAAGGAAAATTATACTTATGTTTGTCTCCTTTTGGGTGTGTATATTTTGTATAAGTTGTCAAAAAGAATACCCGTTTTGATGTACAATAATATGTCAATATGACTTCAAGTAGATAATTAAAACATGCCATATGGTATCATTTCCATCAAAATGACCACAATTTGTTTTTCAAAACACAAAATACAACATAATACCACCAATCATTTCCAGATAGCTAAGATAATTTGTATCTAAACATATACAAAATATCCACCAAACAACACACAAAAAATCATTCCAAATAAATCCATAACAATCTAGAATAGCTTATCCAAGAATCATAGATCACTCAATTTTGTATCTACCTTTGCTCTTACATGTTGCCTGTTGTGACCAGAATTGAGACACAAAAGTACATCTAGTTGGCTTCTTTTTTTACTACAAATTGCAAAGTTAAAACTCCATTAAATGTCGAAAGTAAAAAAAAATGATTAACACTCTATCCTAGTTATATAATGCTCGATTTTCTCCAAAGAAAGTGCAAAATCTTAGGAGGAAGAAGGAAGCTTCATAAGAATTTCCAAAACCTATAGTGAAACATAGAAGAAGAAGATGAAATTGAGTTAGGTTGTTGAGATTTGATAGTCATTGATTGAACAAAAAAATAAATGTATTTTTAGTATGTTATTTGTGTTTAATTTCATTTAAATTATGTTATTTTATGATTATTTTACATTTCATACTAATATTTTTTATTTGTAGAGTTTTTAGATATTTAGTGTTTTTGTAAATAAAAAAAATGATACAGTGGATGACACGTGTTAGCTGATGCAACTTTCTCCATTTCACGCGTTTTGCCCCAACTTTCCAAAAACCCTACTACTTTATTTTTGTTATATTTTATTTATTTTTATTCCAAATTTGCCTCTGTAAATTTCTATAAATTGGGCACAAAATTTACTATGTTAGTATAACCTTCTACAACCAAAAACTCTGCCAAATTTTCTTACCAATATTTTGTAATAGATCTTGGGTATTTTTAGGAATTTTTAGAGTTTATTTTGGATGGTTTTTAGATAAGATTTCAAAATACCGAACTACAAAAATCCAAAGAAAGTTATCCTTCTTATTCTTGATTTCAATTCTTAAAATTCTTCATTTGAGTCATGTATTGTGAGTAGTATATTTACTGTTAGCAATGGCATTTATTAAAGTTATTAATTAATGGGATTTTGAGATAATTACCGTTGTATAAAAAACTGGAGTTTATTTTGTATCAGGACTAAATTAATTTAAACAATTGCCGGTTTTATCGCTCTAACTTCTAATTTTTAACTTTTACTTTTCTGTTATTTATTTTTTGTATTTACTTTTTGTTATTTATTTTATGTATTTATTTCCCATCATTTATTTTATTGTACGTGAAAAACCTAAGAGGGGGGTGAATTAGGTTTTAACATATTTTTTCAAACTTAATTCAAACACTACTTTTTAAGACAACAAATAATAAACACTTGGTACTCAACCAGTGTGTGAAATAATGTGTTTAAGAAATTGACAAACAACACAACGATTTATAGTGGCTCGATTTATCTAACAAAACATAATCCACTACCTTGAGCTATCTACTCAAGGATTTCACAAAACTTTTCACTACAAGAGATTACAATAGAGGCTCATTCAATTCCCTTAAGGTTACCTCTTACCCAATTAAAGTTCACACAACTCTTTAAGTTTTACAGAACAACTTTGATTATATACCAATATCTAATACAACAATTAATGAAATAGATACACTTAATACAACCACAATTTTCTATGATTCAAGGCTCGCTCTTACCTTTAGAGTTTTAAGCTCAATGCAACCTTGAATAAAGCATACAATGTAAGAAAATGAATAGTTTGATATAGATATCACCTTAGTGTGAAGATATATCAATTTAAAGCATAAATACTTCATTGTGTAATACTTTCTTCTAGATTGCTCAAGAACACCAATAATTTAGTATAAACCATTCTTTTGAGTAAGATGTTTTTAAGATGTTTTAAGATGTTTTATATATAGTAAGAATCAAATTTTGCTCAAAAAGTCATTGTACTGAGTTTTTCAAACAATTGGGTATTTATGTGTGCTCCAACGGTCATAAAAATGTCTGTTGGAATCCCACTCAGGAGAAGTGCGGTCGACTGCACCATCATCTGCAAGTGTTCCAGAGAGCTCTGGACATACTACAGACAATGATCTGTAAGATCTGGTCGACCGCACATGCATCCAAACTATGCAAAACAAGATTACAATAAACTCCAAGAGTTTATGGAATACATTACATAAAATTTTAAGTAAGTGCATGTATTTTGAAAATCATTTCAAAAACTCAACTCATGTTTTATCTATATGAAGTGTATTTTGAAAAATATTTCATTTTTATTGAGCAACCTATAGAAATTATTACTTATAGAGATATACATAGAGATACCTAATAGATATAGAAAGAAAAAGAACTATACCTCTAGATCCTATCTAATCCAGAAATTGCTTATCTTCAACGCTTGACAACAAACGATATTTCCTGAAAACTTGAAACTTCAATCTTGCATGCATTAGACATATGAATCCTAAAAGACCAACACTTATACAATTAAACCATTATATTTTATCAATGTTTGTCATTAATCAAAATTAATACATTAAAAGTTTTAGGGCTAATTCAGTACGATTGGTAAGTAAAATCATTAAATTTACTTTTCGTACTAAATTATGTAAATGTGGAAAATAGTAACTTCATCCTTTATTTTTTTATACTTTTTTATTGTGGGAGTTAAAATCTCCCTATGTTTACTTTTTATGGCCAATAAAACTATCAAATTTATGTTTTCTTTATCATTTGTAATTTTGTAAATATATAATTGTGTAACAATTTTCTTTTATTTTGCATGTTTAATTGTCCAAATTTGTTTAATTATTTTAGTCATGTTATTTAATCATTTGAGTGTTTATATAATTCTAGTTGTTATTATTAAATAATCATATTTAATTAATTAGAAACTCTTTTTAATTTGCATAATTAAGTAGCTAGGATTATTAATATTTGATTTATAATGATAGTAGCATCTGTTAGTTTAATTAAGTTGAACATCTTTGCTTAATTAATTTAACATGGTATTATATGATTTAAATTATGTTTAATTGAAACTCATTATTATATATAATTTAATGTTGGCGATGCTTTTTAAATTTAATGTAATTTAATTAAATATTCTATTTACGCTGGTTAGTAGTGATATTTAATTGAATTAAAGATTAATCTGCATGAGGTGATTGAGATTAATCTAATTAGTAATGATAGGAATCTGTTTGAGCTGATCGAGATTCTAACATCAATTACTCAATAAGTTATTTATCAATGATTTATCCTATTAAATAAATAATTTGATACAAGTTCCTTATTAACGTATTTTATTAATTTCTTTTCATTAAAAATCTTTTTTATAATTATTTTTTTAAAAAAAAAATATAAAACAAATATATTTATTTTAAGCTTGTTTAATTTAGTTTTGTCTTTATAATTTTAAAACTCCCCCAAAATTTAATATTTGATTAATAAATTTAACTTTAAAAATTTTTGCAAATCTTCGTGAATATGATCCTGATTTGTCTTATATATATAAGAATATTAAATGTTAAATTTGATAGTCATACAAGAAGCTCGTTAGCCATATAAACCTGACATCCACTGCAAACTGAGTAAATCTTAGATGAATTGTAATGCCAAGTTAGAACATCATGAACAAAGATTGGACACAAATGGATTGAAATAACTTGATTAACTTCCGAAGACACTCACACTTACCATAATCATGAAGGCAAAAACGTTGTTGAAAGGGAAGCAAGAATTATTGTCAACAAGAAAATGGAATCTACTATCTCTAGGGATCTAGTTATCCTTCCATATATCAATCGATTTTCCATTTCCCAGTTTCCATTTTAATCCAAATGGCAAAATCTTCCTTCTTAAAAGAATACTTTTCCAAACAAAACTAGGAGATCTCCTCAAAATGGCCAATATGAAATCAACATTAACAAAATACTTTTCTTTTAAAATTCTAGTCATAAGACTTTGAGGATGATTTAAAATCCTCCAACCTTGCTTAGCAAGTAAAGAGAGGTTAAAAGATTGCATATCTTGAAAACCTAAACCTCTATTAGATTTTCCATTACAAAGGTGGTCCCAGTATTTCCAATACATTTTAGAAGAGTCGCCATTATGCCCTCACCAAAAGTTTCTTATCAAAGAAACAAGTTCTTTACAAACTCCTTGAGGGATAATAAATAATTGCATAGCATAAGTAAGAATTGGCTACACTATCGATTTAAGTAAAACTTTTTTCCCAGTAAGGGTCAACAATATGGCCTTATAACTAGAAACCTTCTTCCAGATTTTGCCTTTCAGGAAATAGAAAATTGAATTTTTAGATCTCCCAATTAATTAGGGTAAACTAGATAGCTACCATCCTCATCTCCAACATTAACTCCAAAAGATAATTGAATATTTATCTTAAGATGATCATCCAAATCATTGCCAAAATAAATTACAGATTTATGATAATTAATAGCTTGCCCAAAAAGATTCTCATATTGCTGCAAAATATTTTTAAGACAATCTGCATTAGAGTCATTTGCTTTAGCGAAAAACAAACAATCATCAACAAAGATAGATGTGAAATAGAAAGCCCATTATTCCCAAAAGGAATCCCTTGTAAAGCACCCTCAAATTCAACTTTCCTCAACATAGCATAAAATCCTTCTGAACATAATATGAATAGAAAAGGAGACAAATGATCACTTTAGCAAATACCTCTTGAAAGAGAAAAAGGTAAGGATGGTTGGCCATTGATCAATACAGAGATTGAAACATAAGACACACATTTCATAATTAAATAAATAAGGCATAATGAAAAGTTTATGAGAGTGACTATATGTTCCAAGTAATGCCATTATACCATGTCAAAAGTTTTATTCGTATCTAATTTTAATGCAAAAAACTTATCTTTACAGTAACGAGATGATTTAAGACTATGAAAAGCTTCAAAACCAATAACTGCATGATCAGTGATGAGTCTTCCAAGAACAAATGCATTTTGAACTTCATCATAATAGTTGGCAGAACTTCCTTAAGCCTATTGGCCAACATTTTACAGATCAATTTGTAAACAATATTACAAAGACTAATAAGCCACCAAAACAATGTAAGTTCGATTCAAATATGTTAAATCCACAATACTAGATAAAAATTTGAACACAAAATATGAAACATCATTATTAAATACCAGAATTTCTTTAGAAAAACACTTGGCATACCATTTGGTCTCGGTGTTTTCGAATTAGGTAATTGTGATAAAATAGTAATCAATTCTTCTTTACTGAAATGTTTTGATAGATTGTGTGCTTGTTCTGTTGAAAGTTGTTGAAGAGGAAGATCGACTATTGATGTACTCATAAATTAACTGATTTTTATGTTATTTAATAATTACATTTTGTTTAAAAATCGGTTAATTATGTTATTTAATGGATATATTTCACGTTTCCCTTTTATTTATTTATTTGTAAGTTTTCCCGTGTATTTTAGTTCATTATGAAGATAAAAATAATAAGAAGAAGAAATGTTGGAAAAATTTTAAAAAAATCCATGTCATTCGATGACGTGATGCAATAAGAAGATGACATGTGGCGCAATCAGAAGATGACAAATGGCGCTAGAAGCCGCAATGTAGAAAGTTTGGGGAAATTAGGCCACCAACTGAAGTTTCAAGACTTTGGGGTGAGAAATGACCATTTTGTCCCCGATTTTTGTGTCTATAAATAGAAAGTTTATTTTTATCATTTCAACACCAATTTAGCTCCAATCTTCTCCATTTTTTTTGCAATTTATTTATTTAATATAAATCCAATCTTTATTTATATATAATTGTGTATTTATTTAATATACTTATATATATATATATATATATTAATTGAGTATTTATATAATTCATGTTTTCACCAATATATTGTGTGAATTAATTGGATTGAAAATCGAATTAATAAATGTGATTATATAGCTAAGATTATTAATCTTGTATTAATGATTCAAGTAGCATCTACTAGTTTAATTGAGTTGCAACTCTTAGCTTAATTAAATTAGTAGCGGAATTATATAATTTAAATTGTATATAATTAACTTGATTGCTATATACAATTTGATTGAACATCTTATACACGTTGTTTGGTAGTTGTGTTTAATTAAATTAGAGATTAATCTGTCTAAGTTGATCGGAATTCTAAAAACAACTATTTAATAATATATTTATCCATGATTAATCCCATGAAAAAAATAACATGATACTAGTTCCTTACTAATGCCTTTTTATATCATTTGTATTCCAATTTTTTTTAATTCTATTCACAAATGCAAAAACTCCAAAATATTTATTTTAATTGTTGTCATTATCTTATTTTTAAAACACAAAAAACTCCCAATACCTTTTTTGATTAATGATTTTAATTTAAGAGTTGACAAATTTCTGTGAATTTGATCCTTATTTCCCTATATACATAGGATTGTTAGGTTTAAATTTGAGAGTCGTACGACAGGCTTCGTCAGCTATTGAAATTAAAAAAACATCATTAGTGGAGATAGCAATTTGGTGAAGATCATGTATTTTGCTCAAAAAGGTTACATTCGAATCCTTCAATTGAGATATCAAATTCTTAGATCTATGTTGGCTAGCACTATGATGAAAGAATTTGGTATTTAGATCCCCTGCCTTCAACCAATCCACACGACTTCTTTATTTCTAGTAGACCTTGTCCAAATGCTGAAAGTGTTTAATTTCTCTGCAATTTTCCCTTTCCTTGACAATAGAAAAATAGGGTGGCTGCCTTAAATAAAAAAGTTTTTTCTCAAGCTCTACAATATTTTTCTTCAGGTGTCCATGCTTATTATTACTCCAAGATTTTAAGAAGTCTTTGACATTAGTAATCCTGTGAAATAAATCAACATGTGAAGGTACCAAGCCATAGAAAATTCATATTCAAGTTCATCATCAGAAAGACAAAACATCTCAAAACATGGCAAGCTATGATATTTAGGCAATTTCCCATTTTGAACAAGCATATCCGAAAGAAGAATAGGAAGATGATCAGAGGCATTAGTACTTAAATGTGAAAGAGAAAAAAGCTGGGAACAATGATATCTATTCAATCAAAGCTAATTAAAACCAACCAAGTAGACCTAGTGTATAACATTACTATGAGCAATCCTACGTAAAAGGTTCCAATAGTGATGTCTATCATCTGTTTTTGGATTCCCATAAAATCCTATCAATTGCCAATGATGAGAGCTATTGGCAGTAACATCAATACGCCCCATAGAATAACTATTAAGAGAAACCAAATAAGAGTCATGACATAAAAGAGTCAATCCACCACTTCGTCCCACACAACACAATCAACCAAAATACTACAGGCAAATAAGATGAAAATTCATAAACAAAAGTGATAAGGGCTTGAATTGTCAGGGTATTGGGAGAATGCTTATAGAATGCTTAGAATGCTTATTTGTTGGCAGAATACTCATGAGAAATTCCCTAATGCAACTTCAGAATATAGAAAATATTCTAGTTGAAAGCCTTAAAGCTTTTAATATCTTAATTTTGATTAAATGACAAACATTGATAAGGACTAATGGCTTTATTGTATTAGTGATGATCTTTTAGGATTCATATATCTAATCCATGCAAGATCAAAGTTTCAAATCTTCAGGAAAGAGCTTTTGATGTCAAGCCTTGAAGATAAGCGTTTCTGGATTAGATAGGATCTAGAGGTGTAGCTTTAATTCTTTATTTATCTTTAGATATCTCTAGGTCTATCCCTTTGACTAATGAGTTCTATAGGTTGCTCAATAAAAGAGAAATGATTTTCAAAATGCATTTCATTTAGATAAAACATGAGTTGGGTATTTGAAATGATTTTCAAAATACATGCACATACTTCAAAATTCATAAAATATAGTTTGCAAACTCTTAGAGTTGTTTGGAAACTTGTTCTGCATAGTTTTAATGCATTTGTGGTCGACCTGACAAAAGTGTGGACGACCACAGATCATGCGGTCGACCAGACTTCTCAGAGTATCGTCCGCTGTATGTCCAGATCTCTCTGGAACACTTGCGGATGATGGAGCGGTCGACCGGACATCTGAGCTTATCGTCCGCTGTATGTCCAGATCTCTCTGGAACACTTGCGGATGATAGAGCGGTCGACCGGACTTCTGAGCTCATCGTCCGCAGGCTGTCCAGAGTTCTCTGGAACATTTGCGGACGATGGTGCGGACGACCCTCCGGATTTGCGATCGACCGCACTTCTCCTGAGTGGGATTCAAACAGCCATTTTTATGACCGTTGGTACATACTTATAAATACCCAATCGTTTAAACAACTCAATAACACTACTTTTTGAGCAAAAATCTGATCCTAACACTTCATAGAACCTCTGGAGATTATTTTGAAACCAAATCTTAACATTCATATTGTGAAATTCATCAAAGTGAGATTTATACAAAATCATTGAGGTTCTTGAGCAACTTACAAGAAAACATTACTCAAAGAGGTATTTATGTTTTACATTGATATATCTTCACATTAAGGTGATTTCATATATCAAACTCTTCTTATTCATATCTTGATTGATTTGTTCAAGGTTGCATTGAGCTTAAAACTCTAAGGGTTAGAGTGAGCCTTGAACCATAGAAAACTGTGTTTGTGTTAAGAGCATCTTTTTCATTAATTGTTGTAATAGAGATAGGTGTGTGATGTACACATAAATTAACTGATTTTTATACTACTTAATGACTATATTTTGTTTAAAAATCGGTTAATTGTGTCATTTAATGGATATATTTCACATTTCCTTTCTATTTCTTTGTGTTATAAGTTTTTCAGTGTATTCTAGTACATTTTGGAGATAAAAAGAAGAAGAAGAAATGAAAATGAAGATGAAGAAGAAAAAAAAAAATGAACAGTAACTCCGGTGAATAGTACCACCGTCGATGATGACATCACTGCTTACGTCATGAACAGTGTCCGTCGGCTGTTCAAAGTCAACAAGTCAACCTGCTACAGCTCGGAAGTCAAAATGACCATTTTACCCCTAGAAATTTCCCTATTAATATGCTAGCTTCATTTCTCATTTGAGACACCAATTTAGCTCCAATCTTCTTCATTTCTTTTGTAATTTCTTTCTTTTATTATTATCTTCATATTAATATAATTTTTAGAATTTTTAGAATAGTTTTTCAAGTCTTTTTGTAAAATTTAGTAAAGAAATTCTGTCCGGATAATTTCAATATTTTCGGGGAGTATTTCTTTCAAATTTTCGTTATAATGTTTATAAATTTCATCTTATATTTATTAAATATGGATTGTGAGTAATTTCCTTTTGTTAGTAAGGATATGTGTTAAGTTATTAATAAATGGGATTATGAGATAATTTTCTTTGTACTTAATTTCTATTTGGATTTATTTAACTGGACTTATGGTCGGTTTACCCGCCTAGTCTTTATTTATTTTACTTTATGCACTTTAAATATCGCAAATGGATGGCCGAGCCACCTATTAGTTTAATTTACTTTTATGTCTTTTATTTTCTTTTTTATGGAAGACCGAGCCTCCATACTTTTAGTTTAATTTATTTAAATGGCCGGTTGAACCGCCTAATTTGTTTAGTTAATATAAATCCAATCTTTATATATATATATATATATATATTTGTATATTTATTTAATATACTTATATCTATATATTAATTAAGTATTTATATAATTCCTGTTTTAATTAATATAATTATGTGAATTAATTGGATTGACAATCCAATTAATAAACGTGATTATATAGCTAGGGTTATTAATCTTGTATTAATGATTCAAGTGGCATCTACTAATTTAATTGAGTTGCAGCTCTTGGCTTAATTAAATTAGTAGTGGAATTATATAATTTAAATTGTATATAATTAAGCTGATTGTTATATACAATTTAATGTTGGTGATGCCTTATTTACTTAATGCAATTTGATTGAACATCCTATACACGCTGGTTGGTAGTGATGTTTAATTAAATTAGAGATTAATCTGTCTGAGTTGATCGGGATTAATCTAATTTGTAAGGATAGGAATCTGTCTGAGCTGATCGGGATTCTAAAACCAATTACTTAATAATGTCTTTATCTATGATTAATCCCATTAAAAATATAACTTGATACTAATTCCTTGCTAACGTTTTTTTTATATCATTTATATTCCAAATTCCTTTTTAATTCTATTCTCAAAATACCAAAAACCTCCCAAAACCCTTTCCGATTAATGATTTTAATTTAAGAGTTGACAAATCTCTGTGGATTCGATCCCTACTTTCCCTATCTACATAGGAATTGTTAGGTTTAAATTTGAAAGCCGTACGACAGGCTTCGTCAGTGTGTAGACAAGGTTATATTGTAAAACTCAAAGTGTTGAGTGAACCTTAGTTGGTTAAGAGGTTTGTGTTGTAAAACCCTAAGGGAATTGGGTGAGCCTCTATTGTATTATCTCTTACTATATTAGTGAAAGGTTTTGTGAAATCCTTGAGTAGATAGCTCAAGGTAGTGGATTAGGTTTTGTTGGATAAACCGAACCACTATAAATCTTTGTGTTCATTGCTTCTTTTCTTGAACTCATCATTTCATACTTTGGTTGAACACCAAGTGTTTGATATTTGTTATCTTAAAAAGCCTGTTTATTTTATAAGAGGAAAAATTGGTTAAAACCTAATTCACTCCCCTCTTAGGTTTTTTCACTAGTCAACCAAGATTTGAACTTCAAGAAAGAGAGAGGGTGCTTGCCGTCTTCTGTCACAACATCAAAGGAAAAATGCATGGAAACAATGCTGAAATTTCTCTTTGTCAAACCCCTCTAATTGTCGTCTATTGTGAGGAAGAATTTAAATACACTAGGAAAATCCACACTTTCAGAGAGAATAGTAACTTTGGCAGGTAAAAGGGTGGTTGACTAAAAGTAATATGGGCGAGTTGCTGGACACCATTGAGAGGAAGGATAGCTCAGAGCTAGGAATGACAGAGCGGAAAGCTATGGCAGAGGAGGGTCATCAATAGCGAGAGCAAGCCTAAGTAAGGGACTAGCATATCCTTGGTCAAAACTTCAACTTCAACTCAATTGTTGCATTTCAGTCTAGGAGTTTTGACAAGGGTGAAGTAATTACCATGTTTCATATTCAAGTTACAAATTGATAAATAGATAGGGAACTTAAAGGAATATTTGTAGAATACAAAATGGAAAGTGGCAAAAGTCTAAGGAGAGAGAGAGAGAAAAGTTTTATGGAGAAAGTGTGAACCGGCTATAAAAGATAGTAAGAAGTAAGAACGATGGTGAGCTGGGTCACCTAGAAGAAGGCTTGTCTAATATTCTTTTATATTATCATTTTTATCTATCATTCACAATTTAAGTGACTTTTTAAAAAGTACTTTTGTTATTATATAAAATCAAAAAGGTTTCAAGAAAAAAAAACAATTTTCATTTTTTTATTCCTGCTAAATGTAAATTAATAATAAAAATTTAAAATTTACATAAATAAAAATATATCAATAATTTTTGTTTACTGATTTGAGTTTGTCTTTATAAACAAATTGTGAGTTTTTATCGATTACGACGTAACAAAATTTTTTAAATGAAATACATAAAAACTAACGATTTATGATAATTTTGAACAAAAAAATAGCAACTTACCAACTCATTTTCAATAACATTTGAAAATCATACTATTGACTCAAAATTATTAAAATCAATAAAAACTCATCATTTTTTATATAAACAAACTCAAATAAGTAAATAAGATTTATTGATATATTTTTATTTATGTAAATTTCTAATTTTTATTATTGATTTATATTTAGAAGGAAGAAAAAAAAATTAAAATTGTTGTTTTTTTTCTTGAAATTTTTATGGGCTTTTATATAATGACAAAAATATTTTTAAAAAGTTACGTAAATTGCACATGACGTATGAAAATGATAATATAGAAGAATTTTAGATAGAAGTGAAAAAGTTGAACTTTTAAAAAGTTGGAGTGTTAAACTTGAATAAAAAAAGTTCAATAACAGATGAAAATATTACCGTAACAAAATTTTGGACGAATGTGCGAAAGTTGAACTTTTAAAACATTTGAGTGCTAAATTTATATTTGAAAAAAGTTCAAGTGCTAAAGTTAGATTTCCAAAAGAGTCAAGTGTCATGAAAGCCCTAAAGTTTTTAATGTCTTAATTTTGATTAATAACAAACATTGATGAGAACTAATGTCTTGATTGTACAAGTGATAGAGTTTTTAAATTCATTATTCAATCCATGCAAGGACAAGATTTCAAGTCTTCAAGGGTGTATACAAGTCAAGACTATCAAGATTTAAAGACAAACATTTATTGAATTAGATAGGAACTAGAGGTATAGTTTTAGAGTTTAATATGTTTTGATATCTCTAGTTTTACCTCTAATTGAGTAATGGTTTCTAAAGGTTGCTCTATGAAGTTAAAACGTTATTTCAAAATGTTTTTAATATGTTAAAATATATTATGGTATTTCAAAAATTATGCAACGTGATTTCAAAACTCTAATGTTTCATAAACTCTTGTTAGATTGATATCATAACTTATATGGTTGATTTAAATAATCATTTGTGTGTTAGAATATTGTGGATGCACAAATGATTATGTTTCGATCGACCTAAAGTGGTGCAGGTATCGTCAATAAGTTGATTTATCTTGTGGATGCATGTGCTGTCAAATTTGTTCATCTATTAACTTGTGGAAGACCACGCGATTGATCGCAAGTGATGTGAGGTCGACTGTACGATGAAAACTATTATCCGAAGGTTGGCCAGTGAGCTTATGGATGATGTTGCGAACGATGCACCGATTGACTGCAAATTGTTAGTGATTTTGCAACAACTTTATTTTTTACTATTGGGAACAAACATATAAATACCAAAACCTTTGGAAGTCTTTAAAAAGAACAATTTTTAAGAAAAAAACATTGTATATTTTGATTCTATAATATCTTAGAAACATTTCAAAACCCTTTCTAAACATCAATCTTGTTAAAATAATTCAAGAAGGGTTTTTACATTTAAAGATAAATTTTGAACAATCTTAGCAAGCCATTAGTCAAAGAGGTGATTGTGTTTCAAATTGATATATCTTCACATTAAGATGATATCTATCAAACTCTCTATCTTTTATCATTGATTGTAATTGTATCAATGTTGCAAATAGCATAAAACCCTAAGTGTTAGGGTGAGCATTGTGTAAGTTGTTTTGTATTCAATGTTTGTTTGTATCTTTAGGTGAACATTGAATTGAATTGTATGTGAGGATTTCACTAAGGAGAATTGTGAGATTATTGTATAATTAAGGTTGTGTTGTAACACTCAAGGGTTGAGTGAACATTGATTGGTTTAGAGGTTATTTGTAAAATCCTAAAGTGAATTGTGTGAACCTCTTTTGTAATTTCATTTATTTGATTAGTGAAGAGATTTGGTAAATCCTTGAGTAGATAACTCAAGGTAGTGAATTAGATTTTATTGGATAAACCAAATCACTATAAATCATTGTATTCATTGTCACCTAAATACTTTGCCCATTATAAAAATAGAAGTGTTAGTTATAATTTTTGTCACTATAAACCTAATATTTGTGATGACAAGATAGGTGGTCACAAAAAAATTATCACTAAAGGTCATAACTCTTGTAGTAAATAAGTGATTTTAATATGATGGTAGGTGATGAATTTATGTGTGATCTATACCTCTATAGCAGTCGACAAAACTCTCGGGTGGATTTCCAATATTTATATTTTTTACCGTTGAGAATAAACTTAGAAATACTTAAACCATTGAAATTCATCATAAAAATAATTTTTGAGCAAAAACATTGTATATCTTGATCCTATAACATTTTAGAAATATTCCAAAACCTTTTCTAAACATCAATCTTGTTAAAATCATTCAAGAAGAGTTTTTATATTCAAAGGTAAATTTTGAACAATTTTGGTAGCCATTACTCAAAAGTAATTGTGTTTTAAATTGATATATCTTCACATTAAGGTGAATTGTGCTGAAGGTTGCAAGTAGCATAAAACTCTAAATGTTGGGGTGACCCTCACATGTGTTGTTTTGTATTCAAGATTGGATTGTAAAATATTTGAATAAACCTTGAATTGATATTGTATTGTGAGGACTTCACTAAGAAGAGTGGTGAGACTAGATTTATCAATGTTGTGTTGTAAAACTCTAGGATTGAGTAGCCTTGATTGATTGAGAATTTATTTGTAAAATTTTAAGGTGAATTGGGTGAACTTCTTTTATAATCTCATTTATTTGATTAGTGAAGGGATTTGAGAAATCCTTGAGTACGCAACTAAAGATAGTTGATTAGATTTTGTTGAATAAATCAAATTACTATAAATCTTTGTGTTAATTGTTTTACTTTTTGTATTTTATTTGAGCATATTATTTCTCACACCACTTGCTTGATATTTATTGTCAAAGAGATTTTTTATTTTTTATTTTTATTGAATTATATTGCAAAAATTAAATAAAAACCTATTTACACTCTCTTAGGTTTTTAATATATAATGTAATAAAATACAAAAGTATTCTAATGTACACGTGCCATAATACAAATGTATGCTAACTTATGGATTCACTATTGAATGTCATAAAGCATTATTATGGACACATGGTTAGTTTGAGATGTCATGAAGAGGTGAAAAGTAATGTTTATGTGTTAATCATATATGATTTTTTTAGAATTGTATGGAGTGCTAGTTAGGTTCTCATTTTTCAATTTGGCATAAACTTGCTTCATGGCTATATTTGGTTGATACTTTCAGGAAAGCAAACAGAGAATACACAAACTTACCTACTTAAGGTTGCTGCTCTAATTTGGGCTTGTTTTGGACTTTGAGGAGCTGCTTTGTTCTCCATAATGAGGTAGAGTCGGTGGAACTGGTTGATGCTAATGTCATTTTATTTTGCAAGAATATCTAAAAGCAGAAACCTTGTGTTATTCGTCTACCCTTGTGGAGGCCTAAACATAAGAATACTTGGTCTTTTTCTCCACTTGGGTTGTATAAAATCAATGGATGGCTCTTATCGGTTTAGACTTGGTTGCTTATATGTCTTGGTTTGTGATGATAAAGACAATGGAGTGACTTGGAAACTGTTATACTAGCAGTTATCTCTATTGACTATGTAGAACTTCAGATGATTCTATTTAATGAAATTTTCTTTGTGGGAATTAACAACATTGACTCGCCTAATGAAAACAATTAAACTTTCTTTGTCGGAAATAATGCCTTGTACCCTAAAAAAAGAAAAAAGAAAAAAGAAAAAAGAAAAAAAAGGCTGACCCCTAATTTCTACAGTCGCCCATTATACTCAACAACCGTCCTCTTTTATCTTTATTCTTTTTTATTTTTAAATCCGAAAATCTGCCAATCCGCCGCCTCTCTCCATCGAATGCTTCGCAATTTGTTCCACAGTCCACTCTCATCTTTTGTTTACTTTCCCGGATTCTCTCCATTTAGACGGATTATTCTAGAAAGGTATTCTACACAGTTCACTTTTCTCATCATATTTTTTTTGAAACGATTTTAGTGCAAGTTTGCTGGTTTCAGAGATTTTGAGTATGGAATCGAGGTCGCAGCGCAGATTTGTGTTGGGGAGACAGTCATCGCTTGCACCGGAGAGAAGCGACGGTGAGGATTCGGTTGCAAGTGGTGATGATGAAGTAGAAGTAGGTGGAGATATTGATCCTGGCGTCAGGCTAATGTATATGGCCAACGAAGGTGATTTGGAGGGAATTAAGGAAGAGTTAGACTCCGGGACTAGTGTCAATTTTCGTGATATTGATGGCCGGACTGCTTTACATGTAGCTGCTTGCCAGGGACACAATGATGTGGTTCAATTGCTACTCCGTTATGGTGCTGAAGTTGATGTCAAGGATCGCTGGGGAAGCACGGTAACGTTATATCTATTTGTAGTTCGTGTACTTTTTTAGTGGAATTTCTTAAAGAAGATTTTTCTTTCTTTCTTTTTTCCTGGGAAAATTTGTTTTTACTTTGTTGATGTGTATAGAATTCCTATTTTGTGGCTATTTATGAATATAACTAGTTTTGGTTTGTTGTTTGATCGTTTGTGGCTTTTTTTTTTTCTTTTCTTTTCTTTTTTGTTTTAATACATTAAGGATATCTTTAATGAAATCTCAACAGGTTTTTCTAAGGGTCTGTTTGGTTGGAGGGATTTGAAGGGGAGGGAAGGGAATTTTTTTAAAATTCCTTGTTTGGTTCCATGGAGGGGAGGGAACATACATCACTTCACCTCCAAAATTGGGGAATTTGGAGGGGAGGGAACATATATCATTTGATTCATTTCTAATATGGGATCGTTAACATATATATCAGTCTTGAAAAGTGAAAGTTGTTATGATGTGTGACTAACTAAGAATGTTTACAAAGATAACCAATTTACTCCAAAGAGGGCAATTATATTCTAGCATTTTTTTTTTCTTTTCAATGACATTCCAAGATGGTCGTGCAGTGTAATACTTGAAACATCTATACATGAAGGTACTGAAAGAGATATATTGTTGAATTGCTGAATATGGAGCTGGATTTAACACCCCCTGATATTGCATTAGTTTTCATTTTTTACTTTGATGTCATTATGATGCCTTATTTCTAACTGAAGTACTATTAAACACTGTAATGACAAATTTTGATTAATAGCCGCTTGCAGATGCAATTCACTACAGAAATAACGGTGTAATCAAGCTTTTGGAGGCCCATGGAGCAAAACCTCCAGTATGTCCATCTGGTTTTTGTTTGCCGAAAAGCTGCTCTAATGTGATTTGTAACCTGGTGCACTGTTTTAAGAAATAAATATTTGTTTCTTTCAGATGGTACCCATGCTTGTGCAGAATGCACGTGAAGTACCAGAGTATGAAATTGATGCAGAAGAGCTTGATTTTAGTAACAGTGTTGATATTACAAAGGTAAGAATGTCAGATCTGTTCTAATGTAGAATTAGAGGTCGTTCCTTTAAGCTGGTCTACAGAAGTGGCTACACTGGAATCAGTGGCTTAAATGGACAAGGAATTTAGAAACATTGAATTTGTTATTTTTCCTCTCTGATGTGAAGTATGAGGTACACATAAATAGACATGGTGCATGCTTCTTGATGTGAGTTGATTATGATTCTGCTTGAGAACATATACAGGGAAAATCTAGATCTTTTAGCATAATTTTTTTCATCTCTTCCTGCTGTAATTGAATTTCAATTTTTTATCTTCTCATCCAACTTTAAGAAAGTCAAGAGATACCCACATGCGCCTAGTTTGTGGAACTCTTGCTCACTTACTATTTATTTGTATTATCCAGTTTTCCTTCTGCTGTTGCTTTTGTGTGAATGAATTTCTTATTCTGCTTCCTCTTGGACAATAGGAAATATGTTAAATTATCATTAGCAGCTGTAACTAATGCATGTTTCTGGCTATACATAGTGCTTTGGATCGTTGCTAATGATTGCTTTGCTATGGTGTAATATGCGATAGGGCACCTTTTGCATTGCCATGTGGCGTGGTACGCAGGTTGCAGTCAAGAAACTTGGCAAAGAATTGTTCACTGATGATGATAAAGTGTGGGTTGGTCATTTAATAGTGATTGATATTGCTTTAGTTAAATTAGATAATTGTAATCTTTAGGTTTACTGGTTGGATATTCAGAAGGGCATTCCGGGATGAGCTTGCTTTACTTCAAAAGTTGCGCCATCCTAATGTTGTCCAATTTCTTGGTGCTGTGACACAAAGTACTCCAATGATGATAGTGACAGAATATCTACCCAAGGTCTTCTTTCATTGATTTTGCACTTTGGATTTTCTTTCGATCTGTACCTACAAAAAGAGAATCTTTGAATCAAAACTGGTGATGAAATGCAAGATACCTTCTTAAGTCACTATGTCAATGTATGGTACTTATCTAGTTTAGACCTTTCGGTTTTGGACATGAACATAAGAATTGCAAAAGGCCTTCTCAAGTCACTAAGTCAATACATGCTATTTCTGTTTTGTGACATTAACATTAGTAAATTCCTTTTTGTCCATAGGGTGATCTTCGTGCATTCTTGAAAAGAAGACGTGCCTTAAAACAAATGTTGGTTGTGAAATTTGCATTAGACATTGCAAGGTGAGGTAATTCTTTAACATGCTAAATGTGAGTTGTATCTCTAGAGGCATTATTTTCAGAAAGGCCCTTCAATATGTAATAAATATTTTTGATCAGTTTTGAGAGCTTTTTGAGAAAGTATGCTGAATTTGATAAAGGTGTTGTTAGTCATTTGAGTTTTGTTTCATTTTTCTGGGCTTTCTTTTTTGTGCCTTTGGTGGGGTAATTGCTAGATTTAGTACCTAATGCTTATACACGGTATGTTTGGTTGCTATCATTTTATTTTAAGTTTTTTAGTCCTCAACCTTTTATAAGTTCATCGATTTTCCCTTTTGCTCAATAGGGAAGGGGTATAATTGGAAAGACAAGAACTATGGACCATTTTCTTTTCCCCCAAAGCAAAACTCTAATTTATTGCAGCAACCATCGTTGTTGGCAACCGTTTTAAAATTTAAAACATGATTCAACACTTTTTCCTTCATGTAGAATTCATAACTAGCGTCAAAATATGGCATACAAAATCAAAGGCCCATTTTGGGTCTCTTCTACCTACATTCTTAATCTTCACAAAACTCAATATTCTGCACATATGAACAATCCTCACAACATGTGGAATACATATACAACGTCAATTTCAATTCAACAGATTTTCCTAATGAAGAATAGAGACTTTTTTTTTTTTCAATTTGCAGAGAATTTCAAGTGACAAAAACAGGTTTCCGCATTTTCTTGAGACTCAAATATAATGAAAAGGTCTTTTAGCATATCTAGAACTTGAGGGACACTCTAGTATGATTTAATTAGATAGTTTGCTTTATTTTGTTATATTGCTCAAAGAAGTTTTACTCTTGGATCTTTAATTTTGCAATTATAGAGTTGATATTGATTAAAGTTGAGGTTGTACATGTATTCTACATGTTGCGAGGATCTTTTATATTTATGATATTTGAGTTTTGTAATGATTAAGAACGTAGGTAGAAGAGATCCAAAATGAGTCTTTAATTTTGAAACTCATAAACAATATATTTAGAAATTTGAGGTTAGATATGTATTTTATTTGAAAAAATGAGTATAACCATGTTTTCAATTTTTTTTTTCTAAAAAGAATTAGTTGGTTACAGGCAATTGTGGCCATGGTTGTTGTAACAAATTAAGGTTTTGCTTTAGGGAAGAAGAAAAAGGTCCATAATTCTTGTCATCCTAATTTTACCCCTCTTCTATTGAGCAAAAAGACCAAATGGTGCGCTTGTAAAAAGTTTGAAGAGGGGGAGTAAAGTCAACAATTACACGTCTTTGGTGCAATTAGTGATGCTTTGTTCTGACCAAGTTTTATTGCGGTTATCCCCTTATGGGTGTCTAAAACATTTCTTCCTTATAGACTAATGAGAGTATGCAAAACAACATTCGACAAGTGAGTGTAGACCAATTGGTCTTCCACCTGCGACCTCTTCACTTGGTTTTTCAAGTGGAAGTCATGGGTTTGAGTTATTTGGGCACAGTTTTTTTGTTGCCATCGGCTATAATGCGGAGATGTCCTCATCAAATCCTTGCTGGATTAGTCAGGTCGTGTAATTCGGATACCAGTAGCATAAAAAATAGACAACATTCAAAGTACCAATGTGATTTTAGTTATTTTCACCTAGGAATCATCAGCTAACAAAATTAAGAATTTTGCAAGTAGTGACCCTTATTTGAGGCCTTATAGAGTCACACCGACTTTTAAACTATTTTACGGTCTATTTGTCATGGTTTGCCACTTAATTCTTAAATTGCCAAGTGATATGTCTTATGTTATACAATTCTTCGGGGTGGGCTGGAACTACTAAATTTGCTTATTAAAAATTTACTAGCAACCACCTTAATAGAAGGTTCTGAAAGCCTCTTTAGCACAAACACACTGCAAAAGTGATATATTTAAGAGAATGTATATGATGAATCATATTATATATATATATGTCTTTTTGTTTCTGAATTTCTATAATCATCCAATGTTTATGCAGAGGAATGAACTACTTGCATGAGCATAAACCTGAAGCAATAATCCATCGAGATCTAGAGCCTTCGTATGTTCTCTTCTTATGGAAGTCAATTTCTTTTTAGTCAATTGTTCATGCTGAATTTTGTCTGTAAAGGCTGGTAGTTGTATTAATTTGCATTAGTAAGATTACAGAAACATACTACGGGATGACTCTGGGCATCTAAAAGTTGCAGACTTTGGATTGAGCAAACTCATTGAAGTTGCAAAAACTATTAAAGAAGATAAACCTGTGGCTGGTGAAGAAACTTCTTGTAAGCATTCATACTTGTGAAAGACCAGTTTTCTGATGTATTTGTCATTCCCCCACACTTATCTTTCTTCAGCTGCAACCTTGGAAACTTTAGTCTTGAATATATGTTTCTTTGATAGGGCGATATGTTGCTCCAGAAGTTCTTAAGAACGAGGAATATGACACCAAGGTTGATGTCTTTTCATTTGCTCTAATACTGCAGGAGGTATGTTTTCGTCATACTTTTGGTGATTAAAATGTGAGCAACAGATGTGCTGATGTATTTTAGCTTCAGAGTGTCTACTCCTATTGAAATAGTTTTTAGCCATTTTTTCTCCTTTAAGTTTGATGCAAACTGGAATCATGTCTCTCTGTGATATTCTTTATCTTCAGGAAAGTTCCACATTTGTGCCTTTCTTTTTTCTCCCGGGAAATATTACACATTTGGGGTCAAAGTTGCCTTAATATCCATGCATGCATGTAGTAAACATCTAACTCTATCGAGACAGTAGCAACTGTAAAATGAATAAGGGTAATTAGAATCATCAGCATGGATCCATAAATTTCTCCATTGCCAAATTACAACACAGTCTCTCAGAAGAGATAAGATTGCAATTCATTCTGAAGTTGGAAAGTTCTTTCCTACTGAAGTAGCTTTGCAACAATTTTCTTTTCAGTATTGAGGCAAAGTGGAATCATTTCTCTATGTGACCTTCCATATGCTGCCCGTCTTGAATATCCTTACCCCTGTGCAGAAAGTATATACAGAATAGGACATTAAAGAAATTTTGGCAGTTCTAATTTTTTCTCCTTGACATTGAATTATTCATTGTGAGAATGAGTATATTGCTATTGCTGAAGTGGGATCAGGTTGGACTTTTTTATGTCATCCTATGGTGCATTTTATCCAATGTAATCACTAGTCACTAGTATGTATAATGAAGTTACTACTTGTATTTATTTTAGTAGTGATCGAAATTTGAGACACTGGTTTGACATTTTAAGCCTGTTGGATCTAGATTGAGAATCAAATTGAAGAGCTTTGAAGGGGACAGTTAAGTATGGTGCCAGTTGTTCCTGACTAACCTTAATAAGTTGATAAAGGAATCTCAGGCATAAAAGGACTTTCCTGGCTCCGCAAAATGCATTGTGGAATAATAATGGATGATGCCATCAATTCGCTAGAAGGTGCATTTTTGCAATGAATATGTTTCTATTATGGCTCAGTAAAACTATGTTGTAGGGAACACTTGAAGCAGCTCATGCATTCATGTAAGATATTAGTTTTGAAAGTGATTAGCAAAACTCCAAAGATTCAAACATTACTTTTTTGAGTTAACAATTTGGTTTTACATTCAGATAAGTATTCCCCCGCCATTTATGACAAGTGCTGCTCTAAGTTTTTACTTTGTTATATGTTTTCTTGACGTGTGCTCCTAATGGTAATTATGGTACCCATATGTGGTAGTAGCACTGTTGTATCTATATCTATTTTTAAAATAAAAAATTACGAGAATTGTCTTTGGTGACAACAGTAAATAGAGAAAGCAGCCAGCTCATGATGCAAAAATCTGAACAAAGGCCAGTGTTACAGATGTATAGGCTAATTTGTAGGGATTTCATTACATATTTATAGACTAATTTTTAGGGATATTACTGATTAATAGAGATTGATAGAATTAGGGTATTTGATTGGATTTTATTTGTTTCCTAACATAGTTTTCCTTTTGTGTATGTAAACTACTTTTATACTTGTGAATCAATATTAGGAAAAAATCATTATTCCTCTCTAAATTACAGCCAGTAGAGAAGAGTAATTGCCTTTGGTGGCATGTCATCTCCTGATGGTATTCCAAAATAACAGGCTTTGATCTCATCCTGAAATTGTTAACCTGAGGAGTTGGATACAACACATTTTAGATCCTTTTAAGGGACTAATGCCATTGGTAAATATATTCCTTACTTAGTAGGGTACTGTAGAAATGGTGCTTGCAGTATGTGTTTCTACACGAGTATCTATGAGGAAAGAAACGGCCAAATGCAAGGTGTATCATATTGTTTTCTTACCTAATGTATGTTCATTACATGTTTTCCACAGATGGTTGAAGGTTGCCCACCATTTTCTAGCAGGAGAGAAACTGAAGTTCCAAAATTATATTTGGCTGGCGAGCGTCCTCCGTTTAGAGCTCCACCAAAGCTTTATGGCCATGGACTCGGAGAGTAAGCCTCTCAAGTTTCTCTATTCAAATTTGCAATATTAGTTATTCAAGGACTTATGATGAGCTACAATAGATTTCCAATGGTGAATCTAAGTTCACTTTGGGATTTCTTTCATGACTTCATTTTTACCAGTATGGTCCAGATGAGAGCAAAAGGGAACTGTTAGTGATAACATTTTTTTGGGGGACGGTGGGGTGCTGTATTGGTTTGATGTTATATTGTGCTTTCTATGTTTTCCTTGTACGTGTGAATATAACACCTAGAATAATGTCAGGTTCTGTTGCAGATGATGAATGAGCAAGCATTTGAACTTAGTAACTTTGGCTTTCTCATCAACAAGTTTGAGATGGATTAATATTAACAGAATATGGCTAGAGATAACGTGTAGTTAGGTTCATATTCAGCCTGAAATTTCATGTGGAGTCATGCAGGCAATCAGGGAACTAATCATTTCCTATGTCATGGACCAGTTCTTATCATTGTTATACACAAGTTGTATACTATAGACTGGGCTTTGTGGGTAGGGGTGGGGAAGGGAAGGCCTTCTACCAACCCTGAGCTTTGTTTACTGACAAGACACATGCATGCGTGTAGACTAAAGATTTCTCACTCACTATTGTGCACGAACTTGCACATGATGACTTGATATCGCAAATTGCTTGTAAGAAAAGAAGGGTGATGGGATCAAAATGTAAAGGTAGGAGCTTAAGAGAAAGACATCCAACTATTTTTGGAGGCTTGAATATATTGGAGACTTGTTTCAGTTTGATATATAGAGTGCTGTGCCAGATTAAGTGCTAAAGGAGAATGCCAAACAGACAAGCTATGTTGCACCCAATTCAAATTCAATATGCTTAGATTTCAAAAATTTATATAGTGTATCTCCAGTATAGTGTAATGTTATTAATGTTAAAATTAAAGGTGTACGACTTGTGGTACCAGGTTAATCGAAGACTGTTGGAGTGAGAAGCCAGACAAAAGGCCTACATTTAGCCAAATACTTTTACGGTTGAATGAAATCAATAATCATCTCATTCGCAAAAGCTGTTGGAAGGTATGGAATCTGCCAGCAAACCCCCCCCCCCCCCTTTCTCTGGGGAAAAAAAAGAAACGGAAGTTTGAAACTGAGATGGCAGAATGTATTTGAGCAAAACCTCTCTTTTGCAGGCAAAGATGCTTAAATGCATCCAAAGCTTTGAGATTGTCTTGAAACCAGACCGATCTAATTCCAAGAATCGTTCTTCCCACTTGCACACTAGTATTGGTTGAGCTGCTGCTGTTGGATCAGAACAGAGTTGTTCTACCATTTTGCAGTCGGGAACACTATAACTGTTATCTACTAACTGAGATTTGGATTCATTTCTGGTGTACTTGTTTCGTGTGATTGGCTTTCATTTGTAGAACAAGAAATTTGTACATGTTCACTAAATTGTGTACAGCTTCTCAGGATGTGAACATCAAATCATATCCCAGAAATAACAGTAAATTCTTTTTTTAAAAAAGACTTGGTTTATCTATCGCAGCTGCATTGTTTTGCATTGTATGGTTCTTGCTGGGAGTGGTGCTCGGATGTTTGTTGGGAAATTATCAGAATGGATTTGCGGGTTCTGTTTAATTTTCTGAACCAGAACTTTGTTGCAGCAAATAATTTTACTCCTCAAAAAACATATTTATTTCTGCAGCCTTTACTCTGACTTACTCTGCCTTAAATTACTATCCAATGAAATCTCCCGCTCTCCCCTACAAAAAGGCACCAAAAAAAGAGGAAAAGAAAGGACAGACACATGAATTCACAAAATATTCCAAATTGGTAAGCAATTACACTTGCAATCTAAGAGGATGCTGAACCACGTCAGTAAACTTAAAATCTCTAAGATCAGTCACGAGAAATTTTCCTTGTAGAACTGCAAAACCTTTGGGTGCGCACGGATCTTAGACGGATGGAAACCAGTCAATTCTAACCCATCCAAAGTTTTCACACGCGAAAGTGCGACATAGACCATACCATAGCCAAAAGCTCGGCGTAGATCAGTACGAAGGCAATCAAGGGACATTCCCTGTGACTTGTGAATGCTTAGAGCCCAAGCCAGGATGAGGGGTATCTGTTTCCGCATTGCAACAACTTTTCCTTCATTCATCACAGACCATGTTTCTGGACCAACCTCCAATTCTTGCCCAGAATCAAATTTCACCACAGGTACTAAGCTGCCAGACTCGCAAATAAACTCAATGTCAGGATCTATTGGATGTTTATCACTATCAGAATCCCCACAGAAGCCTATGATTGTGCCAGTGGCACCATTAACAAGTTTACGCTTAATGTTTATGTTCTTGCAGAGTATCACCCTTGCACCTAAACAAAGCTCTAGCTGATTGGTTGCAATTCCCAGCTTAAGCTGATTCTTCCAAACGTTCTCACCACTGTCCAGAGCAGTATATGTCATAACATCCTTACCTAGGCTCAGCAAATGCTGCTGATTCACCCTATTCACATCTTTAATCAGTGGGAAAAGTTGTACAGCTGAAGGATTCTCCTCTAGTGTAGGATCACAACGTTGTTGTAAAAGCTTTAGGTCATCGGAATCTATCTCACCTCTTCGTATTCCCTGCAGCAATTTTATAAGATGAGCCTCTGATTGCCTGAATATGTTTGTAAGTTCAATTTGCAAGTCGAAACTCGCATTCCAACAGTCAGCTTCGAAAACAAATTCCTTCTCTACCACATGCTCTTTATTCATAATAGGAGGCAACTGAAAAAAATCTCCACCCACAACAAGCTGTATTCCGCCCCAAATTGCATCCACACCTCGGACAATCCGGGCAATCTGCTCCAGTTTAGCGAAATAATCAGAATTAATCATGCTGCATTCATCAATTACCAATGCTTTAACCTTTTCCCACCTTCGACAGGCCCACCTATCTGAAAGAACTTTTGATAACAAAGTCTCAAAATCCCCTTCAATACCAGTGCCTGCAAAACAGTGCAGAGTCAAGCCATTAAGGGCACAAGCAGCAATTCCCGTGGATGCTGTGACCGCAACGCGTGACTTGTCATATTTTTTTCTGAGTCTTATGATGACTTCCTGCATTAAAGTAGTTTTACCTGTCCCTGCTGATCCAGTAACAAAAACAGACTGTCCACCAGAAACGGCAAGCAAGACTTGTAATTGTTCATCCGTCCATTTAATTTTAGACATTTTAGGAGTCTTAATCTCCTCATTTCTGCTCTTGTTCTTGGAACTACTTTTCCACTTTGTACTATGGTAAGTAGATTTCGTACTGTAGTATCTAAATGTTGCTACAACATTGAAAAACTTCATACTTTTTCCCCCCTGGGTTCTCTACTCAAGCACATAATCTGCAACTTGTACGATCCAATTTCTAAAATCCATCTTGATTCTATTCAAGATTACAGCTTTACAGTGCTGACAAAAATGTAAAATAGCCCCTGAAAATAACCAAAAAATAATTCCTATTTGTTTCTCGCCAAATCCAGATTAGATAGCACTGTCATTTCTGGGACCTCCAGAACTCATCAGGGCTTCAACTAAGAAAAATCGGGGCTCAATGTTAATACAGTTGAAACTTCAACAGAAGAAAGAATTTCTTACCAAAAACATGAGGTGGAGGCTTCCGCTTTCAGAGAAAGAGGTTGCAGCATTTGATTCCCAAATTCCCAGACACTGAATTTGATGTCATTTTTACGCACAATTTCGGCCTATGTAACGGCCCAGGATTTGGGCCAAACTTTTCTTTCCCAGAAATGGGCTGACTATCCTAACTTTCCGAAATTGAGCGGAATCAAATATTGGTACTGTTTGGCACGGTTCTAGTTTTCTATATAATTTTGAGATTTTAACATTAAACTAGTAACACCTAAAATTCAAGTTTCGTAATACTCGCACAGTCGCACTCATACTCAAACCCTTCTTTTTCGCACTTTCGGCACTAATTGCCTTTAACTTCCTTTTTATTTTTAAACATGTGCTATGCATGCAATCGTTAATGAGGGTATTTTTGTCCATTTAGCCTAAATTAAATTTTATTGGATTTAAGTTATAGTAAATAAAAGTTCAAGGACAATATTGAAATATTTTCTTTTTTTATTTCATCTTTTTTCCCTTGTTGACGTCCACGAGGTACTAGTCTTCTAGTATATCTTCCTTCCAAAGATACTGGCCACTGGGAAACGAGCCGGGTCGGCTTTGTCGGGTTATGGGCAAAAAAGTTTGGAAGTTCTACTCACTTCTAATATGGCAGTAGTCGGGTTATGGGCAAAAAAGTTTGGAAGTTCTACTCACTTCTAATATGGCAGTAGTCGTAGGCCAAACGAGCCAAGTATTTTTATACTTATAAAATTTTTAAAAAGGAGCTAAAAACAATTAAAATTTAATAAAATATATCAAAACAATAATTAAATTATTTAAAAAAAGATAACATGACACAATTTTTCTTATCAAATACCAAGTCTATCTTCATCGTCCTCTTTACTATCAAGTTATCAATAATAATATTTGAATCTATCATAGAGAAATACACATTATTAATTAAGTAGTTATCAATTTATCATCTAAAATGAAAATTAAAATAAGTTAATAAGTATATAAAATAAATATAAAAATAAATTAGCAAATAAATCAATTCAACTTGTGTAGTGATTTTAAAGGTATGAGAATCCATCTCAGTAGTCTTGGTTTAGTAGACTCTTTCTTCTTTAACAGGTACTTTAGAGCTGCATGATTTGAATAAACATTTACTTTTGTTCCCAGCAGATAAGATCTAAATTTTTCTAGAGCAAAAATAACAGAGTAGAGTTCCTTCTCAGTTGTGGTATAATTGCTTTGGGCATCATCAAGTAATTTAGATGCATAATATATCACATCAGGAACTTTATCTATTTTCTGACCTAGAATAGCTCTTATCGCTCTGTCACTAGCATCACACATTATTTCAAAAGGAAAATTTCAATTAGGGGGTTAAATGATAGGTGATGAAATCAATTTCTCTTTCAACAATTTAAATGCTTGTTTACAACCTTCATCAAAATTGAATTTATGTTCTTTTTGTAATAGTTTGCATAAAGGTTGAACATTTTTAGAGAAATCCTTAATAAACCTTCTATAGAATCCAGCATGGCCTAAGAAAGATCTTACCTCTCTTACCATAGAAGGACGAGGAATAGATTTAATCACATTAATCTTGGCTTTGTCAACAGTCACTTCTTTTGGTGAAACTACGTGCCCTAAAACAATTCCTTGTTCTACCATAAAATGACACTTTTCATAATTGAGAACAAGGTTAGTTTCAACACACCGTTTAAGTACAAGTTCCAAATTTTCTAAACATGAATCAAATGAATTTCCATACAGTAAAATCATCCATGAAAATTTCAATGATATTCGTGACAAATTCAGAAAATAAAGACATCATGCATTTTTGAAAAGTAGCAGGTGCATTGCATAAACCAAAAGGCATTCTTCTATAAGCATAAGTACCAAATGGGCATGTAAAAGTAGTCTTACCTTGGTCTTCTGGGGCAATAGCAATATAAAAATAACCAGAATAACCATCAAGGAAACAATAATGAGAACGACCAGATAGACGTTCTAACATTTGATCCATGAAAGGAAGGGGAAAATGGTCTTTCCTAGTTGATGCATTAAGTTTCTTGTAGTCTATACAGACTCTCCAACCGTTCTGCACTCTAGTAGGAATTTTCTCACCTTCAGAGTTTTCCACAATAGTTATTCCACTTTTATTTGGAACAGCATGTAGAGGACTTACCCAATGTGAATATGTGATGGGATAGATGACACCAGCATCAAGAAGTTTTAGAATTTCAGCTTTTACTACTTCTATTATAGGCGGGTTTAGTCTCATTTGTGACTATCTGGTTAGTTTAGCTCCATCTTCTAACAATATACGGTGCATGCATGTTGATGGGCATTACACCTTTAATGTCGGCTAAAGTCCAGCCGATGGTAGTATTGTTGTCCCTAAGCACAGAAACTAACCTCTCTTCTTGGGAAGATGAGAGATTGTTAGCAATAATTATAGGTAAAGCATTACCTTCACTCAAATATGCATATTTCAAATGAGAAGGTAAAGCTTTAAGCTCAAGTGACGGTGGACAAACAACAGATGGTAAAATTTTATCATGTGAGCTAGGTAATGCAATTTTAGAATTACTAACAGGACAAACAGATAAATCCTTGACAGCTTGTTTGAGTTCATTGTCACATTCTACAGATAAAATGTCAAGAATATTTTCATCTATACTCAAGTTCATAATGAATTGCATCATTTCAGTGTAGCTCAAATAAAAAATATCTTCTGAAAGCCCTAAAGCTTTTAATGTCTTAATTTTGATTAATGGCAAACATTGATGAGGACTAATGTCTTATTTGTACAAGTGATAGAGTTTTTGGATTCATGATCTAATCCATGCAACAACAAGATTTCAAGTCTTCAAGGAAATATACAAGTCAAGACTATCAAGATTTGAAGACAAGCTTTTATTGGATTAGATAGGAACTAGAGGTATAGTTTTAGAGTCATATATTTTGATCTCTAGTTCTACCTCTAATTGAGTAATGGTTTCTAAAGGTTGCTCTATGAACTTAAAACGTTATTTCAAAATGATTTTAATATGTTAAAATATGTTTTGGTATCTCGAAAACCATGCATCGTAATTTCAAAACTTATATGGTTCATAAACTCTTGTTGGATTGATACCATAACTTATATGGTTGATTGAAATCATCATTTGTGTGTTAGAGTATTGTTGATACACAAATGAACATTTTTCAGTCGACCTAAAGTGGTCCAGGTATCGTCCATAAGTTAGTTTATCTTGTGGATGCATGTGCTGTCAAATTTGTTCATCTGTCAACCTGTGGACGACCATGAGGTCGACCGCAGGTTGAAAAATCATCATCCGGTAGTTGTCCAGTGAGCTTGAGGATGATGGTGCAGACGACCAAGTATGATTTGCGGTCGACCGCACTTACTGAGTGGATTTCCAACAGCTTCATTTTTGACCGTTGGGAACAAACCTTTAAATACCAAAACCTTTGGAATTCTTTCTAAGAAGATTTTTTGAGCAAAAACATTGTATATCTTGATCCTATAACATCTTAGAAACATTCCAAAACCCTTTCTAAACATCAATCTTGTTAAAATCATTCAAGAAGGGTTTTTACATTCAAAGGTGAATTTTGAGCAATCTTGACAAGCCATTACTCAAAGAGGTGATTGTGATTCAAATTGATATATCTTCACATTAAGGTGATATCTATCAAACTCTCTCTTATTATTATTGATTATAATTGTATCAAGGTTGCAAGTAGCATAAAACCCTAAGTGTTAGGGTGAGCCTTGTGTAGGTTGTTTTGTATTCAAGGTTTGTTTGTAAAACCTTTGGGTGAACCTTGAATTGAATTGTTGTGTTAGGATTCACTAAGGAGAGTGGTGGGATTATTGTATAATCAAGGTTGTGTTGTAAAACTCAAGGGTTGAGTGAGCCTTGATTGGTTGAGAGGTTATTTGTAAAACCCTAAGGTGAATTGGGTGAACCTCTTTTGTAATCTCATTTATTTGATTAGTGAAGGGATTTGATAAATCCTTGAGTAGGTAACTCAAGGTAGTGGATTAGGTTTTGTTGGATAAACCGAATCACTATAAATCATTGTGTTCATTGCTCTAATTTTTGCATTTTACTTGAACACTTTATTTCTCACACAACTAGCACACCAAGTGTTTGATATTTGTTGTCAAAGAGGTGTTTTATTGAATTAGGTTTAAAAATCGGATAAAAACCTAATTCACCCCCCTCTTAGGTTTTTCATCTTCAATAAATGGATCTATAATATCCACAACAGAAACTGTAGAACATTCATCAGAAGGGTACTTCATGGTATCAAATATGTTAAAAGAAATTTTATCACCATCAAGTTCTAGTAGTTTCACAATATCAAGTATCACCTTGAAGTGTTTCACGATATTCCAGTTGATATCGCTACTGCCGCCACCTTTTTCTCATGGTGGCATGCCCCCGCCAACTGAGCCGCCTGCTGGACCATCATCTTTCATGACCAAAGTTTATGTGAGAAGGCCTAGGATATAGTCTCTTTCTATTTTGTACACATATTTCAAGCTATCTAACTTTGAACTCTTTTGTATAATTTGTTATTTCTTTTATAAATATCTTATTATTCCCAATGATGACTCATTGGTAGTTGAAGGACTTTATTGTTTATTAACTTAGTTATATCCTTTTTATCCATTCTTTTTGAATAATGATTGACGAAGCCTATCGTACGACTCTCAAATTTAAATTTAACAATTCCTATGTAGATAGGAAAAGTAGGGATCGAATCCATAGAGATTTGTCAACTCTTAAATTAAAACAGTTAATCGGAAAAAGTTATGGGGGTTTTGGTATTTTGAGAACAAAAAAATAACAATAATTAAAATAAATATTTTGGGGGGTTTTTGGATTTGTAAAGAGAATAAAAAAGAAATTTCAAATACAAATGATATAAAAGACGTTAGTAAGGAACTAGTATCAAGACATTATTAAGTAGTTGATTTTAGAATCTCGATCAGCTTAGACAGATTCCTATCCTTATAAATTAGATTAATCTCGATAAGGTCAAACAGATTAATATCTAATTTAATTAAACACCACTACCAATCAACATGTATAGGATGCTCAATCAAATTGTATTAAGTACATAAGGCATTACCACCATTAAATTGTATATAACAATCAACTTAATTATATGCAATTTAAATTTTATAATTCCGCTACCAATTTAATTAAGACATAAAAGTAAATTAAACTAATTAGGTGGCTCGACCATCCATTTGCGATATTTAAAGTGCATAAAACAAAATAAATAAAGACTAGGAGGGTAAACTGATCATAAGTCTAGTAAATAAATCCAAATAGAAATTAAGTACAAAGAAAATTATCTCGTGATTCCATTTATTAATAACTTAACACATATCGTTGTTAACAAAAAGAAATTACTCGCAATACATATTTAATAAATATAAGATGGAATTTATAAACATTTGAAAGAAAATTTGAAAGATAAACTCTCCGAAAATATTAAAATTATCCGGATGGAATTTCTTTACTAAATATTACAAAAAACCTTGAAATATTATTCTAAAAATTCTGAAAAATACACTAAGATGAAGACAATAATTAAATAAAGAAACGGAGAAGGTTGGAGCTAAATTGGTGTTGAAATGATAAAGATAAACTTTCTATTTATAGACACAAAAATTAGGGGCAAAATGGTCATTTCACACCCTAAAGTTTTGAAAATTCAGTTGGTGGCTTAATTTCCCCAAACATTGCCATGTGTCGTGTTCTCATTGGTCCACATTGCAGCTTCTAGAAGCGACACTTGTCATCTTCTTATTACACCACGTCATCAGATGACATTGATTTTTTTTTTCTAAACTTCTCCAACATTTCTTCTTCTTCCTTTTATCTCCAAAATGAACTAAAATACATTGGAAAACTTACAAACAAATAAATAGCAGGGAAACGTGAAATATATCTATTAAATAACATAATTAACCCATTTTTAAACAAAATATAGTCATTAAATAATATAAAAATCAGTTAATTTATAAATACATCAAATTCCTCCATACTATCCCTTTGCTTGCCCTTAAGCAAATATAAACACAAAATATACAAGTATAAATAAATTAAATAAGATTAATAAGATAACAAAGTGTTATATTAATTTCAATACAACTTTCACAATTATCCCTTTTTTATTCGAAAAGCAATTGTGCTCGTATGTTTGAATATCATTTACAAGTTTAACATTAATATTTAAAGTTAACAAAATATAATTTGAAAAATATAAAACCCTTAATAAAAAAAAATTTCTACTCTTTGGATAAAAGCAATCAGCAGCCTTTTATTAAAAAATGGGTAGCCGGGTTCTTATATTTTATCAGATTATATATAGGGAATCATCAATTGCTTTTGAGATCGATCAAGAGTTAGAGCGCTTTCTTCGATACATGGGGCAAGGGCGCCGTAGCTAGATTCACTCTCGAGATTTTCACTTTTTTGGCTATTGATATATCGAAAGCCATTAGGTGTAGGCGCTTTCCAAATGTGGAATCTTCTAGTTCTTCCTATTTGACCCGAAACCGATCGATCTAGCCATGAGAAACCCTGTACCTATCTTGCTCTTGACGCATAGCGGACCCATCCAATTCCAAAGTCCACCTCCATCTTCTTCCTCTGCTTCCAGTTAAAGAGAGAAAGTCCGAGAGAAAAGAAAAGGGGACCTTCTTTAGTGTCCCGTGTTCGAATTAATAGCTATATGCATTTAACACACATGCTTTTTACTCTCTTATTTGAGAGATCGTTTCAATTCCCATTCATTCTTTAATGGAATAGGAAATGAGCAGAGCAGCGACTATCAGGAATGGGCGATAGCCTATGACTAAAAGTACCGACTATCTATGAATGACCAGGATCAGAATGCCAATGAACTACCGAGGCTGAGCAAATGCCAACTCCTTTCTCCCTCAAGCATTGAAAGAGCAAAGAAAGTCTTCGGTGTCTACGGTAGATCCGATCAGTCTCGAATCAAAGTGCTCTCTTTCTAGCGGTAGCGAGAGGTCTCCTACAAAAACCTTTTTTATTCTCATTGGAGTTGGAGAAAGACGCCCCCGCAGCAAAGTTTTACACATAGAAGGAAGGATGCAAAAACAAACTAGACTATACTGAAAGTAAAGAAAGACTCGTACTTAACTGAACTCATATCCCTTAGGTCTTGTCCCTCAACTTCTTAGTTAGAAGTGAATGTGGATGAGGACGGAACATGTTATCAATATAATGAAAAGATAACAAAGTCACTATGTAAATAAAAATACATTATTAGTTTCTTAACACAACTTATAAACTTGTAAACTCACATACTCTTCACTAATAATGAAAATTTTGGTCGATCTGGGTCAAATAAGACTTTTAAGCTTGTAACGTTAAGTTTAGGATTTGGCTACAAAAGAAAGCTTGGGATTTGGTTACAAAAGAAAGATAGGGATATACAAATTATTTCAAGAGTTTAAATTGAGAATGAATTACCATATCTTGAAGAAAACCTTAGCCATGATATCTCTTCATTTTTCACACTTTTCTATTTTCTTTTCTTTTCTTCCTTTTTTTTTTGAAGAGATCATATCTATGAGTTTTTTACCTCTCAGTTTTTGACAATATATCGTAATCATTTATCAGCAGTGTTTATAACTTTTCAATACATATTAACACATGTTTAATACATTCTTAATAAAGTATTTGGATAGAAAATTAATAAACGATGCTATTTTTCAAAGAAATTAAATGGTAATGAAACCATTCATACATGTTGGCTTAAAGTAAGATCGAGGGATATATATAAGTATAGTTCGTTAAGAAAGACTCAAATTATCAAAGAAAACCTTATGTCATCCCCAAATCAATCAAGATCTTATTTAAATTTTGTCTCAATCAAGATCTTATTTAAATAGTTACCTTAAATATACTAAAACACACAGCAAACTTATATTATCATCAAATCACAATACTAATGTTTTTAACTCTGAGTTTCATAACATAAAAAATTTAGCCACATTAGTTAAATAAGAATATTTTTGTCAAATTGTTAAGATATTCAATTGATTTATTTACAGAAAGAGGTACAATTATAAAAGGATTGAAAAATTTAACACAAAATTACCTAATATCTTAAAAATTTATAATACATGCATGATTTATTCAACATAACAACAAATTATTAAAAACAATGTTTTGAAAGGTGCGGATGAAGAATCAAATGAATTTAATCACTTGACTCTTTACTCAAACCACCTCCCATATTTGGGAATTACATTGTCCTCAATGTAAAAACACAAAAAGTTTTAAAAACAACAATATTATTCCACGGCTTTTAATAAAAAGAAAATAACACATATTTATTTAAAAATAAAACTTACAACTTTAACTCTAAATCCACTGAATATTTTTTTCGCTTGTTACCGAAAATTGACCAGTTAATTGGAAGTACTTATGGATCTGTCTCTGGTACAAAAGTTATTAATTCATCCAATAGCTCATTGGTTATGGGTGCAGATACAATTATTCTTCGTGCTACTGGAAATAGAATCTTATGTGTAACAGCAATGTCAAGAAATATTAACAAACCATCAAATTAGTTATGAACATTTAAAAGACCAATTGGTTTAGTGTGCAATTTCATGTTAAACCAGAATGTTAAATGGAACAAGCATTGTAATACTTCATATCTTCCTGGTACTACTATGAAAGCATCAAAATTATGTAATATGAGTAGGAATCTTCATAAAATGATGTTGTTTGTACCTCATGTCCAATTGTTCTGCCATATATTTCTTTCAGATGAGTAGGAATTACACCTACAGCGAGAAATTTGTTTGGCTGATTTGTTTCAATCTGAACAAGTATTTGGTATGATTGGTGTGCTCGAGCAACCTCTCCAATTAATCTAGCATTTCTTCTTCCGTATATTAGATCGATCTTTCGATGAGCTAGTACTCTTTCCAATTGGATATCAGCAGTTAGATGCGAAATAGTAGCACCCACGGTCGTTTCTCCAAACACTGCGATGTTTGTTACACTTCTTATTGATGGACCTTCCATAGTAATGGCTTCAAAAGTGATTCTGTTACACACTAAAAGAAAACAAACAAATAAAAACAAGTAGTTGTGATTGTGGCTCACATCTTCTTCTGGTTTTACGTCCAATAACGGTTTCAAATACCTTTTATGAGTCTGAGATATGTTGTTCATCCAACTTTCTTAAAAACTGCCAAACATGATCATTTAAATTCAAATACCGAAGATTATACTAGAGTTGTTCAATTTTGAATTGTTTTCATAACCAGGGAATATTCATTTGAACATATTAACTAGAATGCGAATCAAAAGTCAATTTGATATCATTTAATGACTCTTTACTCAATCCATTATTAATGAAAGCAATTTTCTCTTCCTGATTATCGGATAAATACCCAAGTGAACAACAACTGGCATCACAGTTCTATCTAGCACATTTATAACAAACTCTTATTCTTTTACCTCTCTATTTCTTTGCATAACTACTTTTTACCAATCCAGGTGGACGTTTAAGAAAAAATGGATGTTCACCACTAATTCGGACCTTAGCTTCAATTATCCACATAATATCCTTAGGCATTCCAATGGATACTAGTAATTTCATATGCTTCAATCTCATCAAATAGATTTTCCACTTAATCCATCTTCTCATTTTCATTAATGAATCATCTATTATGTAACAAAGAGATAAAAAAAAGAAGGGATAGAAAGACAAACTGAAATGTAAAAAGGAAAGAAATACCTACCAGATGGAATTTACTTTCAACAATTAAGCAAGCTATCTAAAGTCGTGTTTAATCACTGTTGGACATTTAATTAACTTAAATACGCTATCTTTCAGTATCCGAGAAGACGCGTATTCAACAATTTCTGCTAGGCCTGCAAGATAAAAAGTAAAAAAGGAAAATCAAACAATTCAAAAGTATTTAAGAAAGCGATGGGTTGCCTCCCACACAGTGCCCTTGTTTAATGTTTTAGACTCGACGAGCACAAATTTCAATTCCTTTCTGGTGGTAGGTGTTCAAAAGAAACGGAATCGATAATTGTCCGACAAATCCTTTATGAAAAGATTTAAGGAGATGATCGTTCACTTTAAAAATTTTGATCTTTTGAAGTCTTTTTACCTCCATTGACTCGTGATTAAATATATTAATGATAAGAAATGGGACAATCCACCTTGACTTTAGCTTTCCTAGAAACAGTCTCATATGAGAATTATAGAGTAGAACCTTATCATCAATATTGAAATTTTTCCTTGAAAGATTTTTGCCATGGTAATAATTCATCTTTTTTTTTTTGCAATCCAGGAATTAACATATGCATCATTTCTAATCTATTCTAGTTCTTGAATTTGTAGTTTTCGATTAGATTTGTGCATCATCAAGATTAAGATGACATTGTTTAATGGCCTAAAATTCTTTTTTGTTCTAATTCCACAGGTAGATGACAGGCTTTACCATAAACCAATCTAAATGGTGACATACCAATAGGGTTTTGAATGCAATTTTATATGCCAAAAACATCTCCCAATTGAAAGCTCTAGTCTTTCCTTTTATTATTGACTACTTTAGCTAGAATAGACTTAATTTCCCTGTTACAGATTTCAATAAGTTCATTTGTTTGAGGATGATAAATAGTAGAAACCATATGAGAAATATGATATTTTTTAAACAGAGTTTCTACTGCCTTGTTACAAAAATGCGTACCTCTGTCACTGATGGCCTTTGGAATTCCAAATCTATGGAATATGTTGTCCTTGATAAATGTCACAACTGCTTTAGAATCATTCGTTCGAGTGGCCTTAGCTTCAATCCATTTGGATACATAATCCACTGCAAGTAAGATGTAAGTATTTCCAAAAGACGAAGGAAAAATGTCCCACGAAATCAATGCCCCATACATAAAAAAGTTCACAAACTAATATAGTCTTCAAAGGCATTTCATCTTTCTTGAATATATTACCAACTCTTTGACATTCATTGTAAGATTTAAAATGGTAATATGCATCTTTATTAAGATTAGACCAATAAAATTCACTTTCCAGAATTTTTCTAACAATTCATTTTCGTCCAATATGGATTGAATTTCATTATTTAGAACACATCTACATATGACATTGTCTGGACAGTTTTTGAAAAGGTAGTGTTTTGAGTCATTTCTAATTTTATCCTTTTGAGGCTTAGATAAATTATTTGGAAATACTTTGGTAACAATATAATTAACCATATCAGCATACCAAGGTATAATCCCATGCAATGCATAAAGATGCTCATCAGGAAATAAATTAGAGATAGGAAATACTTCCCCGTGATATGTTAGTTGACTCAAATGATCAGCAACAAGATTCTTTGCACCCTTTTTATCTCGTATTTCAAGGTCAAATTCATGTAGTAAGAGAATCCATCTCAGTAGTGTTGATTTAGACTCTTTTTTCTTTAACAGGTACTTTAGAGCTACATGATCTAAATAAACAATCACTTTTGTTCTCAACAGATAAGATCTAAATTTTTCTAGAGCAAAAATAACATAGTAGATTTCCTTTTCAATTTTGGTATAATTGCATTAGGCATCATCAAGTAATTTAGATGCATAAGAGGAACTTTATCTATTTTCTTACCTAGAACAGCTCTAACCGCTTTGTCACTAGCATCACACATTATTTTAAAAGGAAAATTCCAATTAGGGGGTTCAATGATAGGTGATGAAATCAATTTCTCTTTCAACGGTTTTAATGCATGCTTACAACCTTCATCAAAATTGAATTTATGTTCTTTTGTAATATCTTGCATAAATGTTGAACAGTTTTAGAGAAATCCTTAATAAACCTTCTATAGAATCCAGCATGTCCTAAGAAGGATCTTACCACTCTTATCATAAAAGGATAATGAATAGATTTAATTACATCAATCTTGGCTTTGTCAACAGCCAATCCTTTTGATGAAACTACATGCCCTAAAACAATTTCTTGTTCTACCATAAAATGACACTTTTCATAATTGAGAACAATGTTAGTTTCAACACACCGTTTAAGCACAAGTTCCAAATTTTCTAAATATAAATCAAATGAATTCCATAGACAGTAAAATCATCCATGAAAATTTCAATGATAATCGTGACAAAACTAGAAAATAAGGACATCATGCATCTTTGAAAAGTAGCAGGTGCATTGCATAAACCGAAAGACATTTTTCTATAAGTATAAGTATCGAATGGGCAAGTAAAAGTAGTCTTATCTTGGTTTTCTAGGGCAAGAGCAATATGAAAATAAAAAGAATAACTATCAACGAAATAATAATGAGAACGACTAGATAGACGTTCTAACATTTGATCCATGAAAGGAAGGGAAAAATGGACTTCCTAGTTGATGCATTAAGTTTCCTATAGTCTATACAGACTCTCCAACCATTTTGTACTCTAGTAGGAACTTTCTCACCTTTAGAGTTCTTCATAATAGTTGTTCCACTTTTCTTTGAAATAACATGTACATGGCTTACCCAATGTAAATTTGTGATTGGATAGATGACACCAACATCAAGAAGTTTTAAAATTTAAGTTTTTACTACTTCTATCATAGGAGGGTTTAGTTTCCTTTATGACTAGTTTAACTCCATCTTCTAACAATATACGGTGCATGCATGTTGATGAGCTAATACCTTTAATGTCAGCTAAAATCCAGCCGATGGCAATCTTGTTGTCCCTAAGTACATAAACTAACCTATCTTCTTGGGAAGATGAAAGATTGTTAGCAATAATAATAGGTACATTACCTTTACTCAAATATACATATTTCAAATGTGAAGGTAAAACTTTAAGCTCAAGTGATGGGGATAAACAACATATGGTAAATTTTATCATGTGAGCTAAGTAATGTAATTTTTGAATTACTAACAAGATAAGCAGTTAAATCCTTGACAAGCTCAAGTTCATAATGGATTACATCATTTCAGTGTAGCTCAAATTAAATATATATTTGATGTACTCATAAATTAACTGATTTTTATGTTATTTAATGACCATATTTTGTTTAAAAATCTGTTAATTATGTTATTTAATAGATATATTTCACGTTTCCCTTCTATTTCTTTGTTTGTAAGTTTTTCAATGTATTTTAATTGATTATAGAAATAAAAAGAAGAAGAAGAAATGTTGGACAAGTTTTAAAAAAAAATTTAAAAACATCCATGTCATCCGATGAAGTGGCACAATAAGAAAATGACAAGTGACTCTTCTAAAAGCCGGAATTTGGACCAATGAGGATGCAACACGTGGCGAAGTTGGGGAAATTAGGCCACCAACTAAATTTTCAAGACTTTGGGGTGCAAAATGACCATTTTGCCCTTGATTTTTGTAGCTATAAATAAGAAACTTATTTTTATGATTTGAAGACAAATTTAGCTCCAATATTCTTCATTTCTTTTGAAATTTCTTTATTTTATTATTGTCTTCATCTTAGTATATTTTCCATAATTTTTAGAATAATATTTCAAGGTTTTTTGTAATATTTAGTAAAGAAATTTTGTCCGGATAATTTCAATATTTCGGGGGAGTTTATCTTTCAAATTTTTTTTTTCAATGTTTATAAATTCCATCTTATATTTACTAAATATGTATTGTGAGTAATTTTCTTTTGTTAGCAAGGACATGCGTTAAGTTATTAATAAATGAGATTATGAGATAATTTTCTTTGTATTTAATTTCTATTTGTATTTATTTAACTGGATTTATGGTCGGTTTACCCACCTAGTCTTTATTTATTTTGCTTTATGCACTTTAAATATCTCAAATGGATGGCCGAGCCACCTAATTAGTTTAATTTACTTTTATGTCTTTTATTTGCTTTATTATGGAAGGTTGAACCTCATAACTAGTTTAATTTATTTTTATATCTTTGTCGAGCCTCCATACTTTTAGTTTAATTTATTTAAATGGCCGGTTGAACCGTCTAATTTTTTTAGTTAATATAAATCCAATCTTTCTTTATATATATATATATATATATATATTTGTGTATTTATTTAATATACTTATATATATATATATATTAATTGAGTATTTATATAAATCTTGTTTTAACCAATATAATTGTGTGGATTAATTGGATTGACAATCTAGTTAATGAATGAGATTATATAGCTAAGATTATTAATCTTATATTAATGATTCAAGTAGCATCTACTAATTTAATTGAGTTGCTGCTCTTGGCTTAATTAAGTTAGTAACAGAATTATATAATTTAAATTGTATATAATTAAGCTAATTGTTATATATCATTTAATGTTAGTGATGCCTTATTTGTTTAATGCAATTTGATTGAGTATTCTATACACGCTGGTTGGTAGTTGTGTTTAATTAAATTAGAGATTAATCTGTCTGAACTGATCGGGATTAATCTAATTTGTAAGGATAGGAATCTATCTGAGCTTATAGAGATTTTAAAACCAACTACTTAATAATGTATTTATTTATGATTAATCCCATGAAAAAAATAACTTGATACTAGTTCCTTACTAACGCCTTTTTATATTATTTATATTCAAAATTCCTTTTTAATTCTATTCACAAATAAAAAAAAAACCCCAAAACCTTTTCCAATTAATGATTTTAATTTAAGAGTTGACAAATCTCTGTAGATTCGATCCCTACTTTCCCTATCTACATAGAAATTGTTATATTTAAATTTGAGAGTCGTATAACAGACTTTGTCAATATTCAATAAGTGAATCTACAATACCCAAAACAGAAACTGTAGAACATTCATCAGAATGGTACTTTATGGCATCAAATATGTTAAGAGAAATTTTATCATCATCAAATTTCATTGATAAAGTACCTTAATTTACATCAATTTTAGTTCTAGCAGTTTTAAAAAATGGTCTACCTAATAGAATAGATAACTGTGATGAAAAATTATTTTGGCTATCCTTAGTTTTTAAAATGTAGAAATCTGCAGGGAATACTAAGTCATTTACTTTAATCGGTACATCTTCTATTACGCCTTCTGGATAAGCCACAGAGACGTCATCATCGACGGTGATACTGTTCATCGGAGTTACTGTTCATCAATTTTTTTTTCTTTTTCTTCATCTTCATTTCTTCTTTTTCTTTTTATCTCCAAAATGTATTAAAATACACTGAAAAACTTATAAACAAAGAAATAGAAAGGAAATGTGAAATATATCCATTAAATAACACAATTAATCGATTTTTAAACAAAATATAGTCATTAAATAACATAAAAATCAGTTAATTTATGATACATCAAATTCCCCCACACTATCTCTTTACTTGTCCTCAAACAAAATATAAACACAAAATATACAAGTATAAATAACTTAAACAAGATTAATAAGGTAACAATGTGTTATATTAATTTTAATACAATTTTCCCAATTAACCCCCTTTTATTTGAAAAAACAATTGTGCTCGTGTGCTTGAATATCATTTACAAGTTTAATATTAATATTCAAAGTTAACAAAATGTGAATGTGAATGTGAAAAACATAAAATCCTTAATAATTTTTTTTTTTGAAAACATGATATCAGTATAATGAAAAGATAACAACAAAATCACTATCTAAATAAAAATACATTCTTAGTTTCTCAACACAACTTATAAACTTGTAAAGTCACATACTCTCCACTAATAATGAAAATTTTGGTCGATCTAGGTCAAATAGGACTTTTAAACTTGTAATATTAAGCTCAGGATTTGGCTACAATGAAGGATAAAAATATACAATATTTCAACAGTGTAAATTAAGAATGAATTACACCACTTTGAAAAAAACATTACCCGTAATATCTCTTCATTTCTTTTTTTTTTCATACTTTTTTTTTTAAGAGATCATATCTATAAGCTTTTTACCTTTCAGTTTTTTTTTACAATATCTCGTAATCCTTTATCAGCAGTGCTCATAACTTTTCAATACAAATTAACACATGATTAATACATTCTCAATAAAGTATCTGGATAGAAAAGTAATAAACGAGGCTATTTATCAAAGAAATTAAATGATAATGAAACCATTCATGCATGCTAGCTCAAAGTAGGATCAAGGGATATATATATATATATATATATATAAGTATGGTTCATTCAGAAAGGCTCAAACTATCAAAAAAGGTCTTATGTCATCCCCAAATCAACCAAGATCTTAATTAAATTTCGTCTCAAACATGTGAAATAACAAGTTTTAGTGTGTAGAGAGTAACCTTAAATGTATTAAAACACACAGTAAACATACATTATCATCAAATCACAATACTAATGTTTTTAACTTTGGATTTCATAACAAAAAGGATTTAGACATATTAGTTAAATAAGAATATTTTTTGTCAAATTACAAAAATATTCAATTGATTTATTCAAAAAAATTACAAAAAAGGGTATAATTATAAAATGATTGAAACATTTAACACAAATTTACCTAACATCTTAAAAAGTTATCATACATGCATGATTTATTCAACAAAATAACAAGTTATTAAAAACAATGTTTTTAAAGGTGTGGATCAAGAATCAAATGAGATTAATCACTTGACACTTTACTCAAACACCCCCCACACTTGGGAATTACATTGTCCTCAATGTAAAAACACACAAAGTTTTAAAAACAACAATATCATTCCACAGCTTTAATAAAAAGAAAATAACACACATTTATTTAAAAAGAAAAACTTACAAGTTTAACTCTAAATCCACTTAATCTCTTTTTCGCTTGTTACCGGAAATTGACCAGTTAATTTGAGGTACTTCTGCATTTGTCTCTGGTACAAAAGTTGCTAATTCATCCAATAGTTCATTGGTTGTGGGTGCAGATACAATTATTCTTCGTGCTACTAGAGATAGAAGCTTATGTGTAACAGCTATGTCAAGAAATGCTAACAAACCATCAAAGTAGTGATCAACATTTAAAAAACTAATTGGTTTAGTGTGCAGTTTCATGTTTAACCAAAATGTTAAATTGAACAAGCATTTTAATACTTCATATCCTCTTATGATTACTATGAAAGCATCACAGTTATGCAACATGAGTGTCATGCGTTCATAAAATGATTTTGTTTGTACCTCACGTCCAATTGTTCTGCCATATACTTTTTTCAGAGGAGTGGGAATTACACCTATCGTGAGAACTTTGTTTGGCTGATTTGTTTCAATATGATCAAGTGTTTGGTATGACTGGTATACTTGAGCGACCTCTCCAATTAATCCAGCATTTCCTCTTCCGTATACTATATCGATCTTTCGATGAGCTAGTACTCTTTCCAATTGGATAACAGTAGTTAGATGCGAAACAGTAGTACCCACGGTCGTTTCTCCAAACACTGCGATATTTGTTAGACTTCTTATTAATGAATTTTCCATAGTAATGGCTTCAAAAGTGATTCTGTTACACACTAAGAAAAAAGAAACAAATAAAGTAAACCAAGGAAGAAACAAATAAAAAAAGTAGTTGTGATTGTGGCTCACATCTTCCTCTGGTTTTACGTCCAATAACGGTTTCAAACACCTTCTATGAGTCAGAGATATGTTGGTCATCCAACTTTCTTAAAAACTGAGAAACAAGATCGTTTAAATTCAGATACCGAAGACTGTACCGGAGTTGTTCAAATTTAAATTGTTTCCATAACCCTAGAATTTCCATTTGAACGTATCCACTAGAATGCGAATCAAAAGTCAGTTTGATATCATCTAATGACTCTTTACTCAAGCCATTCTTAATGAAAGAAATTTTATCTTCCCGATTATCGGATAAATACCCAAGTGAATGACAGCTGACATCACAATTTCATCTAGTACATTTATAACAAACTCTCATTCTTTTACCTATCCATTTCTTTGCATAACTACTATTTCCCAACCCAAGCAGACGTTTGGGAAAAACTGGATGTTCACCACAAATTCAGACCTTAGCTTCAATTATCCACCTAATATCCTCAAGCATTGCAAATGATACTAGTAATTTAATTAGATTTATTTTTCTCAAATAATTAATAGGAAGCAATAGATAATATCTTCTCATTTTCATTAAAGAATCATCCATTATGTAACAAAGAGATAGAAAGAAATAAGGGATGGAAAGAAAAACTGAAATGTAAAAATGAAAGAAATACCTTGCAGATGAAATTACTCTTGAAAGGAAATTAGCAGAAATCGTTCTGTGATTCTTTCAACAATTAAGCAAGCTATTTGCTGTGTTTAATCACTGTTGGATATTTAATTAACTTAAATACGTAGTCTTTCTACCCGAGAAGACATGTATTCAATAATTTATGCTAGGCCTACAAGCTAAATAGTGCAAAAGGAAAATCAAATAATTCAAAAGTATTAAATAAAGCAATGAGTTGCCTCCCATACAGCGCTCTTGTTTAACGTCTTAGGCTCGACGAGCACAAATTTCAAATCCTTTCTAGTGGTGGGTCTTCAAAAGCAACGGAATCGATAATTTGTTCGACAAATCCTTCATGAAAAAGTTTAAGGAGGTGATCGTTTACTTTGAAAATTTTGCTCGTTTGAAAACTTTTTACCTCCACTGACCCGTAATTAAAGATATTAATAATAATAAATGGGTCAATTCATCTTGACTTTAGCTTTCCTGGAAATAATCCCAAACGAGAATTATAGTGTAGAACCTTATCATCAATATTGAATTTTTTTCTTGAAAGATTTTTATCATGGTAATATTTAATCTTTTCTTTTGCAATTCAGGAATTAACATAGGCATTATTTCTAATCTCCTCTAATTCTTGAATTTGCAATTTTCAATGAGATTGTGCATCATCAAGATTAAGATGACATTGTTTTATGGCCCAAAATGCCTTATGTTCTAATTCCACAGGTAGATGACAGGTTTTACCATAAACCAACCTAAATTGTGACATACCAATATGGGTTTTGAATGGTGTTCTGTACGCCCAAAGAACATCTCCCAATCGAAGGCTGCAGTCTTTCCTATTATGATTGACTACTTTTGCTATAATAGACTTAATTTCCCTGTTAGAGATTTCAGCAAGTCTATTTGTTTGAGGATGATAGGCAGTAGAAACCTTATGAGAAATATGATATTTTTTAAACAGAGTGTCTACCACCTTATTGCAAAAATGAGTACCTCTATCACTGATGATGGCCTTTGGTATTCCAAATCTATGGAATATATTGTCCTTGATAAATGTAACAACTGCTTCAGAATCATTCGTTCGAGTGGCCTTAGCTTCAATCCATTTGGATACATAATCCACTGCAAGTAAGATGTAAGTATTTCCAAAAGACGAAAGAAAAGGTCCCATGAAATCAATGCCCCATATATCAAAAAGTTCACAAACTAATATAGTCTTCAAAGGAATTTCATCTTTCTTGGATATATTACCAACTATTTGACATTCATTGCAAGATTTAACAAAGTAATATGCATCTTTGTTAAGAGTAAGCCAATAAAATCCACTTTCCAGAATTTTTATAGCAGTTCATTTTGGTCCAAAATGACATCCACATTCAAAAGTATGACAAAAATTCAATATGGATTGAATTTCATTATTTGGAGCACATCTGCGTTTGACATTATCTCCACAGCTTTTGAAAAGGTAGGGACCATTCCAAAGGTAGTGTTTTGAGTCATTTCTAATTTTATCCTTTTGCAGCTTAAATAAATGATTTGGAAATACTTTGATAACAATATAATTAACCATATCAGCATACCAATGTATAATGTCAACTCAAATGATCAGCAACAACATTCTCTGCTCCATTCTTATCACGAATTTGAATAGCAATAGCAATATGAAAATAACCAGAATAACCATCAAGGAAACAATAATGAGAACAACCAAATAAACCTTCTAACATTTGATCCATTAAAGGAAGGAAAAATGGTATTTTCTAGTTGATGCATTAAGTTTCTTGTAGTCTGTGCGGACTCTCCAACCATTTTGCACTATAATAGGAATTTTCTCACCTTCAGAGTTCTCCACAATAGTTATTCCACTTTTCTTTGGAACAACATGTACATGACTAACTCAATGTGAATCTGTGATCGGGTTGATGACACTAGCAACAAGAAGTTTTAGAATTTCAATTTTTACTACTTCCATCATATGAGGCTTTAGTCTCATTTGTTACTCTCTAGTTGGTTTAGCTCCATTTTCTAACAATATACGGTGCATGAATGTTGATAAGCTAATACTTTTAATGTCAGCTAAAGTCCAGCCGATGGCAGCTTTGTTGTCCCTAAGCACAGAAACTAACCTCTTTTCTTGGAAATATGAGAGATTGTTAGCAATAATTACAGGTAAAACATTACCTTCACTCAAATATGCATATTTCAAATGATAAGGTGAAGCTTTAAACTCAAATGACAGGGGACAAATAGCAAATTGTAAGATTTGATCATGTGAGCTAGGTAATGCAATTCTTGAATTATTAACAGGACATGCAGATAAATCATTGACAGCTTGTTTGAGTTCATTGTCACATTCCATAGATAAAGTGTCAAGAACATTTTCATCTACGTTCAAGTTCATAATGGATTGATCATTTCAGTGTAGCTCAAATCAAATATATCTTCAATAAGTGGATCTATAATATCCACAACAGAAACTGTAGAACATTAATCAGAAAGGTACATCATGTCATCAAATATGTTAAAAGAAATTTTATCACTATCAAATTACATTGATAAAGTACCTTTATTTACATCAATTTTAGTTCTAGCAGTTTTCAGAAATGGTCTATCTAACAGAATAGGTGACTATGATGAACAAGTATTTTGGCTATCCTCAATTTTTAAAATGTAAAAATCTGCAGGGAATACTAAATCATTTACTTTAACCAATACATGTTCTATTACCCCTTTTGGATAAGTCACAGACCTATCAACTAACTGAATAACAATTCTAGTAAGCTTCATTGGTTCCAAACTTAAAGAGTTATAGATTGTATAAGGCATGACATTAATAGAGGCTCCTAAATCTAGCATACAACCTAAGACTACTTTATCAACAATTGTACAAGAGATAGCAAATATACCTGGATCTTTTTGCTTTGGATGAAGTTTCTGTTGGAGAACATCAGACACACATTCCCCCACACTGATTCTCTAGTTACCTTTAAACTTCTTCCTGTTGGTACAAAGTTCTTTTAGGAACTTTGCATAACGAGGAATCTGTCTTATTGCATCCAAAAGAGGAATGTTGACTTCAACTTTTTTAAAGATCTGCAAGACAATTTTTTCTTCCTCATCTTTCTTGTTCTTAGTTAACCTATTGGGGAAAGGAGGACTTACCTTGGGAATAAAAAAAGAAGATTCTCCTATCTGAGGAACTTTGTCGAAAGTTGTTGGGCTTGAAATTTGAACCTAACAATTCCTATGTAGATAGGGAAATCATCTTTCATGGCAATAATCCAAAAATCATCACTAAGAGCTTCATCAATGTTCTTAGGTTCTATATGTGACAATAATGCAAAAACATCAACAAAGTGTATAAAGTGTCTTCTTGTTCTTACCCCTTCATTTGGATCACCAATGATTTGATCCATTGGATGGTTGTGGACAAATTTTCATTCCTTTGGAAGATCAAACTTTGTTTCTTCTTCAAGTGAGGTAGATTCTTGATTGTCAAAGACTTTTTCATTCTCATCCTTTGATGTTGAAGAATTTTCATTTGATTTAACAACATCTTTATTCATTGACTCCAGAGGTATTTCTTGAATATAACATTCATTCTCATCTCTTGGCAAATAGATGTTAGATTCATAAAAAATAACATGAAGGACTTCTTCAATGATCATAGTTCTCTTATTATACACACGATAAGCTTTTCTTATTGAAGAATAGCTAAGAAATATACCTTCGTCGGATTTCTTGTCAAACTTACCAAGATTGTCTTTGACATTTAAAATAAAGCATTTACAACCAAAAACCTTGAAGTAAGAAATAGAAGGAGTTTTGTCAAACATGAGTTCATAGGGGGTTTTCTTCACAAATGGTCTAAAAAGCACTTTATTTACAATATAACAAGAAGTGTTTACAACTTAAGCCCAAAAATACTTTGACAAATTATCTTCACATAACATCGAACGAGTCATTTCCTGTAAAGTACATTTTTTCCTCTCAACAACACCATTTTGCTGAGGAGTTTTTGCAACAGAAAAGTTGTGAGAAATCTCATTCTCATCACACAGTTTAGTGAAGCTATTATTGCAAAATTCTCTACCATTGTCATTTCTAATGGAGATAAGTTTGTATCCGATGGTGTTTTGTACTTGTTTAAAATGCTTGAAAAAATCTCCAAAAGCTTCATCTTTGCTCAACAAGAATAATACCCAAGTAAATTTAGAGAAGTCATCAACTATCACATATGCATACAATTTTCCATCAAGACTCATTGTTCTTATAGGACCAAATAAATCCATATGTACAAGTTCAAGAGGTTTTGAGGTCGAAACTATTTTCTTAGATTTAAAGGAACTCTTAACTTGTTTACCATATTGACATGCATCACAAATACGATCTTTTTCAAAATGAATGACAAGCAATCCTCTAACATATTCATGTTTTGATAGATTATGCAAAGTATCCATGCTAACGTGTCCTAATCTACAATGCCAAAGATATGCATCATCATCTTTCAAAGCAAGACATTTAACATCTTGTTCAACTAAATCATCAAAGTAAAGATCATACATATTTCCATTTCTATTTCCAACAAAAATAATTTTTTTAGAGCAATCATCAAGAATTAAACATGAATCATTCTTGAAAATAACCTTATAGTCATTATCTCATAATTGACTAATACTAAGCAAATTATATTTGAGATTATCAATAAGAATAACGTTTTTAATAAAAAGAGAAATACTTTTACCAACATTGCCAATGCCAATGATTTTCCCTTTCTTTTTGTCACCAAAAGTCACAAACCCTTCATCCTTTGATTTAACATCATTAAGTATGGATGCATTTCCAGTCATGTGTCTTGAGCATCCACTATCAAGAAACCATTTTTTCTCCTTTGTTTTCAATTGAAGATAAACCTCATCTTCAATAGCCATGAAACAAACATTTGCATATTCAGTTTGTTCTTCATCTTCACTCCCTTCTTGATCCCAAGTGCAAGCAAGTCCTTTCTTGTTTTTAGACTTGTTCTTCTTTTCTTTCTCTCTTAATTTTGGGCAGTCTACCTTGAAGTGATTTGGACTTACACATTCATAGCATTGCTTTGAGTTGGTATTTGTAGATGTGGATGGCTTCTTTTTGAATTTGTTGAAGTGTCCCTTTTTTAACATTTTCTTGAAGTTCTTTATGACAAGAGCTATCTCATCATCATCCATTTCTTCCTCATCACTAGAAGATTCATTATCGTTGTTCTCTTTGGCTTTGAGAGCAATCCCTCTTTTCCCTTTGTCTTCTACTTCTTGATCATTTAACCACTTCATCCTTATTTCATTAGTGAGAAGTGATCCAATAAGCTCTTCCAATGGTTTCTTCTTCAAGTCATGAGTTTCTAGCATAGCAGTGGTTTTGCCTTCCCAAGCCTTTGGTAGAGCATTGAGTATCTTCATGTTTTGTTCTCCTATAGAATATGACTTACTAAACACTTTTAAACCGTTAATAATGTTAGTAAAGCGAGTAAACATATCAGTAATATTTTCATTTGATTTCATAGAGAAAAGTTCATACTCCCTTGTAAGCATACCAAGTTTTGTCTCATTTACTTGGTTTGTACCTTCATGAGTCACTTCAAGTAGTCTCTACATTTCATGTGTGGATTCACAACATCTTACCCTGTTATATTCATTCATATCAAGTGCACAAGTAAGAGTGTTCATAGCAAGAAAATTAAGGGTCATTTTCTTTTTATCTTCATCATCAAATTCCTCAGATATTTTGTCAATCTTGATACCATCAACAACTTTAAAAGAAACATAAGGACTATTTTCAACTATATTCTATAATTCATAATTCAGAGAAGATATATAGATTCTAACTCTATTTTTCCAGAAATTATAATTTGTACCATTCAACAAAGGAGGTCTAGTAGTAGAGGAACCTTCTACCATCATAGTTTTGTCTAGATGTGCCATAAAATCTTTGCTTCTAGGTGGTTAAACCTTTTAAACAAGAAGACCTGCTCTGATACCAATTGAAAAACCTATGAGGGGGGTGAATTAGGTTTTAACCGATTTTTTTAAACTTAATTCAAACAATACTTTCTAAGACAACAAAAAACAAACACTTGGTGCTCAAACAGTGTGTGAAATAATGTGTTCAAGAAATAGACAAAGAACACAATGATTTATAGTGGTTCGGTTTATCCAACAAAACCTAATCCACTACCTTGAGCTATCTACTCAATGATTTCACAAAACCTTTCACTAATTTAGTACAAGAGATTACAATAGATGCTCACTCAATTTATTTAGGGTTTTACAACACAAACCTCTTATCCAATCAAGGTTCACCCAACTCTATGAGTTTTACAAAACAACATAGATTGCACACCTATCTCTAATACAACAATTAATGAAATAGATACACTTAATACAATCACAATTTTCTATGATTCAAGACTCACTCTAACCCTTAGAGTTTTAAGCTCAATGCAACCTTGAACAAAACATACAAGATAGGAAAATGAATAGTTTGATATAGATATCACCTTAATGTGAAGATATATCAATTTAAAGCATGAATACCTCTTTGAGTAATATTTTCCTCTAAATTGCTCAAGAACACCAATGATTTAGTATCAACCCAACTTTTGTGAATTTCACAATGTGAATGTTATATATGGGTTTCAAAATGATCTCAAGATGTTTTATGAAGAGTAAGAATCAGATTTTTGCTCAAAAAGTCGTGGTGCTCAGTTTTTTAAACAATTGAGTATTTATATGTATGCACCAACGGTCATAAAAATGATTGTTAGAATCCTACTCAGGAGAAGTGTGGTTGACCGCATATCAGATTGGTTGTCCGCACCATTATCCGCAAGTTTTCCAAAGAGCTCTGGACATACTGCGGACTATAATTTGAGTAGTTCGGTCGACCGCACTATCATCCGCAAGTGTTTCAGAGAGCTCTGGACATTCTGCGGACGATGAGCTGAGAGGTCTGGTCGACCGCATGATCTGTGGTCGACCACACTGCAGTTAGGTCGACCGCACATGCATTCAAACTATGCAAAACAAGATTCCAATAAACTCCAAGAGTTTGTGGAATACATTTCATAGAAATTAAAGTATGTGCATGTATTTTGAAAATCATTTCAAATACCCAACTCATGTTTTATCTATATGAAGTGCATTTTAAAAAATATTTCACTTTTATTGAGCAACCTATAGAAATTATTACTCAATTAGATGTAAGACTAGAAATATCAAAATATATACTTGCACCACATCCTTCATATAATAATGCGCTATCGTCATCTCCACTGGAGCAGTCTACTAAGGATGATCCTCCTCATACTGGTGATGACACTTCACATATGGATGAGAATATTGCCACTGCTATGCCAACCACTGCTGCAATGAACTCTACCATTGAGGCTTCAACAATCATTTAGGGTGATATGCCAATTGATATTGTTGTTGGTCCATCTTCATCTGGGGCCAAGGTTTATTCCAAGAAGCTAAGGAACACCGCCCCTACTCCATGATGATCATCATTTACTGGTTCTCATTTTCTTTTTTTGATTGGACAATTTTATGTATTTTATTTGCTATATTTTGAACACCATTGTAATCTTTCAATTATTGTAGTTAAATTGATTGATTTTACCTATGATGACTCCTTGGTAGTTGATGGATTTTATTGTTATTGACTTAGTTTCATCCTTTCTAACCATTCATTTTTAATGATGATGAAAGTGGGAGAAAAACTTAGTTAATTACAATGTGATTTTGCTATATTCAATTGTGGAACTAACCATGCTGCAGGTAAATGAAGAATTGAAAACAAGAAATGTACTTGAGGTGAACTTGAAGATCAAAACTAAGAAAATGGAGAAATAGCTTTAAAGGTTAAGTAAGGCTAACATTGGTTTCTAATTCAAGTATTTCAAGTTTTTGAGTTTTATGAGATTGAAGGAGAATGTGATTTGTGTTGATTGGTCGATTGGGCTTATGCAATTAAGTACTTATATGTCATTATCTCATCTCTTTTGTAATTTTAAGTTGTGTTTGTGAAAATTGTATGGAGTTACAAAGGAAACTTTGTCAAACTTTTACAAAACTCATTCATATTGATTGGGGGAGCTTTTATACACATTTTTATAACTTATCTATATACTTATGATACCGAAAAGAATGATGATACAGAGATTGGTAGGAATATAGGCTCTTTGAGCCTACATAAGCAAGACAGTAATCTTATATTTGTTCCAAAATGTTTCAATTAATTTGTTTTTTAGTATCATTGAGTGATAAACGCTTTATATGCTAAATATGATATCTTACAAAATCTAGCATATCGTAAGAAGGAACATTTTATACATATTATATAAACTTTTATTTACTCCAAATCCATGTTCTAAAATGTTTTATTTTTACATCAATATTTGTCGTCATAAAAAATGGGGAGATTGAAAGTCCAAAAACTTTTAATATTTAATATCTTAATTTTGATTATTGACAAATATTGATGATAACTAATTGTTTATGTGTACAAGTTCAGTGCATCTGTGTATAATAATTGTTTATAGTTTTAGTTGCCAGTATCATTTAGATATCTCTAATTTATCTCTCGAGTAATAGTTATATGGATTACTTTATGAACTCAAAATGTTTTTCAAAATAAATTTTATAAGTTAAAAATATGTGTTGGGTATTTAAAACTATTTTGAAAACATGCATCTTGTCTTTGAGACTTAAACGAAAGTAATTGTTGTTTTGATACTATAACCTTTGAAGTTGTTTGGTATCTTAATTGCATGTTTGATGTGTTGTGGATGCACCTGTGATGGATCATATGTCTTAGGACATCGTCTGCAAACTTTCCAGTGCACTTTGGTGTAACTTGTGGATGATGGTCCGCAAGTCTCATAATTGATATTTTAATAATTATATTTTTTTACCGTTGAAACACACATTTAAATACCTAAACCTTTGAAACACACATTTAAATACCCACCTTTGGAAAATAGAAATGGGTCATGACATTCTCAAAATTTGTACAATAGATACCATAAAATTAAGAATGATAGCCCCTCATTACATGGTATGAATTATGGTGTTAGAGAGAGAGAGAGAGAGAGAGAGAGAGAGTTATTTTTCATGCAAATAAAATATATGCAGCTATAAAAAAAATGAAATGACAACATAATTAGCAATAAATCGTAGTTTTTTTAAAAATATTTAGATTAAAGTATAAGTAGTTATATTTTATTAATGGATATTGACTTTTTAAATGAATGTATATTATAAGAAAAAAATTTCCACTTATACAATTACAATTTTAGATATTCAAAGCTTGTACGTTCTTTTGTAGATTAACCAGAATAATGGAAGTCTTGTTTAAATTCTTGATAGGCTAACAAAAAAAACAATTAGGGATTCGTTGGAATCCTCGCCTCCTATTTATTTGGGTGGGTTGGAAGATATTTCATGAATATCTATTAAAATTCATGAAAATGAATGAATTTATAAATATATTCATTTAAAACCATTTAAATTATATGGGTAAATCAAATCCATTAGATGGATTTGAATTTGAATGTTTATTGAATTTTCATTAATTTTTTCACATAATTTTTAAACGCAACAACCAAATTAATAAACTCAAAAGTTCACAAAATATCCTCAATCCAAAAAACATTCTTTCTCCTCTCACCCCTCACCACACTACCCCTATTTGGTTTCCCATTCTCACTTGCTCTATCTCACTCAAATTTCTTTAACTTTGATATTAAAATTTCTTCATTATATTTGAATAATTTGTGTTTTTTTAACAAATGTTTTGAGGTATATATATTCTTTAGATTATGGGTAATTGATATATGAATTGTATTTTGAATGAAATAATTATATTAGAAGGAAATTTCTTAGAAAAATGTTGGGGAAGGAGGGACTAGGTGATTCGGGGTGAGAGGTATAAAAGAAGGCTTGGTGATTCAGACCGATGGGTATGAAGGGGCTTGATGATCTGGATCAAAGGGTATAAAGAAAGGCTAGGTGATTCGGATTGAGGGGTGTGAAGTGATGTTTGATGATTCGAGTTGAGGGCTATGAAATGATTTTTGTTAATTCGGGCTTAGAGTATAAATGACTATATTTAATTTGATAAATTTTTATTAGAATATTAAATTTTTTGAGAGAGAAAAGAGTGTTTGGAGAGAAAAATTATGAAAAATGAGGGTTTAATTCATATGAATATTTTTTTATAAGTGGAGTATTTATGTCATTTTAGTTTCGTTTATTAAAGTGCTGCGTTAAAACGACCTCATTTTGCAACTCGTAGGTCTATCGGATATTTCTTTACTAAGAATTTCTTTTTCTTTTTGTTTTTTAAAATTTTTTAAAGAAAGAAAAAACTGTATAGCCAAAGATTTCATGTTACATACTGTGGCACCGAACGCGGCAATAGGTTTGGCTTTTAGTTATTTGGTCCATCGTTCCTACAAACCCTCTGTCTCTACAGGACCCACCACCGCTGCGCTCTCTCTCTCTATCTCTATCTTGAAGCAGAAAATCATTAGTTATTTCTGTGATCTCATGCTCTATGACATTCGATAAATCCAACCTATACACTTGCTTAAATAATCATACTGCTTCAGATAAGAATCTACTACTCTGTTGAGAAGGGGATAAAAGGAATATCAAGTTTGATTGGAAACTACTATCTTTCCCCATTATTGATTTCACTCAGCGAGGTAACTTTCACTATTGCCAGTGCTTTACTCTCAACTCTCTTATTCACACACAAGCAACTCAAAAACTGTTTCTCAAACGTCTCTCTCACCACCCTTTTCAATCCATCGCTATAGGATTCGTTGTTTTGATGCTTTTTGTTTATAGGTGTACGGATCTGGAAGTGAAGCTGATAGTGAGATGAGAATTTTCTGTAAGAAAAAGAAACGGAAAGGAAACGTTGAAACGGATTGATAAGATGTGTATGTAGAAAGAGAGAAGAGAATATGAAGTTTTATATATCAGCGAGTGGAATAAAGAGAGTATCGATATCAAGTTCTGCGGAGGAAGACGGCGGAGGTGGTTTTGGGAAAGTGATGAAGGGTAAAAAAGGATCGCCGTGGCAGATGTATCACCGGGTGGTGTTGATTTTGGCTTTACTTTTGCCCTTTCTCTTCGTCAGAATTGCTTTCCTTCTCCTTGAATCTGCTTCTTTTTGCTCCCCATCTTTAGGTATGGTATATCTTCTTCTGACAGTAAATTTTGTGTTAGAGGTTTTCTGCAGGTGAAATTGAATTTGACGGTTTGTGATTTGTTTCTGAAGCTGTAGGTTGTATGGGATTGAGGATTTTCGGTGCGAATGATGCACTGGTATGTACTCTTTCACCTTTTTTCCGTCTTTGTTTCGTTATTGATGTGATGAATTCACCCTTATTCTGTGTTTTTTTTAAAACAAAAAACATAGCATTTTTTTTAAAGTAAATAAGAAAAAAATTTGGAAACAAGCACGACATCATCTGGATGCGGGGTTACCCTAGCCAGTTGGTTAATTTTAATTAATTCTTTCGAAGATTTTTTTTAAGAAAATATTTTCAAGTACATATATTGTAGTTTAGTTTCAGAAAAAGAAGTATTTTTGTAGTTTATATATGAGTTTGATTTGTTTCGATAATTTCTTAGTGAGGGATTAATTTTGTTTTGATAATTTCTTACTGAGCAATGCCAATTTTTAATTTTTTTGAAAATAGGAACGAAGGATGTAAAAGTTTTAATTAATTGGAAGTTGGCATATTTTACTTTTAGTAAACATTTATATTCCTCAAACAAAAAAAATGTAAACATATAAATTAATAATCTCCTTAACATATATTTTTCTAAGTCAAATACTCCCTCGGTCCGTAATTGTCCATAAATTGAATTTATACATTTCCATAAAAATTTTAAAAAGTGAATGCCTAAAATAAACATATTTCAAAATATAAAGTTCAACTCATAACGTCCTAAATTTAAAGATTTAACTTAACTAACTTAAGTAATACAAATAACTTATTTGAAGACAAAAGTTCTTCATAATTTTTAAATAAAGTCAAATGTTTACATTCAATTCCAATCAGTGTCTTGTCATCGGGCGAAACATCTTCCGCTAACTCATTTCTAAAATTATCTCTCTAAATTATAACTCATTTCTAAACATCGGGCGAAAGACGCTAGGAGTTGTCTATGAATATTTGCAAAAAGTAAAAATTTTGCACTGTAAATTATAAGCTAATTACATGGTCCTATTCCTGGACTTTCCTTAGTGCCATGGCCTGTCATGTAATGGGGGAAATTGACTTGCACCATTTTTTTTGGCCGACAGTGGGGTGGTTGCACTGCTGTCATAACATCCCTTGGTCCTGTAGAATAGTTAATTAATCCAAAAATATTTATAAATTATGAATAGACCAAAGACATTTCTTGAAAAAGACATTTTATGAATTAAAGGGATAAATCTGGTCTTTAAAATCAATTGCATTCTGGATTTTCTCACCTCAAAGTAAGTTATATTCTTAAAGTTTTTAATTGCCATTATTTCCTGAAAAAAAAAAATATCAATCCCTATTTATATTTTTAAATTATTGTCTAAAAGTCATTTATACATCAAATTTTATTTTTCCTTTCATTTTGCTGAAAAGTCATTTTCATCCTCAAAATTGTTTTCTCTGTATAAAGTATTAAAGTTGCAAGGGGTACACAAAGTTTTTGAAGATGCAAATTACTTTTGACTGATATTTTAAGAATGCAAAAAATGTAAATGACAAGAAAACAAAATTGAGGATCAATTTTTGATAATACTTTTGGATTGTAAATGGAGGTAATTTTTTTATTTTAGAGTGCAATTGACTTTGGAGACCAAATTAACTGTTTTTTCACATATTAAATATATCTTACTTCATATTTCCTATGGATTTTGAGCTAAGATGGGAAAAGAAATTCTGATTCACTGTACAGATGTTCCATCCGGTTGTCAAGTATTATGCATGATAATCACAAAAATATGCCAAAAGAAAATACTCCACAATTATTGAGAGTATGACTCAAATCATGGACGAGACCGCTTTAACGAATGCTAAGATGCACTTATTTGTCATTATTAATAACTCAAATTTTTTATTGCGATTGCCAAATTATTGTACATTTTTTAAAGTAGATTTGTTGTCTAATTAACTTAATGTGAGTGTTAATTGTCAACTTGTTCAAATATCAGGATTAGCTTTGAAAGTATGCATTTTTTTAATTTATTTTTATATGGAAAGGGGATCAAGAATGTATATTAGTTTGTGAGAAAGAGAAAGTATATGCATATTTAAAGCACTGTGATCCAAACTGAAAAAGAAAACTAATTGAATCAGCTATCTTTGCCGTCTATGCCCACTTGGCACTTGGGCAACTAAGTTTGGTAATGGAAGAAATTGTTCAATTTTAAAGATGTAACACTTAACACTATCTCACACGTGAATACGGGATTGAGAATTTCATTGGCTTTAGATAAAATTTGCATGCCCGTATGATAGAAATTGTTCGTTCGTTTGTTTATTGTTCTGATGATGATTCTTGGTTATGGTTATAAAAGCTCAGGGAAGAGCTGACGAGGGCATTGCTGGAAACAACAAAGACTGATGGTGAGAGTGAAATTGGAGAGGTAAAAGATTCACCATCACCACCCACGACATTCAAGGATCTTGTGACGGATGTGACATCGAACAGACAAGACATTGAGGCTTTTGCTTTCGAGGCCAAAGCTATGGTAATTCTAAGATCCCACTTCTACTACCACTACAACCACTGATATTATTATATTTTATACAATTTCAATTTAGATATTTAAGTTTTACATGTTGATTGATTGTTTCAGTCGTTTTTAATTTTTTAATCCCTCAACAATTTTCAGGTGACGTTTATTTTTTTCAATCAAAACTAATTGTCGAATTTAGTTGTTAACAATTTTGAAGGGAAAAATAGGCAATCCACAAGAAATTCTCCGTAAAAGCAGAGACTCACATGATTTCAATAATTTTTCCAAAATCAACATATTTTCTCAATTCCCTTTTCTGGTATAGAAGAAAAAGTGTGAAGAAAGAAGATCAAAGTAGGAGGGTGAAGAAGAAGAAAGATTACCTATCATTTCTTCCTACATTCTCCAGAATTTGGTTGCCATTCATCTACAGGATCAGCATTATCAGAAGTTTCGCCAAAATGTTTTCCATCTGCATCTTTTCTATTAGAAAGCCTGCCATATTATCAACAGTACTTGGATAAGTTGAGCCATAAAAAAATGTTAAGTTTCTGTTTTCTGGTGAATTCCCAACGGTGAAATTGGCTACTTTGGTCTTGTCAAAAGATAAGGACAAGAAAACATTTCCATAAGTAAGCACAAGATACTGAACTTTAGAAACCATGGCAAATGCTAATGCCATTAACCCATTGCAGCCTCCTGCCCTCCACTGGGAATTTAGGCAGAAGTTTGTTACTCATGTTAAAAATAAAACAGTTCTTTACGACCCATATAAAATTCCACATCCACAACTAATGAGCTACGTGATCAGTTCCCATTTCTCAAATTCCTTTAATTTAGTCTCATATGCATTTAGACAGACAATTATACAGTAAGAAACAAAATCCAGTTCTAGTTGACTTAAATTTTCCTGTATCAGGAAAAATTACTCAAATACAAATGGCAATTAGGCAAGAGGAGAATGCAGCCCTACCTAGATTTCTTAATCTTAGGGTCATGCTTGCTTCCAGATGTCTTTTGCTTAGGTGACCATTTAGGCATACCATTACTGTGTTGTAACTGGCCATCCTCTTTCTACAATTCCTTACAATATGCCCTGCCTTAACAATAGAAACATGTAGGAACTGGTCGAAGCTTCTTTCCATACTGCAGATCAGCTAGCCTCTTTCTACACATTGATGCCAATGCACTTGAAACAAAAGTAGCATTTGAGAACTGACTTACTCTTCTTCTCGGTTTTTGTGGGGCTTACAAATATTGCAACACTAGTACTTGCATCATAACAACCTAAACTAGTTCTATCACAAGGTCTTTCAAATGACATTACGTCATTGAGGTTAGCTTTACCTGTATTTAACTTGTGAGTACTGTTCTTGGCGTCCTTTACTTTCACTTCAGCTTGCATGAGCTTCTCTCCTTGTTGCTGAAATTGGTATTGCAACTCTGTCCTTTTCTTTCTCCAATTCAACTTATTGTTGCATCTTTTGACCCTCTTTCTTCAGTGCTTTATACTTTTTGTTGAGATGTGTTCGTTCTTGGTACAATTGCCCATAAGCCTATTGTAACTCATCATCATCTACATCACTTGCTTTAGAGCTTCTTGAGGGATATGTTCTGTCACAGATATTGTCTCCATTGGCTACCTTGGTTGTAAAGACTACATGTTGCTAACTTGTTCTTCTTCTTCATCACTACTTTCATATGAGCTATCATCACACCATGTAATGTTGTAAGATCTCTCTTTTTTTTTTCTTCTTAGTGTTTACGCACTAAGATTGAATATGACCAAGACCTTGATATCCTTTGCATTGAATTCTTATGGACTTCTACTTCTTCTCATCAAACTTTTCCTCTGTGAACTTTTTCTTCCTTTTTTTAGGTTTTGAGCTCTCTCTTTTAAAGCTTATCGTGAACTTCTTGTTCTTTGTTAGACTTTCTCAGGATCTTTCTCAATTTCTTGGTGATCAAAGCAATCTGATCATCCTCATCCATACCATAATCATCTAAGTTAACCTTGGCTTCGGCTTGCAGAGCAATTCCCCTTCCCTTATGCTTCCTCTGACTTGTATGGTTTATTGAAAAAGTTTGCAGTGAACCAATTAACTCATCCAATTACATCTTAGAGGTATCTTTAGCTTCCTTGATTTCAACAATTTTTGGGAAGTGATCCAAGTATCTTCTTCACAAGTTTAGTATTAGGCCAATTTTCTCCCAGCTGACAGGCTTGATATGCAAGATCTTGAAGTTTGCTACTGAAAATACCAATAGTGTCATCATCTCCCATCCGTAGTTGTCCAAATTGCAACGTAAGGTGTTGCAACATGGATGATCTAAACAATTCAAACCCTTCATGCACGGTCTGTAGGATATCCCTTTCTTTTGTAGAATCACAAGTTGAGATGCGCCTGAATTGCTCTTCGTCAACGACACTAAAGATGGCATTCAGTGCCTTAGAATTACCTATGTTGTGCCTCAAGTCCACTTATCTTGCGGCTTCATGGATGTGGTTGTAGTGTTGGTAGATGTTTCTTTAGAGACCAAGGGCATGAACCAGTCATTCATTATATCATCCCATGTCATTCATATTGTGCTGAGATGTAGTAGACACACATACGTGCCTTCCAGAATGGACAATCTGTCCCTTCCAAGTATAGGTCTCATCGGTGCAGCTCCTTCCTTTGTGCTCTTATTAGCTAATTAGTTTCTTAAACTAAATCTCGCTTGTTGAACAAGACAGCTTTTTGTGACCTAAGCTTTGATACCACTTGCATCAATAAGTCTTTAGTAAAATTATGTTGCAACACTAAAGTATTGTAACTCTAATTGATAGAGCGAGTAAAGACAGTAAAAATAATCAAGCACAAACACGAAAGTTAAGGTAGTTTGGCAACTATTCTAAATCAGTGGAGCCCTTAGTCATATTCAATTAACTAATTCTATAAGTAGATCCCACGCTCTCCAAATCTACAACTACTTGATCAAACCTAATTAATGAATAAAACGCAAGTCCCCATGCAATACTCAAATTGGAATCCTCCAATTTTGTCAAATCCTCCTCGCAGAGATTTTTCAAAGTTGCTGCTTCTTCCTCCCGAAGAACACCACCACCAATCTTCCAAATGGCTGCTGCAGCTCTTCCTCCCAAAGAGTTTTATGTATTGACCATCCTCCTGGAGGACGTGACTTCTCTTCCACAGAAGAGACTTAGAATCATGAACAATATATGTAGGAAATTGTTCTTGAGTGCCATCTCAAATGTGCATGATAGTCATGATATTGCACTCAAGAGAAATAGCAGCTTGGCTGAACAAAGAAGCTACCAACAAAACTGCAAGTTGCAAGATCACAGGAAGCTCTGTGTCTATTTTTTGCTTCTCATATTGTTGATGTTTCCAAGAAGAACTGTGATGCCTTTACCAGTTTCCTACGCTGATTAGGAAAACACCTCTGTTTCAATCAGTTACTTAAGCTGCTACAATTCTAATCCTAGTTGAACTAGGTTTTGCTCATTAGATATTACTAACTAATATTAGATTACCGAAGGTAACAACAACAAAGGTGAAATTTAAAAAATCTCCTTACAGTGTCAGATTGGATTTGAGCACATTGAATAACTTTTTTCAAAAGCTTTTGCTGCTAAATGTGACATGAACTAGATAAGATGGTGTATATAAAGGTCCTTTATATTTAAGGAAAGAATTTTTTTTTTTTGTTTGAATGTGCTTTATCTTGTATACAAACATCAGCTTAATTCAACTGATATTTTTCTCTATCTTGTTGTAATATAAGTGTTAATGTAAATTATTATTAAAAAGAAGAAAAAAGCATGTTTCTGTAAATAGATTTTACATTGAGCTCTTTTGTAGCTTTAAGTGTAATTCACTCTTTTATTCTCTACTGCATTCAGTAATCTCTTGAACCATGAGAGGTGAAGTGTATTCTATTGTGTCAAGATCAGTATAACTTAGATTTGGGAAAAGGGAAATCAACTTGCGGTGTCTTTGTACTTGTCTTATGAGACTTTCTTGATTTTTAATCAGATAGTTGATCATCTCTTAGTATCCTTTTGGAATATATCAGTTACCTAATGTGCCTCATGGATTACGTTCTTTTCACCATTATTCGGAGATCATGCAGGTTCAAAGCTTATATTAGCTTTTTTTCCCCCTTGTATGCTGACCTTGTGCTCATCAGGGTTAGTTTCTTCAATTTCAGATTGCAAAAATGGAGCACATGGTTCAATCAGCTAGACGGAGGGAGTACATAAACTGGCACTTAGCTTCTCATGGTATCCCCAAAAGCTTACAGTGCCTGTCACTCATGTTGGCAGAAGAATATGCTGTAAATGCAATGGCTCGGTCCCGTTTACCTCCACCTGAATATACTTCTAGCTTATCTGATCCTTCATTCAATCATGTTGTTCTTTTAACTGACAATGTCCTTGCTGCCTCTGTTGTCATCTCTTCTGCTGTGAAAAGGTCAGCTAACCCAGGAAACTTGGTATTTCATGTAATAACGGACAAGAAAACCTACACAGCAATGCATGCTTGGTTTGCAGTAAATGATATCTATTCAGCAGTTGTGGAAGTCAAGGGTTTGCATCAATATGATTGGTCTCATGAAGTAAATATTGGGATTAAGGAAATGTTAGAGATTCATCGTCTGATTTGGCACCATGAATATGTGAACCTGAAGATGGAAGATTTTGAATATCAGGAAGAAATTGAAAGAAACTTAGAGGTGCTAAATCCCAGCTTTGTCTCCCTTTTGAATCACCTACGCATTTATATGCCAGAGGTAATTTCTCAATTTAATGTAATTTTGACTGGTTTAGAGAACACTAATATGAATATCTGATGAACATTGATTCTCTATCTGGTTTTGATGGGCGCTACAGCTGTTTCCAGATTTGAACAAGATTGTTTTCTTGGATGATGATGTAGTTGTACAGCATGACTTATCACCCCTATGGGAATTGGATATGAATGGGAAAGTTGTTGGTGCAGTTGTTGACTCGGGTTGTGGATGTGATTGTTGCCCTGGAAGAAAATACAAGGACTATTTCAATTTTACCACCTCAGTGATATCATCAAAGTTGGATTATGATAGTTGTGGATGGCTATATGGGATGAATGTATTTGATCTCCAAGCTTGGAGGAAAACCAATATCACAAGAATTTATCATCACTGGCTTAAGCTTGTGAGTTTATTTTATCCACCTAGTTAATGTGCTGCTGAAGTCCAGTTGGCCAAACTGCATGTTGTTTTCTTAACTCTTCTTAGGTTCCTATAAGTGATGGCCTATTGGTGAGAAACCAGCAGCCCTTTTCTACTCTAATTCCTTTCCGACCTTGCTTCTAATAACTTCTAAAACCTGACTAACCTGATTATGTTTCTATTTATGAAATCACAATTGTTCCATTTTGCAAGTGAGACATGTTATTGATTATGGGAGAGGAAATTTAACCGAATAATGATAGAGTTATTGAAAATTTGACCTCCAGCCTATCTCTTCAAAATTCCCCTTTTCAACTGAAGAGGGGGATATGATTTAGAGCTTATCAGATAACTTCTCTTTTTTTTTTTTTTTTTTTTTTTCAGAGTCTGAATTCAGGTTTTACATTGTGGCACCCTGGGGCACTTCCACCTGCCTTGATGGCATTTGAAGGTCATGTCCAGCGCATTGATTCTTCGTGGCATATGGCTGGATTAGGTCTTCATTCGTCACAAGTAAGTAGATATATGTTGGGAACTGCAGCAGTTATACATTTCAGTGGCCCTGCAAAGCCCTGGCTTGAGATTGGTGCCCCCGAGGTAAAAGGTTTGTGGTATAGCCATCTAAATCTGTCAAATGAATACATCAGCAAATGTGGAATCATGGGCTAAAGAAAACAAATTTATTTTACTTGATCCATAGTTATTTCGGCATGAAGCCAGAGAGGTATATAGTTTGTGGTAGAGGGAAGAAGGTTTTGCCTTCAGTCTCTACTCATACTAGGTTCTCTGCAACATGAAGATATGTTATATCTTTGCCCATATATAGAAGCAGATGGAGATAGTATTAGTACAGAACAAGGTATATATAACTTTGAGAATAATAGGATCAAAGATGTAATGTAACAAGAACTTAATTGTGAAGTCATTTTACACCTCTTTATATTTATAGTCATAGCTTTTAATCTTTTCCTTCTGTCGGCAAGATTTAGTATTTACTTGCTGCATTTGCATAAAAATCAGGGCGATTAGTTTGATCTCAAGATCTGTATCATGTATATCTTTATGACTTCCTCTATATCCAGAAGTATATTATGTTTCATTTGATGGCTTCAGGACTCTCTTCTTGTATCTTTTTATCTTTTCAATGGGACAGCTCAATCTTTGGCATAAATATGGATTATTTCTCTCTTGCCTTCTTTTCTTTTTATCTTCTCTTTTGAGGTTTATTAAAATGCATAAATTTCTGTCTTTGGGTATGCCAAATATTTATGAAACATAATGCGCAACGTGAGATATGTTATCATTAGGGTTGCAAAAATTGCAAATTGTAAATGGGTCAAACTCGAGTTTACTAGTTAAAAAATTAAAGTCGAATTTGATTGAATTCTTTGCGAATAATATATATTTTTTATTTTTAAATTAAAATTATTTTAAAAGTAATTTAAACTCGAGTTCGATTAAAAAAGGTTAGTTGAGATTAAATTTGAATTTTCAAATTTGAGTACGAGAGTTTGACTCACTCGTTGTTTGCCCTTCTAGTTATCATTGCTCATAAATAGAAACAGTTGAAGACAGTTTTAGTACAGAAACTATATCTATTATATGCATGCAAATAAAGCTGTAAAAGGTTGAGAAGTCAATAAGAGCAAGCGTGCTCACGCATGAATTAGCATGCCAAGAATGAAGCTTCTGTAAGTCTGCCTAGTTGTGTGTAGAATTGGTCAAGAAAATGTAAGGTAGCAAAGGCAATGAGTGCACAGAAAGACTTGTCCACAATTTAAAAGATACATAGAGCTCTTTTACATAACATTCTCAAATTAATCTCTGAAGTCAAATGTTCACATCATTTCACAAGACTAGAATTTAACCTTCAGGAACAGCCTTCGCCAATATTAGCTGCAAGAACGCATCCGAAGAATATATCAATAAGGCTTAATTTGCCATGAAATTAACCCTTTGAGAAGAAGAAGAAGAAGAAGAAGAAGAAGAAGCATACACAAGTTGAAGAGCTGTCTGATCCTGACGAGTATAGTGTTGATTTGGTTCCATTAGGTTTGGAATGAAGTTTCGAACATCATAATTTGGCTGTGAAGCAATGGGCTGGTAGTCAGATCCTGGCATTAAGTTCATCTGCTGTTGTGCTCTTTCATTTTCAGCTATCTGCACATTTGTGAGTTGCAACAATACACGTCAAATTAACAGCTGAAAAAGTGTTCATTTGGTGTCTGCAAGCGAGATTAACTTAAAAAGGGTCCACTTTCTTTACCTTTGCTCGGAGATACATATTGGCATTCTGCAGTTCAATCTCCTGCACCATTTCATAATTTTGGAATTTTCAGCATAGCCATCAAACAAACTCAAAATCAAATTTTCTATTCCTCATAATAGCATCTATCAAAACACATTTTTACTTCTAAAATTTCTATCACTTCCAAATTTCAAATTCTTCCCAACGCCACACATATCTTTTTTAAAATACTTTTTAATTAAAATTACAATCTCGATCATTTTATTAATTATATTTTATACTATTATTAATAATTTGATACTTAAAAAATATCATATCAAACTTGCAATTTCCAATCAAATGTTTTTTATTCAAACACACAAAAAAAAAAAAAAAATTCACATTTCACAAACAAAACAAAATACACTTTTAAAATTCCAAACCAACTACAGCATCAACAAAACAATTTTTGAATAATTATATATAATATAAATAACCAACAAATTCATCTTGTAAATGTAAATCAAGAGGTGTTTCAGCAGGAAAATATCAATTTTTTACTTTGTTCAAGTAAAGTTTTCTTTACCAAAATGATCTCAAAATGTCGTGCTGTACATTCTGCTTCAGAATTAAATGTCCCATATCTACCATATCTCTTACTGGACTGTGCCTAAATTGGCTTAGAGGGCTTAATTGATACTGTGACGTGAAGTCTATGGAATTCACTCTGCATAGCTACTTGTATTAGTATAACCTACTGTAGAAAGAAAAGGTCTACTCCTATTGGACAGAATGAAAAAAACTTAACGAACAGTTTTGTATAAACGCATTATAATGTTCAAGATCATTCAAACATTACTTGAAAGCAACTCTTAATCTGCTCAAAACCAATCTTCCAAGCTTGAAAGTAGAGTCAAAGTTGTAAGTCTAGTTTAGAGTGCCAAATTGAAGAGTTCTAGACCGCATCTTTGTTTCTAATCTTCCCAACAAAAACTGCAGCACTTTATCAAATTCTTGCATCAATTGTCATTCAGAATTTATCATTGATTTATTTTTAAGCTTGGCATTTAGCACAGATATTCCCTTTAATTTTCTTTTTCATTCAAAGTAACCAACTGAGAAACTTGAAAGACTGTTTTGGTTTGAATCATGGATGACTGCATGTAAAGAAACCAATTAAAGTAGACTTACCCTCTTTTGCATGAGCTCTATTTCAGCAAACAATAACTCATTCTGGAAAAAGGAATGAGAATGTTAGCCTCAAAATTAAAGAAAATTAATGAAGCATGTTGTCAAGACTCATGAAGGCATATATATATTCATCATGACCTTTCTGGTACGAATTCTTCCAATGGCCTTCTCTACTCTTCCTTCGAGATTCTTGAGTTCCTTAAAGCTTAAACTATCGACCCCTTCTCCAAGAATGTTTCTACAGATTGCATGACAAGAATGCTATCAATTTGCTGAGAATCCATATACATATATATATATATATATATTGTTGGTACAATCTCTTGAGATACTTACCTGTTTGAATTCTGAATCTCTCTTATTTGTCGCCTCAGTTTAGTGGATTCTTGCTGGTAAAACTGAACAGTGAACAGATACAGAAGTAATTGGATTCTCGGACAAAAAAAAAGGGTTACTGTTTGTTTCATAGGTTCAATGCAACATTAATGTTCAAACTGTTTTTGGACAACATAATATATCAAGATATGTAAATTAGATCCAACATTGATTAGTTTTATATATGGAAGAACATGACAATAGATCACTGAATATGTGAATTTTCATTATTGGATCCAGTGATATCATCAGATTGTTATCAAGACTATGCCTTTCTTTTCTTAGCCTACCATGTAATGCTAGCATACTAAACTTGAAAAGGCAGAGTCTTGGTGAAATTTCATGTGGTTGACAACCTAATGTTTTCTTTTTTCTTTTTTTTTTTTAAACTTAGTTCACTCAATAGCTTGGGTTAAGTTGGCTGATTTCTCTCCAAGTTTGACTCATATATGGACTGTGGAGAAATTCATTAAAAGTAAGAGATTTTGAAAAATGAGAGTGAAATTTTGCATAAAACAATTTTTTTGATTGAAAATCCTTTGTTATAGGAAGTACAATTAATAGAGGTCTCAACTTTTAGATAAAACTCAAAATCCCGTGAATTAGGAAGGGAAAAGGGAGATGAAGGATGGGGCTTTTACAATGTCTTGAGTAAGGGAGGGAAAGAGTGGGAGAAAGCAGGAAAGGGAGGGGAAAAAAAAGGTAATTTTCTTGAAAAATAAAATTAAGGAAAAAATGCAGACAGAAAATAACTATATTTGAGGCATCAATATTATAGGGTAGTCTCGTGGTAGTGAAATGTTATCTATAATTTTATATGATTTTGAGTTCTATTTTCTTTTTATTTTAAATACAATCTACCAATTATATAGTTTTTTTCTTGTCAATAATAAGCTAATAAATTGAGGGTTATTATATTATTATTTCGGGGTTAAACTCAACTCTCTCTATCAGTTTAATATTTTAGACTAGCTGAAAATTTAACCTAACTTTAACAATTATTCTCTAGCTCATAAGTTCACTATACTTCTTTCTATTGTTGTATTTTTTCATTAAAGTTAAGATAAGACACGAAATGAAGGTTTTCTTACTTGATGTACTTTCTCCCTATTTAAGATTTTATCTACTCAATAATGAGAGATTTCCTTCAAAATTTATAGAAACTTAATTCTGATATTCTAGAGAGACCCTCACCTTTCTCGTCATTCACCGTGTTCTTTTTTCTTTTCCTTTTTTTATTTATCTTCAAACAGGCACAAACATTCAATTTGTTCATTGCTAAATAATAACTATATATCTTCTCCAAAATGCCATCAGCTTGGTTGCTCGTGGACTTGGCGATAGCATATATATCTAAGATCAGTATTCAGCTATTAAATTACTTTGAAATATATATTTTTTGAAAGGTAAAGATTATAATATATTACTATCACAATTCAACCAAAAACGTGTACAGCCAAAGGAATTACTTATCATATATAAAGAGGCCCTCCATGCAACTAGTGGGACTAAATGATAAGCTGGCAATATGTGTGTGTGTGAGAGAGAGAGAGAGAGAGAGAGAGCATGTCTGAGTAAAAAGGATGTAATAGAATTTATAATAATAAATTAGTTTTACACCAAAGCATCCATAATTTCTCTTATACTAAGTTTAGTTGATAGGAAAGTCATAATATGGATGTATATATATAGTAAATCCATCAATACAATATATTTTTTTATTGAAATTGAATAATTGATTCAAGTCAATGCTAAGTATACTAAATGAAGCCAAGTATTGCACACCTTTACCAATGTCAACTAAAACAAATGAGCATTCTCTGTGTGACCAAAGAAGGTAGTTTTGTTAGGGAGTTTTTCTTTTGCTGCTTGTTGTTTTTATGGAGTAGGGATTTGTATTTTGAGAGACTTTATCTTTTCCTTTTGACTCCTATCAATAGTATTACAGCCTTCTTCTTATAAAAAAACAAAAGACAAAGAAAGAAAGTAACTTTACCTGGGTATTTGCTTCAGAGACAGATCCTGTGTTTGAGGAATCAGCAGAAGCTTTCTTGTACCTGTCAATAGTTCCTCTAACACTGCAAACATTATAATGAAAATATATAAAATCAAATTTCATCCTCTTTTAATTAATTAATCGATCAAATTGTACACATAATATTCTCCTTACTCTCTGAAGAATCAAAGAATGTCTAAAAGAAGAAAAACTAATAAAATGCATTCCCTTTTGGCTTATAAATTGCAAGTTATTTTGTTTTAGCAGCTCTCGTTGTTAATAACATGCGTGCAAAATTCAACTCAATTTCCAGGAGATAAAAAGGAGTCTTTACCATAGATTAGAAATTTTAGAATTCTAATTTCTTCAATCTTTTCATACATGAATAAAATGATAGGAAATTCTTAAGTACAAAAGTAAAACTTGTAATACGTACATTGTGATAGATTGACAATCAATTGCGTTGCAAATAGTTTAAGCGGAAGATGCACAAGATTTGATTTTTAATCATTAAAAAAACAAAAATTATTTACCTGCATTTTTCTTAGCTTCTAAAACTATTAATTACTTACCAATAATTTTATGTTTAAAAAAAAAATTTCTTAAATTATTTCTAAAATGGGGAGAAATTTATACCCTAAAGTTTCAATCAATTTCAAGATGAGCAGTGTCTCTAGGAGTTGTTATTGTACCAAGTTTTTCTTTTTGAGTTAGACTGAACAGAGATATCACTGTTGCAGACCTAATACAGAACCTTAATTTTGTCGAGCCACTGATTGGCTGCGCACTGCCACGCTGGCACAAGATCCCACAATATGATTGGCTTGTGCGTCTATATTTCCATCGCATGCCACGTATCAAGAATCTCTTTACTCTGAGGTTAATACCCTCAAGAACACCACTCTTACCCACCTCGATCTCTTCAAAATCCCGATATTGCTTCCATGGTTGGAAGAACTTTCAGTAGTTTTTCCATTGTTTTAGAGGTTAAATACATAAAATATTCAATCTTTTGTACGTATCTGTGTTCGTGAGAGTTCTTTGTCTGTCATTTCTTCTGTTCTGGGCTCTTTAAGTGCAGCAGATAAGCTGTCACTGCTCAGAATAGCCATTGTTATATATATATACTCTCTTCCCCATGCAAGAAAGATGACACAAAAAGTGAAGAAAACCCCAGTTTTTTCTTTTCTTTTTTTTTCCCTGATCGTACTATTTGATTTCGCTGCCCCCATTCTTGTATTCTGGGATTTTGATAAGAGAGAGAATTATCAAGGAAAAAGAGGGCAAAGAAAATGAAAAAAAAAACAAAAGAAAGGTGAGATTTTTACCAAGTTTAGCTATACATGAACATCTAATTTATATACGGTTCAAAATTCTCTTCCTTCCTTCGATTTCTCTTTTGAGCTATTAAAGAAAGTCAATGTTAAAGCAGGGAAACAAAATCTAAGTAAAAGAATCTACTGCAAGGTTAGATAGAAAGGGAGCTAAAGGGGAGGTGGAATGGATTGGATGAGAGAAAAGGGGAGATTTTTCACCTTTACAGACAAAAATTTGACTGACGAGAAGACAACCTCCTTCGGGAAGGAGGAGCAGAATCTCTCTCTCTCTCTCTCTATATGTATATATATATATATGTGTGTGTGTGTGTGTGTATATGATCTAAAAACTTTGTTGTCTGTAAGTGTTTTTGAACTGAAAAATCATGTCTGATGCGATCAAAGATTCGCGGCCAACTTGTGTGTGGTGATATAAAAACCCTACAAATTATAAAAATCTGTAGGCTAAAGAAGGGTAAAAGGGTCAAATTCTTGTACAAATAAAGAAATCCTATTTGATATTACAACCCTAATTTGGGTTTTGACTAACTGGAAATGGAATCTTGATGAGTGCTTATGAGTCCTACCCTTTGTGTTTTCAAACCCTAATCTGCAACCTCATAGGTTATTGTAACTGTCATTCTTTGTGTTTATCGAACTGACAAAGTTTATTAAGGATGCGTCATGAGAAGAAGAAAGTGGCAAATGAGAACATGACAGCTTCCTAGTATCAGAGCTTCTGAGCTGACAAATGACATGTGGTGAGAGACAGACATAGAGAGAGAAGATGATGAGAGATACAGAAAGGAAGAAAAAAGTTTACAGAGAATAGTAAAGATTGCAGCAATGAAGAAGCTGAGTGCTCCCTTTCTTAACCTCAATTGCAGTTTTGCAACTCCTTGTTTATGCGATTGTTTTTATATCAATCAGTTTCTTGGAACAGATCTGAGAAAATCAAACCAACAACTGGGAAGAAGGTTTTTAGAGAAAGATAATTGTTTCAAAGCTCATTACGGAAAGAGAACAAAAGAGAAATAAGAAAGAAAAGTGAATCTTGGAGAAGAAGAAGAAGAACCCAATCTTGTAAGTAAGTTCAGAGAATAAATGATGTAACAAATCCCACTTAAATTCCATGACAGAAGCTGAATCTGGACATCACATAAATATATATAACCCTCCTAATTAAAATTATGATCAACACATCATATATGAGATAAGACAAATTAATGATCAAATGAAAATTTTGAACTGAAAAATGAGCATGAAATCAAAAGATCTCAAGAAGAAGAAGCAGAAAATGAACCTGTTATTGGCATATTCATAAAGCCGGCCTCGGCTGGAGAAGACAATAAGGGCAACTTCAGCATCACAAAGGACAGATAATTCATAAGCTTTCTTGAGTAAGCCATTTCTGCGTTTGCAGAAGGTGACTTGCCGATTGGTAGTGTTCTCTATCCTCTTGATTTCAATCTTTCCTCTTCCCGTTTTCTTCTGAGAAGAAGACTCAAATTCTTGATTAGGACACGCCATCTCCAGAGCTGAAATAAGTGAAACCAATTTGATGATTCCCTTAGAAAAAGTGATAAAGATTATAGCCTCAATTGGGGAGTTGCAGTAAACAGAAATATATAGAGGCATCCAAATTAAGCAAAGGAAGAATTTCTTAGTCACTGTTTTCGTGCATTTTTAATTTTGGTCAGTACTGCACAAGGAAAAAAAAAAATTATATATATGAACTTTGATCACCGACCTGGTAAAGAAGATGGTGGTAAACGTTAAAGAAAGACAACCTAACAAGAATTTCTTGGGCTTTGTTTGATTTCACTCCACTATGCTATCCTCTGTAGCTGTGAACAGGAGATTTGCAGAAAATGGAAGTAAGCAGCTCAAGCAGATATATATAGGAAGAAATAAAAATAGACCCCCTCCTCCCTACACACACACACACCAACAACAACAACCTCACCCCCACCCACCCCTACCTCTACCCCTTTGTATTATTTTGGTGGTATGGTTAACATTTTACACAATTCCACCATAGCCTTTTTTGTTGGCAAGAACTGTATTGGGAAGGCTGAACAGAAGGGTATTGATGTCTGATTTCGAGCACCATTAACCGTCCATTTTCTCAAGTATGGGGAAGATAGGAGAGAGATAATAGACTTGTTTTCTTTTGGAAAGTGACTATTGAGCTCTTTGTGAAGTTGCCCTCAAGCCATAATATCAAAATAGAGTTGAAAAAGATAACCCAAAATTTCACACCCTTCCATGTTTTCTGCTATTACAACAAATTTTTCAAAAGTAATTTTGTGTTTTGATTATTTGGGCTTTTTCCCTTTTTCTTAAATTTTCTAATTTAAATCTTTTATCACGGGGGCAAGTTTATCTCACAAAACAACTACTGACTAATTAAGACTTTAAACAGTTTTTTGACAAACCTCCAAATCAAAGAGTTCTATATTTTCTCCTTCACCTATGGTTGAATAGTTTTCACTACACCAAGATCATTTCTCTCTCTCTCTCTCTCTCTCTCTCTCTCTCTCTCTCTCTCTCTCTCTCTCTTACATTATTAGAAATTCTCGTTGCATCTGTTTAAATTTATGTCATATTTGAGGGTGACTTCCCATGTGATGTCCGATTTCACCCTCTCTCATTACTGAGTTTCATTTATGGTAACCAATAGAGAACATCATACACTTGAACCCTATTGGTTACTGGTACCCATGAATTGAGGGCCATATATTTTTGGATTCTTAAGGCCAAACACAATTTCTGTTCATAGCATCCCTATTCCTATAGTCTCAGCTCTACGCTTTGCTTTGCTTCATTTATTTTGTTCAAGATTTTGAAATGGAAATTAAAACTGCAGCAAATGAGAGATGAAATCAAGTAGTTAAAGTTCAATTATGTTCGTAGTTCTGTTAATATGATTAGGTTCAAAAAGTACTTCTGTATCGGTCTTTTCATAAAAGCTGAAGAATAATAATATGCAATATTCATTTATTTCTGTGTATTTGTTGTGTTGTTAAGTATGAATTTCAAAGATTTTTCAGTGGATCAAAAAATATATATATATATTGATACCCCGAGGGATTCATTGGTTAGACTCCTCTCTGTTTTACTTCTCTATGTTAACTAAAACCACTTGGGAAGGGAATTAATCTTGTCGTCTCTTCAATTTTGTAATTCTCACATTGAACCTAGTTAAATTTTTGCTCTAAACACATTTCATATTCAAGTGTTAAAGTCATTAATTTATATACTTTAACTAACTAAAATAGAAATCTAAATAACTATTTACTCTCATATGTCCAAGAAAATAACGTAATTTTGTTTTGAAAAAATATGTTAAAAAATTAGAATATAAAAACTTATTAACTTTTTTTATTAATTAAGAAAAATAATTTAATTAAAAAATGAATTATTACTATTATTATTTTAATATCAATCATAATGGCCTCATTTTAAACTTCTGTGACTCCCCAAATGCTCTTGAGATGAATCTGCTAATAGTTATTAATAAATTCATGCATATTGTGTGTGTATGTAAAAGAATAATTTAAATAGTTAGGAAGTTATAGTTATTAGTAAATTCATATAATCTAAATTTGCTAATTATTGTCTTCATTCATAATTGAATATTCATTTTTACTTAATATAAAATTTAAGAACAAAATTCGACTTAAAATAATTACTACAATATTCCTTATTATTAATATCGTTAGTGATAGAGATCATATCACATTTACATGATGTAGTATGATGTAGATCCCCTAACTTAAAGTGGTCGTTAGTGGAAGTTTTATGAAACATATGTTTGTTGTAGAAAAGTGAATATTTAATTATGAACATTCAAAAATAAAAATGTGTACATTTCATTCCGATTTAGGAAAGCATTACTACTACTTTTGTTTTAATATGCAATAGCTTATTTTAAATATCTATTACCTTCAAAAAATTTAAAAAGTAACACTAAAAGGTACTCAGTCAAATTACTTAAAAAATTCATATTAAGGTAAAAAGGATATTACTAGTAGTAATATTTGAAAAGACAATAAATACTTATCATACTCTACAAAATGACATATATTTTAATGAAGACTCTCTCAATCTAGCATAACCTAGTGCATTATTCACTTTCACGTACACACACACAATATATATATATATATATATATATATATTGTAAACGTGAATAAGTGATTAACCGTTGAAGATTGTTTATAAGGTATTAGTACTATTTTGACACAAAAATGAGAAATCGTTGGAATCTTTATAACGACAAAGTAAATTTACCTCAAATCACTAATTTATTTTAATTTTTTATAAATAATGTTGCCAATTCTACCAAAATTTTGGATATAACTTTATAAAAAAGAAAGAAAAAGAAACAAAGTACAGAGGCAACGATAGTATATATATATGTATTACAAAAATTGAAAAAAGAAATCTGAAAATAAATTTATGAGCCTGGTTGTTTTTACCAAAAATGAAATTACAAAATAGTATGATATAAGATTAAATAAAGAAGATAAAGTTGGTATGATGAGGAAGACAGGCCAAGTTGTTTGTTTTGATTACTATTATATCATAATCTTGTCACAAATTCAAGACGTGACGATTAATATTAAATTACGTAACATTTTTAAAAGTTAAATTTTATATCGTATAACGTAAAAATTAATCTTTAAAATCTTATACTTCCTGTTTAGTGTTGGGCTCAGGGCTAATAGATTGAAGCTAGTAAGAATGCTAAAAATATTAATGAGTGAATGTAATGGCCAGTTTCGGGGAAAAAAAAAGTAAATAAATAATCCTTGAAAACCATGTTGTCTTTTCGTTTGTAAAAGATAATTAAAAAACTATCATGCTTCGACATTGAACCTTGTAACTAACCTTAGTTAATTGAAATTAAGGATAAGTGATTTTGATACAATTGTGAACCCTACATCAACACCCTTTACTGCCAAAGTACATTAATCTAGCAAGTTGTTTCTTAGCACCAGCAAAAATCATACTGCTATAGCTCAAAAAAAGTTTAAACAAGTTTGAAGTTTCTTAGATTTCCATAATAAGAGTCGACACATTTCAAGTTAGACCATAATATATAATTCCTTCATAATTTGTTCAATTTCAAAGTCTTTATAATTAGCTCACAATATACACTCTTACAAATGGCAAAATTGAAGACATGAGAAAAAAGTGGTAGAAAAGTAGGAAGAGAAAACCATTGATGTGTAGTAGTAATGACAGTAATGGTTGGTTTTGTGGTTTTAATTCTATATATATATATATATATATATATATATATATATAGTTAGGAGATGGGAGCTTCCATTCTTGGTAGCTGTAGGAGTAGATTTACATAACCATATTGGTTTAGTTACTGAAGAAATGTAAAGAGAATAGCTTTTGACCAGATATCAAATCCCAAAGAGAATCCTTAATTCATCGTCGCATCCATCTATTCATCCGTCTCCATTACCACACACACAGAGAGAGAGAGAGAGAGAGATTAGGCCCTCCGTCACTCTCCGCCCTCAATTTGCTCTCAGTGGGTCGTCTGAGCATGACATTTCTTGACACTGACTTCTTTCTTTTCTACCTTTCCTTTTGAAAAATGTCTCTATTACTTACTCATTTGCTATCTCTTCTATAATTTGTCCCTCTTCTCGGTTCTTTTGTTTTTGGGAGTTGTATTTAGACTCTCAGCACTTTCTTTTATTTTTCAAAAAACAAAAATTCTTTTTTTAGACTAACCGGAAATTCATTATAAATTGTTTTCTTAAAACACTTTTTAACCTATAAATTTTTTATTTCATCTAAATTTTAAATTTCTTTTTTATTCTCACATATAGGTCACATCTTTCTTTCTTTTTTTTATAATGGATCACGTCTATTTACATAAACAATACTTAGTTTCATATTTTTTAATAATTTTTTAATTACATATTATATATTTTATAATATTATCAATAATGCTAGATAAAAAAAAATACCATATCAAATCCTTAATTCTTTTACAAAAAATTCTAATTCCAAAAGATTCAATCTAAATACACCCCGATTAACCCTTTGGATAGAAGTGCAAAAGTTAGTTTCCACATGCTTTATGTGAAATGCCTTCAGCACTTGACTCTTATCATTACAACCCTGTTGAAATCCTCTTACGAGGAAATACCTTACCCAGATACCAATATTACTCCCTCCCTCCCTCCCTCTAGAATTGATGAGTCTGTCTTTAATCACATTAATAATAAAAATAATCTGTTAAGTTTATTAAAGTAAAAAAACTTAATGTAATTAAATTTTGTATTATAACTCAAATGTGAACATTAATTTTTTACGGAAAAAATAATAAATAAGATTTGATTTGAGGTTGCAACTTAAGAGGTGCCTGATTGATCATGCCCTCAAATTTGTGGTACAGAGTTATACAAATCCTAACATATGTTGAAAATACAGGGATTCACATTTGAAGAGGATTAGGTGGGGTGTTGAAAAGTTGAAAGAAAGCATTTAGGGTTGCTTGAAAGAGCCAAGCATATCAATAAGAACTAAAAATGAGAAATACAAATAAAGTAGTTTATTCAAGTCCAACAATTTGTTTGAGTCCACTTAAAAAGTGGACATTGCATTATTCTTCTTAGGCCTATAGACTATAGGTTTCCATTTGTAGGAAGAGTTTCCTTCATGTCCCCCATTTGCTCAATGTAATAAAAAAAGATTGATTGCTTCTTTTAGTACTACTCCAAATATAGATAAATAGTGTTATTATCGATGCTGGACTAAGATATATATTTGCGTGTGTATTTTTTGGCCACTAGTTCAAGTGAATATAAAGTGTTTTTGTTTGAATTTGTTGATTCTAATTCGAGTTTTTTTCACTTGAAGTAGGTTTACTTTAGGCACTTGTGATTATTTCTATAACAAAAAGGAAAGGCATTGTTTTTGGGTAATTAGTGAAACACTCAGTTAAGAAGTTTCTTGCACTTATAGAGATCTTATTTTAATAAAGAAATTTTTTACTTCCACTCAACAATTAATTTTCTTGAGTCTTAAACTGATAAATAGAAGAAAAAAAATGGAGGTTCATTATATATATATATATATATATATATATTTCAATTAAACTGCTGAAATTTTGAAAGAAAATTTCTAGTTTCAGTTCAACTTCATTTTAGGTCATCATAGGAATGTGGTTTTACATGCGTGTCCTTGCTTTCAAACTGAGAACATGTGCTGAAAATTATAAAAATATATCATTGTTCTTATAGTTTTCCAATTTTTGGTGACAACAAGTTATGTAGAGAGTAGAGACAAAATTCCATCCTGTTTCAACATAAATAAAAACTTTGGAATTCTTAATTAGTCACACTTGTTCAAAAAATCAACATGAAATAACAATACAAATTCTTAATTCTTGTCCAAATACACCAACTGTCAACACTACATTTTTTTTTTGGGAGAAATTAAAAAAAAAAAGAACAAATGTGATAAACATGAATTACAGTTGTGATCAAATATATATATCCTACCAATAGAGGAAGTCTAACCATTATGAAAACGAGTGTGAATCATCAACATTCCAACATAAACAATTAGAGCCACTCATCAACTAAATACTCCATCTGATTTCATTAAGATAGGCTAGTTTAGGCTACTTTTTACTTTTTTTCTTTTTTTCCGTCTCAAATTATAGTCCAGTTTATTTATGGAAAATGTGATTTATTTTTGAGTTATCTAAAATACTCCTATTTAATATATTTTTTCATTAGAAAACTCATTTTAAACTATTAAAATAATAAACAATTAAGTTAAAGATTTCAGTTTTCAATCATAGTGCATATTTTTTCACACTATTTAGACAAAATTTATACATATTTTTACACAATTAAATTTAAATTTAACTAAATTTTAAATACAAGATGAAAGGACAAAATATGAAAAATAATGAAATAATGTATAATTTTAATAACATTAAATATATTTTCTTAATCTATGTGAAAAATTTTACTTGATTATTTTAATGGAACTAAAGTAGTAGATTTATGTAGGAAAATGAAACTCTCAAAGTTTTTTTTCTTTTTTTATTATAAATAATAGATAAGTTTCTGAAGTCAAAGTTGAATTCAACTCCAGATTTGATTTTTAGAGATGAAAAGCCTCTGCAGACGCATTTAGACATCAAATCCATATTTATATCAACGCCCGTTGATGTAGAGCGAATCGGGGTGCTCTACCGAAATCCTTCCCTAACCTTGCTTGATGAACCTGCACCGAAAGGGCAACTGTGAAGGGGTCCGTGGGCTTCCTCCGTTGGTAAATCAGTATACGAAAATCCAATAAGCAAGAAAAGCAAAAACGTACCCTAGTAATTGGCTGACTTGACTAAATACTCACTGTTTTAAAAAAGTCAGCAATAGATGTTGGATGTGAGATTTCCAACAATCCTCTGGCATTTATTGTTGAGGGCTTATCAGATGGGAGATTTCTCAGAATGATTTCTCCATTGTTACAAAGTGTTAGAATCCACTATTTGTTTGTATAGAAAGCTTGCTTAGGAGGTCTATAAAGAGTCGTATTTATCCTAAAGTTGTACTTGAGTTTTGAATATGGAAAATAATTATGAATATGGGTGTTTGCACACACCAACATTAAGAAGATACATTTATCTTATTTATTATTTTCTCCGTCTAAAATTAAATATTCATATTTTTATTTTTAGATATTCAGAATTAAATGTTCACTTTTATTAAATAAAAAAAAATTCATCGTTTTTTTTTTTTGAAAGGCATTTAAAGTTTCATTAACAACCTCGTTAATTAAGATAATTACATCTCACTCACTATCACCATTAACTATTTAATAACAATGATAATATGATAATTTTCTTGAGGTCAAAAGTTCTTTTTAAAAACATTAATTTAAATGTGGACATTCAATTACGGGCAAATATAATATCATATACTAATCTATATATACTAATTATAATTATTACAATCACAAAATCCTTTAATTATATTTTATTCTTTCGTAATACTTTTTTTAAAAAGAGTCGTGTGATGCAATGGTGCAATGCTAGTATATACAAAAAAAGCAATCCCTCTGTCTCACTTCAAACGACTGTAGTTCGGTCATGCAATTGCATCCAAAGTTGGAATTGTTTGGGATAGATTAATATTTAGTGAAAGAGTAATTTTTAAAAAAACATTAATAGAGATTATTAATGAACATTCATTTTTTTATATTTCAAAAATAAAATATATTTGAATAGAAAGAGTATATAATAATGAGAAATAAAAAAATATATGAAACATGCAGCATTAAATATTAATTCGGGAAATACAATAGTAATTCTGAATGTGTATGTTTCATATACGCGAGTATATGAGGGGAAAATGGAATACTTTTTTTTTTTTGGAACTTATATTATTTCTAGTTTGTATAATATATATAAAACTATTCTTGAATATTACTGAAACTTCTTTTTTTTTTAAGCAGATGAAAAAGAAAATAACGTTTTAACACCCAATACTAGAATAACTTCTCCAAATTTAATATTGAGTATAATATTTTTATTCTCAATAGCATTAATTAAAAACATGTTGTTCACTAAGTATTACTAGAATAACTTCTCCAAATTAGGCTTTTTCAACTTTCTTGTAAAATCAACTAAAATCAAGAATATATCGAAACAACTATAACTTGATTAAAATAAAATATAACTTGACATGAACATGACACGACTAATGACTGGACATAACACAATTTGAAAGGAAAATAAAATAAGTATAAGTTGAACCCATTAGCTTGTCAACCCACCAACCCGCAAACCAACCAAATTACCTATTTAACTCATCAACCTTCCAAATCTAAATACAAATTTACTCTTTTTTTTGCAAGTTTTATTGCTTTAAAAAATGAAAAATGAGTTGGCATCTCAACCCGGCACTCTGTTGGTTGACTCGCTTTAAAAGAATCCTCAACTCTAATTTGCTATAACTAAGTTGGGTTCGTGTCATCTTCACGAATTGTGTTCAATATTACCGTCCAAAATAAGCTCTTATATTTAAGCAAACATATAAAGTACAAAATACTACAATATATCGAATCGACCAATAAAACTTTTAAAAATAGAAAACAAAATATATTCTAAAAAATTAATATATTATCGAAAATTTTACTTAAACACTCCATCAAATTGAAGGATGGCAACGGAAAAAACACTTGTCGAGTATCTTTTTTTTCTCTTTTTTTAAGGAGTGCAATCGTGACTCAAAATATATAAGTAATCTTAATTTCTTTTTTTAAAAAAAATTAGTATCTAAAATGACTCAAAAAAACAAACGCTCTAAAAATAAACCATAATAATATTTTGGACACCTAAAAATTTTTTAAAAAACATTAATTGACTTAGTATAGCTCAAAACAAGAGCCCTGAGAATCGACCCAGCTTCTCACGAAAACATTTTTGAATTCCATCATAACAAAAATCAAGTTGTATAATGATGGTTCAATTTGATTGACGTGCATTTATTCCTTATTATAATTGTTTTTAGTTTGGATCATACTTCCACCTATGAATCAAGAAAAAGAAATTAGAAAAATGATAGCAACACCAATATAACCAGCTGGTATGCTAAAAGACATGCGTCTACTAATATAATATGCAAACTAAACCAAAATTGGACTAAAAATCTTCAGGGGGGGAAAGTCATGAATGATCCAGCAAAATGATTTAGTTGTAACCAAATGCGTCTTATGGCTCTTTTTTATTTTTCTTTTTTATCTCCCTTGATACGTTTTTCACATGCATTTGACCGTCGTTAATTAATTTCTTGAACGCAAAAATCAAAAGGGAAACAGAAGAAATTGCTTGGTAGAAATGTGAATTGTGAAGAGGCAAAGGTCAACAAATAGAATTTTCCACAAATGATAACCATGGACTTAGTTACCAAAATAATGATTGCCATATTTAATGTTTTGACTTAATTAATTCCTTTGTGTTGTCTTTTCAGATTTTCTAGTCATATGAAAATGGTACAATTATGCAAAAGAGAAAGGTGGATTTTTATTTTTATTTTTTTGTCCTACTGGCATTGAAATTACTGGTAATTGTTTAAAGGAAACATCAAAATTAAGTTTTAGGATCCTTTCAAAAAAATTTTAAAGTTTTAGGAAATTGATTTGACATTGACTTATTTCTCCTTTTACCAGTTAAAGCTATTCTTTGTCTTCCAAGTTTTAAACTAGAATAATTACTATCCTAATTTGTCATCTTGATTCTGTATACAAACCTTTCACCTTCATTTATTGTTATTAGAACATTGTAAAATCAAGAATACACTCACTAAAGGGTAGAATATTAATCCTCACATTCACTCTTCTTTGATTACAAAAACAATCATCAATTCAGATAACTTAATAATTCGAGAATTGAATATCTAATAAAAGAAAATTAGTATATAATTAATCGAGACGGTAATTTTAAGTTTTAGTCATGAGAATTACCAATGAGTCCCACAGATCCAGAACCTTTTTTCAAAAGTTGCAGATTGAAATACAAAATCCTCTTATTTCACATGAGAAAGCATCCAATTCAGTCTAGTGAACCCTTCACTTATCTGCAAAGCATAGTACCTTTCAAGTCCCTGCGGGGCATACATATTCTTTGGTATTAATTTTTATCACTTTTCCATTTTCCTTCAACTTTGAGGAGGAAAGTTTACCCTGATTGTGAACCTGATCAGGTTCAATGATTTTTCACACTTTGTCATTTTGTGTAAGTTATCATCATATGCACTTTTGAAGAAAAAATAAATTAAAGAAAAAAGAAAACCCAAGTCTTCCAAAACCCTAACTCTTTAGGGAGAAAGAAGGGCATCGTGGAATAGGGCTAGTTATGTGGGCATTTATAGTATTAGGTACTGCATTGAATTCTTTGCACCTTTCACCATCATTTGATGTTCCATTGTATGCATCATATTGCAATTGTGGCCCCTTTGTGTTTTAAGAATATTATTGCATAAGATTACATTTGTTTCTTGTACTTGCATTTTCTTCACCTTCTCTTTTGAAGGACATTCGATTTGGCACCTATCTCCATCAATCTATCTCAACAATTCTACCTTTTCACTTTTGGCCTTCCCCTTCCCCTAGAACTACTTGGAGGAAATTTAGCATCCTTTTATTTATTTTGTTTATTTAGTTTTTGCTAAGAGGAATACACTATTCTTGAGTAGAATTATATCAAAGTCATTACTCCCAATGTCCCACTAACATAGGCATATAATTTTTTTTACATATATTAAGAAAATATATTTAATGCTGTTGAAATTATAAATTATTTCCTTTTTTTTCTATTTTTTTCATTTCACCTTTCATTTAAAATTTGGTCAAACTTAAATTTAATTGTTTGAAAATATGCACAAATTTAGTTTAAATTGTGTGAAAAACTGTGCACTTATTTTTTAGAAACGAAATATTTAATTTAATATTTATTATTCGAATAGCTTAAAAATAAGTTTTATAATAAAAAAATAGGTTAAATAGAAGTATTTTAGATAGTTAAAAATTAAATAACACCTTTAATGAGAAAACTAAATTATAATTTTGAACAGAGGAAAAATAAAAATAAATCTATATTAGTGGTGGCACATATGAAATCTAAAGGGAAGGAAAAAAAATACGAGATCAACTTTCTACCTTGGAAATATAATAATCTCGTCAATAGTCTTGCTAATCTTCTTTGTTATTATTGGTCACGTTTACTTTATGCATGTATTATGTGTGGCCAATATTATTTTTTTGCCTCAAGCTTAATTACTCGATTGTTACTTTGCTTTTCGTAATATATTTTCTTATTTTTCAAAAAAAGGAATTACTTTATTTGTCATTTCAAATGTCCATTATTCCTTTTTGAGATTTTTCATTTGAATAGTCTTATTTGAATTTTAGTATATACTTTTAAACTATACCCCATATAATCTTTAAAGATATAAACTTTTTTTTAAAAATTAATTTTTCTTAGAAATATAATAAACATTTATTATCATCTTTAGATGCTAGAAACAATTTCTAGAGTAAGAAAGTATTTTTTCCAACTCAAACTTTGAATGTATTTTTCTTAGAACATTTAATATTCATTATTTCATCTTAAAATTTTGAAGCATTATAATTATAGGGTACTAATTGAATAAGGGTATTTTAGGAAGTTTGATTATGTAATTATCATTTTTCAATATGTTTCTTAGTTTCACTTTTAAAAACTAAAATAGAGAATTAAAATGAGACAGGAACTATTATGATTATACATTACTAGTTGAATAAGGATAATTAATTAGAAAGTTTGATTACATAATTGTCATTTTTAATATCTTTCTTAATTTCATTTTGAAAAATTAAAATGGATAATTAAAATAAGATACCATTAATTCAAGATTGCGACTCAAAATAATGATCTCTTTCACTTTGTGCACAAAGCTGACGCAAACGTGCTTCGCACTTAGAGATGGAGAAATCAAGATTTGTTTGGAGAAAATGCATTTTCTTTTTTACTCATTTCATCCAAAAATATAAATTGTTAAATATATTTTTATACAAATTAATAAATATTTTTTGTTCATAAAATACCTTTAATTATTAGGGATTGGAACTCATGTTTTTTTTCTTTTACAAGGATGAGAGGGGTGAGATAAAATATATGAATAAATGAGAATATTATAAGAAAGTGGATAAAATATTTTTAAAAAATTATAAAACAACTTATATTTTGAAACAATCGCTTCAATAACTTATATTTTTGACAGAAGAAATTTTTTTTGTCACATATTGAAAAATCATTATATGAGCAGCGTTGAAAGAGAATTCTAGATCAACTTTACAAGAGTCAAGCACTTGGAAAATAAAATCCTTAGTTTCGATTGAAATTAAATGTTCAAGTTTAACTATGTTTAAAAATTAATAAAAGTTTTTTACTTTAAAAATAATAATATATTATCTTTGTTATTAATTTAGTTACTGATAGGACTATAGTTATTGAGACGTAAAATCTTTTAAATTAAGGAAGTTATTAATAAAATTTTTAAAATATGTTTATTTTAAAAAATATATAATTTTAAAAATTCCAAAATATAAATATAAAGATTCAATTATGAACAGAAATACATCCTTTTATTGACTAATTTTAGTTATATATATTTGTCGATAGTTTGTACATAATTTCAACGAAACAACAGTCAATATTGTATGCGCCTTCTAGTATCAAGTATCATCATTCCCATAAGAAAAGAAGAATAAAAAAATGGTGTATTGTTTTATTTTTCTTTTTTGTTTCCAGATGCAACACTAACCAGATTTTCTATGGGAAAGAGAGGAGGAGTTTTGAGAAGAAGACTTAAAGAAGAATTTTCTGTTCTAGAGGTACTCAAAACATGATTCTATCCTATTGCATTATGAGTTGCTTCACACATTTTACAATAATTATGATGTTTAGATATATGAATAGAATTATCGCAAAATAAACTTCCTAATCAAAATGGGTCTTTGTGAAAGAAAGATAATATTCATTTAACTTGTATTGCTAAATGACTAAAATGCAATAAAGTATTGCATCTAATTTTTAAAAGTAAGCTTGTTTTTGTGACACTTTACGCATTTAGTTTTTATTAAGTTTTAACTTTACATATTCAGCCCAACTTAATTCCAGCTAAGCTTTAAATGAGCTCAGGTATCACCAAAGCTTGGACTTTAATTTTAGAATTCACCAAATTAAAATTAAGTTGAAGTCGAGCTCAACAAACAACTCGTTATAAGTTTAACCTGGACTAAATTCATTATATATATATATATATTCGCATCCTAGAAAAGTTAAAAATTATTAATCTTAGAAAAGTTTCTTACTCTAATTTTCATGAGTTTCTCTTGTAATATTTGGGACTTATGGTATTATTTTGTTGGTTTTTATTAGATGTAAAAGATGAATAATATATTTACTTTATTTTTGTAACATCTTGATTATGTATAATTTAGAGATCAGCTTCATTTTCTAATATGAGATTAATCTCATGCGTTTTTAACAATTATTACTCCCTCAATCCCATTTTATAAATCATTAGAAGGTTTCTTTTTTTTTCTTCTAATTATAAGTCGTTTCACAACTTTTTTATGATATTTTACAATTTGTTTCATATATTACTTTTATTTATCAATATATCTCCCCTTACATCTTTCTTATTTCAAATGAGAGATATTATTTTCTCTTTATCTATTTCTTATTTCCAACATAATCGCTTTTCTTCTCTTTTCATCGATTTATCCTTTATTTCTAATTGCTTAGTTGAAATAAATAAGTGTATTATAAGAACTGAAATATTTCTTTAATATGTGTAAAAATGCTTCTAACGAATAAAAGGAAGGTAAGGATTAGTTTTTTTTTTTTGTCAAAATATGAAGAAAAAAAAATATTAAGGTTTGTCTGAGTTACATTCTTGTATCGCCTGAGCTTGGATCCATCGAAAGAAATCCGAACCAAGCGAATAGCAATATTTCATAATGCCCGAAGAAAGTTTGAAATTTGTTTATGTATAGTTCAATAATGGGTAAAATTGAATATCATAATTAAAAATTATCACTGTTGCTGCCCTTCCCTTCCCTCCCCTCCTCCCATACACAGTATGTGTATGGACACAAATTGAAATTGTCCTTTGGAGACCAATAATTACACTGAATTTGATACGCAACAATGTATACATAATATATATATTAACTGCATGCTAAGGAATATCAGAAGACCTTGTCCATTTGATTTGGACTGCTCCTGGGATTGTAGGACCAATGTACGCAAGTATATATGTTATACAAGACGATGCATGTTGTGGAATTGGTCCAAAATGGGTTTGCTAATGTCTGACTTTGTTGTGTGCTTTCTGGATTGTGGACCATGTAATAATTTCTTGTACGAGGTCTTTGTCGACCAGGGGGGATATGCTATCATATCAGTAATTGAAAGGTTGCTACTGAAGAGTCTGTCTGTTGGCATATAGATCATGTTTTTTTTCTTCAGGTTGACGAGAAGATCATAGATGCATTGAAAAGGGTTTCGAGGCATTCTAGTCTAATGGTAAAATAAAAATCCTATTCCGTAACCATAGCTCACAGAAATCACCGAAACAAAGAGAACTTGTTCAAGATTGCAGCAATTTTCTGGGCTCTCGTTTGATATTGCGGTTACAAAAACATGCTACTGGGGCAATGACATTTGTGGTTAAATCGAGCATATTTCTTCCCCAGGCAATAAATATACAGTTCAGAAATTGAAAATATCAAATTCACATGAGCCGTTTTTGGTTTGTCAATCATAGAGTACATCAGCAACCATTGCTTTATAGGCAGTAATCAACTCAAACAAGGTCCTAGAGGCCTGGCTCCCTCAAGGCCAAACTTCCGGTTCTGCCAAAATATACCTGGGACTTGCTAACAAGAAGCTAAAATTAGTTAACCTTCCTCTGAGAAGCATACTGGGACAACAACTGTGTCATGTGCCAAAACTAGTTTTGTTCACTCGTAATATAAACATAAAATATGACAATATCCCAGGATGCTTTCCAAACAAACATGTAGCAAAAGTAACGCGCTATGCCTACAATTATATGAAGCCATCTAAGGAAGGTGACGTGATAACTCATTCATTTATCTCACATCTGAAGGCATACTAAAGCCTAATATGAAAGAATTTTTCACCTAAGTCAAGAGAAAGAAGAATGAGCGAGGCACTCCTTGCCAACCTGCATAAATATATGGACAAACTTTCTACGGAATAGAAGACCACCAAACTGAATACCATCACCTTGCTACTTGACATCATAGCATATGGCCAATGGAGAAGGGCTTGGAGATATCTTTGCATCTGTTACAGCAGTAGAGAACAAATATGCATCAGTTGGTACAACAAAATATTCAAGGTTAAAAGCCTGGTATTGGTAAACTAACCTTCTAATTCACTGCATAACCAGTCCTGGGCGCACATCAAAGCTTGCAAGGTATCTGAATTTAGGGAACCCCAACAATGATCAATTTCTCTATCGCCAGAATTGAACAATGACTCCAATGGAACTTTGGAGAGTGGAATTCCCAAAATGTTGCGTGCCATCATGGATAGAAGGGGATACCTTGGTGTATGAACTTTCCACCAATTTAGTATGTCAAAGTCAGTGCTGCGAGGAAATAGAGGCTCCTCTAAGTACTTGTCTAAGTCAGATTTCATGTTTTGACTCTGAGAAGCTTCGTTGATGAATTTGTCAAAGCCCATTAGCCTACTTCTGGAATCATTGTGAGAAGCCCATCCACTACTACCTTGATTCTGAGAAGCTGATGGTGAGTCCATAGCATGCCCACTGTAAAGAGCCTTCATACAATTTGAAACAATGTCAATGCACTCAGGGGCACTGTTGCCATATATCTTTAGATAGTAGTATTCTACTAATTTCATCTTAAACTGAGGATCTAAGATGACAGCAATTGCCAAAGCCAAGCTGCACTTCTTCCAATATTCGTCAAACCTACTCTTCATTTTCAATGCCAATGAACTAATGAAATCATCTGAGTTCTGGCACCACTCAATCAATCGTAAATGAATATCACAAATCTCAGAGAAATAGATATTTGCAGTAGAATACTTGTTTTGAGCAAAAAAATTAGACATTTCAATGAAAAGCTTTAAGAAACTAGTAATAGCACTAGCTCTGGACCAATCTGCAGCATTTGGACACATTGTGTAAACAGAGTCATGATCGTTCAGAAGTTGAAATGCACCTTTGTACTCTAAAGCAGCTTCAAGCATTGCGTATGTTGAGTTCCATTGTAGCAAATTATCAAGATGTAAGCATTTCTGACTATTAACTCTGGCTAGTTGGACCATCTCATTGAACTTTTCTTGTATTGCCTGTGAACTCCTGACATAGCGAATGGTTTCACGGATCTTAAGGGTTATCTCAAATAATGTTTCCAATGCATCTTCAGCCATTAGCCTGACAACATTTGCTGCACAGCGTACATCAAACAATTGGCCATTACACACCAGGAACCGGTGCTCACAAAGTTGGTCTCTGATCTTCCGAATAATGTTGTCATAAGTAGAATCATTATCAAATGTAACTGAAAACAACTTCCTATCAATATTCCAGTTCCTTAGACTTGCCATGATAGCTTCAGGGATCATGTCTTCTGTTGGAGAAGAATCAAGCATTAAAAAATCCAAAATCTTCTTTTTTAATTGCCACGTATCATCAATGTAATGTGCGGTTAAAGAAAGGTACTTTGTACCTACATCAGCAAACCATATATCAGCGCAAAGGCTGATTTTTCCAGGCAATTTATCCAGCTCCTCATGAACCTTTTGCTTCTCTACTTGATAAATCTCTTTGCAGTCAGCCTCAACTGTATCAGTAGTCACCAGCTCAAACAAGGGCTGAAGATTTCTAACAAATATCCTGAAGCCAAAATCTTCGACCATGGTTAAAGAGTAACCATGTATTATGATCATGCGGGCAAGATCAAGTTGGCTACTCTTCTGATCAAAACTCACATTCTCCAGGCTAATACCAGTATCCTTTCTATGCCCTCGATCAGACTTAGTATTTACAATACTGAGTGCTTCTGTCTTCCTTTGCTCTTGATTGAAATCCATATTTGCAAGAGTAAGATTTCCATCCTTCTTCTTTTCCCTTGTTAATACTTGGGTAATATCATGGTTTGATCTTCTTCTGCATCTAATCAAATGATTTCGTAAATGCGATGTTCCACTAGTACTTGATCCACTAAGTTTCCTTTTACAGTGCCTACAAATAGCAACTAAAGTATCACCCTTCTTAACCCTATCAAAATCATTCCATACAACAGACTTCAGTCTACTGGAATTGACTACCACTGCTTCATCTGGTATCTCCATCACATGAACAGATCCTCTACTGATGTACGCGAATTTGATGTGAAACGGAGCAATAGAGAAGCAAGAGCATTATCTCTGATAAAAATTAGCAGAACAAGTGATCAATAAAAGGCATATAAATTTCCAAAAGGGAACCAAGAGAAAGATAACAACTTAAACTGTAAATGAGAAAACCAAACTATTGTCCACATGCCAAAACTAGGAGCCCCAGAATAATTTTCCAAACTCTAGAATAAACATACAACGCTTGCAGCCAAAAAAAGAGAAACCATAGTAACCAATTACATACAACAAAATCCGAACAAGCTAATTCCGCAAATGGGACACACATCATTCATCTCATGCATAATATAAAGTGTAAGCATCCATTTCTTTTTTATTTAAAAAAAAAAGTGTAAGCATTCTAGAGCAGGAAAATCTACCAGTAAACTGGTGGTTACGCATGACATCGTTAGTTTCAGTACACTAAGAATTGAAAACTCAACAAGAGACTTTTTAAGCAGCAGTTCCAGTACATCAAAACTCAATACCAAGGCTTCAAAACAAACCCCACAAAAAGATAGTTAAAAGATACCAAATAAGTGAACATTAATGTAAAAACATAGGTGTCCAATTATCATCTTCTTCAAGCCTACGAAACTTCAGCAAAACTAAAAGCAACGCTCATCTGCTATGGGACTATTTCAAGTTTCAAGAATTAGGCTGTCATTAAAAAAATAAAATTACAATTCAAATAAACAAAAAATTTACAAAAAGATACATTTTTAATAACATCAAGGCTCAAGCAAAAAAGGATTTCCATCCCAGAAACAGAACAGACACATTCCCTACAGAACTAAAATTAACATTAGCAGACATACATCCTTCTCTTACACCCGCAAAACCCGGATCCAATACCGTCCCGTTTTAACCCGCATCCGGTAGGTTCTTAAATTTATAAAAAATGAAAAAATGCTTAACCAATCGGAGCAATGAAGTTTGCATCAGTCTGCAAAATTCGGACTCCGGATCCCAGAAATAACCCAATTGGACTACCCGAATTACGACATCAACATACGCATACGTGTACAAAAATATCCACACAAGGCAATAAAAAGATTATATACGTATAGAGATAAACTTACAAAATAGGGTTTAACGGAACGGCAGAGAAGGTTCGGAACTTCGAGTAGGGTTTATAAAGGAATTTTGGGGATGGAAGTTCTCCACAACACTGTGTGTGTGTGTGTGTGTGTGTGTATGAAATTGGGTAAACATGGAGCCACAGTTGCTGAAAGGGCGCGAACCCGTTAGGAAGTGAAAATGCTTGATCAGCCGGGTCTTAGCCAGGGTGGATTTGGCCCATTATTAACTGGGCCTCTGCTTCAATAATCCAATAACTATAAGGTCTGTTATGAGATTCAGTTTTATGCATGCCACAAGATTATGTTCATGATTTTTTTATTTAAATACTAGTAGACTGTCCTGCTCCAAGGAGCAGCCTGCCAGGCATTAGAGTAATAATTAAATTTTATTATTAAATTTTGGAGTGGATAAATTAATTAATAAATATTTTATAAAAGATATTGGAGTAATAAATTTTGGAGCATTGTTAAGTAATATCATTAATTTAGATTATTTTTAGAAAAATTTAGATGATCTTAGAATATCTTTTATTACAAATAAAATTCTTATATTTATAAAAGCGCAAGTAAATTATTTATATTAGAGTAAATAGCATTGTCCTCTAACATTTTTTTCCTTTTGCAAATTTTTCAGCATCTAAAGTCAAATTTCATCCTAATTATTTCCTACGACAGTGTTGCATCAAGACTTTTGTGCAAAGCATAGTTCCCTAATACTGGGTGCGTACTCATGCTAAGAGGGGTTCAAAAGAAAAATAGTTTCCCAAAAACAAAAAAGATGCATCTAAAAAAAATGATAGTTTAAAAAATAATGCAAAGAGCAAAAGCTAAAAATGAAAGTCGTGGTTTAATTTCATAAGATTGCAAGAAAAACCGCATACAAGAAGTTTCAAAGTAAAGAGATTATACAATAGCTCAAAACTAAAGAGATTATACAAGAAGTTCAAAACTAAAAAGATTATCACGAAAACTCACTTACAAGAAGTTCAAAATTAAAGTTATATTTACATATGTTGTTGTTAGTCTTTTGATTGTTCGGTCATCTTTGCAAAGTTTTTTCTTTAGAGAAATTGTATCTTGATCTTTCTCAGTAGCTCTTTTTTTCTCTCTTGCAAATAGAGTTTCTGGAGTTGTAAACTGAAAATTAGAACTGGAATCTCCTTGGCTTACAATTTCTTACTAGCTTGGTTGATATGAAGACTTGGATGGAGGATGAGTAGCTATCAGTTTATGAGAAAACAATGATATTGTACTTCTTTTGAGCAGATTGTTGAGAATAAGTGTTTGATTGAGATTCAAATGTGGATAATTCTTAACAAAATAGTCCATCTCAATTCCAATAACTGCATCTTGCATAATTAAGAATGGGACTGCATCCTAGGAAATGAAATAATACTTTTTAGTTAAGTAACTATTAAAGCAAGTGGAATATATTTGAATATATACTTACAGTTGTTTTTCTCATAGATGTATTTTGCACTAAAAGGAATCAAGTTTTTATTTTAACATGGATCGTCCTAAATAATAAGCAAACTATATACGACACTTTTGTAGCCATCGTATGAAATGAAAATACTACTAAAAGTGTTGCATTAAGATTTATTTATAACTAATGGTCATATAACACTATTTGTTATTATGCACTGTCGTATTAGGATAGTTTTTTACCACGTATCGTCGTATATAGTCTACTAAATACAACCATTTGGTGTAAATAACATAGTTCTATACGACGGTCGAAAAATCATCGTATATAATGGTTTAAACGACATACCATAGTTTATGATCATTATTTATGGCAGTTCTAGAACCGTCGTATAAGAGTATGTCGTTAATATGATATTTTCCTGTAGTGATTATAGTTCAATCATTTATACATGTTTGCACCACTTGAATTTATGTGATTTTAAGAATATATTTCACTTTCCCATATTTATTATTTTGTTTGTAGGTTCTTGGAAACTAATTGGGCAATTGGTAAAGTTGGAACTCAATAAAGAATCAAAAATGGAAGTTAAAAAAAAATCCAAATCGGTTAATTAACTAGTTCTGAGGTGAAGATTGGTTCCCACACTTGTCATTTTCTAAGAAATTCATGCCAAAGTCAATCTTTTCAATTCATAGATGTTTCATTAACATGTGACTTTATGTTCAATTTACTTGTGAAATTAGAGCAAATATCCATGTGAATTTGAAGCCATTTGAAGTAAATGGACAATTAAAATTAAGCCATCCTCCAAATGACAACTAAAATTAGGATAATCTCTAGTTAAATGACGAGCGTGTCGTTGCGCTATCAAATTAAATTCAGAACTTAAACTAACTTATGCAGTTAGGGCAAGTAAGGGTCGAACCCACAGGAATTTGTAAAATTTCAAATAAAGTAAACTAATCGAGATTTGGGGGGAAATATACAATTTTTATCTAAAAGATTAAAACTTTAAATAAAATCACTCACAAATCAATGGGTAAAAAAAACGTTAGCAAGGACTTTGTATTTCAGTTTTATTTATTCGGGACTAATCATCGATAACAATTTATTTGAGTAATGACTTAGAATTCCGCGTAGCGCAGCAAATTCCGATTCCTGTGAAAGTTAGGTTAATTCCCGAGAAACACAGTAAATTAACTTTAACCTAATTAAACTAAATTACCAAATCGCTCGCATAAAATAGTTAATTAAGTTATTTAGCTCGAGGACAACATCAATACAAATTACATAAAATTAATGGCCGATTAAAGTCATGCAATTCGTTTCAAACAATTCCCTATCAATTAATCAAACACAGATTTAAATTAATCAATAGTTACTACTTTTGGTTACCGAAAACCGATTCTGCATAACCCTAGTTAATCAACTATGCAAAACAATTAAGATGGCCAATAATAATTGAAATAACATAATTGATAGAATAAAACCAAGAATTGTTCAAATACTCAAATAGAAATAATGATCCCTTGAAAAAATTGAGTTTTTAATTACAAAACGTAAATCTCATATTCCCGAATAACATAAACCTAATACATGTCCTTGCCAACTAAAGAAAACTACTCACAAAGTGAAAGAAACGCTGAGTATACAAACAGTCAGTTATAACTCGTTGGAAGTTATAACTAGGACTTAACCTGAAAAACAATTCAACAAAACGTAAATCACACAAAAACGTTTGTTAACGCAGTTCGACAATCCTCTTGTCTACGTCTGCGGGGCCCTCACCCAGATTAGTTTGCTCTTCAAAAGTACAAAGGGATTCAATACAATTTTCCCTAAGACTACTCCTTGCAAACTAATCACTCGATCACTATAGCTCCTCACTATAGTATTGCTGATAAAACAGCCTCGATTTCATACCATTCAACAAACTACTTAATCCAACAACTTGATTAAGTAGTCAACTCGAAAATGCCCTTCAACAACTAAGGGACTTGTTCAAAACAAAGAATAATCTTCTACTTGTTCGAGTATCACCAATAAGCACTCATAGACATAGAATAAACTCGAACTATTGCTCAGCAATTTCTCAGCATTGTGCAACTGATTATTGCTTCACAACCTTTGAACCGATTCTCTCAATATTCACCTTCTTCTCTGATTGCATTCGGTTCTCCATTAATCTGCACGAACATCTTCTTTATATAGAGTTAGAAGTCTCTTCCAAACAATCCTTTTCCTAATAGGAATCAATCAAGGATATACTTCAATATCTTCCAATATCTTCCAATATTCTTGTCCTTCTCCTAATAGGAATCAATCAAGGATATACTTCAATATCTTCCAATATTCTTGTCCTTGTAGACTTCCTAATCTTTAACCAATAAAGATTTATCTCCAAAGATAGCTCATAAAAAGATATAGCATATCTTTTTATCTTCAAAATAAATTGCCATCAATCTTCCAATTTAGATTTAGGAATAATCCTAATTTTTCCGTAACACAAAGCATAAAAGAAAACATCATAGAAAGATTAAGGGAAAGAGAGAAACTCATTAGTCGGGAAGAGAAAATCTTTCTATAATGCTTCCAACCCTTCAACTTCTACAATGCTCGGGAAGAGAAAATCTAAAGTGCTTGCCCCCAAAAACTAAGCTAATAAACCCTATAAATAGTTAGAAAAATGTCCTAGAGTTAATTACAAGAGTCCTAATTAGAAACTACTTAAAAATAGCGTAAAACTTGAATTTGGAAAGTGGACGCCTGAGTAAATGAGACGCGTCCACTTGGCTGTCAAACTTTTGAGGGTGGGCGCGTGAGGTCTGGTTGACGCGTCCACTTTCTGGCCTTGCGCGTCCACTTCCCCTCTCTGCGCGTCCACTTCTTCTTTCTTCTAAATATCCATCTTCAAGTTTCCAATTTCTTCCAATTTCATTCCAACATCTTCTAAATCTTCTAAAGACCTGAAAACAAAAGTAATAGTGTAAAGAATCATTAAAATCACCAAAACACATAATTAGCTAAATTTAAACTCAATAAAATCATGATAAACAATAGAAAACCAAGCTAATTATGGTTCAATCATTAAACTTAAGATGGCACTTAGAATTTCAACAAAACAAATAATTAATGGCTTCAATATATAAACTCAAAATTAAGCAACAAATAAATAAAAATGAGAATGATAGTTCATAGGAGTAATTTCTAATCTAACCTTGAAAATTTAAATCTGGAAGAGTGAGATTGGATTTTGGAGAACTTAGATCGATAAAGAACAAATTCTAAATCCAAACTTTTGCTCAACCAAGCTGCCAAGTGTAACACCCCAAAAATCCTAGGTAAGAGACCTTTAATGTATTTTGTAACTTTCTTTTGATTACATTATTTATTGAAAGGAAGTAGTAGAAATATTTATGGATTTATTTGAGAGATATAAAAATTGCAAGGACCTAGTTGCAATTTTGAGAAATTCTTAGACATTTTTGCCCCTCTTGGCCAAAAATTGCTTGGAAAAGAAGAAGAAGATTTTATCTTCTTGATCTTTAAGTTATTGAAGAGGCAAAAATTAGGATGAGAAGTATGTGATTGAAAGCTCTAAAGCTTTAAAAGTCTTAATTTTGATTAAATGACAAACATTGATAAGAACTAATGGCTTAATTGTATTAGTGTTGGTCTTTTAGGATTCATATATCTAATCCATGCAAGATCGAAGTTTCAAGTCTTCAGAAATAGCGTTTGGTGTCAAGCGTTGAAGATAAGCAGTTTCTGCATTAGATAGGATCTAGAGGTGTAGTGTTATTTCTTTATATATTTATTAGATGCCTCTAGGTCTACCTCTATGAGTAATAAGTTCTATAGGTTACTCAATAAAAGTGAAATGTTTTTCAAAATGCATTTCATTTAGATAAAACATGAGTTGGGTATTTGAAATGATTCTCAAAATACATGCACATACTTTAAAATTCATAAAATGTATTCCACAAACTCTTGGAATTGCTTGGAATCTTGTTTTGCATAGTTTTAATGCATGTGCGGTCGAGCTAACTGAAGTGTGGTCGACCATAAATCATGTGGTCGACTAGACCTCTCAGCTTATCGTCCGATGAATGTCCAGAGCTCACTGGAACACTTGCGGATGATGGTTCGGTCAATCGGACTTCCAAAGCTCATCGTCCGCTGAATGACCGCACTTCTCCTGAGTAGGATTCAAACAGCTATTTTTATGACCGTTGATGCATACATATAAATACCCAATTGTTTAAAAAACTTACAACCACGACTTTTTGAGCAAAAATCTGATTCTTACACTTCATAGAACATCTTGAGATCATCTTGAAACCCATATATAACATTCACATTGTGAAATTCATCAAAGTGGAGTTGATACTAAAATCATTGGTGTTCTTGAACAATTTAGAGAAAAATATTACTCAAAGAGGTATTTATGCTTTATATTGATATATCTTCACATGAAGGTGATATCTATATCAAACTCATCTTTTTCATATCTTGTTTGTTTTGTTCTAGATTGCATTAAACTTAAAACTCTAAGGGTTAGAGTGAGCCTTGAATCATAGATAAAAGCCCTAAAGCTTTTAATGTCTTAATTTTGATTAATGACAAACATTGATGAGGACTAATATCTTATTTGTACAAGTGATAGAGTTTTTGGATTCATGATTTAATCCATGCAACAACAAGATTTCAAGTCTTCAAGCAAGTATACAAGTCAAGACTATCAAGATTTGAAGACAAGCTTTTATTGGATTAGATAGGAACTAGAGGTATAGTTTTAGAGTTATATATTTTGATATATCTAGTTCTACATCTAATTGAGTAATGGTTTCTAAAGATTGCTCTATGAACTTAAAACGTTATTTCAAAATGTTTTTAATATGTTAAAATATGTTTTGGTATTTCGAAAACCATGCATCGTGATTTCAAAACCTAAATGGTTCATAAACTCTTGTTGGATTGATACCATAACTTATATGGTTGATTGAAATCATCATTTGTGTGTTAGAGTATTGTTGATACACAAATGAACATGTTTCAGTCGACCTAAAGTGGTCTAGGTATCGTCCATAAGTTAGTTTATCTTGTGGATGCATGTGCTGTCAAATTTGTTCATCTGCCAACCTGTGGACGACTATGAGGTCAACCGCAGGTGAAGTGAGGTCGATCGCAGGTGAAGTCCGGTCGACCGGAGGATGAAAAATCATCATCCGGTGGTTGTCCAGTGAGCTTGAGGATGATGGTGCGGACGACCAAGTCTGATATGCGGTCGACCGCACTTCCTGAGTGGGTTTCCAACAGCTTCATTTTTTACCGTTGGGAACAAACCTTTGAAATTCTTTCTAAGAAGATTTTTTGAGCAAAAACATTGTATATCTTGATCCTATAACATCTTAGAAACATTCCAAAACCCTTTCTAAACATCAATCTTGTTAAAATAATTAAATAAGGGTTTTTACATTCAAAGGTGAATTTTGAGCAATCTTGACAAGCCACCACTCAAAGAGGTGATTGTGATTCAAATTGATATATCTTCACATTAAGGTGATATCTATCAAACTCTCTATCTTTTATTATTGATTGAAATTGTATCCAGGTTGCAAGTAGCATAAAATCCAAGTGTTAGGGTGAGCCTTGTGTAGGTTGTTTTGTATTCAAGGTTTGTTTGTAAAATCTTTGGGTGAACCTTGAATTGAATTGTATTGTTAGGATTCACTAAGGAGAGTGGTGAGATTATTGTATAATCAAGGTTGTGTTGTAAAACTCAAGGGTTGAGTGAGCCTTGATTGGTTTGAGAGGTTATTTGTAAAACTTTAAGGTGAATTGAGTGAGCCTCTTTTGTAATCTCATTTATTTGATTAGTGAAGGGATTTGATAAATCCTTGAGTAGGTAACTCAAGGTAGTGGATTAGGTTTTGTTGGATAAACCGAACCACTATAAATCATTGTGTTCATTGCTCTAATTTCTGCATTTTACTTGAACACTTTATTTCTCACACAACTAGCACACCAAGTGTTTGATATTTGTTGTCAAAGAGGTGTTTTATTGAATTAGGTTTAAAAATTGGATAAAAACCTAATTTACCCCCCCTCTTAGGTTTTTCAATAGAAAATTGTGATTGTATTAAAGTATGTACTTCATTAATTGTTGTATTAGAGATAGGTGTGTAATCAAGGTTGTGCTGTAAAACTCAAGGGTTGAGTGAGCCTTGATTGGTTTGTGAGGTTATTTGTAAAACCCTAAGGTGAATTGGTGAGCCTCTATTGTAATCTCTTGTACTAAATTAGTGAAAGATTTTGTGAAATCCTTGAGTAGATAGCTCAAGGTAGTGGATTAGGTTTTGTTGGATAAACCGAACCACTATAAATCATTGTGTCCTTTGTCTATTTCTTGAACACATTATTTCACACACTGTTTGAGCACCAAGTGTTTGATATTTGTTGTTTTAAAAAGCATTGTTTGTTTTAAAGTTAGAAAAATCGGTTAAAACCTAATTCACCCCCCCTTAGGTTTTTCAATTGGTATCAGAGTAGGTATTCTTGTTTAAAAGGTTTAACCACCTAGAAGCAAAGATTCTATGGCACATTTAAACAACACTATGATGGTAGAAGGTTACTCTACTACTAGACCTCCTTTGTTGAATGGTACAAATTATAATTTCTGGAAAAATAGAGTTAGAATCTATATATCTTCTTTGAACTATGAATTATGGAATATAGTTGAAAATGGTCCTTATGTTCCTTTTAAAGTTGTTGATGATATCAAGATTAACAAAACATCTGAGGAATTTGATGATGAAGATAAAAAGAAAATGACCCTTAATTTTCTTGCCATGAACACTCTTACTTGTGCACTTGATATGAATGAGTATAACAGGGTAAGATGTTGTGAATCCGCACATGAAATGTGAAAACTACTTAAAGTAACTCATGAAGGTACAAACCAAGTGAAGGAGACGAAACTTGGTATGCTTACAAGGGAGTATGAACTTTTCACTATGAAATCAAATGAAAATATTATTGATATGTTTACTCACTTTACTAACATCATTAACGGTTTAAAAGTGTTTAGTAAGTCATATTCTATAGGAGAACAAAACATGAAGATACTCAATGCTCTACCAAAGGCTTGGGAAGGCAAAACCACTGCTATGCTAGAAACTCATGACTTGAAGAAGAAACCAGTAGAAGAGCTTATTGGATCACTTCTCACTCATGAAATAAGAATGAAGTGGTTAAATGATCAAGAAGTAGAAGACAAAGGGAAAAGAGGGATTGCTCTCAAAGCCAAAGAGAATAATGATAATGAATCTTCCAGTGATGAGGAAGAAATGGATGATGAAGAAATAGCTCTTGTCATGAACAACTTCAAGAAAATGTTCAAAAAGGGACACTTCAACAAATTCAAAAAGAAGCCTTCGACATCCACAAATACCAACTCAAAGCAATGCTATGAATGCGGAAGTCCAAATCACTTCAAGACGGATTGCCCAAAATTAAGAGAGAAAGAAAATAAGTACAAGTCCAAAAACAAGAAAGGACTAGCTTGCACTTGGGATCAAGAAGGAAGTGAAGATGAAGAACAAACTGAACATGCAAATGTTTGTTTCATGGCTATTGAAGATGAGGTAAATACTTCAAAAACTCCTACTTTAGTTGATAGCGAAAGTGATAATGATGTTTGTGACTTGTTTGATAAAGATGAATTCATTTCCAATCTCTATAAAGAAATGAAAAAATTATCAAGAAAAACAAAGTCTTGAAATGTCAAGTAGAGAAGCTATCTTTAGATAACACTAGACTCAGATGAAAATGCCATGTAAACTTCCACGAAAAACAGTCTTGATGAGAATGTTATTGGTTTAAATGATAAGGTGAAATTCCTTGAGAATGCTAATGTTGATCTTGTTACTAGAAATAAGAAGTTGGGTGATATGATGAGTGATTATGATGCCATGAAAGTTAGAATAAGTGATTTAAGTGCTAGTTTGCAAAAACTTACATGTGGTAGGGACAATTTGAACAAATTACTTGGTATGCAAAGACTCACTCATGATAAGAGAGGCCTTGGTTTTGATGATAACTAAAATTATGTCTCACATACACATGAGAGCTTATCTCACTCACATGAAGATATGCCACATGCACATAAGAGAGTACCTCATGCATATTATTCACATGTCTCAACTTCTTCAAAAATATGTTGTACCTATTGTGGTAAAAATGGTCACAAAGTGACTAGATGTTATGTGAAGAAAAAAATTGAGAATGGTGCTAAAAGCACTTGGGTAATTAAAAGAACTAACCTCAATGGACCCAAGAGAATTTGGGTACCAAAAGGCTTATTAACATCTTTGGTGTAGGTTTGTTTTCAATTGAAAACAAAGGAGAACAAATGGTTTCTTGACAGTGGATGCTCAAGACACATGACTGGAAATGCATCCATACTTAATGATGTTAAACCAAAGGATGAAGGATTTGTGACTTTGGGTGACAAAAAGAAAGGGAAAATCATTGGCATTGGCAATGTTGGTAAAAGTATTTCTCCTTTTATTAAAAATGTTCTTCTTATTGATAATCTCAAATATAATTTGCTTAGTATTAGTCAATTATGTGATAATGGCTATAAGGTTATTTTCAAGAAGGATTCATGTTTAATTCTTGATGATTGCTGTAACAAAATTGTTTTTGTTGGAAATAGAAATGGAAATATATATGATCTTTACTTTGATGATTTAGTTGAACAAGATGTTAAATGTCTTGCTTTGAAATATGATGATGCATATCTTTGGCATCGTAGATTAGGACATGTGAGCATGGATACTTTGCATAACCTATCAAAACATGAATATGTTAGGAGATTGCCTGCCATTCATTTTGAAAAAGATCGTATTTGTGATGCATGTCAATATGGTAAATGATGTACTTATAGAAAGCTTATTTTTATGATTTAGACCCCAATTTAGCTCTAATCTTCTCAATTTGTTTTGCAATTTCTTTCTTTTATTATTGTCTTCATATTAGTATATTTTCCTGATTTTTTAGAATAATATTTCAAGGTTTTTTGTAATAATATAATAAATAAATTATGTCCGGATAATTTCAATATTTCCGAGGAGTTTATCTTTCAAATTTTCTTTCTAATGTTTATAAATTTCATCTTATATTTATTAAATATTTATTGTGAGTAGTTTTCTTTGTTAGCAAAGATATATGTTAAGTTATTAATAAATGGGATTATGAGATAATTTTCTTTGTACTTAATTTCTATTTGGATTTATTTAACTGAACTTATGGTCAGTTTACCTGCCTAGTCTTTATTTATTTTGCTTTATTCACTTTAAATATCGCAAATGGATGGCCGAGCCACCTATTAGTTTAATTTAATTTTATGTCTTTTATTTTCTATATTATGGAAGACCGAGCCTCCTAACTAGTTTAATATATTTTTATGTCTATAATTCTTTTTTTTATGGAAGGCCGAGCCCTCCATATTTTTAGTTTAATTTATATAAATGGCCGGTTGAACCGCCTAATTTCTTTAGTTAATATAAATCCAATCTTTCTTTCTATATATATATGTGTCTATTTATTTAATATACTTATATATATATATACATTAATTAAGTATTTATATAATTCCTGTTTTAACCAATATAATTGTGTGAATTAATTGGATTGACAATCTAGTTAATGAATGTGATTATATAGCTAGGATTATTAATCTTGTATTAATGATTCAAGTAGCAACTACTAGTTTAATTGAGTTGCAGCTCTTGGCTGAATTAAATTAGTAGCGGAATTATATAATTTAAATTATATATAATTAAGCTGATAGTTATATTCAATTTAATATTGGTGATGCCTTATTTGTTTAATGCAATTTAATTGAGCATCCTATACACACTTGTTGGTAGTGATGTTTAATTAAATTAGAGATTAATCTGTTTGAGTTGATCGGGATTAATTTATGATTAATCCCATGAAAAATATAACTTGATAGTAGTTCCTTGCTAACGCTTTTTATATCATTTGTATTCCAAATTTCGTTTTAATTCTGTTTACAAAATCCAAAACCTCAAAAATATTTATTTTAATTGTTGTCATTACCGTATTCTCAAAATTCCAAAACCCCCAAAACCTTTTACTATTAACGATTTTAATTTAAAAGTTAACATATCTCTGTGGATTCGATCCCTACTTTCCCTATCTACATAGGAATTGTTAGGTTTAAATTTGTGAATCGTACGACAAGCTTCGTCAATAAACAAGTTAAGAGTTCCTTTAAATCTAAGAAGATAGTTTGTACCTCAAAACCTCTTGAACTTGTACATATGGATTTATTTGGTCCTATGAGAACAATGAGTCTTGGTGGCAAATTGTATGCATATGTGATAGTTGATGACTTCTCTAGATTTACTTGGGTATTATTCTTGTTGAGCAAAAATTAAGCTTTTGGAGCTTTTGTCAAGCTTTTTAAACAAGTACAAAACACCATAGGATGCAAACTTATCTCCATTAGAAGTGACAATGGTAGAGAATTTTGCAATAATAGTTTCACTAAACTATGTGATGAGAATGAGATTTCTCACAATTTTTCTGTTGCAAAAACTCCTCAACAAAATGGTGTTGTTGAGAGGAAAAATCGTACTTTACATGAAATGGCTCGTTCAATACTATGTGAAAATAATTTGCCAAAGTATTTTTGGGCTGAAGCTGTAAACACCTCTTGTTACATTGTAAATAGATTACTTCTTAGACCTTTTGTGAAGAAAACCCCCTATGAACTCTTGTTTGACAAAACTCCTTCTATTTCTTACTTCAAGGTTTTTGGTTGTAAATGTTTTATTTTAAATGTCAAAGACAATCTTGGTAAATTTGATAAGAAATCTGACAAAGGTATATTTCTTGGCTATTCTTCAATAAGAAAAGTTTATCGTGTGTATAATAAGAGAACTATGATCATTGAAGAAGTTATTCATGTTGTTTTTGATGAATCTAACATCTATTTGCCAAGAGATGAGAATGAATGTGATATTCAAGAAATACCTTTGAAGTCAATGAATAAAGATGTTGGTCAAACAAATGAAAATTCTTCAACATCAAATGTTGAGAATGAAGAAGTCTTTGACAATCAAGAATCCATCTCACTTGAAGAAGGAACAAAGTTTGATCTTCCAAAGGAATGAAAATTTGTCCACAACCATCCAAATGATCAAATCATTGGTGATCCAAATGAAGGGGTAAGAACAAGAAGACACTTTATAAACTTTGTTGATAATTTTGCATTATTATCTCATATAAAACCTAAGTACATTGATGAAGCTTTTAGTGATGATTTTTGGATTATTACCATGCAAGATGAATTAAATCAATTCGAAAGGAGCAAAGTGTGGGAACTTGTACCTAGACCTTCTAATCATACCATTATTGGTACAAAATGGGTTTTTAGAAACAAACTTGATGAACATGGTATCGTGACTAGAAATAAGGATAGACTTGTTGCTCAAGGATATAATCAGGAAGAGGGCATTGATTATGATGAAACTTTGCTCTAGTTGCTAGATTAGAGTCCATTAGAATGTTACTTGCATTTGATTCTTTTAAAGGCTTTAAATTATTTCAAATAGGTGTCAAAAGTGTCTTCTTAAATGGTTTCATCCAAGAGGAAGTGTATGTTGAACAACCTCCTAGTTTTATTCATGAATCTTATGTAAATCATGTGTACAAGCTTTCTAAAGCTTTAAATGGTTTAAAGCAAGCACCAAGAGCATGATATGATAGACTTAGCAATTTTCTTATTGAAAAAGGTTTTTCTAGAGGTATAGTAGATACTACCCTTTTTATTAAAAATAAAGCACATGATATTTTGATTATTCAAATATATGTTGATTACATCATATTCGGAGCTACTAATGAAAATATGTGCAAAGATTTCTTTAAGACAATGCAGGATGAATTTGAAATGAGCATGATGGGTGAGTTGATATTCTTCCTTGGGTTACAAATTAAGCAAGCAAATGAAGACACTTTCATCAACCAAGCTAAGTACACAAAAGAATTACTGAAAAGGTTTGGAATGGCTGACTCAAAGGAGATTGATACTCCTATGGCCACATCTATTAAATTGGACAAAGATGAGAATGGTAAAATGGTTGATAAAACTATATACAGAGGTATGATTGGTAGTCTTTTGTATTTAATTGCTAGTAGACCTGATATTATGTTCTCTGTTTGTCTATGTGCTAGATTTCAATCATCCCCTAGAGAATCTCATTTAATTGCTATCCAACGTATTCTTAGATACTTGAAAGGGACTATAGATTTTGGTTTATGGTATCCTAAATCTATGTCATTTGAGCTAGAAGCATTTATAGATGCAGATTATGCGGGTTGTCGAGTAGAACGTAAGAGTACTAGTGGTCACTGTTAATTTCTTGGTTACTCTTTAGTTAAATGGTATAATAAGAAACAAGCTTGTGTATCTCTCTCTACCACTGAAGCTGAATACATTTCTGCTGGTAGTTGTGTACAAGTTTTATGGATGAAAACCACTTTACAAGATTATGGCTTGAACTTTGATTGTATCACTATAAATTGCGATAATACTAGTGCCATTAGTCTGACAAAGAATCCTATACAACACGCAAAAACTAAGCATATACTAAGCCGAGAAAAGGTTTTTTTTACTTAGAAAACTCTTGGATATTGGTTCTTTCAATTTCTAACTTGTGCATTTTTGTGAAGTTTGTCGAAGCTATGTTTTTTTTGTGTTGTTTGGATGAACCCAGTGCAGATGCGGTCGACCGCATATGAGTAAATGGTCATCCACAGAACAGACAGTGGACTTGCGGATGATCATGACAGAATCACCGGTCGACCACTGTTCATCACTCATCGACCGCAAAGGTTCCAGAAGACTTGCGGACGACCCATATCAAATCTCCGGTCGACCGCAGATTCAAATTATCGACTGCATAGGTTCCAGAAAGACTAAAATCAATGTGCGGACAATACAGTGGACGACGATCCGGTCAACCGCACATCTAGGACTGTTACAAATATGCCTCTTTCGTACGCAACCTTTCATTTTCCAATCATCCCCACATCTTCACTTATCAGCCGCATCTCTTCAAATTCCTATCACCCACAAAAAATTCACCATAAATACACTTCATTTCTTCTTCAATTCATCTAATCATCCTACATATCCTTGTTTTATAAATCTCAAAACCCTAGAAATGGCAAAAACTCAAATTGACAAGGGCAAAACACAAATGGTTCAAGAAGTTCCAAAGAAGAAAAGAACCATGCCAGCTTCTTCTCAACTCTTTAGGAGCAAGCATCATGAGGCCCGTTACAATGACTGTCTCAAGAATTGACAGGTAATTTCTGGGAGTACCATTGATAGATATGAGTTTCCCTTTGATAGAATTCTTACCTATATGGCTTGGCAAGGATGGGATAGCATAATAGATCATGAAGAGTCTTTGTACACTGATCTTGTATATCAATTTATGTCAATCTTGAAAAAGTGATAGAAAAAGAGGGTGAGATGACTATAAGGACCAATTATATTTCAAGGGTAAATGGGATAGATTTTCATTTTACTTCCATTGGCTTAGATGAAATTTTAGAGATTCCTTTTGATGGGGTTGAGTACTTTAATACTCATCAAAGGATCAGTCACAAGGACTTTTCTACTGAGGGGTTTGAGCAGATTTTCACTCAAGGCAAACCTTTTGTAAACTTAGTCAAGAGAGAAGCAAATGTGTTCAGTTTTGAGCATCGCATTCTTCATCATATGTGCACTAACATTTTCATCCCAACTGAAGGCCATAAAACTACAGTCACATTTATGCATATGTTTCTTATGTATTTGTTGGTAAAGAGAATTCGGGTGGATTTTGGATATATAATGGTACAACACATGATGGCTACAATTGAAAAGAGCAAAGGTATTCACAAAAGCTTACCCTACGGACGGTTGTTAACCAAAGTCCTCCGACACTTCAATGTTCCATTCCCATAACTGAAGGGGACAAAATATGTGCCTAAGTTCAATTTTGCGTCTTTTAAAAGAATGCAAGATTTGTGTCTCAATGGCACATGGGACTTGAAGAAAAATATGTCTTCGAAAGAGATCTCTGTGGCAACAAAGAAGACAGCGAGACTGATGGGAAAAGGACCACCAATAATTCTCAAAGAAGGCGTTTCTGCTGGCGAATTTGACTCAGATGAAGGTGATGGCTCCTAAGGTGTTAAAAGATCACTGCATCTAGATGAGGAAGAAGATGTTTCTCCTGAGGCCCCAGATTTGAAAAAGGCTAAAGGTAAAGAAAAAGTTGGAGAGGAAGACGTTTCCACTCCACATCTTGCCATCTTGGTGCACTGGAAGAAATCTCATCTCAGATAGGTTCGATGTTCAGCACTTTTGGCAATCACTTCAAGACACTTCACTCCAAGATCGACGATCTGGCATTACGGGTGGAGTACCATGGCATCGAGATCATAAATATCAAATATCATCTAGAGGCGCTTCATGGCATTCCTGTTGATATCTCTACACCGCCACCTTCACGTGATTTGCCCCCTCCTGATGAGCCGCATGTTGGACCATCCTCTTCCACGGCCAAAGTTTATGTGCGACGGCCTAGGAGATAGTTTTTGTCTTTCTTGTACTTTTGATTTGCCTAGACATTTTATCTCTCTATTGTATCTTTGAATATTTTTTTTAAATGCATTTCTTTTTCCCCATGATGACTCCTTGGTAGTTGAGGAATTTTATTGTTAATTGACTTAGTTCTATCCTTTATATCCATTTTTTTTAATGATGACAAAGGGGGAGAAAAACTACTGTTAATTGCAATACATAAATGTTATGAAACTAACCTTGTATTTCAGGAAAATTGAGATGAACTTAAAAGTTCAACTTCATCAAAATCAAGAGAAAGAAGAAACAGCTCTAAAAGGTTAAGTGTGCCTATCCTTGGTTTAAAATTCTGTTTTTGATTAAAGAAGAATGAGAATTGTGTGTTGATGGCCAGGTTGGCCTTATGTGTGATTTTATGTGATATATCTCATCTCTTTTTGCATTGTTGAGTTTGTGTTGTGAAATTAGATTTTATAAGAGTTACAAAGGAAACTTTGTCAAATTTTTTACAAAACTCATGCATATTGATAGGGGAAGCTTTATAATTGTATTATAAATGTTTTTAATAACTGGAAGGAAGAGGATACGGAGGTTGGTGGAAAAATAGGCTCCTTTGAGCCTATATAAGCTAGGAAGTGATCTCATATACTTACAATAAATACTTTCATTATTGAAATCCTAATATTTGTTCGAAAAATGTTACATTCTATATATTTCTTGATATCATCAAACTAAATGGCTATATGCTATATGTGATATTTTACAAATACCTAGCATATTGTAAAGGGGAGCATTTTTCAAAGTTTCATTTACATATTATATAAACTCTTCCTTACTTTGAATCCATGCACTTAATTGTTTTATCTATCACATTGCATCAATATTTGTCATCATAAAAAATGGGGAGATTGAAAGCTCTAAAGCTTTTAATGTCTTAATTTTGATTAAATGACAAACATTGATAAGAACTAATGGTTTAATTGTATTAGTGTTGCTCTTTTAAGATTCATATATCTAATCTATGCAAGATCGAAGTTTCAAGTCTTCAGAAATAGCGTTTGGTGTCAAGCGTTGAAGATAAGCAGTTTCTGCATTAGATAGGATCTAGAGGTATAGTGTTATTTCTTTATATATCTATTAGATGCCTCTAGGTCTACCTCTATGAGTAATAAGTTCTATAGGTTGCTCAATAAAAGTGAAATGTTTTTCAAAATGCATTTCATTTAGATAAAGCATGAGTTGGGTATTTGAAATGATTCTCAAAATACATGCACATACTTTAAAATTCATAAAATGTATTCCACAAACTCTTAGAGTTGCTTGGAATCTTGTTTTGCATAGTTTTAATGCATGTGCGGTCTACCAAACCTCTCAGCTTATCGTTCAATGAATGTTCAGAGCTCACTGGAACACTTGCGGATGATGGTGCGGTCGATCGGACTTCTCAGCTCATCGTCCGTTGAATGTCCAGAGTTCTCTGGAACACTTGCGGATGATGGTACGGACGACCTTTCTGATATGCGATCGACCGCACTTCTCCTGAGTGGGATTCAAACAGCTATATTTACGACCGTTGGTGCATACATATAAATACCCAATTGTTTAAAAAACTTACAACCACGACTTTTGAGCAAAAATCTGATTCTTACACTTCATAGAACATCTTGAGATCATCTTGAAACCCATATATAACATTCACATTGTGAAATTCATCAAAGTGAGGTTGATACTAAAATCATTGGTGTTCTTGAGCAATTTAGAGAAAAATATTACTCAAAGAGGTATTTATGCTTTATATTGATATATCTTCACATTAAGGTGATATCTATATCAAACTCATCTTTTTCATATCTTGTTTATTTTGTTCAAGGTTGCATTGAGCTTAAAACTCTAAGGGTTAGAGTGAGCCTTGAATCATAGAAAATTGTGATTGTATTAAGAGTATCTACTTCATTAATTGTTGTATTAGAGATAGGTGTGTAATCAAGGTTGTGTTGTAAAACTTAAGGGTTGAATGAGCCTTGATTGGTTTGTGAGGTTATTTGTAAAACCCTAAGGTGAATTGGGTGAACCTCTATTGTAATCTCTTGTACTAAATTAGTGAAAGATTTTGTGAAATCCTTGAGTAGATAGCTCGAGGTAGTGGATTAGGTTTTGTTGGATAAACCGAACCACTATAAATCATTGTGTCCTTTGTCTATTTCTTGAACACATTATTTCACACACTGTTTGAGCACCAAGTGTTTGATATTTGTTGTTTTAGAAAGCATTGTTTGTTTTAAAGTTAGAAAAATCGGTTAAAACCTAATTCACCCCCTCTTAGGTTTTTCAGTGATGATTAGAGATGACAAGTGTTAGTCATCTATGGTTCGTAGAGTTAGAAATTCTTACCCTAAACTAGAGTTGTAAGAAAAAATAAGTAATATGTATTCAAGATGGCAAAATAACTTTAATATAACAAGAAATAATATAAATACAAAATTAAGATAAAGTAAGTAACAACACTTCGAGGCTTGTGTTCTACACAATCTCCTTAAAACAAATTCATCACCTCCTATATATGTGCTTCAGGTTGAAATGGTCATCTATCTATCTCCCATGATACAATGGATTCAATGAAGAAGCTAGCACAATACTTTCCACTAAGCGAACTTGAACAAAAACCAACAAGACCACTATCTAAAAGAAAGGGAGTCACCTATTTATAGGCCAAGAAAGTGGTAGGATAATCATTAAATCTATTCAATCTACACATTAAAAGGTAATCTTAGTTTCCACAATACATTTCTCAAATACAAAGAATGTAATTGATTAATGTACCTAATAAATAATTATGAATATATTTGGAACTTCTACAAATGAATTTGAAATTTTCAAATACATTGTTCATTCATCCCATTAATGATACATGATAATCATTACCTTTCCAAAGTAGATGCATTATCCACTTTAAGGGTAATGTACATACATAGAGAAACAATTTCTTCTCATTCACCCCTTCATTTTAATGTCATTTTCCAACAATCCCCCACATGAATGGAAAATTGTTTTGATTCTAACTCCACGATAGTGTTCTACAACTGAAATCTATAAAGGATAGGTAGAAGTTACCCTTTGAACCTTCCCTTGTGAAATAAATGTACTTTACTAGTTGTCCAGTAGACACGATGCCCTTGAACTGTCCTGCTATATTATGTAAATGAACCATATACTTCCCACAAGAATCAATTATACTCATTTTGGCCATGAACTCAACCTTCAACAGTAGAAGAGGCAGAGTTTCCCATATACATTTTTTCCCCTGTAGTTGGTTCCCATATGACCTATTTTTTTCTTAAAATTTGGTGGCCCAATACCTTGGCTTAGGCTACTTATGCCCAAGGCCGGGCCAGTAGACCACAATCGCCCACGAGTAGGGATGTCAATGGGGCGAAGCGGGGCCGGAGTCCCCTACCCTCCGACCCCGACCCCGCTTTAGAACACTCGTCCCGCCCCCCCACCCCGTCCCTGCTTTAGAATGTTTGAAGAAACCCCGACCCCGACTCCGCTTTTAGAACACCCGTCCCCGCCCCCAATTCAGCTTCGTTTTGACCCCGTTTTGGACTCCTGTTTGACCCCTGTTTGACCTCCTGTTTGACCCCTGTTTGACTCACTTCAATTTTTAAATTTTTTTTTTTTAAAAAAATTATTTCATCATACCACTAAAATCTAAAATAAACTCAATGCATATTTCATCATAGTAAACTACAATATTAAGGCACAAGCTCATTTAAACATGTCTGTCTCATACTAAAATTTTTTAAAAAATAAAGCTTCAAACTAAAAACTTCAAATACAAAATAATGAAATATTTCATATATCGAATACAATCACTAATATAAATATAAATCATTATCCTTAAAAACTATAAATTATAAACAATCTTCCAAAATTGAGCTTTCACTATTCAATTCAACACATGCCCTTCCATGCAATGAGGTTCTTATAGTTAGATATATAGTTATTATATAATTTATGGTCACATATTTTTTTTATATTCATATATAGTTAATAATGTAACTCATAGTTAGTTAGGTATATAGTTAATATTATAAACTTATTTAAATAAATATAATTAATAATATAATTTATAGTTACATAGTTTTTTTAATCATCATATATATATATATATATATATATAACTATTTAAGTATATCGTTAATATTATAAACTTATTTAAATTAATATAGTTAACTATATAATTTATAGTTATATAGTTTTTTTTAATCTTCACATATGATTCATGGTTAATAATATGATTCATAATTACTTAGTCAATAATATAAACTCATTTTAATCTACATAGTTAATAATATAAACTCATTTACTCAATAAAGTTAATAATATAATTCATAGTTAGTTAAGTATATATTTAATAATATAAACTCATTTAAATCAATATAGTTAATAATCATATTTACATAGTTTTTTTAATGTTCATATATAATTACATAAATAATAATATAACTATTTTAATTTACATTTTTAATAATATGATTCATAATTAATTAGTGAATAATATAAACTCATTTGAATCCACATAGTTAATAATATAAACTTATAGTTAGTTAGGTATAATAATGTAAACTCCTTTAATAATATAACTCAATTTATTTTAAATTTTTTTTAAAGTAACCAAATGGATAAAATTGTTTTCTTTTTTAAAAAATACTAGAAATAAAATAGTATTTTTATTAGAGATACTGAAGCCGAAGTCGGGGATTCGCCTTCGTAAATCCTCGCGGGGATTCAGTGGGGACAAAACAATCCCCGGCCCCGGCCCCGCCCCCGCCCCCGCTAATCCCCACATTTTACAACCCGCTCCCGCCTCCGCCCCCACTGAAGTGGGGGAATTCTGAATCCCAACGGGGCGGGGCGAATCGAATCCCCAATAATCCCCGCTTCATTGACATCTCTACCCACGAGTGCCATGCCGGATGACTCTTCAAGGAAAATGTCCATTTGGGCTAGAAGCTCGACAGCTATATCTTTAGATGAAACTTTTCATACAAGGAAGATGTTTTTTTTTTTTTCCTTACTATAGTAGAAGATTGTTACTTTGGTCTAAAAGATGTTTCCTCTTAGGTAAGAAATAATTTATTTCTGGGAGGTTTTAGAGATCCAACCTAATGTGGTTATTCACGAATATGTTATCAATTATATATGGGTATCCATTATTAGACTTCTACTTTTTCTAAAAGTAATTGCAAAGGTAAGACATTCATTGCATTAACAAATCATAATAATAAATAACTCATTCAACCTTGCATTAACAAATCAATATCTTTATGGAAGTCTCTTATTTATTGGAAGAGAGATATGTGTATTTTTGCCTTGTCACTACCCTGAAAGTATCTTCTCTTTTCCCCTCTTTGCCTGATCTTTTCTTCTTGTTGCAGGAAAGTAGACTTCATCTCATCCATAAAGTTATCCATTGCTTGATAACATCAACTCCCAATTACCCATTTAAAACCTCCCCATTCTCATTCTCTCACCAGAAATTTTTTTCAATTTCTTTGATCACTAGAAGAACAATTTAAGCATTGTTTCTCCCCCAAGACTTACCTCCACAAAGTTACAACAATATGGGTGTCATCGGTGCCATAGCAAGACATATGGATTCATTGATTGGGTATATACACTTTCTTCTCTCTCATTTCATATCTTCATATGGATTCTTGACAAATTTTTGAGGAGGGAATCATTTGACGGATCAAAACCTTCTATCTCTTGTCATGTACAAAATGAATTGCTATGATTTCCTGTCTGATCCTGTGTGCTTCTTTTTCTTTTCTTTTTTTAACTTGAAACAGGCCAGGAGTGATGCTTCTGTATCCATTGTAAGTCCAGAATCTCTCTTGATTAAGCAAATTAAATCAAATAGATTGGAGAAAAAAAAAACTTGTTAATGAGTTCTCATGATGGTTTCATTAAACAAACAGATATGCATCGGTGCGAGCAATTGAAAGCCCTTCACCAATTGATGACCAGCAGTGGCTTACATATTGGATTCTCTACTCATTCTTAACTCTCTTTGAACTTTCCTTCTGGAAAATTCTTCAATGGTAAAATTTTGGATTATGAGAATCTTTATGTTCTCTCTCTCTATCTATCTATATATATATATATATATATATACATATATATATTCTTAAATTGGATAGAGAGAGGTGAGAGATGTATATATATACACACATACATATAGGTGCAAATTATCCATCAATTTTTTGTACTTCTGATATTTTCAGGCTCCCATTCTGGGCCTACATGAAGCTTCTGTTTTGCATGTGGCTGGTGCTGCCAAAGTTCAATGGAGCCGCTTATATATACTCGAATTATGTAAGGAAGTACGTTAAAGTGGGAAGCCATGTGAGCTCCAACTACCCTGAAGGCCAGAGAAAGGTACTCCAGATGATGAGCCTTGATGCCAGAAAATCTGTTGAAAGATACATCGAGAAACATGGCCCAGATGCTTTTGAACGAGTTGTCAGAGCTGTAAGTTGATTAATTATATGAATTTTTTCTATTTTTTTACCTTTTTTAAGGGCATTTTTTTTATAAAAAAAACTTGGTAGCATGACTAATGAAATTCTTAATTTCTATCCACCCTATATATAATATTTTTGCACTCTTTGTATTCACATGTCAAGATTACGAAATTGACATTATTTTGCAATACTTTATATATACTTTTGTAGGCTGAAAAAGAAGCAAGGAAACACTAATGGGAGGATTTCTGAAATTATCCTTCATTCTTAGGATCTTCTGCTTACTATTTAGTATTTATTTATGAGGACAACAGAAGAACTACTGTACTTAGATCTAACGCTCGATTTGGGGGAGATTCTTGCTGATGTTGACTTCTACCTGGAACATTTGTACGTTTGCACTTTAGTAAATATCAAAGCAGAATCTTACAGTATTTTATTTGTTTGAAATGATTATCTAGTAATTATTAATAAATAGAATTCGATGCATGGTCCCAACATACAACTTGAAAAAAATAGAATTCCAACTTTGTTTCTTGAATTACACGCATATAGTCCTGCGAATCTCGGAAGACTTCCCTCCGACGTAATCGGTTCCCTGGTAAAACACATGCTTAATGTGATTAATATACTGTCCTTATCTTCATCTTCTTGGCGATCATGCTCTAGTCGCTACCATTCTGCAGCAAATCCTTTGATCAGTATATGTTATCTTTTCCTGATAAAAAAGACCTAGAAATCAGCTGATTCTAGCATATCTGTGAGGACATACGGATATGGCGCACTGGAAATGATAAGTGATGAAAAAGATGAAAGTTGCACCAAAAAAATACTAATTAATAATCTCTCCTTCAATCAACCCCAGTTCCTTTCTTGAAGAATCAACTGATGGAGAGTAACATCCACTCTTAACAATACAACTTCCAATGAAGAAAGCGTAACCACAAATACATCAGACTACACAAATAAGATCATACATCAGAATTAACAAGGCATTAATCTGACAGAAGAAAGACAATGCATAACATAAAAACAGAACATAAATGTCAGCTGCAAATATGGCCGATCCAAGTGGAAAGTGACCAGCTCTCGTATTGAGCAAGGAGCATTCCTGCAGCAGCAAAAAATAGGGCATCAAGAAGATTTCAAAATGGTTTATTTAATGTGGTAGAATAGTCTAATTAGACTCACTTCTAAAACCTGTAAATTTTTGCTGATTTCTCACAAGCTAGGACCCTGTCTTCGGTAGCCATTTCTGCAAAAGGAATGCTTGAATGGCTTGGCTTGGAGTTTGTCTGTTCTTTATTTTGACACGGCTTTAGGACATATTTTGCTCCAGGTGTTAATCTAATGGGAACTGATCTAGCAGCACCTTGAAGTTTATTGAAAGGCATGCAACAACAAACTTTGTTTACATCTTTATGAGCAGCACTCTTACAGCATTCCGTAGTATTTGATTTGTGTTTTGCGGAAGTTGATTCAAGTACTTCCCTGCTGCATAGCATATCAGGTTCAAATCTTGGAATTGTATTCAGTACTGTTGCAGTATTTGTAGAGTCTTCTTGAATTCTTAATTTCGGCATCTTAGTGAGCTTCACAACGTCATCTGATGCAGATCCCAGTCTCTTCTTAGATTTTCTCCCAGGATTAGGAATTCTGATACTAACCCTTGACTTGACACAGTTCTCAAACTTCATTTTCTCTCTGTATCTATTCTGTGACACAGAATCTGGTGATATACCAAGGTGGATTGGCAACAGAGAACAGGGAACCAATGAAGATGAAGCAAGTGAATTCTGCAACATAGCACCAGAAAACATATGCGGTTCAGAAATTGGACAAACTGAGCTCTCTATTTGGTGATTGGTACCAGAAATTGACCACTCATGGAGGTGCTTGGTTAGACTGGAGTATGTCTCATTGTAATTGTTTAGTGTTCCCTTTTGCCTAGAGTCCAACCACCTAGGGTTCACGACCTTAAAAGAATTCTGAGTCCAAGACTGTTGAACATGGCTTCCAAGTTCTTTATCCAAAAAAGGCAAATTGAAGGCTAGGTTTGAAGGGTTAGGTGGCTTCTGCATGTTATCAAGTTCAGCGCAGCTCCTGCTCATACTCTGACTAGCGTCCTGAAACAACAATGCTGGTACAAGTGTCTGAGATGCTGTAGGTGAACTGTAACCACAAAATAAGGGATCCTGACAGACTGTTCTGCCATTACCAGGTAAAGGAGAAGCAGCAAGGGAAAAATGAGGATAAATTTCAGGCATCATGCTGCCTCTGCCGATTCCATAACCATCTTGATGTGTTATATTGTCTTGGTTCTCAAGGAATTGGGAAAGAATCCTGGTTTCTGGAAACATTATATGTGGCATACTTCCCGATGCTGGATTGACTGAAGCATCTGACAAATGAATCGAAGTGTTTTTCAATTTTGTTGAAATGGGATGTACAGCAAATTCTGGCAAATCATGACATCTAATGCAGGGTCTTTCAGTTACAGTACTGGCATGCTGCTCTTTTATCGCCTCATTATCCATCCAAACCTCTCTATCCTCAAGTTCTTGCAATTCAGTTCCACCTATTTTAAACTCCTTGCCCATCAGGCGCATTGTTGATTGAGAGAATTGTAAGGAAATGTGATTAGGATTACCAGGCTGTTTATGAACCAGTTGATCTTGTCTGGACCTGTTGCATAACATTTTAGCCAGGTCCGTCTCTGATTCCAGCTCACAGAAAGAAGGATGACAATCTGTTGGCATGATATTTTTTCTTCGGGAATCATAATGTTGTTCCATGGGATCAAATCTAGAAGATACAGGAAGACTTTCCATCTCTCTCCCAAAATCCTCACTCCTGCACATTCTAAGATGATCAGCTGGTGATGCTATTCCATTCCAAGTTCTAAAATATGCCTGGTCAAACATAAAGTTTGACGTGACATCATTATGCATAGGTGAGTATATGGAAGGACTCAAGATAGTAGATGTGTCTCTTAGATGGTCATATCTGCGATTAACATTTGAGTTCAACCTGATCAGTTCCCCTTGTGAATTGAGAGGCAAGCCAACAAGATCCTCATTTATGTTTGTTTCTCCACTGAGAGACACTCTTGATTTCCAGTCTGGAAAGGAACAAATAGTTCTCATCAATTCCTGGGGAGACAGATGAGGAAACCATGGGTATTGCAAAGAATAGTCACAGTAATTCTGTCGAGTGACCTGTGATGGAAAATGCAGTCTGCAGTTTGTATTTTCATTCAAAAAGGATTTGCAGGAAGTAGAAGACTGAGGATATGGCTTCAGAAAATCTGTAAAATAACCAGAGAATGATCCATTGCTACTTGAAGCATCTGATAAATGTCCAAACACCGAACTAGTCAACTTGGGAACTCTACCATCCTGAGTCATTGGAAGGCTACTGCAAGTATACAATGCCTCGTGTGATTTTTCTCTTCTGCATCCTTCCAAACTCTGCAGATTTTCATCATGTAATGCAACTGGACCTGAGGCCACAAGTTTATTAAAGAAATTCTCTTGACCACTAACATGATGCTCAAGAAAAATTGGTCCATCACCATCATGAGACCTGATGGAGAAATGCATTCCAGTAAGAGGCTGACAATTGATCTGATTTTCTAGGCAATTGTTATTTTCTTCCTCAACTTCCACCATCTGATTGATGGTTTGACCTTCTCTCCTCTTCGCAATATGGTCATTTACCTTAGAAGCACCAGAGACATCAGAACTATTCATCCTCCTTGCTCCAAGAACATCATCGTTTACTGAGAAGGTGACTTGTTTCTTAAAATGTTGAGTGTTACACTTATTTACTCTACCAACATCTTGTGAAATACTGCTGGTGGATTTCTTTACCGGAAATGTTTTTTTCCGATTTTTAAGGATACCACACACAGGAAGCACCAGTTTTTTATTCTTTCCCATCAAGTTTGATGTTTTCAGCATCTTGCTTTTCTTTTCTGAAGTCAGACACTTCAATCTTGGTTCTTTCTTATGAGATGAAATCTCACCAACGATACCAGTATCATTCATTGAACACTTTGGAATTGCTACCGGACCCACTGAAGAGATCAATTTGACCTGAGAAGATTTTTCCTGAGACAAAAGCATAAATAAAATAATGTGTACAAGAATAAGTATCTTCAGCACTAAGTCATAGTATCTAGCATTGCTACATTATCTCAGTAGAATAATAAAATTTCTCAGAAATTCATTTCAACAATCTGTAACCAATTTTGCCATGTTTTATAGCCTGGAAAGGAAAAGAGATTGCAGTATCTCTAAGTTCATTTTATAAGGATTCCACTGCAGATTTACAAAATTTTCCTTGATTTTGCAGTCAAAAACCAAAAGATATAGATACCAAATTCTGAAATCCTAATCTTGAACTTTTTGGATACTACTTCTTTGATAACCAAAATTTCCATCTATGTACAAAGTTTCAGGTGATACTAAAACCTTGTTACAGAGAGTCAATTTTACTAAAAGGAAAACCATTATTATTATTTCTTTCATAAACATTGTTGGAAGACAATGCATTTACCAATCACTTTTTCTATCATTGAGCATTTTGGACATTCTAAAATTAGGTCAGATTTAGAAGTAGAATTTCAAGCTTTCCAAATCCATACATCCAACTTTTTGTATATGCCAGTGTATTATCCTAATTGTGATCAACTATGTTCTGGATTTATAGCTAAATATATAAATATTAAATAAAAACAAAAAGTAAAAAATATCCTGGAGAACAAATGAAATTTAGTATGATTATAATTCATATATTATGTCAAAAATTCAAGAATACAATGGCAACAGTCATTGCAATAATGGTTCTCTGATGCACTAAAGAAATTCCATATGTTTTGACAAGCCTAGTAAAATAAAACAATTTCACATATTCATTTTTCTCTCTCAATTACGCTGCAAGGAGTAACTCTTGGAGGAATGCTTCTTTCTTTATCTATTGCCAGGAAGCCTATTCTATACCATCAACCAAGCTACGTATGGCCCTTGAGACATTCATCTATTCAAGCTCCTTTATCTATTAATCAGACTGAGATACCTCTTGATGAATAGAAATGTGTCAAAAATTTAAAAAATTACAACTTGAAAGGAAAAACGAACAGGCACCTTCCAGCCATATACAATACAAATCACAATTCAAGCAAACATGCAAAGATTTTATTGTCTCAATTTCTAGTGCAGAATTTCAAAAAGGAAATACTGTTTAATGGAACTTAAAGAACAAACACCAGCCGAAGGTCCAGAAAATTTTACTAGAGGATGAATTTGAAAAATGGAGAATTGTAATTGGAATGACTTGGACTCAAAATCCAAATTTATGAAGCAGTTTCCAATTTTCTGCTCAGCACCAACCACCAGCATCACATCTAGTTCATACCAGGCTCCAAACAAAATTGTTTACTCGTTATTTCACTTATCGGCCCAGCTGGTTATATCTCATCTATTCTAAATATTTCCTATATAAAGGTTCAACATTCAATTTATTGAACTAGCATTTGATCCAATATGTGTACACCATATAAGAAAACCCACAAAAGTCAGAAGCCTTAAAGCCAACCAGCAACTGCAGAAAACCATAACTAATACCTAGAAGAACTTCATAAAATATTTACAAAATTTATCAATAAATTTGACTTTTAATTTATTCCCACATTACTGCAAAGACCTTTTTTTTCCTTTTCTGTTCAATTCGTCAAACTCAGCTGCATTAAATAGAATCCTTGATCAGAAAGAATGCAAGTAAATTTTACGACTAAAGCCAAAAATGTAGCATCAACTGTCATTTGTGTGCAGCAAAATAATCCAAGAATACGTTTCTCGAAACCTTGCTCTACATCTATCGAATATCAAGAAGAGGCAACAAGTTTTCATTTCATGGAAACCCAGTTACTTGGATGTCCTTTCTCTTCAAGCAGATAAAATAATTACTAATTAACTAAATAATGTACATATCATTCCCAAATTGCATGTACTAAAACAAGCATTTGCTGATTGCAAAAGTCTCTCTAGAGCATTAATTTTATGACAAAAATGGATAGATAATCCAATGGTCAAAATATTGAAAATGGAAGTACCCCAAATATGTGCAAACAGTGGAGGAAACAACAAAATTAAGTTAGGCGCACGGCAAAGGAAGGACAAAATTCTTTAACTCAGAAAAGTCTTCCATCCAATCCGTACTGTACAGCTGGAACACCATCCCATTCTTCCACAACTGTTGTATTCACTTTAAATCTTATATTTCAGGTAGAGTTACTTGATATATAGGAGAAATAAATTATCAAGCAATCGATTGCTCCTCAAAGGTCGGCAATCTTACCAGCATTTTTCACCCTCAAAGTACACGGAAGAAACTAAATTCGTGTATTTCAAAGATACTGAGTTTATCTAGTAACGAGTTACAAAGAATGAATCATCAAAATATTCAGCTGACCTATATTTTATGCTTAAAACCAAGTCACATTTGCACAATTTAAGAAGGAAAAACCCATATTTCGTGCTATTATATGAAATTGTAAAAACAATCACAATCAATTCAGAGAATGAACAACATATGATAATAGAATAGCATACCCTTTTGGCATTTCTTACAACAGCAGTATCCTTTTCCATCTTCCTTGTTTTATTAAACTTTTTCCTCAAACTCTTGACCTTCCTCTTTGGACCGGCATTTCCAATCGCAGATATTTTGGAATTAGAAAGCCCACCTTCTTGAACGCTACCGTTATCACTACCTTCTTCATCGTCATCTACTTCGTTATCACTGTTCACTCTCTCAACCTGTGGTGAGACTGCAAAAAGCTCAACAATTGACCTCTTTTTTGGGGGCTTGTTCTTGGACTTCAATTTTCCTTCCGCTGGCTTTATGTTTTCAACCCTTTTCATCCTCATCGATTCAATATTTTCTGACTCCAAGTCGGATATTTCCCCCACATCTTGAACCTTCTTTTCGATCTTTTGCCACAATTAGAACGTACCAATTCAAGCTCGTCAAACCACCACTTGAATTTCTTGATAGTAATAGGAGGTAGCATAGTTGTTACAGTTTCATCATCGGCCTCTTCGAATGGCCAGCATTTCACCACGTCTACACTCCTCATCCTCGCTGCATACTCTCTACAAAACCCAAATAACCAAATGCTAAACCAATAAAAGGAGAAAACACAACAGAATCCACCAACAAGAGTAGTATTCACAAATTATTCAAGAACTCACCGGATCGAGAAAGAGTACTCCATGCCCATGGCCATCAAATGCTCCTGACTCTCCAGCTAAAAAGATTAAAGCAAACCTAACTATTGATCAAGCGTACAAATATGTGTGCCATTTCTTGCTGTAGTAAGGGGATGAGGGGTTCATAGGAAGTAGCAAACGACAAAGTGTCGGGAGCAGAAATACAAGGAAAAGGGACGAATCGAGAGGAACATTATCTCCGATCCATGTATATGCACATAGGGTTAGATAGAAGAGAAAAGTGAAATGCAAACATTAAGAGAGAAGATTACACAATTGGGCAAATAAAGCCAACTTTCAACGAACCAAGAACAACCCAAGTTTTCTTTTGAGGTTTTGATTCATTTTTTATCAGAGAAAAACAACAAAAATCATAACAGTACAGAACTAAGACTACTTAACCCATACAAAGACAGAAAAAGTTGTAGTGGTGGAAACTAGTAGTAATTTGGGTTGCAATTGCTAGATTGACAAGGCTAGTTGGAGAGAGAAACTAACAAATTCAGAGCAAAAACATTTCAAAAACAAGACCAACAACCTCAAGCTAAATTAAACTCCTTCAACAACAGCATCCCAGCAAACCAGAAGGGCTTAAACATAACAACAAAAAGAACAAAAATTCATCCATGTATTTGCATAAGATTAACACAAATATTGGAGAAAAGATTGCAAAGACATACTTCTGAAGTGAGAGAGAGATAGGTGGGCAGGCAGGGTTAGAGTCTAGAGCGGATAGACAGAGAAAGTAAGAGAGAGAAGAGTAAGAAGAGAAATACTTTATGCGTAAATTTCCCGCTCGAAAAGTGTGGGGAGAGAGAGAACTAAGTTAGAAAGATAAAGGGAAGAGGGATGTGTCTGTCTGTTCCCTGAGGCATTAGCTAAAGGCTATTTAAGATTGAAAGCGACCTATAAGAAACCCGACTCCAACCCAGCCACGATAAAGTTACAAAACCTACTCTCTTACACTTTTCTTTTTCTTTTTTATTTCAATAACCTACTCTACTACTCCCCTATTCGGCTATATTCTACTTTGGAAAATTCTATTAGTATGTTAACTTAAAACAACCGAGGAATGTCAAATTTTAATCCCTAAACTATTTTTAATTTTTCATTTTAATTTTATATCTATTTTTTTTCATCCATTTAAATTATGAATTATTTTTATTTTTTAACTTTGATAATTTATTCTTTTTATTATTTTTATTTCTGAATTATTTTTATTTTTTCAACTTTGATCTCTTATTATTTTCTTTTTATCTTTTTTTATCCCTCAATTATTTTTAATTTTTATATGAAAAAGATCAAACTTGAAAAATTGAAAATAGTTTGGGAATAAAAAAGATAGAAAAGAAAATAATCAGGGATTAAAGTTGAAAAAGTAAAAATAGTTCAAAGATAAAAATAAAATATTCAAAGTTAAAAAATAAAAATAATTCAAAATTTAAATATATATTAAAAATTAAAATAGTTCAAAGACTAAATTTGATAATAATCCTAAAACAACATGGTCTATTTGGTTGTGGGGAATTGAAGGGGAGGGTGGGATTTTAAAAAAATATATTTGTTTGGTTCAAATTTTTTGAGGGTAAAGAAAAATTTGATATTAAAATTCCTCCCATTCCTTTTTTTTTTAACTCAAAAAGTGAAGGAATTTGAAAGGAAGAAAAAATGTGTTATATTTACAAAACTTACTCTCCTACACTTTTCTTTTTCTTTACTTATTTTCAATAACCTATTCTACTACTCACATGTACGACTATACTCTACTTTGAAAAATTCTATTAGGAAAATATTTGTAAAAAAGATGGCTTTATCTTTTACCTTTATTTATTTGCCTGTAGAGTGGGTTTTCTTTTTTTTCTTTTCTGTTTCTTGTTTTTTTTTAAACTTTGGTTGCGCAACCACGTATACCTTAAACATTATTCAGCGGTGTAGCATCAAGAAAGATTCTGCCATGCCATGGGAGTCGGGCGAAATGTCGGATGTCAACGCGCGCCTTTTTGAGCGTGCCGCAACTGAAATGTCCTATCAAAAGAAAAGACTTAGAGCGAGGTAAATGGAGAATCTAATTAAAATAACTCAGATTTTATTGAAAATAATTGAATGTTAAACCTATATCAAAATAATTTAAAATGTATTTAAAAAAAATATCAAAAGTCTTTTACAACGCATCTAATAGTTAAGTTGTGCATTATAAATTTTCATTAGACGTATTTTTCATAAACATCTATACATTTATGTTTTTTTTTATTTTAAAAAAACATTTTTATAAGTTAAATTAAAAAAAAATAGTAGATGTAATTGTAAATTCGTCCATACAGACAAGACACAATTTACAATCACATCTTGCTCTTCTTCCTTCTTTTTTTAAAACTTTTTCTATTTTTAATTAAATAGTTAGACAATTTATCTTTTAAAAAAATATTAGATACCTAAAAACAAATTAATATTTTTTGTTTACTATATAAATTTTGGAATAAAATTTTAAAAATATATTTTTACTAATATTGAAATTTTTGTAAAATTGAAAAACAAATTGTAGATAAATATTATAATTATAATGTATAAATATAAATAAAAATAAAATTAATGTATTTCTATTTCATTCCCAGATAGACCTAATTAAGTTCTCCATTTCATTAATTTGAAATAAATTAATCCTATATTATATTTTCATTTCGTCATTTATATATTAATAATTAAAATAACTATATATATTGTTTTAGTCATAGAGAGTTCCATAACATTCACGTATTAAATTCCAATTAATTTGATTTTTAATATATATATATATATATATATATATTAATTACCTTAAGTTTTTTATATTAAAACCAATTGTGACATTTTATTAATAAATCAATTAGGCCTATGAACTAATTAATATATAAATGACGAAATGAAAATATAATATAACATTAATTTATTTCAAATTAGTGGAACTGAATTAGGCCTACCGGGGAATGAAATAGAAATACATTAATTTTATATTGTATTTTTATTTATACATTAATAATTAAAATATTTATCTACAATTTGTTTTTCAATTTTACAACAATTTCAATATTAGTACAAACATATTTTTAAATTTTTATTCCAAATTTATATAATAAACAAAAAAATTTAATTTGCTTTTAGCTGTCTAACTTTTTTTTAGAGAATTTGACTAATTATTTAATTAAAAAAAGAAAAAGTTAAAAAAAGAAAAGAAAAGCAAGACCTAATTGTGAATCATGTCTTAGGCTGTATGGGCGTGATTCACAATATGTCTACTCTTTTTTTTTTTTAGTTTGACTTATAAGAATGTTTGTTTTAAAAAAAAATTAGAAAAGAAACGTAAATATATAGACGTTTATGGAAAACACGTCTAATAAAAATTTATAGTACACAATGTGATTGTTAAACACCTCGTAGGAGAAAAGGCTTTTGACATTTTTTTCCAAATGCATTATGAACTATTTTGGCACATCCCAATAATCCAAGTTATTTTGGATAATAGTGTAAAGAAAGTGAGTTATTTTGGTTAAATTATAAGGTAAATTGATGTAGATTCAACCCCCAAAAAGGTTTTTGATGTAGAATGGAAATTTTCACGACTGACATGCATTTTTATGGATATTGTTTTTATCAGTAACCATATATATATATATATATATATATATTGATTTTAGCATTTAGAAATTTTTTTTTATCAATGTATGCACTCAAACTTTTTAAAACTATTAGAAAGTTCATTTTAACGTTTTTTTGTTACCAATGCATGCATTCAAACTTTATAAAATTATCAAAAAGTACACTTTTGTCCATCAAATTAAGAAGCATTTTTGTTATTCTCAACAAAAATGTAAAATAAAAACACTACACAAGTAAAAATGGATACTCTTGACCCACATGAGTTAAAACTCCTGAACAGCAAAATCTCTCAATTAAATAATCAAATTTCAACTACATTTTCACTTGATTCTCAAAGCTTCTTTTGGAATACGTAGGCAGCTTAAAGTTAACTTCAAGTTTAGTCTCATTCTTAAAAAGATCATCATTCCTCAACTTTGTTGTTGTGCAACTTTGAGATGATTATGCAATGAAGTAAATGTCGAGAAATATCTTGGTATTTAATTTTCTACCTTAATCATCAACAATTGTCGAGATCCATCCACTTTGGTGCTCAAGAATTGCATTCATGAACAAATGTCAAGGGAGCATTTGTAGACAAGGAAATTTTGAAGACAATGATTTATTTAATCAAGGCTACTAAATAAATATTTAGTCTTGATTATTTAAATTAATCCCAAGAAGTCCAATGATTTTAGGATATGAAATTGGGTCAATTCAAATTTTTAAAGCTTCATAAATTGTCTACAAAATAAATATGTAACCTAATTATTTTTAGTAAGTCAATGAATCAACTATCGAATATGCTTTTGGTAATTATCGGAAGACAAATATTTTGACAATTCTTGGAATGCACTAATTGCCTAAAATTCTTTTGGCAACTCCTTAAATTCAAGGGTGTCTTGTACTATAAATAGGGGGTCTCCCCAATGGAGGAAAATCAACTTTTAGAAAATTCAAGCTTCCCCAATCATGCTGACGAGCGTGTCGTTGCGCTATCAAATTAAATTTCGAACTTTAACTAACTTATGCAGTTATGGCAAGTAAGGGTCGAACCCACATAAACTTGTAAAATTTTAGATAAAGTAAACTAATCGAGATTTTGGGGGAAAAATTCAATTTTTATTTAAAAGATTAAAACTTTAAATAAAATCACTCACAAATCAATTAAAAATCAATTGGTAGAAAAACGTTAGCAAGGACTTCGTATTTCAGTTTTATTTATTCGGGACTAATCATTGATAATAACCTATTTGAGTAGTGACTTAGAATTCCGCATAGCGCAGTAAATTCCGATTCCTGTAAATTTAGATTAATTCCCGAGAAGGACAGTAAATTAACTTTAACCTAATTAAACTAAATTACCGAATTGCTTGCATAAAATAGTTAATTAAGTTATTCAACTCGAGGACAACATCAATTCAAATTACATAAAATTAATGGCCGATTAAAATCATGCAATTCTTTCAAACAATTCTCTATCAATTAATCAAACACACATTTAAATTAATCAATAGTTACTACTTTTGGTTACCGAAAACCGATTCTACATAACCCTAGTTAATCAACTATGTAAAACAATTAAGATGGCCAATAATAATTGAAATAACACAATTGATAGAATAAAACCAAGAAATGTTCAAATACCCAAATAGAAATAATAATCCCTTGAAAAGATCGAGTTTTTAATAACAAAACATAAATCTCATATTTCCGAATAACATAAACCTAATACATGTCATTGCCAACTAAACAAAACTACTCACAATGCATAAAAGAAAACATCATAGAAAGATTAAGGGATTGTGTGGATACAAGGTAGAGGATGTTCGTGATAATCCAATATCTCAAGTGGTTCAAATAATCACGCTTCAAGAGGTATTCTGCTATATCTAATCAATTTAATAAATATACATGGATCCTTAATAGGGTGATTCGAGTTAATTTTATTTTTCCGTTGTATATGAGATCCTAGAAACCCAACAATGCTTGTGGTTGACTGAACGATAGAACATTATCTCTTTAGTGGGAATTTAACAGTCACACTTTCTTACCGTTGGAACATTATTTTAAATATCCAAACTTTTGAAAACTTAGTACCACGACCTATTGAGCAAAAATTTAATATACTTTCATTATAAAGCATCTTGAAAACATTATAAAACCCTTTCTAAATATTTACTTTGTGAAAATCATTCACAAAGGGTTTCATTCATATTCAAAGGTGTTATTGAGCAATCTTGTGAATCTATTACTCAAGGAGGCCATAGAATTGCAAAGTGATATACCATGACATTAAAGTGATATTTATATCAAACTACTTTTTATCAACCTTTTGTACTTGTAATTCAAGGTTGCAAATAGATTAAAACTCTAGTGGATAAAGTGAGCTTTGAATTAAAGATAATTGTGGTTATCTTGTTTTGTTTGTATTTTATTAATTGTTGCATTGAAAATTATTGTGTTGTAAAACTTAGGATTGAGTGAGACTTGGTCGGTTGAGAGATTTTTTGTAAAACACCAAAGTGAATTGGGTGAGCCTCTTTTGTAATCTCTCGTACTTGAATTAGTGAAATGATTTGTGAAATCCTTGAGTAGATAACTCAATGTAGTGGATTAGGTTTTGTTTGGATAAAATTAAACCATTATAAATTTTTGTGTTCATTGTGTTATTTATGTAATTTACTTGAACACATTATTTCACACATAAACTATACATTAAGTGTTTGATATTTATTGTATAAGAAGTTCTTGTTTGAATTAGGTTGCGAAAAGCGTACAAAAACTTATCAACCCTCACTTAGGCTTTTCAACATTGTCACATTTTGACTAAAAAGGACCAAAATTGCAATGTGTAAAAAGGTTGAGGATTAATGTAAAAAAAAAAAAAACAAATGAGGACCAAATTGGCCAAAAATAATACATTTAGGAACTAACAAGCCAATTACTCATACTTATAATTTTCCTATTCGCCTCATAGTTTCCAATCCTTTTTTTAAAATATCATAGTTCCCAATCCTATTTCATTGTATTTCTATTTTTAATTGAAAAATCATATTTGTTTTTTTCCTTATTATCTTTTCTTCAATTCTTTTATGTATTATTGAGAATGATCTTTTTTAAATTCTTATTGAAGTAATAATTTGTAATCTTTTAATGGTTTAGGTCAGTCTTTCATCAACGCCTACACAATTATCCATGTTGGATGATTATTTTGTCTTTGATATTTGTCATTTGTTTATTTCAATAGTCGATTTAGCGATTTTATCTTTTATTTTTATCATTTTTAAATATTAATTGAAATATTTATTCACGATTTTCCATAAGTTGAAATACTATTTTATAAAGTTATATTTAGATAATTTTTAAACCTATTCATTATTTGATTTTTCTATAACAAATTGAGAAAATATTATATTTTAATTATAATTAATTAAAAAATATTTTTCACATATATACGTGTTGTAAACCATTAAAAAATTACAAATTATTATTTCAACAAGAATTCAAAAAATATAATTCCCAATACAACAAAAGAATCAGAGAAAAACGTAATCGGGATTAAAATCAAAATGAAAAGGAAAAAGAAAGATGATTTTTCAATTAATTTTTTTTTAAAATGAAATATGATTGGAAAAACTATTAGGGTGTTGTATTTATATTAATTAGGTTTTTATAAAGTTAGGTTTAAATTGAGGGTGTTGTAACACATTGCATCAACTCTTTTCAAGTCATTTTAGACTCAACTTCTTGTATCGAAATGTAAATCATTTTACAATTATTAATACAATTATTGTTCATGATCACTACCATGAAATCCTTGGAGCTTTTGCAAATAAGATTCCACTTTGCCGTAGTGGGGAGTTTGTAGAAGCCTATGCTCTTCCACACGACTGTTTGTTTTGCTGCAATTAATCACTTTAGTGATATTATTTTGGAGGATGATTGCTTATCGGTTATTCGCAACTTTAACTCTTTCTCTTTTGATTGTTCTCCAATATAGGTCATATCTTAAATGTAGGTAGGGAAATCTCTATGTTGTTTAATTCATTTAGGATTGCCTTTGTAAGAATAGAGAAATAAATTAACCATCTCATTGTCTTGCCTTATTAGTTTATTTGCCTATCCCCCAACTAATGTAATATATATCACTTTGGTAGATTTACATAAAAAAACTATGATACTTTTTCTAAATTTAACCTCTAGTTGTGTAAAATGGTTCAACGACTTCAATTTAAATTAATATTTTTAAACCAAGTTTAGGGGTATCTGTTGAAAACAAATTTCAAGCTTGCAATATAATAACAAATAAGAAAAATGTGAAAAAATAAACATATTTATTATTTAGGATAAGTGGTTTACAATCTCTGAAGAATATTCAAAATTTGCAAAAAAGATCATTCAATTCTTCTCTTCAACCAAAACACCAATCTGATTGCCGAGTGACTTGATTTATGATCAATCGAACTTTTGCTAATGAAAAATTAATCGTCCTAACTTTAAGGCTCCTTCACTTTAGTTGTTGAAAAATGTTTTGAAGAACACTTTTGATAATTAGAAGAATATTTTATTTTGTGGAGAATTCATCTTTTGAATTTGATGAAGATTTCAGAGCTTCGATTTGTGGAAGCTTGTATTTATGAAAGCTTCGAATTTCCCAAAGCATATGATTGAACCATAATTAGCTTGGTTTTCTAGTGTTTATCATAATGTTTATTGAGTTTAAATCTAGCTAATTATGTGTTTTGGTGATTTTAATAATTCTTTACACTTATACTTTTGTTTTCAGATCTTTGGAAAATTTAGAAGATGTTTGAACGAAATTGGAAGAGATTGAAAGCTTGAAGATGGATATTTGGAAGAAAGAAGAAGTGGACGCGCATGGAGAGGAAGTGGACGCGCAAGGCCAGAAAGTGGACGCGTCCACCAGACCTCATGCATCCACCCTCAGAAGATTGATAGAGCCAAGCGTCCAAGTGGACGCGTCTCAATCTCTCAGGCGTCCATTTTGAAGACTCGGGCATCCACTTTCCGAATTCAAGTTTTAAGCTCTTTTTAAGTAGTTTCTAATTAGGACTCTTGTGTAATTAACCCTAAGACCTTTTTCTAACTATTTATAGGACTTAATAGCTTAGTTTCGGGGGTGAAGCACCTTAGATATTTTCTTCCCGAGCATTATAGAAGTTAAAGGGTTGGAGCTCCTCAGGAAATCGGATTTCCGACTAATGAGTTTCTCTCTTTCCCTTAATCTTTCTATGATGTTTTCTTTTATGCATTGTGAGTAGTTTTGTTTAGTTGGCAATGACATAGTATTAGGTTTATGTTATTCGGAAATATGAGATTTATGTTTTGTTATTAAAAACCCGATCTTTTCAAGGGATTATTATTTCTATTTGGGTATTTGAACATTTCTTGGTTTTATTCTATCAATTGTGTTATTTCAATTATTATTGGCCATCTTAATTGTTTTACATAGTTGATTAACTATGGTTATGCAGAATCGGTTTTCGGTAACCAAAAATAGTAACTATTGATTAATTTAAATGTGTGTTTGATTAATTGATAGAGAATTGTTTGAGAGAATATTTTGCTAACAAGAAATATGGTATTTTGCTATTTTTTGAGAGAATTAGGAAGATGAAAAAAGCATAAGTAAGTTAGGTGTGGCTAGGGTTTCTTGTGAGATATTCACTTGCAACCCTAAAACCTCATATAAGAAATATATATAGAACTCCTAAGTGATGACTATGGTTTCATTTAACCCTAAAAGCCTACATCTCATTTCATTTCAGAAATGAGATATCTTGCTCTTCATTTTAATTCTTAATATATCTATAATATACATGTCTAGATCTTATCCAAACATTATAAACAAAATGCTCATTTTAGTCTTTTTTAGTGTGTGACCCTGTAGATTTATTTAAATTAGCAATGGACTTAAAACTCTTTTATTTAGTCAATAAATCATAAGTGGTCTCTAACAAGGCATTATGATTACCCAATTTAAATGAAGAAATCGATGGTCTAATTTATCCTGATTGCAATTTAATTGTTAATCCTCTTATTACACAATATCAATATTAAGCACAAAAATAAATAAAAAATATTAAGCCTAAGACATATAATATGTCGTCCTTATAAAGCTTAATTATTCAATTCTTGATTTCCGAGTTAATTATATAATCAAATAATTTTGATAACTCTTTATCAAATATTCAAGTATGGTTATGCATTTCTACAATTTAACTCATGAAGAGGCCTATAGATATCTCTATTATTACATGATATCAATATTAAACATAAAAATAAATAAATAATATTAAGCATAAGGCATATAATATATCATCCTTATAAATTTTAATTATTCAATTTCCTGATCTCCAAGTTAATTGTATAATCAAATAATTTTGATACCTTTTTATCAAAATATTCGAGTATGGTCATGCATTTCTACAAGTTAACTCAACAACAGGCCTATAGATATCTCTCTTTAAATAAAGTGTAACAAGTCCATTCATACCACACATATTCCTCTTTATAATTCATTTTATATCCAACTATAACTTTTATAATAATCCGATTAAAGATAACGTTTAGTTATGTAAAGATATAAAAATCATCGTGTAGGAATCTATGGTGTAATCAGGTCAAAATATTTAAATATAATGAGAATTATTATGACACTAATCCATGTAAATTCTCATGGCATATTATGTCCAATATCATGTTCTCAACATGTATTTATGTTATGGTATAATATCTCATATTCATAACCATTAAAACATGGTTATCAATCAAATTACATAATAGTTTTAATTTATTATTAGTCCACCAATAATACTCAATTAGAGACTATTTAGAATAATATTCTTATTACTTTTGGGTTTTACTATCAATTCACATACTTGATAACCAAAAATAGAATGATTATTCATGGGAAAAAACCTCAAAAATGTTTTCATGGTCTAGAACACAATACAAACAAAATCATTTTCGAAACCTAAAGATCATTCTTGTAGATGACGGAAAAATAAACATGATTTTATCATCTTGTAAATGGTAGCCAAATAAGCATTATTTATCATCTTGTATATGACAACGAAATAGTTGTGATGGCAATAAAGTTGATGATATTGTAAATCAATGAGTTTCTAACCATTGTACTAACAAGCATCGACTTATCATCCACAAGTTTTCCTATTCCAATTAACTCCAAAAGTTGTGAAATAGAAAAATAGATTTGATAAAACTTTTAATGGAATGCATGTGTTTTGAAACGATTATAAATACCCAAGATATATTTTAACTCATAAATCTCATTTTGAAAAACATTTTATATCCATAGAGCTATTACTCATAGAGTTAAATTAGAGATATCTAAATGATATCAACATCTAAAAGTATACATGTAGTTCATATTTAATCTAGAAATGCTTGTTTTCAACTCTTGATACCTTATGAACTTTTTTGAAGACTTGAAACTTCGATCTTGCATGGATAGACAATTGAATCCTAAAATATAATCACTTGTACAAATTAACAATTAGTCCTCATAAATGCTTGTCAATTATCAAAATTACGATATTAGAATACGGGCTTTCAAATTTTATAAGGGTATATTTGGGATCCCACTTTTATTTTGCAAAACAATAGTAATTAAAAAAACTCTAAATTTTCTTCTCCTCTTACTCTAATTGCCCATCTTTCTTCATCATCACTACCCCCAAGCTTCCCTATCTACAATTTTCTCTTCTTCTCTCTTAAACCTTGTGCTTAAGGTGGCCAAATTGAGGCAACATTTTTATTTCCCTTTAACACTAAACCTTGTTGCGAGTGAAAAAAGTTGAGGTAACCTAGTAGGATCATGAGCAAATCCTTGCAAGGCCAACGTCTTTGTAGGTGAAACAATTACCTGACTGTTTTTGTTGAAGCATTTCTTCTATTAGGTTTGATTTTTGGTCGCTAAGAGTTTTTGGGCACTGCTATTTGATACATGATTTGATTGGTCTGCTAAGGTTGTTTTATTGATGATTGGACCATAATTATCTTGATTTTTAGGGGTTTTATATGTTAATATTTGAGTTAAAATCGAGTTAATTATGTGTTTTATGGTTTAAAAGCGTTTCCTAATGCATAATTATTTGTTTGTAGGAGTTTGGATGAATTTTAGAAGAGATTGGAGGAAGATGGAAGGCTGAAATGACAACTTAGAGTCCATATGACAACTTCAAGCCACAAATGGCGACTTAAGGAATATAAATGACTACCTTTGTAGGTTGTTGTGTAAGATGAAGTGAAACAGTAAACTTGTTGCGCCAGAAGGAAAGACAAACAACAACTTTCTAGAAATTCTATTGGCAATGCTTATCTTGAAAAGTAAAGTTGTAGTTCAAATGACAACTCCAGAGACATAAACGACAATTTGGCCTTCAACGAAAATTTAAGTTGTGTTTGACAATTTCTAACTAAGACCCTTTTGTAATTATACGTAGGATTTTTAGAGTTAGTTTTCATTATCACAAGCAACTTAGAAACATTTTTCTATTGCATTATTGAAGATTAAGGATTGAAGTTCTCCAAATTTCGTTTATCGATTGAATGAGTTTCTTTCTCTCCTTAATTCTTTCTTTGATGTTTTATTTTATGGATCATGAGTAAATTGCTTTAGTTAGTAAGAATATGTGTTAGATCTGGTTTATATTCGATTTGAGATTTGTCTTCAATAAAAATTATCCAATCTTTTATTGGAAACGTTTATTAAAATTTGAGCATTCAAACTATTCCAATTGGTTTATTTGAAGAAGATTTGGAGAAGGATTATATCATGAAAGAGACCGTGCCTAGGCGCAATAGCGATGCTCATAATTCAATTCAAATTGAAGATTTTAAGGAAGTTCCAATCTTACCCTTATTAACTGAAGAATATAAATTCTATCTTTTAAGGTTAGTGGGACGACTACCAGATAATAGACTAGGGTTGGAAACAAGAAAGAAGAGGATTTTGTAGAGATCAAAGGAATAACCTCTTAGAGACAAGATCAAATCTTTCAAATGGGATTTTCTATGTCCATGTTAGGGATGTTTATTTTTTAGATCATGAAATAAGTTTTTAGTCTAAGGTTACGATGTAAACGAATAATGATTACTATTGTTTCCCCAAATCAATAGATTGATATTTATTCAGTTATTACACTGAGTATTCTAATTTGGTCTTAATGCTTGAAAAAGCTTGATCAACTTTTGCATAATTTAAAGATTTGACTTGAGATTGAGAGGAGATAATTGAATTTATCATAATCAGAATATTATGAGATTTTATGAGATAGATATATGTCTGTTTTAACTTGTGCAATATTATGAATCTTCTGTACTTAATGAATTTTGATGAGTTTACTTTATCACAGAGATATAGAGAAATTGTCCATTAAGATGATTTGTAAATTCTTGATAAAGATAAATAAATATATTGGAGAGATTCACTAGCATTATAGAAATAACTCATTAGTTTATTAAATTGGAGAACTTTAATAGGATTTGTCTGAGTGAAATCAGAAACCCTAGGTTTATCAACTTGATTCATTGTTGCCTGATTTGAGTTTTTTGCTTTCTAGTTTAAATTCTTATTTGTTAGAAATCACATTCTTGAGATACTTGTTTAGAAAACATTAAGGTTAATATAATTTCGGTAATTAGTAACAATTAGTCTTTGTGAGACGATACTTAAATATTCATTGTATATTACTTTTTTGATAATGCACACTTGTGTTTATAAATCTCATAAGAAGAGCTAACCTTAGATGACGATGATTGAAGGATTAATTAGTGAAATGAGTAAAAAAATGGGAAGATCAAATCCAATCATTCTGTTGTTAGTTTGTAATAGTAGTAAGGTCATATATCATTTTTGTTTAGATGATAGATTTGAATAAATTGGAGTGGGCAGTGGAGAATGCAAAAATGGTAGGTGAGCGGTTCAAGATTTGGTTGCTTAATCACATTTGAAGTTTTAATGGGATTTTTTCCGCATCCTATCATGAAAGACAATATTTAACAAGATATAGAAATCATTTTTTGCCCATATTTTGTGTTGTATCAACTAATCTAGAAACTTTTTCTGAAAAACAAAATGACCAAAATGACTCGTATTGAAGAAATGACCGGAACTTGGGGGGAAGGGTGAGAAAGATTTGGTAAGAAGACGAAAATTTGGAGAAAATAAGGAAAATAAAAAGAAAAAAAAGAAGGGAAAATTGTGACTTGACAAGAAATTGTAACATTGACCAAGTTTAACAAGAAATGTTGACTTGACAAGAAATTTATTTCAGTTCAGCTAAAAGAACAAAAAATGCAATGTGTTAAAAGATTGAGGACCAAAATTGTAAAAAAAATGAATGAGGATGAGATTGGCCAAATGTAAATAACTTAAGGAGCTATCACACTAATTACTCAATAAAGTATTAAATTGGTGCCAAATTGGGTGGCATTCAATTTTTTGTATTAATTAAGTACTCATATTGTTGTATCATCTTTGGAAATTTTTGCCAACTAGGATATTTGCACTGGTGTAAACGAATCGATATAGGAAAACATACATTCGGTGGTAAGAGTGTCAAATTATAAACTTATTTTAGGAACTCGCCCAAATTTTGGCATATTTATGGAATAATTTGAAAATTTTGACCTATTTTAAGTAAATAATGGGTGGTCCCATGATCACCTTTTGAACTCAATATGGTCTGCATGTTTTTTTTAAAAAAATAATATGGTCTGCATGTTGATCATCATTGTTTTTTTTCTTGACCTAGGTTGAGTCCTGGAGGTAGTAGCTCCAGTCCCTCAAAAGCTACTCTTATGTTAATCATGGGTTATGTAGCAATTGGTTGCAGGTTTTCACTAGGCATGTACATTGGTGCGCACAAAGGGAACAAATCACCACTAATTAGTCTTAGCAGGATTCGAACCCTCACCTTACTGTTGCCAGTAAGACTTTTGTGATTAGCTTATACCAGTTGCTCTATCCCCGGAGGACATTGATCATCATTGTTAAGCCACAATACTCCTAAGCCCTATATGTTCTGTTCTTTTCTCATTTCCTACCGTCGGTCATACACGCGCACGCATGACTACCCATGGCTGTGGATTCATGTTATTGCAAACCATATTAATTTTTTATCCATTTCTAAATGTAACACTTCAAATTACTAAATATAACATTAGATATCTTTAAATTTTTTAAAATACATCCATGAATAACATATTTTTCCAAAATATCCCCTCCCCCTCAAACTCCACTCTCTCTCCCTTCTCACCCACCCTACTCTCTCATTCCTCATTCACGTTTTCCTCCCAAATTTGACCTATCTCATTAGATTTTAAGGCTAAAAATTGGGAAACGTTCTGTTCATGAAGAACAGAAGGAGGGGTGCGGTTAGTTGGGCCTCGGAGATAGAAAAGATGTGCGGGTGACTCAACCACGTAGATAGAAAGGAAGTGCGATGACTTAAGCGCGGAGGCAAGAAGGAGGCATGAGTGACTCAACCGCGGAGATAGGAAAGAGGCGTGGTGCCTTAAAAATATTAAAAATATCAAAATTTTGACAAAATAAAACATATTTGATTGAAAAGTTAGGTTTTTATCTCTACATTGCAACCATTATATGTGTGTTCACCATCCATTGACTTGATTTATTGCAAAAATTGAAGATTTTTCCAAGTTTTTGATAGAAAAAAGTTAGAGAAAATATTATAGAGAGATAATTTTTTTAAGGCTCCAAAAAGACAAGGGCATTTTTTGTCTTAGAAAATATAAAGGTATTAAATTTAGTAAAAAAGGGTGTTACATTTAGCACATCTCTAATTTTAATATACTAAAAAATATTATAAGTCATGCTCGACTCGCCAATTTTAATGAGTTTGAATTCAAGTGAAGTTCATGTCGAAATAGGATTAGATTTATGAGCTCCAACTATTTTTAAAATTTTTTAATTGTGAGCAAAAAATTTAAAAATAAAAAATAATATTTGTGAAAAATTTAAAAGGGGGTGAATTAGGTTTTATCCGATTTTTCTCAACCTAATTAAATCAATCTCTTCTAAGACAACAAATGTCAAACACTTGGTGCTAAAACAATGTGTGCAAGTAGATAGCAGAAATAAAGCAAAGAACACAAAGATTTATAATGGTTTGGTTTATCCAAAAAAACTTAATCCACTACCTTAAGCTATCTACTCAAGGATTTCACAAAACCTTTCACTAATTTACCACAAGAGATTACAAAAGAGGCTTACCCAATTCACCTTAGGGTTTTCCACAAAAACCTCTTACCCAATCAAGGTTTACACAATTCCTTCAGTTTTACAACACAACCTTGATTATACACTTATCTCTAATACAACAATTAATGAAATAAACACACTTAAGATTATCACAATTATCTTTAATTCAAGGCTCACTCTAACCCTTAGAGTTTTAAGCTCAATGCAACCTTGAATGAAACTTACAAGATGAGAATAAATAGAATTTGATATAGATATCACCTTTAATTGTGAAGATATATAAATTCTTATACAAAGACCTCTATGAGTAATTTGTTCCTTTAGAATGCTCAAGAACACCAATGATTGTGCGAAACCATTCTTAGATGATTTTCACAATATAAATGTTTTGAAAGGGTTTGAAAATGTGTTATAAGATGTTCTATAATGAATATGAATGAGATTTTTGCTCAGAAAGTCATGTATGTAAGATTTTCAAACATTTGGGTATTTATATGAATGCTCCAACGGTCATAAAAATGACGTTTAAATCCCACTCAGAAGATTGCGGTTGACCACATCTTAAGCTGGTCATCCGCAGCATCATCCGTAAGTACACCAGAGAGCTCTGGACATTCTGCGGATGATAAGCGGAGAAGTTTGATCGACCATATGTTCTGTGGTCGATTGCATATCCAGTCAGGTCGACCATACATGCACACTAACCATACAACATAAGATTCCAATCAACTTTTAAAATTGCAAAATCTATTTTATAAAACTTTTAAGAATATGCATGTATTTTGAAAACCTTTTCAAATACCAAGTCATGTTTTATCTTTATGAAGCACATTTTAAAAAACGTTTTACTTTTAATTGTACATATTAACGAATTATACGTATTAATTTATGAAGCATACGTTTTACTATTCTCTTGACGAATTATACGTATTAACATTTTAATTATTAATTGTAATTTTTTAAAATTTGTTCAATGTTAGTCATCGGAAATGCTCTAATTACATTCAATGCTAACCATTTAATATTAGAGATGCTCTAATTACATTCTTCCCCCTGTTTGTGGCCCATAAGATTTAACTATAGTGTAGGAACACAATGCATCCTTGAGAGTTCAACCATGCTTCATCCATTTATGTATGTATTTCTACATAAAAAAAAAGGGGGAAAAGAAACACATCACCCGCAGCATGCATGTGAAAGTAAACGTTATAAATGGGTATAGCCGTATAGGTTATTGAGTGAAAAGAAAACGATAGGGGAATGAGACGAATGACCTAATATGTATGAGGCAAGAACAAAAATATGAAGCCCTACAGAACATGATAATTCCAAGAGACGAGAAAGAGACGTTCCATCCAACTCCCCCCCCCCCCTTCGCCCACAAAAAAAAACTTGTACGTTAAAGGTTAAAGAATACAGACAACGAGACCTAATTTGTCTCCTTCAAATACTTTTTCCGTTGTTTCATGAATGAAGAAAACTGTTCAATCCTTGCTGTTCCAAGTTCCATTATCTTCTTCTTGAAATGACGTTTGATCACAGTATTCCATAACAATGAAAATACAATTCTTGGGGTATTGTGCCAATCAAACATGGATAGTGTATGTGGTACGTTTAACATGGTTAGATCATCAAGGAATAGATGAGTAATTTGGTCCCAAAGCTGACCTCGAAATATTTCAACAACAGTTCTCTAGTTTTGTTTGACCAAAATTTATAAAAATTATTCAGGGAGTTTTTTATATATATATATATTTTAAATGCCCTTCTTTATTGTATTTTTTTTAATTATCTTTATTTATACTTCATCTCTAGGAGGCTACGTATCTTGACTTTCTCAAATTTAATGTTTTTTTTTAACTCTCTTTATTACTTCATATTTGGGAATTGGGAGGCTCCTTATTTTGGCTTTCTCAAATTTAATGTTGACGGCTCCTCTATGGTTAACCGGGCAAAGCAGGTATTGGTGGTATTTTGAGGGAACATGAGGGGAACACTAAAGCTATTTTCTCCAAGTCTATCGGGTTAGCAGATTCAAACATTGCTGAGTTTTTTTATATTAAAGAAGCCCTGATGGTGTTCAGTGTTCACTGCTTCACAGGGTTGCTTCGGTAGGCCTTGTAATTGAATCCGATTCGTCTAATGCTTGCAATTGGGATTGGGAACCGTCTAAAGCGCCATGTAGATTCAGAAAAGATCTCTCTATATTTGGAAGTTCTTAAGAAGCAAGTGCCCAATTGGGAGATCGTCACTATTTTTAGAGAATTCTCTCGAAGTTTCCGGTAATAAGAATTAAGAATTTCCCAAGCTTTGATAGGCGGTGATTCAATATATATACTCTCCCATTCCAAAATATAAATTCTCACTTCAAAATATAAATAGACTTATTTTGTATGTTTTTTTAATATTATTTTTATTTTTAAATAAAGAAAGATAAAATAAAAAAATTAAAATATTAAAAATTAAAAAAGTATAACTAGTATTTAAAAAAATTAGAATACTTATAAAATAATACTTATAAAATATTTTATATTTTAAATATTTTAAAACGAAGCAGTATTAGAGAATGAATGATATTTATAGTAATTTCTCGGGCAACCATTACTGCAAGTGTACTATAGCTTAGTATGATTGTGTCTCTTTTATTACATTATGATAAAGAACTAAAAAGTGTAATAAAGAACTAAAAGTCTTTTGTAACTTCGACAACAGCTTTTTAGTGAACTTGTTATTTATGATAATATAATAAAAGAGTTCAACATCAACCTTATCGAAGTTTTATAAGTTACATATATATTGATCATCACTGTTAGTGGGCAAATCAGGAACAAATTGATCACAAGAGTGCGCTATAATTTACTGGTGCCATTTTCTTATGTAACGTGTTCAAGCTGTAGTTCTTATGCCATGTATGGAAGAGCTTCCAACTTCTGATTGTATGTTTATTCAAATGGCATCATAAATGGAGAAGAAAACCTTGTACCCATATATATAGATACACACAGATGCAGTTTTCCTGCATAAGATGACCCAGTCCTACATATGCTGCATCGTTCTTTTTGTAGTTCTACTTTTCTTGACTGCGATTCTCTCGTATAACAATGGTGATTTGGTTTTTGTTCTACATATAATTAACACATAATTGTTTGTGTAAAACATAACAGAGATGAAGTTCATCCCTAAAGAGAGGACATGATCTTACATTATTGCCATGATAGAAAAGGTTCCCATAACTGAATTAATTTATAAGAGTGATAAATGATTCAAACTCTCTTAGCATTGCAGCAAACCCTGCAGGCACGGATAGGGGTATATCTCTTTCCTTGATTTTTTTTTAATCTGATGGCAGTAGTCTCCATCCCTCACAATTACTTCCATATTAATCGCGAGTTCTGGATATTATTAATCTAAAGTTATGCAATAAAGTTTATAACTTTTTTCCTTTTTGTTTTCCTCTTTATGATTATCTAAGTCGATAACTTGTCTTTTCTTTTCTTTTTCTTCCTCTTTATGAGTATATATAACAATATGACATCTAATTAGTTCTTTTAAGGTCAATTCAAAGGAAAAGGAGGAAACATAGGCAATGTTAGGTTTGAACAAAAACAAGATGGCTTTTCCTGTCATTTTAAGTTGAGCGCATGTTCCTCAAAAGATACTAAAGCAAGGACAAAGTCTTCAACAAGGGTGTGGAGAAAAATTATTACCTCTGCTCTCGAATGTTTCTTTCTGCCCAACGATGCCCTATTGGAGCAACACTTATTTTGTCATTGCTGCCTGAGAACCTATCAAAGTGGAGTTTTATATATACAGCTGTTTACATTTTCACTTTAGATACTCCTTCCATCCCACTGCTAATATAGACCGCCCAAAGTTTTCATATAGAATAATAAAAAATGTTTAATATTATTGAAATTATGAAATTTTTCTACAGTTTTTTTACTTTGTTTTTATACTAGAATTTACTCAATAATTACTTTTTTTATTATTGAAATACTAATTACATCTATTAAAATTTTTTTGGGTAATCCAACATAAACACATGAAATAATTTTATACGAAATACTTAATTATATTGAGACTAAAAAGAATTAATTAAGGTGTAATTACGTTTAGATTTCCAAAACTACTCCTGAAAATAAATAATTGAGTTAATGTCTTAAATAAAAGAAATTTTGTCCATTGAAAAATTAATTATATTCTAAATAAAAAATTTAAATTATAATTTAAAACGGATAAAAATAGAAATTAAACCTATGTTAATGAGACTCTGAAAGCCCTAAAACTTTTAATGTCTTAATTTTGTTTAATGATAAACATTGATAAAATCTAATGGCTTAATTGTATAAGTGTTGGTCTTTTAAGATTCATATGTCTAATCAATGCAAGATCGAAGTTTCAAGTCTTCATGAAAGATCGTATGTTGTCAAACGTTAAAAATAAGCAATTTCTAGATTAGATAGGATCCAGAAGTGTAGTGCTATTTCTTTCTATATCTATTAGGTATCTCTAGCTCTACCTCTATGAGTAATAATTTCTATAAGTTACTCAATAAAAATGAAATATTTTTCAAAATACACTTCATATAGATAAAACATGAATTGAGTTTTTGAAATGATTTTGAAAATGCATACACTTACTTAAAATTCTATGTAATGTATTCCACAAACTCTTGGAGTTGATTGGAATCTTGTTTTGCATAGTTTGGATGCATGTGCGGTCGACCAGACCTCACAGCTCATCGTCCGCAGAATGTCCAGAGCTCTCTGGATCACTTGCGAATGATGGTGCGGTCGACTGGATTACTCAGATCATCGTCCGTAGTATGTCTAGATCTCTCTACAACAAGTGCGGATGATGGTGCGGATGACCCGTCTGATATGAGGTCGACCACACTTCTCTTAAGTGGGATTCCAACAGATATTTTTATGATCGTTGGAGCACACATATAAATATCCAATTGTTTGAAAAACTCAAAATAATGACTTTTTGAGCAGAAATCTGATTCTTACTTTATATAGAACATCTTGAAATCATTTTGGAACCCAAATATAACATTTACATTGTGAAATTCTCAAAAGAAGGGTTTATACTAAATCATTGGTGTTCTTGAGCAATCTAGAAGAAAGTATTACACAAGGAGGTATTTATGCTTTAAATTGATATATCTTCACACTAAGGTGATATTTATATCAAACTATTCATTTTCTTATATTGTATGTTTTATTCAAGGTTGCATTGAGCTTAAAACTCTAAGGGTTAGAGTGAGCCTTGAATCATAGAAAATTGTGATTGTATTAAGTGTATTTATTTCATTAATTGCTGTATTAGAGATAGGTATGTAATCAAGATTGTTGTGTAAAACTCAAAGAGTTGGGTGAACCTTGATTGGGTAAGAGGTTAGTGTTGTAAAACCCTAAGAGAATTGGGTGAGCCTTTATTGTAATCTTTTGTATTAATTTAGTGAAAAGTTTTGTGAAATCCTTGAGTAGATAGCTCAAGGTAGTGGATTAGGTTTTGTTGGATAAACTGAACCACTATAAATCGTTGTGTTGTTTGTCAATTTCTTGAACATATTATTTCACGCACTGGTTGAGCACCAAGTGTTTTTTATTTGCTGTCTTAGAAAGTAGTGTTTGAATTAAGTTTGTAAAAATCTGTTAAAACCTAATTCACCCCCCTCTTAGGTTTTTCAATTGGTATCAGAGCAGGTCTTATTGTTTAAAAGGTTTAACCACCTAGAAGAAAAGATTCTGTGGCACATCTAGACAACACTATGATGGTTGAAGGTTACTCTCTACTACTAGACCACCTTTGTTGAATGATACAAATTATAATTTCTGGAAAAATAGAGTTAGAATATATATTGAAAAACCTAAGAGGGGGGGGTGAATTATGTTTTAACCGATTTTTCCTCTTTTAAAATAAACAGGTTTTCTAAGATAACTAATATCAAACACTTGGTGATCAAACAAAGTGTGAAAAGATAAGTTCAAGAAAAAAGGCAAAGAACACAAAGTTTTATAGTGGTTCGGTTTATCCAATAAAACCTAATCCACTATCTTGAGCTATCTACTCAAGGATTTCACAAAACCATTCACTAATATAGTAAGAGAGAATACAATAGAGGCTCACCCAATTCCCTTAGGGTTTTACAACACAAACCTCTTAACCAACCAAGGTTCACTCAACACTTTGAGTTATACAATATAACCTTGTTTACACACCTATCTCTATTACAACAATTAATGAAAAAGATACTCTAAAAACAATCACAATTTTCTATGATTCAAGGCTCACTCTAACCCTTAGAGTTTTAAGCTCAATGCAACCTTGAACAAATCAATCAAGATATGAATAAGAAGAGTTTGATATATGAAATCACCTTAATGTGAAGATATATCAATATAAAGCATAAATACTTCTTTGAGTAATATTTCTTGTAAGTTGCTCAAGAACCCTAATGATTTTGTATGAATCTCACTTTGATGGATTTCACAATATGAATGTTATGTTTTGGTTTCAAAATAATCTCCAGAGGTTCTATGAAGTGTTATGATCAGATTTTTGCTCAAAAAGTAGTGTTCATGAGTTGTTTAAACGATTTGGTATTTATATGTATGCACCAACGGTCATAAAAATGGCTGTTTGAATCCTACTCAGGAGAAGTGCGGTCGACCGCAAATCAGGAGGGTCGTCCGCACCATCATCCGCAAATGTTCCAGAGAACTCTGGACAACCTGCGGACGATGAGCTCAGAAGTCCGGTCGACCGCTCCATCATCCGCAAGTGTTCCAGAGAGTTCTGGACATACAGCGGACGATACTCTAAGAAGTCTGGTCGACCGCATGATCTGTGGTCGTCCACACTTTTGTCAGGTCGACCACACATGCATTAAAACTATGCAGAACAAGTTTCCAAACAACTCCAAGAGTTTGCAAAATATATTTTATGAATTTTGAAGTATGTGCATGTATTTTGAAAATCATTTCAAATACCCAACTCATGTTTTATCTAAATGAAATGCATTTTGAAAATCATTTCACTTTTATTGAGCAACCTATAGAACTTATTACTCAAAGGGGTAGACCTAGAGATATTTAAAGATAAATCAAGAAATAATGCGACACCTCTAGATCCTATCTAATCCAGAAACGCTTATCTTCAATGCTTGACATCAAAAGCTCTTTCCTGAAGATTTGAAACTTCGATCTTGCATGGATTAAATCATGAATCCAAAAACTCTATCACTTGTACAAATAAGACATTAGTCCTCATCAATGTTTGTCATTAATCAAAATTAAGACATTAAAAGCTTTAGGGCTTTCAATCTCCCCCTTTTTGATGATGACAAATATGCAATGTGATAGGTAAAACAATTAAGTGCAAGGATTCAAAGTAAGGAAGAGTTTATATAATATGTAATGAAACTTTTAAAAACGCTCCCCCTTACAATATGCTAGGTATTTGTAAGATATCACATATAGAATATAACCAATTAGTCTGATGATATCAAGAAATTGAATGAAACAATTTTCGAACAATTATTGGATCTTAAGATGAAAAGATTCATTGTAAGTATGTGAGATCACTTCCTAGCTTATATAGGCTTAAAGAAGCCTATTTTTCCACCAACCTCAGTATCCTCCTTCCTTCCAGAATTAATAACATATAGATAGGCTATAAAAACATTTATAAAGCTCCCCCTATCAATATGCATCAGTTTTGTAAAAATTTTGACCGAGTTTCCTTTGTAACTCTTATAAAAACCATTTTTGCAACATAAACTCAACAATGCAAAAAGAGATGAGATAACACATAAAATCACACATAATGCCAACCCGGCCATCAACACACAATTCCCATTCTCCTTCAATCTCAAAATAGCATAAACTTAGAAATACATAAATTTTAAACCAAGGATAGCCATACTTAACCTTTTAGAGCTGTTTCTTCTTTCTCTTGATTTTGATGAGTTTGAACATTTCAGTTCATCTCAGAAATTCCTGAAACACAAGGTTAGTTTCACAATATTTATATATTGCAATCAACAGTAGTTTTTCTCCCCCTTTGTCATCATTCAAAAAGAATGGATAGAAAGGATAGAACTAAGTCAATTAAACAATAAGATCCTTCAACTACCAAAGAGTCATCATGGGGGGAAAAATACATATATAAGAATAGAGGATTCAAGAATTCAAACAAGAGATAAATTGTCTAGATAAATCAAAAGTACAACAAGTGCAGAAAAACACTATCTCCTGGGCCGTCGCATATAAACTTTTGCTATGAAAGAGGATGGTCTAGCGTGCTGCTCATCAGGCGGAGGCATATCACGTGAAGGTGGGGGTGTAGAAATGTCAACCGGAATGCCATGTAGTGCCTCTAGATGATATTTGATGTTGATGATCTCGATGCCATGGTACTCCACCCTTGATGCCAGGTCGTCGATCTTGGAATGAAGTGTCTTGAAATGATTGTCAAACGTGCTGAACATCGAGCCAATCTGAGAAGAAATTTCTTCCAGGGCACCCCAGATGGCAGGTTGTGGAGTGGATACGTCTTCCTCTCCAACTTTTTCTTTACCTTTTGCCTTCTTCAAATCTGGAGCCTCGGGGAGAACATCTTCTTTCTCATCAAGATGTAGTGATCGTTTAACGCCTTGGGAACCCTCAGCTTCTTCCTGGACAGATTCATCACCAAAAACATCTTCTGCAAGAATAATTGGTGGTTCCTTTGCCATCAGCATTGCTGTCCCCTTTGTTGCCACAGCGATCTCTTCCGGAGTCATATTTTTCTTCAAGTCCCATGTACCATTGAGGCATAACGCTTGCATTCTTTTAAAAGAAGCAAAGTTGAACTTAGACACATATTTTGTCCTCTTCAGTTCAGGAAATGGGACGTTGAAATGGCGGAAGACTTTGGTTAATAACCGTCCATAGGGTAAGCTTTTCGGAACACCTTTGCCTTTCTCAATGGTAGCCATCATGTGGTGTGCCATTATGTAACCAAAATCCACCCGGATTCTCTTCACCAACAAGTACATAAGAAACATATGCATAAACGTGACAGTAGTTTTATGGCCTTCAGTGGGGATGAAGATGTTAGTGCACATATGATGAAAATTACGATGCTCAATGCTAAACACATTGGCCTCTCTCTTGACTAAGTTGACAAAAGAGTTTCCTTGAGTGAACATATTCTCAAAACCCTCAGAAGAAAAATCCTTATGATTCATTTTGTGATGAGTATTAAAATACTCAACCCCATCAATAGGTATCTCTAAGATTTCATCTAAACCAATGGAAGTAAATTGTATATCTATCCCATTTACCCTTGAAACAAAAAGGGTCCTTATAGTCCTCTCTCCCTCTTTTTCTATCACCTCTTCAAGATTAGCATAAAACTGATATACAAGATCAGTATACATGGATTCTTCATGATCAATTAAACTATCCCATCCTTGCCAAGCTATATAGGTAAGAATTCTATCAAAGGGAAATTCATACCTATCAATAGTGCTCCCAGAAATTACTTGGCGATTCTTGAGGTAATCATTGTAACGATCCTCATGATGCTTGCTCCTGAAGAGTTGAGAAGAAGCTTGCATGGTTCTCTTCTTCTTTGGAACATCTTGAACCATTTGTGTTTTGCCCTTGTCACTTTGAGTTTTTGCCATTTCTAGGGTTTTGAAATGCAGCAAACAAGGAAATGTAGGATGAATGTATGAATTGGGGAAGAAATGAAGTGTATTTATGGTGAATTGTTGGTGGGTTATGGGAATTTGAAGAGTTGCGGCTGATCAGTGAAGAGGTGGGGATGATTGGAAAATGAAAGGTTGAGTCTGAAGGATGCATATTTGTAACGGTCCACAGATGTGCGGTTGACCGGATCGTCGTCCGCAGTATCGTCCGCACGTTGATTTTTGTTTCTCGGGAACATTTGCGGTCGATAAATTTAATCTGCAGTTGACCGGAAGTTTTTAATTTGAGTCGTCCGGAAATTCTCTGGAACCTTTCCGGTTAATGTGTTTAATCTGCGGTCGACCGGACGATTTGATAAGAGTCGTCTGCAAGTCTTCTGGAACCTTTTCGGTCGATGTTTTGAATCTGCGGTCGACCTGTCATTCTGTCATGATTATCCGCAAGTCCACTGTCTGTTCTGTGGACTATTATTTTCTAGCATGCGGTCGACCGCACCTGCCAATGGTGTTATCCAAACAATGCAAAAACATATCTTTGACAGACTTCACAAAACTGCACAAGTTAGAAATCAAAAGTACCAATACCCAAAAGTTTTCTAAGTAAACAAAACCTTTTCTCAGCCAAAGGCTTTGTGAACATATCAGCTAATTGATCATCCGTAGAAACAAACTCAAGAACAATATCACCTTTTAAAACATGATCACGCAAAAAATGATGTTTAATATCTATATGCTTAGTTTTGGCATGTTGTATAGGATTCTTTGTCAGATTTATGGCAGTAGTATTATCGCAGTTGATAGTGATACAATCAAAGTTCAAGCCATAATCTTGCAAGGTGTTTTTCATCCATAAAACTTGTGCACAACAACTACCAGCAGAAATGTATTCAGCTTCAGTGGTAGAGAGAGAGACACAAACTTGTTTCTTACTATACCAAGAAACTAAAGAGTAACCAAGAAATTGACAGTGACCACTAGTACTCTTACATTCTACTCTACAACCTGCATAATCTGCATCAGTAAATGCTACTAGCTCAAAAGACATAGATTTAGGATACCACAAACCAAAATCTATAGTTCCCTTTAAGTATCTAAGAATACGTTTCACAGCAATTAAATGAGATTTTCTAGGAGATGATTGAAATCTAGCACATAGACAAACAGAGAACATAATATCAGGTCTACTAGCAGTTAAATACAAAAGACTACCAATCATACCTCTGTATATAGTTTGGTCAATCATCTTACCATTCTCATCTTTGTCTAATTTAATAGATGTGGCCATAGGAATATCAATCTCCTTTGAATCAGCCATTCCAAACCTTTTCAGTAATTCTTTTGTGTACTTGGCTTGGTTAATGAAAGTACCTTCCTTTGCTTGCTTAATTTGTAATCCAAGGAAGAATGTCAACTCACCCATCATACTCATTTCAAATTCATCCTGCATTGTCTTAGAGAAATCTTTGCACATATTTTCATTAGTAGCTTCGAAAATAATGTCATCAACATATATTTGAACAATCAAAATATCATGTGCTATATTTTTAATAAAAAGAGTAGTATCAACTATACCTCTAGAAAAACCTTTTTCAAAAAGAAAATTGCTAAGTCTATCATACCAAGCTCTTGGTGCTTGCTTTAAACCATATAAGGCTTTAGAGAGCTTGTACATATGATTTACATAGGATTCATGAACAAAACCAGGAGGTTGTTCAACATACACTTCCCCTTGGATGAAACCATTTAAGAAAGCACTTTTGACATCCATTTGAAATAATTTAAAGCCTTTAAAGGAAGCAAATGCAAGTAACATTCTAATGGACTCTAATCTAGCAACTGGAGCAAAAGTCTCATCATAATCAATACCCTCTTCCTGATTATATCCTTGAGCAACAAGTCTAGCCTTATTTCTAGTCACAATACCATGTTCATCAATTTTGTTTCTAAAAACCCATTTTGTACCAATAATGGTAATATCAGAAGGTCTAGGTACAAGTTCCCATACTTTGCTCCTTTCAAATTGATTTAACTCATCTTGCATGGCAATAATCCAAAAATCCTCTTTAAGAGCTTCATCAATGTTCCTAGGTTCTATATGAGATAAAAATGCAAAATCATCAACAAAGTTTATAAAATGTCTTCTTGTTCTTACCCCTTCATTTGGATCACCAATGATTTGATCATTTGGATGGTTGTGGATATATTTCCATTCTTTTGGAAGATCACACTTTGTTCCTTCTTCAAGTGAGATAGATTCTTGATTTTCAAAGACTTCTCCATTCTCATCCTTTGATGTTGAAGGATTTTCATTTGTTTGAACATCATCTTTATTCATTGTCTTCAAAGGTATTTCTTGAAAGTCACCTTCAATCTCATCTCTTGGCAAATAGATGTTAGATTCATAAAAAACAACATGAATAACTTCTTCAATAATCATAGTTCTCTTATTATACACACGATAAGCTTTTCTTATTGAAGAATAGCCAAGAAATATACCTTCGTCGGAATTCTTATCAAACTTACCAAGATTGTCTTTGACATTTAAAACAAAACATTTACAACCAAAAACCTTTAAGTAAGAAATAGAAGGAGTTTTGTCAAACATAAGTTCATAGGGGGTTTTCTTCACAAGAGGTCTAAGAAGCACTCTATTTATAATGTAACAAGAGGTGTTTACAGCTTCAGCCCAAAAATACTTTGGCAAATTATTTTCACATAGAATAGAACGAGCCATTTCTTGTAAAGTACGATTTTTCCTCTCAACAACACCATTTTGTTGATGAGTTTTAGCAATAGAAAAATTGTGAGAAATTCCATTCTCATCACACAGTTTAGTGAAGCTACTATTGCAAAGTAAGAATAATACCCAAGTAAATCTAGAGAAATCATCAACTATCACATAAGCATACAATTTTCCACCAAGGCTCATTGTCCTCATAGGACCAAATAAATCCATATGTACAAGTTCAAGAGGTTTTGAGGTTGAAACAATCTTCTTAGGTTTAAAAGAACTCTTAACTTGTTTACCATATTGACATGCATCACAAACACGATCTTTTTCAAAATGAATGGCAGACAATCCTCTAACATATTCATGTTTAGATAAGTTATGCAGAGTATCCATGCTCACATGTTCTAATCTACGATGCCAAAGATATGCATCATCATCTTTCAAAGCAAGGCATTTAACATCTTGTTCAACTAAATCATCAAAGTAAAGATCATACAAATTTCCATTTCTATTTCCAACAAAAACAATTTTGTTAGAACAATTATCAATAATTAAACAAGAATCCTTCTTGAAAATAACCTTATAACCATTATCACATAATTGACTAATACTAAGCAAATTATATTTGAGATTATCAATCAGAAGAACATTTTTAATAAAGGGAGAAGTACTTTTACCAACATTGCCAATGCCAATGCCAATGATTTTCCCTTTCTTTTTGTCACCGAAAGTCACAAATCCTTCATCCTTTGGTTTGACATCATTAAGTATGGATGCATTTCCAGTCATGTGTCTTGAGTATCCACTGTCAAGAAACCATTTGTTCTCCTTTCTTTTCAATTGAAAACATACCTACATCAAAGATGTTAATAAGCCTTTTGGTACCCAAATTCTCTTGGGTCCATTGAGGTTAGTTCTTTTAACTACCCAAGTGCTTTTAACACCATTCTCAATCTTTTTCTTTACATAACATCTAGTCACCTTGTGACCATTTTTACCACAATAAGTACAACATATTTTTGAAGAAGTTGAGACATGTGAATAATATGCATGAGGTACTCTCTTATGTGCATGTGACATATTTTCATGTGAGTGAGATAAACTCTCATGTGTGTATGAGACATTTTTACAACTATCATCAAAACCAAGACCTCTCTTATCATGAGTGAGTCTTTGCATACCAAGTAGTTTGTTCAAATTGTCCCTACCACATGTGAGTTTTTGCAAGCTAGCACTTAAATCTCTCATTCTAACTTTCATGGCATCATAATCACTCATCATATCATCCAACTTCTTGTTTCTAGTAACAAGATCAACATTAGCATTCTCAAGAAATTTCACCTTATCATTTAAATCAATAACATTCTCATCAAGACAAATTTTTGTAGAAGTTAACAAGACATTTTCATCAATGAGCCTAGTATTATCTAACGATAGTTTCTCTACTTGACATTTCAAGACTTTGTTTTTCTTGATAATCTTTTTCATTTCTTTATAGAGATTGAAAATGAATTCATCTCTATCAAACATGTCACAAATATCATTATCACTTTCACTATCAACTAAAGAAGGAGTTTTTGAAGTATTTACCTTATCTTCAATGGCCATGAAACAAACATTTGCATGTTCAGTTTGTTCTTCATCTTCACTTCCTTCTTGATCCCAAGTGCAAGCAAGTCCTTTCTTGTTTTTGGACTTGTACTTCTTTTCTTTCTCTCTTAATTTTGGACAGTCCGCCATGTCGATGGCTTCTTTTTGAATTTGTTGAAATGTCCCTTTTTGAACATTTTCTTGAAGTTCTTCATGACAAGAGCTATTTCCTTATCATCCATTTCTTCCTCATCACTGGAAGATTCATTTTCGTTGTTCTCTTTAGCTTTGAGAGCAATTCCTCTTTTCCCTTTGTCTTCCACTTCTTGATCATTCAACCACTTCATCCTAATTTCATGAGTGAGAAGTGATCCAATAAGCTCTTCCACTGGTTTCTTCTTCAAATCATGAGTTTCCAGGATAGCAGTGGTTTTGCCTTCCCAAGCCTTTAGTAAAGCATTGAGTATCTTCATGTTTTGTTCTCATATAGAATAAGACTTGTTAAACACTTTTAAACCGTTAATAATGTTAGTAAAGTGAGTAAACATATCAGTAATATTTTCATTTGATTTCATAGTGAAAAGTTCGTACTCCCTTGTAAGCATACCAAGTTTTGTTTCCTTTACTTGGTTTGTACCTTCATGAGTCATGAGTCACTTCAAGTAGTCTCTATATTTCATGTGCAGATTCACAACATCTTACCCTGTTATACTCATTCATATCAAATGCACAAGTAAGAGTGTTCATGGCAAGAAAATTAAGGGTCATTTTCTTTTTATCTTCATCATCAAATTCCATTTTCAAATTCCTCAGATATTCTATCAATCTTGATACCATCAACAACTTTAAAAGGCACATAGGGTCCATTTTCAACAATATTCCATAATTCATAGTTTAGAGAAGATATATAGATTCTAACTCTATTTTTTCAGAAATTATAGTTAGTGCCATTCAACAAAGGAGGTCTAGGAGTAGAGTAACCTTCTACCATCAGAGTTTTATCTAGATGAGCCATAGAATCTTTGCTTCAAGGATGTTAAGCCTTATCAACAAGAAGACCTGCTCTGATACCAATTGAAAAACCTAAGAGGGGGGGGTGAATTAGGTTTTAACCGATTTTTCCTCTTTTAAAATAAACAGGCTTTCTAAGATAACTAATATCAAACACTTGGTGATCAAACAAACTGTGAAAAGATAAGTTCAAGAAAAAAGGCAAATAACACAAAGTTTTATAGTGGTTTGGTTTATCCAACAAAACCTAATCCACTACCTTGAGCTATCTACTCAAGGATTTCACAAAACCTTTCACTAATATAGTAAGAGAGAATACAATAGAGGCTCACCCAATTCCCTTAGGGTTTTACAACACAAACCTCTTAACCAACCAAGGTTCACTCAACACTTTGAGTTTTACAATATAACCTTGTTTACACACCTATCTCTATTACAACAATTAATGAAAAAGATACTCTAAAAACAATCACAATTTTCTATGATTCAAGGCTCACTCTAACCCTTAGAGTTTTAAGCTCAATGCAACCTTGAACAAATTAATCAAGATATGAATAAGAAGAGTTTGATATATGAAATCACCTTAATGTGAAGATATATCAATATAAAGCATAAATACCTCTTTGAGTAATATTTTCTTGTAAGTTGCTCAAGAACCCCAATGATTTTGTATGAATCTCACTTTGATGGATTTCACAATATGAATGTTATGTTTTGGTTTCAAAATAATCTCCAGAGGTTCTATGAAGTGTTAGGATCAGATTTTTGCTCAAAAAGTAATGTTCATGAGTTGTTTAAACGATTTGGTATTTATATGTATGCACCAACGGTCATAAAAATGGCTGTTTGAATCCCACTCAGGAGAAGTGTGGTCGACCGCAAATCAGGAGGGTATTCCACACCATCATCCGCAAATGTTCCAGAGAACTCTGGACAACCTGCGGATGATGAGCTCAGAAGTCCGGTCGACCGCTCCATCATCCGCAAGTGTTCCAGAGAGTTCTGGACATACAGCGGACGATACTCTGAGAAGTCTGGTCGACCGCATGATCTGTGGTCGTCCACACTTTTGTCAGGTCGACCACACATGCATTAAAACTATGCAGAACAAGTTTCCAAACAACTCCAAGAGTTTGCAAAATATATTTTATGAATTTTGAAGTATGTGCATGTATTTTGAAAATCATTTCAAATACCCAACTCATGTTTTATCTAAATGAAATGCATTTTGAAAATCATTTCACTTTTATTGAGCAATCTATAGAACTTATTACTCAAATGGGTAGACCTTAGAGATATCTAAAGATAAATCAAGAAATAATGCGACACCTCTAGATCCTATCTAATCCAGAAACGCTTATCTTCAATGCTTGACATCAAAAGCTCTTTCCTGAAGATTTGAAATTTCGACCTTGCATGGATTAAATCATGAATCCAAAAACTCTATCACTTGTACAAATAAGACATTAGTCCTCATCAATGTTTGTCATTAATCAAAATTAAGACATTAAAAGCTTTAGGGCTTTCATATATATCTTCTGTGAACTATGAATTATGGAATATAGTTGAAAATGGTCATTATGTTTCTTTTAAAGTTATTGATGGTATCAAGATTGACAAAATATCTGAGGAATTTGATTATGAAGATAAAAAGAAAATGACCCTTAATTTTCTTGCTATGAACACTCTTACTTGTGCATTTGATATGAATGAGTATAACAGGGTAAGGTGTTGTGAATCTGCACATCAAATGTGGAGAGTTCTTGAAGTGACTCATGAAGTTACAAAGTAAGTAAATGAGACAAAATTTGGTATGCTTACAAGGGAGTATGAACTTTTCTCTATGAAATCAAATGAAAATGTTACTAATATGTTTACTCATTTTACTAACATTATGAATGGTTTAAAAGTGTTTAGTAAGTCATATTCTATAGGAGAACAAAACATGAAGATACTCAATATTATACCAAAGGCTTGGAAAGGTAAAACCACTGCTATGCTAGAAACTCATGACTTGAAGAAGAAACTAGTGGAAGAGCTTATTGGATCATTTCTCACTAATGAAATAAGGATGAAGTGGTTAAATGATCAAGAAGTAGAAGACAAAGGGAAAAGAGGGATTGCTCTCAAAGCTAAAGAGAACGACGAAAATGAATCTACTAGTGATGAGGAAGAAATGGATGATGAGGAGATAGCTATTGTTATGAAGAACTTCAAGAAAATATTCAAAAAGGGACACTTCAACAAATTCAAAAAGAAGCCATCCACATCCACAAATACCAACTCAAAACAATGCTATGAATGCGGAAGTCCAAATCACTTTAAGGCGAACTGCCCAAAATTAAGAGAAAAAGAAAAGAAGTACAAGTCCAAAAAGAAGAAAAGACTTGCTTGCACTTGGGACCAAGAAGGGAGGGAAGATGAAGAACATATTGAACATGCAAATGTCTGTTGCATGGCTATTGAAGATGAGGTAAATACTTCAAAAACTTCTACTTTAGTTGATAGTGAAAGTGATAATGATGTTTGTGATATATTTGATAAAGATGAATTCATTTCCAATCTCTATTTAGAAATGAAAAACATTACAAGAAAAACAAAGTCTTGAAATGTCAAGTAGAGAACTATCTTTAAACAATACTAGACTCATAGATGAAAATGTCATGTTGATTTCCACAAAAATCTGTCTTGATGAGAATGTTCTTGGTTTAAATGACAAGGTGAAATTCCTTGAAAATACTAATATTGATCTTGCTGCTAGAAACTAGAAGTAGGGCGATATGATGAGTGATTATGATTCCATGAAAGTTAAAATGAGTTATTTAAGTGCTAGTTTGCAAAAGTTTACATGTGGTAGGGAGAATTTGAACAAATTACTTGGTATGCAAAGATCCACTCATGATAAGAGAGGTCCTGGCATTGGTGATAACTATAATGATGACTCACACACACATAAGAGCTTTTCTCACTCACATGAAAATATGTCACATGCACATAAGAGAGTATCTCATGCATATTATTCACATGTCTCGACTTCTTGAAAAATATGTTGTATCTATTGTGGTAAAAATGGTCACAATGTGACTAGATGTTATGTGAAGAAAAAGATTGAGAATGGTGCTAAAGTCACATAGGTAGTTAAAAGAACTAACCTCAATGGACCCAAGAGAATTTGGGTACCAAAAGGCTTATTAACATGTTTGGTGTAGGTTTATCTTCAATTGAAAACAAAGGAGAACAAATGGTTTTTGATAGTAGATGCTCAAGACACATGACTGGAAATGCATCCATACTTAATGATGTTGAACCAAAAGATGAAGGGTTTGTGATTTTTGGTGATAAAAAGAAAGGGAAAATCATTGGCACTGACAATGTTGGTAAAAGTACTTCTCCTTTTATTAAAAATGTTCTTCTTACTGATAATCTCAAATATAATTTGTTTAGTATTAGTCAATTATGCAACAATGGCTATAAGGTTATTTTCAAGAAGGATTCATGTTTAATTCTTGATGTTTGCTCTAATAAAATTGTTTTTGTTGGAAATAGAAATGGAAATATGTATGATCTTTACTTTGATGATTTAGTTGAACAAGATGTTAAATGTCTTACTCTGAAAGATGATGATGCATATCTTTGACATCGTAGATTAGGACACGTTAGCATGAATACTTTGCATAACCTATCAAAACATGAATATGTTAGAGGATTGTCTGCCATTCATTTTGAAAAAAATCGTATTTGTGATGCATGTCAATATGGTAAAGAAGTTAAGAGTTCCTTTAAATCTAAGAAGATGGTTTCAACCTCAAAACCTCTTGAACTTGTACATATGGATTTATTTGGTCCTATGAGAACAATGAGTCTTGGTGGCAAATTGTATGCATATGTGATAGTTGATGACTGCTCTAGATTTACTTAGGTATAATTCTTGTTGAGCAAAGATGAAGCTTTTGGAGCTTTTGTCAAGCTTTTTAAACAAGTACAAAACACCATCGGATGCAAACTTATCTCCATTAGAAGTGACAATGGTAGAGAATTTTGCAATAATAGCTTCATTAAATTATGTGATGAGAATGAGATTTCTCACAATTTTTCTGTTGCAAAAACTCCTCAACAAAATGGTGTTGTTGAGAGGAAAAATCGTACTTTACAGGAAATGGCTCGATCAATGTTATGTGAAAATAATTTGCCAAAGTATTTTTGAGCTAAAGCTGTAAATACTTATGGTTATATTGTAAATAGAGTGCTTCTTAGACCATTTGTGAAGAAAACCCCCTATATGAACTCATGTTTGACAAAACTCCTATTTCTTACTTCAAGGTTTTTGGTTGTAAATGGTTTATTTTAAATGTCAAAGACAATCTTGGTAAGTTTGATAAGAAATCCAACGAAGGTATATTTCTTGGTTATTATTCAATAACAAAAGCTTATCGTGTGTATAATAAGAGAACTATGATAATTGAAGAAGTTATTCATGCTGTTTTTGATGAATCTAACATCTATTTGCCAAGAGATGAAAATGAAGGTGATATTCAAGAAATACCTATGGAGTCATTGATTAAATATGTTGTTCAATCAAATGAAAATCTTTCAACATCAAATGATGAGAATGAAGAAGTCTTTGACAATCAAGAATCTACCTCACTTGAAGAAGAAACAAAGTTTGATCTTCCAAAGGAATGGAAATTTGTCCACAACCATCCAAAGGATCAAATCATTGGTGATCCAAATGAAGGGGTAACAACAAGAAGACACTTTATAAACTTTGTTGATAATTTTGCATTATTGTCTCATATGGAACCTAGGAACATTGATGAGGCTCTTAGTGATGATTTTTGGATTATTGCCATGCAAGATGAATTAAATCAATTTGAAAGAAGCAAAGTTTGGGAGCTTGTACCTAGACCTTCTAATCACATCATTATTGGTACAAAATGGGTTTTTAGAAACAAACTTGATGAACATGGTTTTGTGACTAGAAATAAGGCTAGATTTGTTGCTCAAAGATATAATCAGGAAGAGGGCATTGATTATGATGAGACTTTTGGTCCAGTTGCTAGATTAGAGTCCATTAGAATGCTATTTGCATTTGCTTCCTTTAAAGGTTTTAAACTATTTCAAATGGATGTTAAAAGTGCATTTTTAAATGGTTTCATCCAAGAGAAAGTGTATGTTGAACAACCTCCTGGTTTTATCAATCTTATGCAAATCATGTTTACAAGCTTTCTAAAGCTTTATATGATTCAAAGCAAGCACCAAGAGCATGGTATGAAAGACTTAGCAATTTTCTCATTGAAAAAGGTTTTAAACTATTTCAAATGGATGTTAAAAGTGCATTTTTAAATGGTTTCATCCAAGAGGAAGTGTATGTTGAACAACCTCCTGATTTTATTCATGAATCTTATTCAAATCATGTTTACAAGCTTTCTAAAGCTTTATATGGTTTAAAGCATGCACCAAGAGCATGGTATGAAAGACTTAGCAATTTTCTCATTGAAAAAGGTTTTTCTAGATGAATAGTAGATACTACACTTTTTATTAAAAACAAAGCACATGATATTTTGATTGTTCAAATATATGTTGATGATATCATATTTGGAGCTACTAATGAAAATATGTGCAAAGATTTCTCTAAGACAATGCAGGATGAGTCTAAGGGAACCTTAATTGAGTAAGATGTTTGTGTTGTAAAACCCTAAGGGAATTGGGTGAGTCTCTATTGTAATCTCTTGTACTAATTTAGTGAAAAGTTTTGTGAAATCCTTGAGTAGATAACTCAAGGTAGTGGATTAGGTTTTGTTTGATAAACCAAACCACTATAAATCGTTGTGTTATTTGTCAATTTCTTGAACACATTATTGCACACACTGGTTGAGCACCAAGTGTTTGTTATTTGTTGTCTTAGAAAGTAGTGTTTGAATTAAGTTTGGAAAAATCTGTTAAAACCTAATTCACCCCCTCTCTTAGGTTATTCAGACTCGGTAGTATGATTTTTTCCTTTTCTGCCCATTATAAGTTGAGACATTTATTAAGTGAAATACTTAAACGAGGTCGCATGTTTATTTAATTTTAGTTTCTTGTAGCATGTTGAAAGAGTTTTAAATGATATATTTTTTAGTAAGAGTCAGAGCAACACAAATTGATTTGGGTTCAAATTAGTCTTGATTGTACGTAAGTAATATTGAGTATTCAAAGAAAAATATTATTGCCTTTTCTTGTTTAGTCACAGCTTGTTTTACCAATGGTCATTTCTTATTGAAGAACTATCTCATGAAATTTTTTTGGTGTTAGCATGCTATATTGAAGAACCATCTTGTCCAAAGCCTTATCTTCTCTTTCCATAGTCACTATTAAATTATCTTATAATTAGTTATAATTTTGGTCTTGCATATATCAGTGATAATTGCTTGCGTATTGTTGGGTCGCCACATTAGGATCGTATATGAACATTTTAGAAAATGTATTCTTAGTAATGAACACATTAAACAAATGCATTTTTCCAAGACAATATAAACAGTACATTTTTAAATGGATTCTGAAAATTTTACTCCAATAAAATAGCACAATAACGCATTTCAAAAATACCATCTTAAAAATTATGAATGCATTATCTGAATGATCAAATGCATATGTATTTATCCCATCAATGAATGTAATAAGCATGAAAAATCTTCGTAACTGGTGTTTGGACTTTGGAGAGAGTGGCTTCTTTTGTTGAGTTTTAAGTAGAAAGAGTACCTTTTTCCTCTCCTCCATATTACTTCAAAAAAATTATATTTGATTGATTTGAAATTAGATGTACATATTCTCATTTTAGAATGTTCATTTTTTAAAGTTTTAAATTTTTTAATGTTTTGATTTTGATTAATGACAAACGTTGATAAGGACTAATGACTTTGAAAACCATAAGAGGGGGGGTGAATTAGGTTTTTATCCAATTTTTAAACCTAATTCAATAAAACACCTCTTTGACAACAAATATCAAACACTTGGTGTGCTAGTTGTGTGAGAAATAAAGTGTTCAAGTAAAATGCATAAATTAGAGCAATGAACACAATGATTTAAAGTGGTTCGGTTTATCCAACAAAACCTAATCCACTACCTTGAGTTACCTACTCAAGGATTTATCAAATCCCTTCACTAATCAAATAAATGAGATTACAAAAGAGGCTCACCCAATTCACCTTAGGGTTTTACAAATAACCTCTTAAACCAATCAAGGCTCACTCAACCCTTGAGTTTTACAACACAACCTTGATTATACAATAATCTCACCACTCTCCTTAGTGAATCCTAACAATACAATTCAATTCAAGGTTCACCCAAAGGTTTTACAAACAAACCTTGAATACAAAACAACCTACACAAGGCTCACCCTAACACTTAGGGTTTTATGCTACTTGCAACCTTGATACAATTACAATCAATAATAAAAGATAGAGAGTTTGATAGATATCACCTTAATGTGAAGATATATATCAATTTGAATCACAATCACCTCTTTGAGTAATGGCTTGTCAAGATTGCTCAAAATACACCTTTGAATGTAAAAACCCTTCTTTAATGATTTTAACAAGATTGATGTTTAGAAAGGGTTTTGGAATGTTTCTAAGATGTTATAGGATCAAGATATATAATGTTTTTGCTCAAAAAATCTTCTTAGAAAGAATTTCAAAGGTTTTGGTATTTAAAGGTTTGTTCCCAACGGTCAAAAATGAAGCTGTTGGAAACCCACTCAGGAAGTGCGGTCGACCGCATATCAGACTTGGTCGTCCGCAGCATCATCCTCAAGCTCACTGGACAACCACCGGATGATGATTTTTCATCCTCCGGTCGACCAGACTTCACCTGCGGTCGACCTCACTTCACTTGCGGTCGACCTCATGGTCGTCCACAGGTTGGCAGATGAACAAATTTGACAGCACATGCATCCACAAGATAAACTAACTTATGGACGATACCTGGACCACTTTAGGTCGACTGAAACATGTTCATTTGTGTATCAACAATACTCCTAACACACAAATTTGATGATTTCAATCAACCATATAGTTATGGTATAAAACAAGAGGGGGGCATTTAGGTTTTAACACGATTTTTTTTAAATAAAAACTTTCTAACGAAAACATATCAAACACTTTTATCAAGAGCAAGTTCTAAGAAAGCCATGTAATGACACAAGATATAGTGATTCTCAAAAAAACTTACCTCTAGTTCTACAAGTCACAAACCTTTATATCATAATTAGAGGCTCACACAATTCCTTGGGTTCACAAAACTCTACCAACAAGTTCATCAACTTTGCATCAATCCTTTAACACCTTTCTCTATTACAACAATTAATGAAAAAGAAGCTCTTAACACAAACACAGTTTTCTATGGTTCAAGGCTCACTCTAACCCTTAGAGTTTTAAGCTCAATGCAACCTTGAACAAATCAATCAAGATATGAATAAGAAGAGTTTGATATATGAAATCACCTTAATGTGAAGATATATCAATGTAAAGCATAAATACCTCTTTGAGTAATGTTTTCTTGTAAGTTGCTCAAGAACCCCAATGATTTTGTATAAATCTCACTTTGATGAATTTCACAATATGAATGTTAAGATTTGGTTTCAAAATAATCTCCAGAGGTTCTATGAAGTGTTAGGATCAGATTTTTGCTCAAAAAAGTAATTGATATGAGTTGTTTAAACGATTGGGTATTTATATGTATGCACCAACGGTCATAAAAATGGCTGTTTGAATCCCACTCAGGAGAAGTGCGGTCGACCGCAAATCAAGAGGGTCGTCCGTACCATCATCCGCAAATGTTCCAGAGAACTCTGACAGCCTGCGGACGATGAGCTCAGAAGTCCGGTCGACCGCTCCATCATCCGCAAGTGTTCCAGAGAACTCTGGACAGCCTGCGGACGATACTCTGAGAAGTCTGGTCGACCGCATGATTTGTGGTCGTCCACACTTTTGTCAGGTCGACCACAAATGCATTAAAACTCTGCAGAACAAGTTCCCAAACAACTCTAAGAGTTTGCAAACTATATTTTATGAATTTTGAAGTATGTGCATGTATTTTGAAAATCATTTCAAATACCCAACTCATGTTTTATCTAAATGAAATGCATTTTGAAAATCATTTCACTCTTATTGAGCAACCTATAGAACTCATTACTCAAAGGGATAGACCTAGAGATAACCAAAGATAAATAAAGAATTAAAGCTACACCTCTAGATCCTATCTAATCCAGAAACGCTTATCTTCAAGGCTTGACATCAAAAGCTCTTTCCTGAAGATTTGAAACTTTGATCTTGCAAGGATTAGATATATGAATCCTAAAAGATCATCACTAATACAATAAAGCCATTAGTCCTTATCAATGTTGTCATTTAATCAAAACTAAGATATTAAAAGCTTTAAGGCTTTCAGGTATCAATTCAACAAGAGTTTATGAACCATTTAGGTTTTGAAATCACGATGCATGGTTTTCGAAATACCAAAACTTATTTTAACATATTGAAAACATATTGAAATAACGTTTTAAGTTCATAGAGCAATCTTTAGAAACCATTACTCAATTAGAGGTAGAACTAGATATATCAAAATATATAACTCTGAAACTATACCTCTAGATCCTATCTAATCCAATAAAAGCTTGTCTTCAAATCTTGATAGTCTTGACTTGTATACTTGCTTGAAGACTTGAAATCTTGTTGTTGCATGGATTAAATCATGAATCCAAAAACTCTATCACTTGTACAAATAAGATATTAGTCCTCATCAATGTTTGTCATTAATCAAAATTAAGACATTAAAAGCTTTAGGGCTTTCAGACTTAATTGTATAAGTTATAGCATTTAGGATTCAATTGACTAATTCATACAAGCTCGAAGTTTCAAATCTTCAAAGAAGATCATATGCTATCAAGAGTTAAAGATAAGTATTTCTGAATTAGATAGGATCTAAAGGTATAGTGTTAAATGTTAATATTACTTACATATCTCTAGATTTATTTCAATGAGTAATAATTATATGAGTTGCTCAATGAACTTCAAACGTTTTTCGAAATGTGTTTCATAAGTTAAAATATGACTTGGATAATTGAAATGTTTTTTAAAATACATGCATATGCTTAAAAGTTTTATAAAATAGATTCTACAATTTTTAGAGTTGATTGGAATATTGTGTTTTATGGTTAGTGTGTTGAGTGGTTGACCACACCGTTCATACGGTCGAGCGGACATCTCAGCTCATCGTCTGCAGATTGTCCAGAGCTCTTTGGTGTACTTGTGGATGACGATGCAGACGACCAGCCTATGGTGTGGACAACCGCAAGTCTCGTAAATTAGATTTTAACAATCATTATAATGATCGTTAGAACACACATATAATACCCAAATATTTTAAAATCTTACTAACACAATTTTTTGGCCAAAAACTTGATACACATTCATTATAGAACATCCGCAGATTGTCCAGAGTTCTCTGGTGTACTTGTGGATGATGGTGCAAACGACTAGTCTATGGTGTAATCGACCACAAGTCTTGTAAGTGAGATTTAAACAGTCATTTTTATGATAGTTGGAACACATATATTAATACTCAAATGTTTGAAAATCTTACTAATACAATTTTTTGAGCAAAAACTTGATACACATTCATTTAGAACATCTTAGAAACATTTTCAAACCCCTTCAAAACATTTACATTGTGAAAATCATCCAAGAAGGGTTTCACACATTCATTAGTGTTCTTGAGCAATCTTGTGGAGCAATGAGGTCTTTGTACAAGAATTGATATATCTTCACAATTAAGGTGATATATATATATATATATCAAACCTTCTTTATTCATTTCTTGTAATATTATTCAAGGTTGCATTTAGCTTAAAACTTTAAGGATTAGAATGAGCCTTGAATTGAAGATAATTGTGATTATCTTAATTGTATGTATTTCATTAATTTTTGTATTAGAGATAGTTGTATAATCAAGGTTGTATTGTAAAACTCAAGGAGTTGGGTGAACCTTGATTGGGTGAGAGATTTTTGTGTAAAACCCTAAGCTGAAATGGGTGAGCCTCTTTTGTAGTATATTGTACTTAATTAGTGAAATGTTTTATGGAATCCTTGAGTAGATAATTCAAGGTAGTGGACTAGGTTTTGTTGGACAAACCGAACCACTATAAATCAATGTGTTCTTTGTTTTATTTTTGTTATTTACATTAACACATTATTACATACTATTTGAGCACTAAGTGTTTGATATTTATTGTCTTAGAAATGCTTAATTGAATTAGGTTGCAAAAATCAGATAAAACCTAATTCACCCCCTCTTAGGTTTTTCAAATTTTCTAACCCTAGAAATGGCAAAAACTAACACTCTCAAAGGTAAAGAAAAAATGGCTCATGATGTTCCCAAGAAGAAGAGGATCGTGACAGCTCCTACTCAATCATCTATCCTCTTCAGAAGTAAGCATCATGAGGCTCATTACAATGATTATCAAAAAAATCACCAGGTAATCTCCGATAGCACAATTGATAGATATACGTTTTCATTCGATAGAATTTTCACATATGTGGCTTGGCAAGGATGAGATAGTATAATAGATCATGATGAATCTTTATACACTTATCTTGTTTATCTATTGTATGTAAACCTTGAAAAAGTAAAGCAAAAATAGGGTGATTTGGAAAGAAGTCCCTCTAAGGGTTAATGGGAAAGATATCCAATTCACTTTTATTAGTTTAGATGAATTGTTGGAAATTCCTTTTGATGGGATTGAGTACTTTAATACTCATCAAAGTGTAAACACAAGAATTTCTCTACTTAGTTCTTTGAAAAGATCTTTCCTCAAGGAAAGTCATTTGTGAATCTTGTTAAGAGAGAAGCCAATGTGTTTAGTTTTGAGCATTGCATCTTTCATCATATGTGCATGATATACTCATAAATTAACTGATTTTTATGTTATTTAATGACTATATTTTGTTTGAAAATCGGTTAATTATGTTATTTAATGGATATATTTCACGTTTCCCTTCTATTTCTTTGTTTGTAAGTTTTTCAGTGTATTTTAGTTTATTATGGAGATAAAAAGAAGAAGAAGAAGAAATGTTGGAGAAGTTTTAAAAAAAAAAAATCTATGTCATCCGATGACGTGGCGCAATGAGAAGATGACACGTGGCGCAATCAGAATGTGACAAGTGGCACTTCTAGAAGCCGCAATTTAGACCAATGAGGACGCTACATGTGGCGAAGTTGGGGAAATTAGGCCACCAACTAAATTTTCAAGACTTTGGGGTGCAAAATGACCATTTTGCCCCTGATTTTTGTGGCTATAAATAGGAAGCTTATTTTTATGATTTAGACATCAATTTAGCTCCAATCTTCTCCATTTCTTTTGCAATTTATTTCTTTTATTATTTTCTTCATATTAGTATATTTTCCATATTTTTTAGAATAATATTTCAAGGCTTTTTGTAATATTTAATAAAGAAATTATGTTCGGATAATTTCAATATTTCCGGGGATGTTATCTTTCAAATTTTCTTTCTAATGTTTATAAATTTCATCTTATATTTATTAAATATGTATTGTGAGTAATTTGCTTTTGTTAGCAAGGATATGTGTTAAGCTATTAATAAATGAGATTATGAGATAATTTTCTTTGTACTTAATTTCTATTTGGATTTATTTAATTGGACTTATGGTCGGTTTACCCGCCTAGTCTTTATTTATTTTGCTTTATGCACTTTAAATATCGCAAATGGATGGCCGAGCCACCTATTAGTTTAATTTACTTTTATATATTTTATTTTCTATATTATGGAAGGCCGAGCGTCCTAACTAGTTTAATATATTTTTATATCTTTAATTCTTTTTTTTATGGAAGGCCGAGCCTCCATACTTTTAGTTTAATTTATTTAAATGTCCGGTTGAACCGCCTAATTTCTTTAGTTAATATAAATCCAATCTTTCTTTCTATATATATGTGTGTGTATTTATTTAATATACTTATATATATTAATTAAGTATTTATATAATTCCTGTTTTAACCAATATAATTGTGTGAACTAATTGGATTGACAATCTAGTTAATGAATGTGATTATATAGCTAGGATTATTAATCTTGTATTAATGATTCAAGTAGCATATACTAGTTTAATTGAGTTGCAGCTATTGGCTTAATTAAATTAGTAGCGGAATTATATAATTTAAATTGTATATAATTAAGTTGATTGTTATATACAATTTAATGTTGGTGATGCCTTATTTGTTTAATGCAATTTGATTGAGCATCCTATACACGCTAGTTGGTAGTGATGTTTAATTAAATTAGAGATTAATCTATCTGAGATGATCGGGATTAATCTATTTTGTAAGGATATGAATTTGTCTGAGCTGATCGGGATTCTAAAACCAACTACTTAATAATGTATTTATCTATGATTAATCCCATGAAAAATATAACTTGATAAGTGTTCCTTGCTAACGCTTTTTATATCATTTGTATTCCAAATTTCGTTTTAATTCTTTTTACAAAATCCAAAACCTCAAAAATATTTATTTTAATTGTTGTCATTACATTATTCTCAAAATTCCAAAAAATCCCCAAAACCTTTTCCGATTAACGATTTTAATTTAAGAGTTGACAAATCTCTGTGGATTCGATCCCTACTTTCCCTATCTACATAGGAATTGTTATGGTTAAATTTGAGAGCCGTACGACGGGCTTCGTCAGTGCACTAATATTTTCATACCAACTGAGGGACACAAAACCACAATTACTTTCATGCATATGTTTCTCATGTATATGTTGGTGAAGAGAAGAATGGTGGATCTTGGCTACATCAGGGTAGAACAAATAATGGCTACTGAAAAACCTAAGAGGGGGGGGTGAATTAGGTTTTAACCAATTTTTCTTCTTTAAAACAAACAGTGCTTTCTAAGATAACAAATAACAAACGCTTGGTGCTCAAACAATGTGTGAAATAATGTGATCAAGGACACAGATATTTATAGTGGTTCGGTTTATCTAACAAAACCTAATCCACTACCTTGAGCTATCTACTCAAGGATTTCACAAAACCTTTCACTAATTTAGTATAAGAGATTACAATAGAGGCTCACCTAATTCCCTTAGGGTTTTACAACACAAACCTCTTACCCAATCAAGGTTCACTCAACACTATGAGTTTTACAATATAACCTTGATTACACCCCTATCTCTAATACAACAATTAATGAAAAAGATACTCTTAATACACTCACAATATTCTATGATTCAAGGCTCACTCTAACCTTTAGAGTTTTAAACTCAATGCAACCTGGAACAAAACAAACAAGATAAGTAGATGAAGAGTTTAGTATAGATATCACCTTAATGTGAAGATATATAAATATAAAGCATAAATACCTCATTGAGTAATATTTTCCTCTAAGTTGCTCAAGAACCCCAATGATTTAGTATCAATCCCAACTTGATGAATTTCTCAATGTGAATGTTATATTTTTGTTTGAAAATAATCTCAAGTTGTTCTATCATGTGTAAGAATCAGATTTTTGCTCAAAAAGTCGTGTCACAAAGTTTTTAAAACAATTGGGTATTAATAAGTATGCACCAACGGTCATAAAATGGCTGTTTGAATCCCACTTAGGAGATGTACGGTCGACCGCATATAAGAAAGGTCGTCCGCACCATCATCCGCAGGTGTTCCAGAGAGCTCTGGACATTCAGCGGACGATACTCTGAGAGCTCCGGTCGACCGCACCATCATCCGCAAGTGTTCCAGAGAGCTCTGGATATTCAGCGGACGATACACTGAGAGGTCTGGTCTACCGCATGATCTGAGGTCGACCACACATCAGTTAGGTCGACCGCACATGCATTGAAACTGTGCAAAACAAGATTCCAAACAACTCCAAGAGTTTGTGGAATACATTTTGCGAGTGCATGTAATTTGAAAAAACATTTCAAATACCCAACTCATGTTTTATCTAAATGAAATGCATTTTGAAAAAAAACATTTCACTATAATTGAGCAACCTATAGAATTTATTACTCATAGAGGTAGATCTAGAGATATCTAAGGATGTGTAAAATAATACTACACCTCTAGATCATATCTAATCCAAAAGCCGCTTATCTTCAACGCTAGATAACATCCGATCTTTCTTGAAGACTTGAAACTTTGATCTTGCATGAATTAGACATAAGAATCCTAAAAGACCAACACTTATAAGATTAAGACATTAGTCCTCATCAATGTTTGTCAATAATCAAAATTAAGATATTAAAAGCTTAAGGCTTTCAGCTACCATTGAGAAGAGTAAGGGTGTTCCAAAAATCTTGTCATATGGAAGATTGTTGACCAAAGTCTTCAAGTTCTTCAATGTCCCATTACCGGAATTGAAGGACACAAAATATATGTCTAAGTTCAATTTTGCCTCTTTTAAGAGAATGCAGCCTTTATATCTCAATGACAAATGGGATTTGAAAAAGAATGTCTCCAAAAATGATTTCTATGGCAATCAAGGAAACAACAAGGTTGATGGGAAAAGATCAATCAATTATCCTTGAGGAAGACATTCTTGGCGAGGAATCTGTCCCGAAAGAGGCCGAGGGATCCTGGGGTGTCAAATGACCACTCGATCTTGATGAGGAAGAAGACATTACTCCTGAGGCACTAGAACGGAAGAAGGCTAAAGGTTCGATGTTCATCACTTTTGATAATCACTTCAAGACACTCAACGCAAAGATCGAAAATGTGTCATCAATACTATGGCATTGAGATTACAATGCTTGATACATGTTTCCTTTTGTTATGTACACTTATTTATGGTTAAAATATGTTGAACTATTTTTTTGTAATTTGTTCATTAAATTATATATGTCTTATTATTCTCGATGACTCTTTAGTAGTTGAGGGATTTTTTTTTGTTTATTGAATTAGTTTTATCTTTTCTATCCTTTCTTTTTTAATGATGACAAAGGAGAAGAAAAACTATTTTTTATTGCAATATATAAATTTTTGGACACTAACCACTTGCTTCAGGAAAATTGAAATAAACTTAAAAGATTCAGTTCATCAAAACCAAGATAGAGAAGAAAATAGCTCTAAAAGGTTAAGTATGACTATCATTGATTTAAATTTTGAGTTATTGAGATTGAAGGAGTATGGGAATCATATGTTGGTGGCTGGGTTGGCCTTTTATGAAAATTTTGTGATATATCTCATCTATTTTGCATTGTTGGCTCTTGTTTGTGAAAATGAATTTTATAAGAGTTACAAAGGAAATTCTATCAAAATTTTTACAAAACTCATGCAAATGTCTAATCTATGTAGGCTCCAAGTTTCAAGTCTGTAGGGAAGATAGTATGTTATCAATAGGTAAAGATAAGCGTTTCTGGATTAGATAGGATCTAGAGGCATAATGTTAAATATTGATATCAGTTAGATATCTTTAGGTTTATCTCTATGAGTAATTATTTTATGGGTTGCTCAATGAACATAAAACATTTTTCAAAATGTGTTTTATAAAGTTAAAGTATGACTTGAATATTTGAAATGGTTTCAAAATACATGCATATGCTTAAAAATTTTATAAAATATATTCCGCAACTGATAGACTTAATTGAAATATTGTGTTGCATGGTTAGTGTGTTGAGCGGTTGACCTGACTGCATGTGCAGTCGACTATAGTTTATGCGGTCGACCGAACTTCTCAACTCATCATCCGCAGAATGCTAGAGCTCTCTAATATACTTGTGAATGATGGTGCAGACGAGCAGTCTATGGTGCGGTCGACCACAAGTCTCTTGAGTGGGATTTAAACAGTCATTTCTATGACTGTTAGAGCACACATAAATACCCAAATGTTTGAAAACCTTTATTACACATTTTTTTGAGTTAAAATTTGATTAACATTCTTTATAGAATATCTTAGAAACATTTTCAAACCCTTTTAAAAACATTTACATTGTGAAAATCATCTAAGAAGGGTTTCATATATTCATTGGTGTTCTTGATCAATCTTGAGGAACAAATTACTCAAAAAGGTCTTTGTACAAGAATTAATATATCTTCACAACTAAATGTGACATCTATATCAAACTTTCTTTATTCACATATTGTAATTCTTATTCAATATTGCATTTAGCTTAAAACTCTAAGGGTTAGAGTAAGCCTTGAATTAAATATAATTGTGATTATATTAAATGTGTATATTTCATTAATTGTTGTATAATCAAGGTTGTGTTGTAAAACTCAAGGAGTTGGGTGAACCTTGATTGGATAAGAGGTTTTTGTGTAAAACCCTAAAGTGAATTAGGTGAGCATCTTTTGTAATCTCTTGTTCAAATATACAGTAGAGAGATAAAAAGTCTAGGCAAATCAAAAGTACAAGAAAGACAGAGACTATATCCTAGGCCTTCTCATATAAACTTTGGCCATGGAAGATGATGGTCCTGCAGTCGGTGTAACAGTTGGGGGCATGTCACCTGAAGGTGGTGGCGGTGTAGAAATATCAACTTGAATACCGTGAAGTGCTTCAAGATGATACTTGATATTTATGATCTCAATGCCATGGTACTCCACCCGTGATGCCAAATCGTCGATCTTGGAGTTAAATGTTTTAAAGTGATTGTCAAAAGTGCTGAACATTGACCCAATCTGAGATGATAGTTCATCCAATGCACTCCAGATGGCAGGATGTAGAGTGGATTCTTCTTTCTCATCAACTTTTTCTTTACCTTTGGCCTTCTTTAATTCCGGGGCCTCAGGGAGAACATCTTCTTCCTCATCAAGATGACGTGATCGTTTAACGCCTTGGGAACCCTCAGCTTCTTTGGAAACAAATTCATCACCAAAAATATCTTCTGCAAGAATAATTGGAGGTTCCTTTCCCATCAACCTCGCTGTCTCCTTTGTTGCCAAAGAGATCTCCTCCAGAGACATATTCTTTTTCAAATCCCATGTGCCATTGAGACACAAAGCCTGCATTCTCTTGAAGGATGCAAAATTGAACTTTGGCACATGTTTTATGTCCTTCAATTCTGGAAATGGAACATTGAAGAACCTGAAGACTTTGGTTAATAATCTTCCGTAAGGCAAGCTTTTGGGAACGCCTTTACTCTTCTCAATGGTGGCCATCATATGTTCTACCATGATATAACCGAGATCCACCCTAATTCTTTTGACCAACATAAGCATGAGAAACATATGCATAAAAGTAACTGTAGTTTTATGTCATTCAGTTGGTATGAAAATGTTAGTTCACATATGATGAAGGATGCGATGCTCAAAGCTAAACACATTGGCTTCTCTCTTAACTAAGTTTACAAAGGTTTTACCGTCGGTGAATAGCTTCTCAAATACCTCAGAGGAGAAATCCTTGTGCCAGATCTTTTGGTGAGTAGTAAAGTACTCAATCCCATCAATAGGAATCTCTAATATTTCATCTAAGCCCATGGAGGTAAACTGCATATCTACCCCATTTACTCTTGAAACATAGGTTGTTCTCAAAGTCATCTCACCTTCTTTTTCTACCACTTTTTCAAAATTGGCATAGAATTGATATACAAGATCAGTGTATAAAATCTCTTCATGATCTATTATACTATCCCATCAATGCGAAGCCACATAGGTAAGAATTCTATCAAAGGGAAATTCGATTCTATCAATGGTACTTCCAGATATTACCTGACGATTCTTAAGATAATCGTTGTAACGGGCCTCATGATGCTTGCTCCTGAAAAGTTGAGTAGAGGTTTGCATGGTTCTTTTCTTCTTTGGAACTTCTTGAGTCAATTGAGTTTTGCCCTTGGTAATTGAAGTTTTTGCCATTTCTAGGGTTTGAGATAAAGAAATCTAGGATATGTAAGATGAATAGATGAATTGAAGAAGAAATGAAGTGTATTTAAGGTGAATTTTTGGTGGGTTATGGAAATTTGAAGACATGCAGCTGATAAGTGAAGAGGTGAGGATGATTGGAAAATGAAAGGTTGCGTCTGAAGGAGGCATGTTTGTAACGGTCCATAGATGTGCGGTCGACCGGATCGTCGTCCGCAAATTGATTTTTGTCTCTCGGGAATCTTTGCGGTCGATGAATTTAATCTGCGATCGACTGGGTGATCTGATACGGGTCGTCCGCAAGTCCTCTGGAACTTTTGCGGTCGATGAGTTGAATCTGCAGTCGACCGGACAATCTGATATGGGTCGTCCGCAAGTCCTCTGTCTGTTCTGTGGACGATCATTTACTCATATGCGGTCGACCGCATATGCCCTGGGTGTTATCCAAAAAGAAAAAAAAATATCTTCGACAAACTTCACAAAAAGAAAACGCACAAGTTAGAAATTGAAAGTACCAATATCCAAGAGATTTCTAAGTAAACAAAACCTTTTCTCAGCCAAAGATTTTGTGAATATATCAGCTAATTGATCATCCGTAGAAACAAAATCAAGAGATATATCACCTTTTAAAACATGATCACACAAGAAATGATGTTTAATGTTTATATGCTTAGTTTTTGCATGTTGTATAGGATTCTTTGTCAGATTAATGGCACTAGTGTTATCACAATTTATAGTGATACAATCAAAATTTAAGCCATAATCTTTCAAAGTAGTTTTCATTCATAAAACTTGTGCACAACAACTACCAGCAGAAATATATTCAGCTTCAGTGGTAGAAAGAGATACACAAGCTTGTTTCTTGCTATACCATGAAACTAAAGAATAACCAAGAAATTGACAATGACCACTAGTACTCTTACGTTCTACTCGACAACCCGCATAATCTGCATCAGTATATGCTACTAACTCAAATGACATAGATTTAGGATACCATAAACCAAAATTTATAGTCCCTTTCAAGTATCTAAGAATACGTTTGACAGCAATTAAATGAGATTCTCTAGGAGATGATTGAAATCTAGCACATAAACAAACAGAGAACATAATATCAGGTCTACTAGTAGTTAAATATAAAAGACTACCAATCATACTTCTGTATGTAGTTTGATCAACCATCTTACCATTTTTATCTTTGTCCAATTTAATAGACGTGGCCATAGGAGTATCAATCTCCTTTGAATCAACCATTCCAAACCTTTTCAGTAGTTGTTTTGTGTACTTGGCTTGGTTAATGAAAGTACCTTCCTTTGCTTGCTTAATTTGTAACCCAAGGAAGAATGTCAACTCACCCATCATGCTCATTTCAAATTCATTCTGCATTGTCTTAGAGAAATCTTTGCACATATTTTCTTTAGTAGCTTGATGTACTCATAAATTAACTGATTTTTATACTATTTAATGACTATATTTTGTTTAAAAATCGGTTAATTGTGTCATTTAATGGATATATTTCACATTTCCTTTTTATTTCTTTGTTTATAAGTTTTTCAGTGTATTTTAGTACATTTTGGAGATAAAAAGAAGAAGAAGAAGTGAATATGAAGAAAAGAAAAAGAAAAAGAAAAAAAAATCGATGCACAGTAATTCCGGTGAACAGTACCACCGTCGATGATGACGTCACTGCTTACGTCATGTAAGGATAGGAATTGGGATTCTAAAACCAATTACTTAATAATGTCTTGATCTATGATTAATCCCATAAAAAATATAACTTGATACTAATTCCTTGCTAACGCTTTTTTTTATATATATCATTTATATTCCAAATTCCTTTTTAATTCTATTCTCAAAATACCAAAAACCCCCAAAACCCTTTCTGATTAATGATTTTAATTTAAGAGTTGACAAATCTCTGTGGATTTGATCCCTACTTTCCCTATCTACATAGGAATTGTTAGGTTTAAATTTGAGAGTCGTACGACAGGCTTCGTCAAATTTTGGCGCCGTTGCCGGGGATTTGTTTTAATTTCTTCTATTAAATTATTAATCTTTTTCTTTTGTTACAAATTTCATTCCTTTGGTGACACCAAACAACAAGTTCATTGTTGTATGCACTTAAGAAGTGGTAAGATCACCGGAGAAGGACAACGGAGTAAAACACCAGTTGAGATCATAGAACAAGCTACGGATCTTGAAGAAGGCAAAGCAGAAAATCAACCGGATACCCAACTTATTTCTGGTGATATTTTTCCTGCTCATCTTTTTAATATGGCTTTGAACCAAAGATCTCTAAAAGAACTCACTGCTCATACTCTTGATAAACAACCTTTATGCATTATTTTTCCACAAGTTGATGCTAATTTTAAAATGCATGCTGGTTTTATACAATGTTTGCCAACATTTAATGGATTACCTGGAGAAGATCCACTTAGGCACATTAAGGAATTTCATGTTATTTGCAATAATTTGAAACAAGAAGGTACAAGAGATGAAGTTATTAAACTGCATTCTTTTCCTTTTAACTTACAAAATAGTGCAAAAGATTGGTTATATGATTTGCCCTCGGGATCTATTCAAGATTGGACTGGTATGCAAGAAGCTTTTCTAGCTAAATATTATCTTGCATCTAGAACTGCAACAGTCCGAAAAGACATAAGTGGCATAAGACAACAAACTGGTGAAACATTGTATGAATATTGGGAAAGATTTAAAAGATTATGTGCTAGTTGTCCTCATCATCAAATACCTGAACAATTATTAATTCAATATTTTTATGAGGGTTTGATTTCTTATGACATGATGACTATTGATGCTGCTAGTGGTGGTGCTCTTTCATATAAAACCTCACAAGCTGCACGTGAATTAATAGCTAACATGGCTGCGAATTCACAATCTTTTAACACCAGGAATGATACCGTAAGAAAGGTAAATGAAGTAGATGCATCATCATCATCATCTACACAAATTGAGCAAAGACTAGATCATCTTACCAATTTAGTTGGTCAATTAGTTGGGAAAAGAATCAATGCACCGGTAAAAGCATGTGGAATTTGTTTAGGCAATGACCATCCTACAGATTCTTGTCCTACACTATTTCAAGAGGAACAAGCCAACGCCATGGGTAATTTTCAGAACCAACCTCAGAGAAGACACAATCCATTCTCCAACACATACAATGAAGGGTGGATAGACCATCCTAACTTTAGATAGAGTAACCAAGGGGTTAGGCCACCAATGAACCCATCAGGTTTTGTTCCTAATCAACACCAAAATCCTCAGAACCAACAATAGAGTATGTCTTTAGAAGATATGGTAAAATCTCTAGCCTCAAGTTCTTTATCTTTTCAGAGAGGATACAAAGTCCAGCATTCACAACTTGGAGAATCAGGTAGGACAAATGGCTTCTGAGTTAGGTAAATTGAAAACACAACTTTTCAATAAACTTTCATCACAACCACTCAATCCCAGAGAGAATGCTACTGCCGTAACATTAAGAAGTGGTAAAGTGTTGGAGGAATCCAAGAGACCAGAGGAGAATAAAGGCACAGAGAAAGCAACTATTTCAAGCCCAGCATTTTCCGACAAAGTTCCTCAGATAGGAGAATCTTCTTCTTCTATTCCCAAGGTAAGTCCTCCTTTCCCCAATAGGTTAACTAAGAACAAGAAAGATGAGGAAGAAAAAGATGTTCTGGAGATCTTCAAGAAAGTTGGAGTCAACATTCCTCTTTTGGATGCAATAAGACAGATTCCTCATTATGCTAAGTTCCTAAAAGAACTTTGTACAAATAAGAAGAAGCTTAAAGGTAACGAGAGAATCAGTGTGGGGGAATGTGTGTCTGCTATTCTCCAACAGAAACTTCCTCCAAAGCAGAAAGATCCAGGTATGTTCGCTATCCCTTGTACAATTGGTGATAAGGTAATCTCAGGTTGTATGCTATATTTAGGAGCATCTATTAATGTCATGTCTTATACAATCTATAACTCTTTAAATTTGGGACCAATGAAGCCTACTAGAATTGTTATTTAGTTAGCTGATAGGTCTGTGGCTTATCCAGAAGGAGTAATAGAAGATGTACTGGTTAAAGTAAATGACTTAGTATTCCCTGCAGATTTCTACATTTTGAAAACTGAGGATAGCCAAAATACTTGTTCATCACAGTCACCTATTCTGTTAGGTAGACCATTTTTGAAAACTGCTATAACTAAGATTGATGTTAATGAAGGTACTTTATCAATGGAATTTGATGGTGATAAAATTTATTTTAACATATTTAATGCCATGAAGTACCCTTCTGATGAATGTTCGACAGTTTCTGTTGTGGATATTATAGATCCACTTATTGAAGATATTTTTTATTTGAGCTACACTGAAATGATGCAATCTATTATGAACTTGAGCATAGATGAAAATGTTCTTGACACTTTATCTGTAGAATGTGACAATGAACTCAAACAAGCTGTCAATGATTTATCTGCATGTCCTGTTAGTAATTCTAAAATTGCATTACCGAGCTCACATGATAAAATCTTACCATCTGTTGTTTGTCCCCCGTCACTTGAGCTTAAAGCTTTACCTTCTCATTTGAAATATGCATATTTGAGTGAAGGTAATGCTTTACCTGCTATTATTGCTAACAATCTCTCATCTTCCCAAAAAGAGAGGTTAGTTTCTATGCTTAGGGACAACAAGACTGCCATCGGCTGGACTTTAGCCGACATTAAATGTATTAGCCCATCAACATGTATGCACCGTATATTGTTAGAAGATGGAGCTAAACCAACAAGAGAGTCACAAAGGAGACTAAACCCGCCTATGATGGAAGTATTAAAAGCTGAAATTCTAAAACTTCTTGATGCTGGTGTCATCTATCCAATCACAGATTCACATTGGGTAAGTCTTGTACATGTTGTTCCAAAGAAAAGTGGAATAACTATTGTGGAAAATTCTGAAGGTGAGAAAGTTCCTACTAGAGTGCAAAACGGTTGAAGAGTCTACATAGACTACAGAAAACTTAATGCATCAACTAGGAAAGACCATTTTCCCATTCCTTTCATTGATCAAATGTTAGAACGTCTATCTGGTCGTTCTCATTATTGTTTCCTTGATGGTTATTCTAGTTATTTTCAGATTGCTATTACCCCAGAAGACCAAGGTAAGACTACTTTTACATGCCCATTTGGTACTTATGCTTATAGAAGAATGCCTTTTGGTCTATGCAATGCACCTGCTACCTTTCAAAGATGCATGATGTCCTTATTTTTGGATTTTGTCACGAATATCATTGAAATTTTCATGGATGATTTCACTGTCTATGGAAATTCATTTGATTCATGTTTAGAAAATCTGGAACTTGTGCTTAAACGTTGTGTTGAAACTAACCTTGTTCTAAAATATGAAAAGTGTCATTTTATGGTAGAACAAGGAATTGTTTTAGGGCACGTAGTTTCACCAAAAGGATTGGCTGTTGACAAAGCCAAGATTGATGTCATTAAATCTATTCCTTATCCTTCTACGATAAGAGAGGTAAGATCTTTCTTAGGCCATGCTGGATTCTATAGAAGGTTTATTAAAGATTTCTCTAAAACTGTTCAACCTTTGTGCAAGATATTACAAAAAGAACATAAATTCAATTTTGATGAAGGTTGTAAACATGCATTTAAACTGTTGAAAGAGAAATTGATTTCATCACCTATCATTCAACCCCCTAATTGGAATTTTCCTTTTGAGATAATGTGTGACGCTAGTGACAAAGCAGTTGGAGCTGTTCAAGGTCAGAAAATAGATAAAGTTCCTCATGTGATATATTATGCATCTAAATTACTTGATGATGCCCAATGCAATTATACCACAACTGAGAAGGAACTCTACTCTGTTAATTTTGCTCTAGAGAAATTTAGATCTTATTTGTTGGGAACAAAAGTGATTGTTTATTTAGATCATGCAGCTCTAAAGTACCTGTTAAAGAAGAAGGAGTCTAAACCAAGTACCTTGAAATCCAAGATAAGAATGGAGCAGAGAATCTTGTTGCTGATCATTTGAGTCGACTGACATATGACGGGGAAGTATCTCCTATCTCTGATTTATTTCCTGATGAGCATCTTTATGCATTGCATGGAATTATACCTTGGTATGCTGATATGGTTAATTATATTGTTACCAAAGTATTTCCAAATAATCTATCTAAGGCTCAGAAGGATAAAATTAGGAATGACTCAAAACACTACATTTGGGATGATCCCTACCTATTCAAAAGCTGCGCAGACAATGTCATACGCAGATGTGTTCCAAATAATGAAATTCAATCCATATTGAATTTTTGTCATACTTTTGAATGTGGAGGTCATTTTGGACCAAAACGAACTGCTAGAAAAATTCTGGAAAATGGATTTTATTGGCCTACTCTTAACAAAGATGCATATTACTTTGTTAAATCTTGCAATGAATGTCAAAGAGCTCGTAATATATCCAAGAAAGATGAAATGCCTTTGAAGAATATATTAGTTTGTGAACTTTTTTATGTATGGGGCATTGATTTAATGGGACATTTTCCTTCGTCTTTTGGAAATACTTACATCTTACTTGCAGTGGATTATGTATCCAAATGGATTGAAGCTAAGGCTACTCAAAGGAATGATTCTAAAGCAGTTGTAACATTTATCAAGGACAATATATTCCATAGATTTGGAATACCAAAGGCCATTATCAGTGACAGAGGTACGCATATTTGCAACAAGGGAGTAGAAACTCTGTTAAAAAAATATCATGTTTCTCATAAAGTTTCTACTGCCTATCATCCTCAAACAAAAGGACTTGCTGAAATCTTTAACAGGGAAATTAAGTCTATTCTAGCTAAAGTAGTCAATCCTAATAGGAAAGACTAGAGCCTTAGATTGGGAGATGCTCTTTGGGCATATAGAACTGCATTCAAAACCCCTATTGGTATGTCACCATTTAGGTTGGTTTATGGTAAAGCCTGTCATCTACCTGTGGAATTAGAACATAAGGCATTTTGGGCCATTAAACAATGTCATCTTAATCTTGATGATGCACAATCTAATCGAAAACTGAAAATTCAAGAATTATAACAGATTAGAAATGATGCCTATGTTAATTCCTGGATTGCAAAAGAAAAGATGAAATATTACCATGACAAAAATATTTCAAGGAAAAATTTCAATATTGGTGATAAGGTTCTACTCTATAATTCTCGTTTGAGACTGTTTCCAGGAAAGCTAAAGTCAAGGTGGATTGGCCTATTTGTTATCATTAATATCTTTAATCACGGGTCAGTGGAGGTAAAAAGTCTTCAAACAAACAAAATTTTCAAAGTAAACGGTCACCTCCTTAAACCTTTTCATGAAGGATTTGTCGGACAAATTATCGATTCTGTTGCTTTTGAAGACCCACCACCAGGAAGGAATTGAAATCTGTGCTCGTCGAGTCTAAGACGTTAAACAAGGGCGCTGTGTGGGAGGCAACCCATCGTTTTCTGCTAATTTCCTTTCAAGAGTAATTCCATCTGCAAGGTATTTCTTTCCTTTTTACATTTCAGTTTATCTTTCCATCCCTTCTTTCTTTCTATCTCTTTGTTACATAATGGATGATTCAATAATGAAAATGAGAAGATATTATCCCTTGCTTCCTATTAATTATTTGAGAAAAATCTATCTGATGAGATTGGAGCGTATGAAATTACTAGTATCCATTGGAATGCCTGAGGATTTTAGGTGGATAATTGAAGCTAAGGTCCGAATTAGTGGTGAACATCCAGCTTTTCCCAAACGTCCACTTGGGTTGGGGAAGAGTAGTTATGCAAAGTGACGAAGCCTGTCGTACGGCTCTCAAATTTAAACCTAACAATTCCTATGTAGATAGGGAAAGTAGGGATCGAATCCACAGAGATTTGTCAACTCTTAAATTAAAATCGTTAATCGGAAAAGGTTTGGGGGGTTTTTTGGTATTTTGAGAATAAGGAAATGACAACAATTAAAATAAATATTTTTGAGGTTTTGGATTTTGTAAACAGAATTAAAACAAACTTTGGAATACAAATGATATAAAAAGCGTTAGCAAGTAGCTAGTATCAAGTTATATTTTTCATGGGATTAATCATAGATAAATACATTATTAAGTAGTTGGTTTTAGAATCTCGATCAACTCAGACAGATTCCTATCCTTACAAAATAGATTAATCCCGATCAGCTCAGACAGATTAATCACTAACTTAATTAAACACCACTACCAACCAGCGTGTATAGGATGCTCAATCAAATTGCATTAAACAAATAAGGCATCACCAACATTAAATTGTATATAACAATCAGCTTAATTATATACAATTTAAATTATATAATTCCGCTACTAATTTAATTAAGCCAAGATCTGCAACTCAATTAAACTATTAGATGCTACTTGAATTATTAATACAAGATTAATAATCCTAGCTATATAATCACATTCATTAACTAGATTGTCAATCCAATTAATTCACACAATTATATTGATTAAAACAGGAATTATATAAATACTTAATTAATATATATAAGTATATTAAATAAATACACATATATATATAGAAAGAAATATTGGATTTATATTAACTAAAGAAATTAGGCGGTTCAACCGGCCATTTAAATAAATTAAACTAAAAGTATGGAGGCTCGGCCTTCCAAAAAAAAAGAATTAAAGACATAAAAATATATTAAACTAGTTAGGAGGCTCGACCTTCCATAATACATAAAATAAAAGACATAAAAGTAAATTAAACTAATAGGTGGCTCGGCCATCCATTTGCGATATTTAAAGTGCATAAAGCAAAATAAATAAAGACTAGGCGGGTAAACCGACAATAAGTCCAGTTAAATAAATCCAAATAGAAATTAAGTACAAAGAAAATTATCTCATAATCCCATTTATTAATAACTTAACACATATCCTTGCTAACAAAAGAAAACTACTCACAATACATATTTAATAAATATAAGATGAAATTTATAAACATTAGAAATAAAATTTGAAAGATAAACTCCCCGGAAATATTGAAATTATCCGGACAGAATTTCTTTACTAAATATTACAAAAAGCCTTGAAATATTATTCTAAAAAATCTGGAAAATATACTAATATGAAGACAATAATAAAATAAATAAATTGCAAAAGAAATGGAGAAGATTGGAGCTAAATTGGTGTCTAAATCATAAAAATAAGCTCCCTATTTATAGCCACAAAAATCAGGGGCAAAATGGTCATTTTGCACCCCAAAGTCTTGAAAATGTAGTTGGTGGCCTAATTTCCCCAATTTCGCCACATGTCGCGTCCTCATTGGTCCAAGTTTCGGCTTCTAGAAGCGCCACTTGTCACATTCTGATTGCGCCACGTGTCATCTTCTCATTGCGCCACATCATCGGATGACATAGATTTTTATTTTTTTATTTTTTTTATTTTTTTATCTTCTCCAACATTTCTTCATCTTCTTCTTTTTATCTCCATAATAAACTAAAATACACTGAAAAACTTACAAACAAAGAAATAGAAGAGAAACGTGAAATATATCCATTAAATAACATAATTAACCGATTTTCAAACAAAATATAGTCATTAAATAACATAAAAATCAGTTAATTTATGAGTACATCAAATTCCCCCACACTATCTCTTTGCTTGCCCTCAAGCAAAATATAAACACACAATATACAAGTATAAATAACTTAAACAAGATTAATAAGGTAACAAAGTGTTATATAAATTTCAATACAACTTTCACAATTAACCCCTTTTTATTTGAAAAGAAATTGTGTTCGTGTGCTTGAATATCATTACAAGTTTAACATTAATATTCAAAGTTAACAAAATGTGACTGTAAAAAGCATAAAACCCTAAATAATTTTTTTTTTATTTTAAAAAAACATGCTATCAGTATAATGAAAGGATAATAACAAAGTCACTATGTAAATAAAAATACATTCTTAGTTTCTCAACACAACTTATAAGCTTGTAAACTAGCATATTCTCCACTAATCATGAAGATTTTGGTCGATATGGGTCAAATAGGACTTTTAGGCTTGTAATGTTAAGCTCGGGATTTGGTTACAATCGAAAGATAGGGATATACAAAATATTTCAAGAGTTTAAATTGAAAATGAATTACCACCTCTTGAAGAAAACCTTAGCCATGATATCTCTTCATTTTTCACACTTGAAAATATTTCTATTTTCTTTTTCTTTTTCTTTTCTTTTCTTTTTTTCTTTCTTTTTCTTCTCTTTTTTTTTTTTGGCAATATCTCGTAATCCTTTATCAGCAGTGTTCATAACTTTTCTATACAGATTAACACATGGTAATACATTCTCAATAAAATATTTGGATAGAAAAGTAATAAACGAGGCTAATTATCAAAGAAATTAAATGGTAATGAAACCATTCATACATGTTGGTTCAAAGTAGGATCGAGGGATATATATATATAAGTATGGTTCGTTTAGAAAGGCTCAAACTATCAAAGAAGGCCTTATGTCATCCCCAAATCAACCAAGATCTTATTTAAATTTCGTCTCAAACATGTGAAAGAACAAGTTCTAGTGTGTAGAGAGTGACCTTAAATGTACTAAAACACATAGTAAACTTACATTATCATCAAGTCAAAATACTAATGTTTTTAACTCTGGGTTTCATAACATAAAACATTTAGCCACATTAGTTAAATAAGAATATTTTTGTCAAATTGCTAAGATATTCAATTGATTTATTCGAAAAAAAAAATTTACAGAAAGGGATACAATTATAAAAGGACTGAAAAATTTAACACAAAATTACCTAATATCTTAAAAAGTTATAATACATGCATGATTTATTTAACAAAACAACAAATTATTAAAAACAATGTTTTTAAAGGTGTGGATCAAGAATCAAATGAGTTTAATCACTTGACTCTTTACTCAAACCACCCCCCACACTTGAGAATTACATTGTCCTCAATGTAAAAACACACAAAGTTTGAAAAAAATAAAATAAAATAAAATAACATTATTCCATAGGTTATAATAAAAAGAAAATAACACACATTTATTTAAAAATAAAAACTTACAACTTTAACTCTAAATCCACTGAATCTCTTTTTCGCTTGTTACCGGAAATTGACCAGTTAATTGGAGGTACTTCTGGATCTGTCTCTGGTACAAAAGATACTAATTCATCCAATAGCTTCTTGGTTGTGGGTGCAGATACAATTATTCTTCGTGGTACTGGAGATAGAAGCTTATGTGTAACAGCTATGTCAAGAAATGCTAACAAACCATCAAAGTAGTGATCAACATTTAAAAGACCAATTGGTTTAGTGTGCAATTTCATGTTAAACCAGAATGTTAAATTGAACAAGCATTCTAATACCTCATATCCTCCTGGGATGACTATGAAAGCATCAGAGTTATGCAACATGAGTGTCATGCGTTCATAAAATGATTTTGTTTGTACCTCATATCCAATTGTTCTGCCATATACTTCTTTCAGAGGAGTGGGAATTACACCTACCGTGAGAACTTTGTTTGGTTGATTTGTTTCAATTTGAACAAGTGTTTGGTATGACTGGTGTGCTCGAGCAACCTCTCCAATTAAACCAGCATTTCCTCCTTCGTATACTAGACCGATCTTTCGATAAGCTAGTACTCTTCCCAATTGGATAGCAGCAGTTAGATGCGAAACAGTAGCACCTACGGTTGTTCCTCCAAACACTGCGATGTTTGTTAGACTTCTGATTGATGAACCTTCTATAGTAACGGCCTCAAAAGTGATTCTGTTACACACTAAAAAGAAAACAAACAAATAAAACAAATCAAGGAAGAAACAAATAAAAACAAGTAGTTGTGATTGTGGCTCACATCTTCCTCTGGTTTTACGTACAGTAACGGTTTCAAACACCTTCAATGAGTCGGGGGTATGCTGCTCATCCAGCTTTCTTAAAAACTGGCAAACGGGATCGTTTAAATTCAGATACCGAATAGTGTACCGGAGTTGTTCAATTTTGAATTGTTTCCATAACCCTAGAATTTCCATTTGAACGTATCCACTAGAATGCGAATCAAGAGTCAATTTGATATCATCTAATGACTCTTTACTCAGTTCATTCTTAATGAAAGCAATTTTGTCTTCTCGATTATTGGATAAATACCCAAGTGAACTACAACTGGTATGACAGTTCCATCTAGCACATTTATAACAGAGTCTCATTCTTTTACCTCTCCGTTTCTTTGCATAACTACTTTTCCCCAACCTAGGTTGACGTTTGGGAAAAGCTGGATGTTCACCACTAATTCGGACCTTAGCTTCAACTATCCACCTAATATCCTCAGGCATTCCAATGGATACTAGTAATTTCATACGCTCCAATCTCATAAGATAGATTTTTCTCAAATAATTAATAGGGAGCAATGGATAATATCTTCTCATTTTCATTAGTGAATCATCCATTATGTAACAAAGAGATAGAAAGAAAGAAGGGATGGGAAGGCAAACTAAAATGTAAAAAGGAAAGAAATACCTTGCAGATGAAATTTACTCTTGAAAGGAAATTAGCAGAAATCGTTTGGTGATTCTTTCAACAATTAAGCAGGCTATTTAAAGCCGTGTTTAATCACTGTTGGACATTTAATTAACTTAAATACGCCATCTTTCAGTATCCGAGAAGACGCGTATTCAACAATTTCTGCTAGGCCTGCAAGCTAAAAAGTGAAAAAGGAAAATCAAACAATTCAAAAGTATTTAAGAAAAAGCGATGGGTTGCCTCCCACACAGCGCCCTTGTTTAACGTCTTAGACTCGACGAGCACAGATTTCAATTCCTTTCTGGTGGTGGGTCTTCAAAAGCAATGGAATCGATAATTTGTCCGACAAATCCTTCATGAAAAGGTTTCAGGAGATGACCGTTCACTTTAAAAATTTGCTCGTTTGAAGACTTTTACCTCCACTGACCCGTGATTAAAGATATTAATGATAACAAATGGGCCAATCCACCTTGACTTTAGCTTTCCTGGAAACAGTCTCAGACGATAATTATAGAGTAGAACCTTATCACCAATATTGAAATTTTTCCTTGAAAGATTTTTGTCATGGTAATATTTCATCTTTTCTTTTGCAATCCAGGAATTAACATATGCATCATTTCTAATCTCTTCTAGTTCTTGAATCTGCATTTTTTCGATTAGATTGTGCATCATCAAGATTAAGATGACATTGTTTAATGGCCCAAAATGCCTTATGTTCTAATTCCACAGGTAGATGACAGGCTTTACCATAAACCAATCTAAATGGTGACATACCAATAGGGGTTTTGAATGCTGTTCTGTAAGCCCAAAGAGCATCTCCCAATCTAAGGCTCCAGTCTTTCCTATTAGGATTGACTACTTTAGCTAGAATAGACTTAATTTCCCTGTTAGACATTTCAGCAAGTCCATTTGTTTGAGGATGATAGGCAGTAGAAACTTTATGAGAAACATGATATTTTTTAAACAGAGTTTCCACTACCTTGTTGCAAAAATGCGTACCTCTGTCACTGATGATGGCCTTTGGAATTCCAAATCTATGGAATATGTTGTCCTTGATAAATGTCACAACTGCTTTGGAATCATTCATTCGAGTGGCCTTAGCTTCAATCCATTTGGACACATAATCCACTGCAAGCAAGATGTAAATATTTCCAAAAGATGAAGGAAAAGGTCCCATGAAATCAATACCCCATACATCAAAAAGTTCACAAACTAAGATAGTTTTCAAAGGCATTTCATCTCTCTTGGATATATTACCAACTCTTTGACATTCATTGCAAGATTTAACAAAGTAATATGCATCTTTGTTAAGAGTAGGCCAATAAAATCCACTCTCCAGAATTTTTCTAGCAGTTCCTTTTGGTCCAAAATGACCTCCACATTCAAAAGTATGACAAAAATTCAATATGGATTGAATTTCGTTATTTGGAACACATCTGCGTATGACATTGTCTGCGCAGCTTTTGAAAAGGTAGGGGTCATCCCAAAGGTAGTGTTTTGAGTCATTCCTAATTTTATCCTTTTGAGGTTTAGACAAATGATTTGGAAATACTTTGGTAACAATATAATTAACCATATCAGCATACCAAGGTATAATTCCATGCAATGCATAAAGATGCTCATCAGGAAATAAATCAGAGATAGGAGATACTTCCCCGTCATATGTCAGTCGACTCAAATGATCAGCAACAAGATTCTCTGCTCCCTTCTTATCTCGGATTTCAAGGTCAAATTCCTGGAGTAAGAGAATCCATCTCAGTAGTCTTGGTTTAGACTCCTTCTTCTTTAACAGGTACTTTAGAGCTGCATGATCTGAATAAACATTCACTTTTGTTCCCAACAGATAAGATCTAAATTTTTCTAGAGCAAAAATAACAGAGTAGAGTTCCTTCTCAGTTGTGGTATAATTGCATTGGGCATCATCAAGTAATTTAGATGCATAATATATCACATGAGGAACTTTATCTATTTTCTGACCTAGAACAGCTCCAACTGCTTTGTCACTAGCGTCACACATTATCTCAAAAGGAAAATTCCAATTAGGGGGCTGAATGATAGGTGATGAAATCAATTTCTCTTTTAACAGTTTAAATGCATGTTTACAACCTTCATCAAAATTGAATTTATGTTCTTTTTGTAATAACTTGCATAAAGGTTGAACAGTTTTAGAGAAATCCTTAATAAATCTTCTATAGAATCCAGCATGGCCTAAGAAAGATCTTACCTCTCTTACCGTAGAAGGATAAGGAATAGATTTAATCACATCAATCTTTGCTTTGTCAACAGCCAGTCCTTGTGGCGAAACTACATGCCCTAAAACAATTCCTTGTTCTACCATAAAATGACACTTTTCATAATTGAGAACAAGGTTAGTATCAACACACCGTTTAAGCACAAGTTCCAAATTTTCTAAACATGAATCAAATAAATTTCCATAGACAGTAAAATCATTCATGAAAATTTCAATGATATTCGTGACAAAATCAGAAAATAAGGACATCATGCATCTTTGAAAGGTAGCAGGTACATTGCATAAACCAAAAGGCATTCTTCTATAAGCATAAGTACCAAATGGGCAAGTAAAAGTAGTCTTACCTTGGTCTTCTGGGGCAATAGCAATTTGACAATATCCAGAATAACCATCAAGGAAACAATAATGAGAATGACCAGATAAACGTTCTAACATTTGATCCATGAAAGGAAGGGGAAAATGGTCTTTTCTAATTGATGCATTAAGTTTCCTGTAGTCTATACAGACTCTCCAACCATTTTGCACTCTAGTAGGAACTTTCTCACCTTCAGAGTTCTCCACAATAGTTATTCCACTTTTCTTTGGAACAACATGCACAGGACTTACCCAATGTGAATCTGTGATTGGATAGATGACACCAGCATCAAGAAGTTTAAGAATTTCAGCTTTTACTACTTCCATCATAGGAGGGTTTAGTCTCCTTTGTGACTCTCTGGTTGGTTTAGCTCCATCTTCTAACAATATACGGTGCATGCATGTTGATGGGCTAATACCTTTAATGTCGGCTAAAGTCCAGCCGATGGCAGTGTTGTTGTCCCTAAGCACAGAAACTAACCTCTCTTCTTGGAAGATGAGAGATTGTTAGCAATAATAACAGGTAAAGCATTACCTTCACTCAAATATGCATATTTCAAATGAGAAGGTAAAACTTTAAGCTCAAGTGACGGGGGACAAACAACAGATGGTAAAATTTTATCATGTGAGCTAGGTAATGCAATTTTTGAATTACTAACAGGACATGAAGATAAATCATTGACAGCTTGTTTAAGTTCATTATCACATTCCACAGATAAAGTGTCAAGAACATTTTCATCTATGCTCAAGTTCATAATGGATTGCATCATTTCAGTGTAGCTCAAATCAAATATATCTTCAATAAGTGGATCTATAATATCCATAACAGAAACTGTAGAACATTCATCAGAAGGGTACTTCATGACATCAAATATGTTAAAAGAAATTTTATCACCATCAAATTCCATTGATAAAGTACCTTCATTTACATCAATCTTAGTTCTAGCAGTTTTCAGAAATGGTCTACCTAACAGAATAGGTGACTGTGATGAACAAGTATTTTGGCCATCCTCAGTTTTCAAAATGTAGAAATCTGCAGGGAATACTAAGTCATTTACTTTAACCAATACATCTTCTATTACTCCTTCTGGATAAGCCACAGACCTATCAGCTAACTGAATAACAATTCTAGTCGGCTTCATTGGTTCCAAATTTAAAGAGTTATAGATTGTATACGGCTTGACATTAATAGAGGCTCCTAAATCTAGCATACAACCTGAGACTACCTTATTGTACAAGGGATAGCGAACATACCTAAATCTTTCTGCTTTGGATGAAGTTTCTATTGGAGAACAGCAGACACACATTCCCCCACACTGATTCTCTCGTTACCTTTAAGCTTCTTCTTGTTGGTGCAAAGTTCTTTTAGGAACTTAGCATAACGAGGAATCTGTCTTATTGCATCCAAAAGAGGAATGTTGACTTCAACTTTCTTGAAGATCTCTAGAACATCTTTTTCTTCCTCATCTTTCTTGTTCTTAGTTAACCTATTAGGGAAAGGAGGACTTACCTTGGGAATAGAAGAAGAAGATTCTCCTATCTTAGGAATTTTGTCGGAAGATGTTGGGCTTGAAATAGGTGCTTTCTCCATGCCTTTATTTTCCTCTGGTCTCTTGGATCCTTCTAACACTTTACCACTTCTTAGTGTTACGGCACTAGCATTCTCTCTGGGATTGAGTGGTTGTGATGGAAGTTTATTGAAAAGCTGTGTTTTCAATTGACCTAACTCAGAAGCCATTTGTCCTACCTGATTCTCCAAGTTATGAATGCTGGACTTTGTATCCTTTTGGAAGGATATGGTATCTCTCTGAAAAGATATAGAACTTGAGGCTAGAGATTTTACCATATCTTCTAAAGACATGCTTTGTTGTTGGTTCTGAGGAGGTTGTGGAGGATTTTGGTGTTGATTAGGAACAAAACCTAGTGGGTTCATTGGTGGCCTAACCCCTTGGTTACTCCATCTAAAGTTAGGATGGTCTCTCCACCCTTCATTGTATGTGTTGGAGAATGGATTGTTTCTTCTCTGAGGTTGGTTATGAAAATTACCCATGGCATTGGCTTGTTCCTCTTGAAAGAGAGTAGGACAAGAATCTGTAGGATGGTCATTGCCTAAACAAATTCCACATGCTTTTACCGGTGCATTGATTCTTTTCCCAACTAATTGACCAACTAAATTGGTAAGATGATCTAGTCTTTGCTCAATTTGTGTAGATGATGATGATGATGATACATCTACTTCATTTACCTTTCTTACGGTATCATTCCTGGTGTTAAAAGATTGTGAATTAGCAGCCATGTTAGCTATTAATTCACGTGCAGCTTGTGGGGTTTTATCTGAAAGAGCACCACCACTAGCAGCATCAATAGTCATCCTGTCATAAGAAATCAAACCCTCATAAAAATATTGAATTAATAATTGTTCAGGTATTTGATGATGAGGACAACTAGCACATAATCTTTTAAATCTTTCCCAATATTCATACAATGTTTCACCAGTTTGTTGTCTTATGCCACTTATATCTTTTCGGACTGTTGCAGTTCTAGATGCAGGATAATATTTAGCAAGAAAAGCTCTTTGCATTCTATTCCAATATTGAATAGATCCCGAAGGCAAATCATATAACCAATCTTTTGCATTATTTTGTAAGCTAAAAGGAAAAGAACACAGTTTAATAACTTCATCTCTTGTACCTTCTTGTTTCAAATTTGTGCAAATAACATGAAATTCCTTAATGTGCCTAAGTGGATCTTCTCCAGGTAATCCATTAAAAGTTGGGAAACATTGTATAAAACCAGTATGCATTTTAAAATTAGCATCAACTTGTGGAAAAATAATGCATAAAGGTTGTTCATCAAGAGTGGGAGCAGTTAGTTCTTTCAGAGATCTTTGATTCAAAGCCATATTTAAAAGATAAGTAGGAAGAATATCACCAGAAATAAGTTGGGTATCCGGTTGATTTTCTGCCTTGCCTTCTTCAAGATCCGTAGCTTGTTCTCTGATCTCAACTGGTGTTTTACTCCCTTATTCTTCCCCGGTGATCTTACCACTTCTTAAGTGCATACAACAATGAACTTGTATACAATTTGTATGAAATCTGTATCTGAATATCACCAAATGAATGAAATCTGTATCTGAATATCACCAAAGGAATGAAATCTGTAACAAAATAAAAAGATTAACAATTTTAATAGAAGAAATTAAAACAAATCCCCGGCAACGGCGCCAAAATTTGACGAAGCCTGTCGTACGACTCTCAAATTTAAACCTAGCAATTCCTATGTAGATAGGGAAAGTAGGGATCGAATCCACAGAAATTTGTCAACTCTTAAATTAAAATCGTTAATCGGAAAAGGTTTGTGGGGTTTTTTGGTATTTTGAGAATAAGGAAATGACAACAATTAAAATAAATATTTTTGAGGTTTTGGATTTTGTAAACAGAATTAAAACAAACTTTGGAATACAAATGATATAAAAAGCGTTAGCAAGTAGCTAGTATCAAGTTATATTTTTCATGGGATTAATCATAGATAAATACATTATTAAGTAGTTGGTTTTAGAATCCCGATCAGCTCAGACAGATTAATCACTAATTTAATTAAACACCACTACCAACCAGCGTGTATAGGATGCTCAATCAAATTGCATTAAACAAATAAGGCATCACCAACATTAAATTGTATATAACAATCAGCTTAATTATATACAATTTAAATTATATAATTCCGCTACTAATTTAATTAAGCCAAGAGCTGGAACTCAATTAAACTATTAGATGCTACTTGAATTATTAATACAAGATTAATAATCCTAGCTATATAATCACATTCATTAACTAGATTGTCAATCCAATTAATTCACACAATTATATTGGTTAAAACAGGAATTATATAAATACTTAATTAATATATATAAGTATATTAAATAAATACACACATATATATATATAGAAAGAAATATTGGATTTATATTAACTAAAGAAATTAGGCGGTTCAACCGGCCATTTAAATAAATTAAACTAAAAGTATGGAGGCTCGGCCTTCCAAAAAAAAAAGAATTAAAGACATAAAAATATATTAAACTAGTTAGGAGGCTCGGCTTTCCATAATACATAAAATAAAAGACATAAAAGTAAATTAAACTAATAGGTGGCTCGGCCATCCATTTGCGATATTTAAAGTGCATAAAGCAAAATAAATAAAGACTAGGCGGGTAAACCGACCATAAGTCCAGTTAAATAAATCCAAATAGAAATTAAGTACAAAGAAAATTATCTCATAATCCCATTTATTAATAACTTAACACATATCCTTGCTAACAAAAGAAAACTACTCACAATACATATTTAATAAATATAAGATGAAATTTATAAACATTAGAAATAAAATTTGAAAGATAAACCCTCCGGAAATATTGAAATTATCCGGACAGAATTTCTTTACAAAATATTACAAAAAGCCTTGAAATATTATTCTAAAAAATCTAAAAAATATACTAATATGAAGACAATAATAAAATAAATAAATTGCAAAAGAAATGGAGAAGATTGGAGCTAAATTGGTGTCTAAATCATAAAAATAAGCTCCCTATTTATAGCCAAAAAAATCAGGGGCAAAATGGTCATTTTGCACCCCAAAGTCTTGAAAATGTAGTTGGTGGCCTAATTTCCCCAACTTCGCCACATGTCGCGTCCTCATTGGTCCAAGTTGCGGCTTCTAGAAGCGCCACTTGTCACCTTCTGATTGCGCCACTTGTCATCTTCTAATTGCGCCACGTGTCATCTTCTCATTGCGCCACGTCATCGGATGACATAGATTTTTTTTTTTTTTTATCTTCTCCAACATTTCTTCATCTTCTTCTTTTTATCTCCATAATAAACTAAAATGCACTGAAAAACTTACAAACAAAGAAATAGAAGGGAAACGTGAAATATCCATTAAATAACATAATTAACCGATTTTCAAACAAAATATAGTCATTAAATAACATAAAAATTAGTTAATTTATGAGTACATCACAAAGAAACGGGGAGGTAAAAGAATGAGAGTCTGTTATAAATGTGCTAGATGGAACTGTGATACCAGTTGTCATTCACTTGGGTATTTATCCGATAATCGGGAAGACAAAATTGATTTCATTAAGAATGGACTGAGTGAAGAGTTATTAGATGATATCAAACTGACTCATGATACTCATTCTAGTGGATACATTCAAATGAAAATTCTCGGGTTATGGAAACAATTCAAAATTGAATAACTCCGGTACACTCTTCGGTATCTGAATTTAAACGATCCTATTTGCCAATTTTTAAGAAAGCTGGATGAGCAGCATACCCCCGACTCATAGAAGGTGTTTGAAACCGTTACTGGACGTAAAACCAGAGGAAGATGTGAGCCACAATAACAACTACTTGTTTTTATTTGTTTCTTTCTTGATTTGTTTTATTTGTTTTATTTGTTTCTTTTCTTTTTAGTGTGTAACAGAATCACTTTTGAAGTCGTTACTATGGAAGGTTCATCAATCAGAAGTCTAACAAACATCGCATTGTTTGGAGGAACGACCGTGGGTGTTACTGTTTCGCATCTAACTGCTGCTATCCAATTGGGAAGAGTACTAGCTCATCGAAAGATCGGTCTAGTATACTGAGGAGGAAATGCTTGATTAATTGGAGAGGTTGCTCAAGCACACTAGTCATACCAAACACTTGTTCAGATTGAAACAAATCAGCCAAACAAAGTTCTCGCAATAGGTGTAATTCTCACTCCTCTAAAACAAATATATGGCAAAACAATTGGACATGAGGTACAAACAAAATCATTTTATGAACGCATGACACTCATGTTGCATAACTGTGATGCTTTCTTAGTCATACCAGGAGGATATGAGGTATTAGAATGCTTGTTCAATTTAACATTCTGGTTTAACATGAAATTGCACAAGAAACCAATTGGTCTTTTAAATGTTGATCACTACTTTGATGGTTTGTTAGCATTTCTTGACATAGTTGTTACACATAAGCTTCTATCTCCAGTACCACGAAGAATAATTGTATCTGCACCCACAACTAAGGAGCTATTGGATGAATTAGTAGCTTTTGTACGAGAGACAGATCCAGATGTACCTCCAATTAACTGGTCAATTTCCGGTAACAAGAGAAAAAGAGATTCAGTGGATTTAGAGTTAAAGTTGTAAGTTTTTCTTTTTAAATAAATGTGTGTTATTTTCTTTTTATTAAAAGCTGTGGAATAATGTTATTTTATTTTTTATTTTTCAAACTTTGTGTGTTTTTACATTGAGGACAATGTAATTCCCAAATGTGGGGGGTGGTTTGAGTAAAGAGTCAAGTGATTAAACTCATTTGATTCTTGATCCACACCTTTAAAAACATTGTTTTTAATAATTTGTTGTTTTGTTGAATAAATCATGCATGTATTATAACTTTTTAAGATGTTAGGTAATTTTGTGTTAAATTTTTCAATCCTTTTATAATTGTACCCCTTTCTGTAAAAAAATTTTCGAATAAATCAATTGAATATCTTTGTAATTTGACATAAATATTCTTATTTAACTAATGTGGCTAAATCCTTTTTGTTATGAAATCCAAAGTTAAAAACATTAGTATTGTGATTTGATGATAAAGTAAGTTTACTGTGTGTTTTAGTACATTTAAGGTTATTTTCTACACGCTAGAACTTGTTCTTTCACATACTTGAGATGAAATTTAATTAAGATCTTGGTTGATTTGGGGATGACATAAGGCTTCTTTGATAGTTTGAGCCTTTCTGAACGAACCATACTTATATATATCCCTCGATCCTATTTTGAGCCAACATACATGAATGGTTTCATTACCATTTAATTTCTTTGATAAATAGCCTCGTTTATTACTTTTCTATCCAGATACTTTATTGAGAATTTATTAATCATGTGTTAATCTGTATTGAAAAGTTATGAGCACTGCTGATAAATGATTACGATATATTGTAAAAAAGAACCGAAAGGTAAAAAGCTCATAGATGTGATCTCTTCAAAAAAAAAGTGTAAAAAAAAAAGAAAAAAAAAGAAAAAAAAAGAAAGAAAGAAATTAAGAGATATTATTGAAAAGGTTTTCTTCAAAGAAGTGTAATTCATTCTCAATTTAAACTCTTGAAATCCCGAGCTTAACATTACAAACTTTAAAGTCCTATTTGATCCAAATCGACCAAAATTTTCATCATTAGTAGAGGGCATGTGACTTTACAAGTTTATAAGTTGTGTTGAGAAACTAAAAATGTATTTTTATTTACATAGTGACTTTGTTGTTATCTTTTCATTATACTGATATCATGTTTTCAAAAAATATATATATATTTAATAAGAATTTATGTTTTTCACAGTCACATTTTGTTAACTTTGAATATTAATGTTAAACTTGTAAATGATATTCAAGCACACGAGCACAATTGCTTTTCAAATAAAAAGGGGTTAATTGTGAAAGTTGTATTGCAATTAATATAACACTTTGTTACCTTGTTAATCTTGTTCAAGTTATTTATACTTGTATATTGTGTGTTTATATTTTGCTTGAGAACAAGCAAAGAGATAGTGTGGGGGAATTTGATGTACTCATAAATTAACTGATTTTTATACTATTTAATGACTATATTTTGTTTAAAAATCGGTTAATTGTGTCATTTAATGGATATATTTCACATTTCCTTTTTATTTCTTTGTTTATAAGTTTTTCACTGTATTTTAGTACATTTTGGAGATAAAAAGAAGAAGAAGAAGTGAAGATGAAGAAAAGAAAAAGGAAAAAAAAAATCGATGAACAGTACCACCGTCGATGATGACGTCACTGCTTACGTCATGAACAGTGTTTGTCGGCTGGTCAAAGTCAACAAATCAACCTGCTACAGTACCGGAAGTCAAAATGACTATTTTACCCCTAGAAATTTTCCTATAAATATGCTAGCTTCATTTTTTCATTTAAGACACCAATTTAGCTCCAATCTTCTCCATTTCTTTTGTAATTTCTTTCTTTTATTATTATCTTCATATTAATATAATTTCTAGAATTTTTAGAATAGTTTTTCAAGTCTTTTTGTAAAATTTAGTAAATAAATTCTGTCCGGATAATTTCAATATTTTCGGGAAGTATTTCTTTCAAATTTTCGTTCTAATGTTTATAAATTTCATCTTATATTTATTAAATATGGATTGTGAGTAATTTCCTTTTGTTAGCAAGGATATGTGTTAAGTTATTTATAAATGGGATTATGAGATAATTTTCTTTACACTTAATTTCTATTTGGATTTATTTAACTAGACTTATGGTCGGTTTACTCGCCTAGTCTTTTACTTTATGCACTTTAAATATCGCAAATGGATGGCCGAGCCACCTAATTAGTTTAATTTCCTAATGTCTTTTATTTTCTTTTTTATGGAAGGCCGAGCCTCCATACTTTTAGTTTAATTTATTTAAATGGCCGGTTGAACCGACTAATTTGTTTAGTTAATATAAATCCAATCTTTATTTATATATATATATATATATTTGTGTATTTATTTAATATACTTATATCTATATATTAATTAAGTATTTATGTAATTCCTGTTTTAATTAATATAATTATGTGAATTAATTGGATTGACAATCTAGTTAATAAATGTGATTATATAGCTAGGATTATTAATCTTGTATTAATGATTCAAGTGGCATCTACTAATTTAATTGAGTTGCAGCTCTTGGTTGAATTAAATTAGCAGTGGAATTATATAATTTAAATTGTATATAATTAAGCTGATTGTTATATACAATTTAATGTTGGTGATGCCTTATTTACTTAATGCAATTTGATTGAGCATCCTATACACGCTGGTTGGTAGTGGTGTTTAATTAAATTAGAGATTAATCTGTCTGAGCTGATCGGGATTCTAAAACCAATTACTTAATAATGTCTTGATCTGTGATTAATCCCATGAAAAATATAACTTGATACTAATTCCTTGCTAACGCTTTTTTTATATATATCATTTATATTCCAAATTCTTTTTTAATTCTATTATCAAAATACCAAAAACCCCCAAAACCCTTTCTGATTAATGATTTTAATTTAAGAGTTGACAAATCTCTGTGAATTCGATCCCTACTTTCCCTATCTACATAGGAATTGTTAGGTTTAAATTTGAGAGCCATACGACATGCTTCGTCATAGCTTCGAATATAATGTCATCAACATATATTTGAACAATCAAAATATCATGTGCTTTATTTTTAATAAAAATAGTAGTATCAACTTGGTGCTTGCTTTAAACCATATAAAGCTTTAGAAAGTTTGTACACATGATTTGCATAGGATTCATGAATAAAACCAGGAGGTTGTTCAACATACACTTCCTCTTGAATGAAACCATTTAAAAAGGCACTTTTGACATCCATTTGAAATAATTTAAAGCCTTTAAAGGAAGCAAATGCAAGTAACATTCTAATGGACTCTAATCTAGCAACTGGAGCAAAAGTCTCATTATAATCAATGCCCTCTTCCTGATTATATCCTTGAGCAACAAGTCTAGCCTTATTTCTAGTCACAAGACCATGTTCATCAAGTTTGTTTCTAAAAACCCATTTTGTACCAATAATGGTAAGATTAGAAGGTCTAGGTACAAGTTCTCACACTTTGCTTCTTTCAAATTGATTTAATTCATCTTGCATGGCAATAATCCAAAAATCATCATTAAGAGCTTCAACAATGTTCCTAGGTTCTATATGAGACAATAATGCAAAATCATCAACAAAGTTTAAAAAGTGTCTTCTTGTTCTTACCCCTTCATTTGGATCACCAATGATTTAACCCTTTGGATGGATGTGGACAAATTTCCATTCCTTTGGAAGATCAAACTTTGTTCCTTCTTCAAGTGAAGTAGATTCTTGACTGTCACTTCTTCAATCTCATCCTTTGATGTTGAAGGATTTTCATTTGTTTGAACAACATCTTTATTCATTGACTCCAAAGGTATTTCTTGAATTTCACCTTCAAACTCATCTCTTGGCAAATAGATGTTAGATTCATCAAAAACAACATTAATAGCTTCTTCAATAATCATAGTTATCTTATTATACACACGATAAGCTTTTCTTATTGAAGAATAGCCAAGAAATATACTTTCGTCGGATTTCTTATCAAACTTACCAAGATTGTCTTTGACATTTAAAACAAAACATTTACAACCAAAAACCTTGAAGTAAGAAATAGAAGGAGTTTTGTCAAACATGAGTTCATAGGGGGTTTTCTTCACAAAAGGTCTAAGAAGCACTCTATTTACAATATAACAAGAGGTGTTTACAGCTTCAGCCCATTGTCACTTCTTTGGCAAATTATTTTCACAAAGCATTGAATGAGTCATTTCTTGTAAAATACGATTTTTCCTCTCAACAACACTATTTTGTTGAGGAGTTTTAGGAACAGAAAAATTGTGAGAAATCCCATTCTCATCACACAGTTTAGTAAAGCTACTATTGCAAAATTCTCTACCATTGTCACTTCTAATGGAGATAAGTTTGCATCCTATGGTATTTTGTACTTGTTTTAAAAGCTTGACAAAAGCTCCAAAAGCTTCATCTTTGCCCAACAAGAATAATACCGAAGTAAATCTAGAGAAATCATCAACTATCACATAAGCATACAATTTTCCACCAAGACTCATTGTTCTCATAGGACCAAATAAATCCATATGTACAAGTTCAAGAGGTTTTGAGGTAGAAACTATCTTCTTAGATTTAAAGGAACTCTTAACTTGCTTATCATATTGACATGCATCACAAACACGATCTTTTTCAAAATGAATGGCAGGCAATCCTCTAACATATTCATGTTTTGACAGGTTATGCAAAGTATCCATGCTCACGTGTCATAATCTACGATGCCAAAGATATGCATCATCATCTTTCAAAGCAAGACATTTAGCATCTTGTTCAACTAAATCATCAAAGAAGAGATCATACATATTTCCATTTCTATTTCCAACAAAAATAGTTTTGTTAGAGCAATCATTATGAATTAAACATGAATCCTTCTTGAAAATAACTTTATGACCATTATCACATAATTGACTAATACTAAGCAAATTATATTTGAGATTATCAATAAGAAGAACATTTTTAATAAAGGGAGAAGTATTTTTACCAACATTGCCAATGCCAATGATTTTCCCTTTCCTTTTGTCACCAAAAGTCACAAATCCTTCATCCTTTGGTTTAACATCATTAATTACAGATGCATTTCCAGTCATGTGTCTTGAGCATCCACTGTCAAGAAACCATTTGTTCTCTTTTGTTTTCAATTGAAGACACACCTACATCAAAGAGGTTAATAAGTCTTTTGGTACCTGAATTCTCTTGGGTCCATTGAGGTTAGTTCTTTTAACCACCCAAGTGCTTTTGGCACCATTCTCAATCTTTTTCTTCACATAACATCTAGTCACCTTGTGACCATTTTTACCACAATAGGTACAACATATTTTTGAAGAAGTTGAGACATGTGAATAATATGCATGAGATACTCTCTTATGTGCATCTGACATATTTTCATGTGAGTGAGATAAACTCTCATGTGTGTGTGAGACATCTTTATAGTTATCATCAAAACCAAGACCTCTCTTATCATGAGTGTGTTTTTGCATACCAAGTAATTTGTTCAAATTGTCCCTACCACATGTAAGTTTTTGCAAACTAGCACTTAAATCTCTCATTCTAACTTTCATGACATCATAATCACTCATCATATCACTCAACTTCTTGTTTCTAGTAACAAGATCAACATTAGCATTTTCAAGGAATTTCACCTTATCATTTAAACCATTAACATTCTCTTCAAGACAGATTTTTGTAGAAGTTAACAAGACATTTTCATCCATGAGTCTAGTATTATCTAACGATAGCTTCTCTACTTGACATTTCAAGACTTTGTTTTTCTTGATAATCTTTTTCATTTCTTTATAGAGATTGGAAATGATTTCATCTTTAAACATGTCACAAATATCATTATCACTTTCACTATCAACTAAAGTAGGAGTTTTTGAAGCATTTACCTCATCTTCAATAGCCATGAAACAAACATTTGCATGTTCAGTTTGTTCTTCATCTTCACTTCCTTCTTGATCCCAAGTGCAAGCAAGTCCTTTCTTGTTTTTGGACTTATACTTCTTTTCTTTCTCTCTTAATTTTGGACAGTCAGCCTTGAAGTGATTTGGACTTCCACATTCATAGCATTGCTTTGAGTTGATATTTGTGGATGTCGATGGCTTCTTTTTGAATTTGTTGAAGTGTCCCTTTTTGAACATTTTCTTGAAGTTCTTCATGACAAGAGCTATTACCTCATCATCCATTTCTTCCTCATCACTAGAAGATTCATTTTCGTTGTTCTCTTTGGCTTTGAGAGCAATTCCTATTTTCCCTTTGTCTTCCACTTCTTGATCATTTAACCACTTCATCCTTATTTCATGAGTGAGAAGTGATCCAATAAGCTCTTCCACTGGTTTCTTCTTCAAGTCATGAGTTTCTAGCATAGCAGTGGTTTTGTCTTCCCAAGCCTTTGGTAAAGCATTGAGTATCATCATGTTTTGTTCTCCTATAGAATATGACTTGCTAAACACTTTTAACCCGTTAATAATGTTAGTAAAGAGAGTAAACATATCAGTAATATTTTCATTTGATTTCATAGTGAAAAGTTCATACTCCATTGTAAGCATACCAAGTTTTGTTTCCTTTACTTGGTTTGTACCTTCATGAGTCACTTCAAGTGGTCTTCACATTTCATGTGCAGATTCACAACATCTTACCCTGTTATACTCATTCATATCAAGTGCACAAGTAAGAGTGTTCATGGCAAGAAAATTAAGGGTCATTTGATTTTTATCTTCATCATCAAATTCCTCAGATAATTTGTCAATCTTGATACCATCAACAACTTTAAAAGGCACATAAGGTCCATTTTCAACAATATTCCATAATTCATAGTTTAGAGAAGATATATAAATTCTAACTCTATTTTTCTAGAAATTATAGTTTGTGTCATTCAACAAAGGAGGCCTAGTAGTAGAATAACCTTCTACCATCATAGTGTTATCTAGATGTGCCATAGAATCTTTGCTTCTAAGAGGTTAATCCTTATAAAATAGAAGATCTGCTCTGATACCAATTGAAAAACCTAAGAGGGGGGGTGAATTAGGTTTTAACCGATTTTTCCTCTTTAAAACAAACAGTGCTTTCTAAGATAACAAATAACAAACGTTTGGTGCTCAAACAATGTGTGAAATAATGTGATCAAGAAAAAGGCAAAGGACAGAGAGATTTATAGTGGTTCGGTTTATCCAACAAAACCTAATCCACTACCTTGAGCTATCTACTCAAGGATTTCACAAAACCTTTCACTAATTTAGTATAAGAGATTACAATAGAGGCTCACCCAATTCCCTTAGGGTTTTACAACACAAACCTCTTACCCAATCAAGGTTCACTCAACACTATGAGTTTTACAATATAACCTTGATTACACCCCTATCTCTAATACAACAATTAATGAAAAAGATACTCTTAATACACTCACAATATTCTATGATTCAAGGCTCAGTCTAACCCTTAGAGTTTTAAGCTCAATGCAACCTTCAACAAAACAAACAAGATAAGTAGATGAAGAGTTTGATATAGATATCACCTTAATGTGAAGATATATCAATATAAAGCATAAATACCTCTTTGAGTAATATTTTCCTCTAAGTTGCTCAAGAACCCCAATGATTTAGTATCAATCCCAACTTGATGAATTTCTCAATGTGAATGTTATATTTTTGTTTGAAAATAATCTCAAGTTGTTCTATCAAGTGTAAGAATCAGATTTTTGCTCAAAAAGTCATGTCACAAAGTTTTTTAAACAATTGGGTATTAATAAGTATGCACCAACGGTCATAAAAATGGCTATTTGAATCCCACTCAGGAGACATGCGGTTGACCGCATATAAGAAAGATCGTCCGCACCATCATCCGCAGGTGTTCCAGATAGCTCTGGACATTCAGCGGACGATACTCTGAGAGGTCCGGTCGACCGCACCATCATCCGCAAGTGTTCCAGAGAGCTCTGGACATTCAGCGGAAGATACACTGAGAGGTCTGGTCGAACGCATGATCTGAAGTCGACCACACTTCAGTTAGGTCGACCGCACATGCATTGAAACTGTGCAAAACAAGATTCCAAACAACTCCAAGAGTTTGTGGAATACATTTTGCGAAATTTAAAGTATGTGCATGTAATTTGAAAAAACATTTCAAATACCCAACTCATGTTTTATCTAAATGAAATGCATTTTGAAAAAAAACATTTCACAATAATTGAGCAACCTATAGAATTTATTATTCATAGAGGTAGATCTAGAGATATCTAAGGATGTATAAAATAATACTACACCTCTAGATCCTATTTAATCTAAAAACCGTTTATCTTCAACGCTAGATAACATCCGATCTTTCTTGAAGACTTGAAACTTTGATCTTGCATGAATTAGACATAAGAATCCTAAAAGGCCAACACTTATAAGATTAAGACATTAGTCCTCATCAATGTTTGTCAATAATCAAAATTAAGATATTAAAAGCTTAAGGCTTTCAGCTACCATTGAGAAGAGTAAGGGTGTTCCAAAAATCTTGTCATATGGAAGATTATTGGCCAAAATCTTCAAGTTCTTCAATGTCCCATTACCAGAATTGAAGGACACAAAATATGTGTCTAAGTTCAATTTTGCCTCTTTTAAGAGAATGCAGCCTTTATATCTCAATGACAAATGGGATTTGAAAAAGATTGTCTCCAAAAATGATTTCTATGGCAATCAAGGAAACAACAAGGTTGATGGGCAAAGATCAATCAATTATCCTTGAGGAAGACATTCTTGGCGAGGAATCTGTCCCGAAAGAGGCCGAGGGATCCTGGGGTGTCAAATGACCACTCGATCTTGATGAGGAAGAAGACATTACTCCTGAGGCACTAGAACGGAAGAAGGCTAAAGGTTCGATGTTCATCACTTTTGATAATCACTTCAAGACACTCAACGCAAAGATCGAAAATGTGTCATCAATACTATGGCATTGAGATTACAAATATCAAATATCACTTGGAAGCTTTTCATGGTGTTCAAGTTGATGTTTCTACACTGCCACCACTTTCTTCTCATGGTGACATGCCCCCCACTACTGAGCCGCATACACCAGTTGATGTTGCTGCCGGACCATCCTCTTCCACAGCCAAAGTGTATATCAGAAGGTCTAAGACTATATCTCCCAATGCTTGATACATGTTTCCTTTTGTTATGTACACTTATTTATGGTTAAAATATGTTGAACTATTTTTTTGTAATTTGTTCATTAAATTATATATGTCTTATTATTCTCGATGACTCTTTAGTAGTTGAGGGATTTTTTTTGTTTATTGAATTAGTTTTATCTTTTCTATCCTTTCTTTTTTAATGATGACAAAGGAGAAGAAAAACTATTTTTTATTGCAATATATAAATGTTTGGACACTAACCACTTGCTTCAGGAAAATTGAAATAAACTTAAAAGATTCAGTTCATCAAAACCAAGATAGAGAAGAAAATAGCTCTAAAAGGTTAAGTATGACTATCATTGGTTTAAATTTTGAGTTATTGAGATTGAAGGAGTATGGGAATCATATGTTGGTGGCTAGGTTGGCCTTTTATGAAAATTTTGTGATATATCTCATCTATTTTGCATTGTTGGCTCTTGTTTGTAAAAATGAATTTTATAAGAGTTACAAAGGAAATTCTATCAAAATTTTTACAAAACTCATGCAAATGTCTAATCCATGGAGGCACCAAGTTTCAAGTCTGTAGGGAAGATAGTATGTTATCAAGAGTTAAAGATAAGCGTTTCTGGATTAGATAGGATCTAGAGGCATAATGTTAAATATTGATATCAGTTAGATATCTTTAGGTTTATCTCTATGAGTAATTATTTTATGGGTTGCTCAATGAACGTAAAACATTTTTCAAAATGTGTTTTATAAAGTTAAAGTATGACTTGAATATTTGAAATGGTTTCAAAATACTTGCATATGCTTAAAAATTTTATAAAATATATTCTGCAACTGATAGACTTAATTGGAATATTGTGTTGCATGGTTAGTGTGTTGAGCGGTTGACCTGACTGCATGTGCAGTCGGCTATAGTTTATGCGGACGACCGGACTTCTCAGCTCATCGTCCGCAGAATGTCAGAGCTCTCTAATATGCTTGTGAATGATGGTGCAGACGAGCAGTCTATGGTGCGGTCGACCACAAGTCTCTTGAGTGGGATTTAAACAGTCATTTCTATGACTGTTAGAGCACACATATAAATACCCAAATGTTTGAAAACCTTTATTACACATTTTTTTGAGTTAAAATTTGATTAACATTCTTTATAGAATATCTTAGAAACATTTTCAAACCCTTTTAAAAACATTTACATTGTGAAAATCATCTAAGAAGGGTTTCATATATTCATTGGTGTTCTTGATCAATCTTGAGGAACAAATTACTCAAAAAGGTCTTTGTACAAGAATTAATATATCTTCACAACTAAATGTGACATCTATATCAAACTTTCTTTATTCACATATTGTAATTCTTATTCAAGATTGCATTTAGCTTAAAACTCTAAGGGTTAGAGTAAGCCTTGAATTAAATATAATTGTGATTATATTAAATGTGTATATTTCATTAATTGTTGTATAATCAAGGTTGTGTTGTAAAACTCAAGGAGTTGGGTGAACCTTGATTGGATAAGAGGTTTTTGTGTAAAACCCTAAAGTGAATTAGGTGAGCATCTTTTGTAATCTCTTGTGCAAAATTAGTGACAGGTTTTGTGAAATCCTTGAGTAGATAACTCAAGGTATTGGACTAGGTTTTGTTGGACAAACCAAACTACTATAAATCATTGTGTTCTTTGTTTTATTTTTGCAATTTACTTGAACACATTGTTACACACAATGTTTGAGCACCAAGTGTTTGATAATTGTTTTCTTAAAAGGGCTTTATTTAATTAGGTTAAAAAAATCAGATAAACCTAATTCAACCCCCCTTTTTAGGTTTTTCAATATCTTACACAAACAATGTCTATTCATTAAAACAAAGTTTCATGTATCAAATTACAAGATTTTTGGTAGAGAATTGAGAGAGTTTTATGTAGAGAGAGAAAGTGTTCAAGGGTAAAATTGAAATTTGGGGTGTGCATTTAATAAAAAGTGTGTGCATTTAACAATCATGATAGATTTATTGTGTGTTTTAATACATTTAAAGTCACTCTCTATACACTAGAGTCTGTTCTTTCACATGCTTGAAACGAAATTTAAATAAGATCATGGTTGATAACATAATGCTTTCCTTTGATAGTTTGAGTTTTTCTTAATGAATCATACTTATATATATCCTCAGTCTTAATTTGAACTAACATGTTGAATGGTTTTATTACCATTTAGATTATTTGATATTTATCCTCGTTTATTACTTTTCTACTCAGATATTTTATTGAGACTGTATTAACATGTGTTAATCTGTATTAAAAAATTATGAGCACGGCTAATAAATGATTATGAGATATTGTAAAAAAACGAAAGGTAAAAAGCTCATAGATATGATATCTTCAAAAAAAGAAAAAAAGAAAAACAAAGATATTATGGCTAAGGTTTTATTCAAGAGATGATTTTTTTTATAATTCATTTTCAATTTAAACTTTTGAAATATTTTGTATATTTTTATCCTTCGATTATAGTCAAATCTCAAGCTTAACATTACAAACCTAAAAGTTCTATTTCACCCAGATATACCAAAATCTTCATCATTAGTGGAGAGTATGTGAGTTTACAAGCTTATAAGTTGTGTTGAGAAACTAAGAATATATTTTTATTTACATAGTGACTTTGTTATTATCTGTTCATTATACTTATACCATGTTTTCAAAAATAATTTTTTTTAAGAGTTTTATGTTTTTCATAATTACATTTTATTAACTTCCAATATTTATTTTAAACTTGTAAATGATATTCAAGCACACGAGCACAATTATTTTTCAAATAAAAAAGGGTTAATTGTCAAATTTATATTGAAATTATTATAACACTTTGTTACCTTATTTAATCTTGTTTAGTTATTTATACTTGTTTACTTTGTGTTGAAATTTGCGTGAGGGCAAGCAAATGGATAGTGTGGGAGAATTTGATATACTCATAAATTAAATGATTTTTATACTATTTAATGAAGATATTTCATTGAAAAATAAGTTAATTATGTTATTTAATATATATATTTCACATTTCCTTTCTATTTATTTGTTTATAAGTTTTTTACTGTATTTTAATTCACATCAACAAATGGCGTGGCACAACTAGAAGAAGCCACGTCATTTTCCAATTGTACGAACTAGGCGAAGATGACACGTGCCAGTGCATGCCACAACGCTGTCATTTTGGTTTGAAGAAATAAAAAAAATAACAAAAGAGAACTTATTTTGAAAATGCGTTGTCAGTTTAAATTAGGCGCACCAAGTGATGCCTTCCAAAAGCTATGGCACAACCTAATGAGGACGCGACATGTGGCAAAGCGTGGAGAATTTGGCCACTAGTCACAATTTCAAAGGATTGTGGATGTAAAATGACCATTTTGTCCTTGGTTTTTGTGACTATAAATAAATAGTTTGTTTTTATTATTTATTCACCAATTTAACTCCAGTCTTTTCTATTTCTTTTGTAATTTATTTCATTTACTATTATTAATATAGTTTCTAGAATTTTTAGAATAATTTTCAAGTCTTTTTGTAATATTTAGAAAAGAAAGTTTGTCAGGATAATTTCAATATTTCCGAGGAGTTTTATCTTTTAAATTTCTCTTTTCAATATTTATAAATTTCATCTTATATTTATTAAATATGTATTTCCATAATTTTTTTAATTAGCAAGGATATGTGTTAAGTTATTAATAAATAGGATTATGAGATAATTTTTTTTGTATTTAATTTCTATTTCTATTTAATTATTAGACTTATAATCGGTTTACCCGCATAGTCTTTATTATTTTTACTTTATACACTTTAAATATTGTAAATGGTTGGCTAAGCCACCACCTAAATAGTTTAATTTATTTTTATCTCTTTTATTTCTTTATTTTGTATTTATTTATTTTGTATGGAAAATCGAGTCTCCTAACTAGTTTAATTTCTTTTTATGCAAGACCAAGCTTCCATACTTTTAATTTAATTTATTTAAATGGCCAATTGAACCTCCTAATTTGTTTACTTAATATAAATCCAATATTTCTTTATAGAAATATATATTTGTGTATTTATTGAATATACTTTTCTATATATATATATATATATATATATTAAGTGAGGGTTTATACAATTCATGTTTTAATTAATATAATTGTGTGAATTAATTGGATTGACAATCTAGTTGATAAATGTTATTATATAGTTAGTATTATTAATCTTGTATTAATGATTCAAATAATATTTACTAGTTTAATTAAGTTATATCTCTTAACTTAATTAAATTAGTAACAGAGTATACATCTAGTTCCTATCTAACTCAAAAAACATAGTATTCATTTCTTGAATTCGAATGATAGTACTCTAAGACTTGAACTCTTGATTGTGCATATAGGTTAGATGTTTTCATCCAAGAAATACTATCACTTCATTGTCAATAATCAAAATTTAAAAAATCATTGGTTGTGTGCCACCAAGCGAAAATTGAGCTTTCTCGAAAAATGCATTCTAGCCTTCAACACAATTTTAAAAAATGTTTTGACTGAACCCTTTGCTAGTTTTCCTGCATGATGACATTCTTGATGATGAATTACCTTAGTTGAGATTGGGCACGAACAATCTGATTGTGATCACCTAATAAGTTTAAAGAACGCCTCATAGGGACAATGCACTGGGGGCTTTTGGGGTGGTTTAGTGTAAATTTTAAAACAATTTAGTGAGAGTTTTAAGTATAGAATTATAAAATTTAAGAATTTGAAAGTGCAAAAATTATTTAATTAATTCTAAAAAAAATTCAGTGGGGACTCAAGTCCTCCCTCAATCTTTCATGGCTCCACCAGTGACTGTGCTAGACCAGTCACTAGTACAAGAGCCCCATGAGCCCATGAGTAGGATTTTTAGGTCAGTATTTGGGCCAAACCTCACAAATTGTATGCAATCCCCGGTCAAGTAAGTATTCAGGGAGGACAACCACAAGTAGTCTAGTATGTTGTAAGTACGTATCCGGATCCTACTCTCTAGGAGGTGTGAGACAATACTCCGAGTGTATAAGGTAACCTTGCTAGCCGATTAACCTTTCTTGATTTGTTTTGGTGGATAAAGTTGAAAGCCTTACAAACACTAAAGGAGATAAGGCTCGCGATGGTCTACCACTATGTTGGTATTCTCTTGACTAAGGAATTGATAGATAATGAATTATAGGTCTTTATAATCACTTGCTTTGAATAAGTTTTACTTAACTTTTGGTACATATTGGTTTGGTTTTGATAAAAGTGTCTAACTTATTTTTGAAAGGTTTTATTGAACTTTACATAGAAAAAACTTTACATAGTAACCAACACAAGCACGCTCAAAACTTACTTTACTCCCACGCTTTGCCATGTTTTCATGATCGAGTGGTAATAACATCCCATAGGAGAATTAATCCTATATGCGAAGTTGCTTGCCATGCGTCTTGTTTCCTTCCTGGATTTGCCTACTGTGTCATTTGAAACACTTCATGGCTTTGGCATTATACTGTGATGTGTAATCTGGATGATTGTTTTGGATTATGTGACATGTACTAGATCACATATTTTGGATACTCATCATAGTAGCACTTTCGATGTACTTAGGTCGCGCTCACATGCTTATAGTTATTTTATAATATAAAAAAATATTGCCCACGCTACCGCTTTAGATTATATTCTACTTATTGTCAAGAGGCAAACGACATTCATTCAGCCTTCCAGTGGCCCCAAGGGCTAAGTGATGATGTCACATTAAATCCCTAAAAAGAATACCTATTTTAATTTGTAATTGGTCAATAATTTTTTTAAAGTCAATAATTGTTAAATAATTAATTTCCATAATAAACATTTTCCTCATTCTACAACTTTAAGATTTTTCTCAATCTTTACATAAGTTAGGTATCTTTTAAGATTTATCTCAATCTTATCTTTGTTTATATAGATTAATTAATTTTGAAAGAAATTGAATGGTTAATTTCACAATAAATGTTTAATGGTTAGCTATATTATCCATTGAAAAAAATATGTTATAAAAATTACAATTAAAAAATTAACCATTTGAAACTTTTATTTTTAGTAACAGACATGAAAGGTCTTATTTGAAACTTTTGCTTAAAGTTTGGCAACAAAATAGGCTCAAGGTCTCTAAAATTTATTGGTCAATTATTAAACATTCTACTGATGGGCTTCCACCACCAAAATTGGGCTAGCCAGAAGGGAATAAGCTCGACAGGGGTCCAGAGGATCAAACTAGCCCACGAGGATATTCAAACTTCTCAACTGCACAATCAGACAGCTCAATTCACTCACAAACGACCTCAAGGCTTTGGAGTCTCAGACCACCCTCTCCAATGGGAAGGACTCAGGTGATAAGATAACGAGCTGGAGTCAACTCCTATCTTTGGTTCCTACCTATGTCCGACAATAGAGATCTTAATACTGCTTTTTCTCACCGACCAGCTGGTCACCGAAGAGCAAAATATTTTGATCTATTAAATCTGATACGCATACAATATATCAAGAGTGTACATAAATGATCGACGCTTTAATAGTATCTCTTATTTCTGCGGAAGTTAGAGGGTTGAGAAGAGGAAATGAATTTGGAAGATGGGAGGATGTGATGCTCTGTAGTTCCAATATGAGATTCGAATTTATGATACACTCGGAACTTATACATATTATGCTCTCGGTCTAGATTTTTTTTTTTTTAACAATATTTTGTTTAGAATTATGATTAAACAAAAAAATAGATGAATTTTTATTTATTTTATTATGTTATTTGTGTTTAATTTCATTTAAGTTATGTCATTTTATAATTATTTTACATTTCCTACTAATATTTTTTGTTTGTAGTGTTTTTAGATATTTATTATGTTTTTGTAAAAAAAAAAATTTTAAAAAAAATGGTGATGACACGTGGCTGTGCCACGTCAGCAAAGGGAGCGAATCAGAGAACGACACGCATAACTCGGCTTTCACACTGGCGAGAAACAAATGTGATGACATGTGTCACGCGTAGACATTAGCGACATTGCTGAATCTGGACGCATCTCGCCTTTGCCAAATGCGAGACACGTGCCAGCACGCACAAAACGGATGGTGATCCGTGGGTTAAACTTCGGACCAATCAGAGGGTGACATATGGCAAGGGCGACGACTGAAGAAGGGCGCAACTAATCAGATGGCGACTCGTGGCGGCTGATGCAATTTCTCCACTTCACGTGTTATGCTCCAACTTTCTAAAAACTCCACTTTGTCCCCCACTACTTTTATTTTTTGTCATATTTTATTTATTTTTATTCCAAATTTGCCCCTGTAAATTTCTATAAATTGGGCACAAAATTTACTATTTTTCTACAACATTCTACTACCAAAAACTCTGCCAAATTTTCTTACCAATATTTTGTAATAGATCTTAGGTATTTTTAGAAATTTTTAGAGTTTATTTTGGAAGATTTTTGGATGAGATTTCAAGAATACAAGGAACTACTACCGAGAAAAATCAAAGGAAAGTTATCTTTCTTATTCTTGATTTCAATTCTTAAAATTCTTCATTTGAGTCATGTATTGTGAGTAGTTTAATTACCGTTAGCAAGGACATGTATTAAAGTTATTAATTAATGGGATTTTGAGATAATTACCGTTGCATAAAACACTGGAGTTTATTTTGGACTAGGACTAAATTAATTTAAACAATGGCCGGTTTTACCGCTCTAACTTCTAACTTTTAATTACTAACTTTCTAACTTCTAACTTTTAACTTTTACTTTTCTGTTATTTAATTTTTGTATTTACTTTTCGTATTTATTTTCTGTCCTTTATTTTATTGTACTATTGGTGAGTAAAATTACCAAATTTACTTTTCGTACTTTAAATTCCGTAAATGTGGAGAGTAATATCTTCATCTTTTATTATTTTGTACTTTTTATTGTGGGAGTTAAAATCTCCTTATTTTTACTTTTTATGGCTGGTAAAACTGTCAAATTTATGTTTTCTTTAATATTTGTAATTTTGTAAATATATAATTGTGTAACCATTTTCTTGTATTTTGCAGGTTTAATTGTCCAAATTTGTTTAATTATTTTAGTCCTGTTATTTAATAATTTGAGTATTTATATAATTCCAATTGTTATTATTAAATAATCATGTTTAATTAATTAGAAATTCTTTTTAATTGCATGCTTAATTAGCTAGGATTATTAATCTTTGATTGACAATCATAGTAGCATGTGTTAGTTTAATTAAATTGCAGCTCTTGGTTTAATTAATTTAACAGGGAATTATATGATTTAAATTATGTTTAATTGAAGCTCATTATTATATATAATTTAATATTAATGATGCCTTATAAACTTAATGTAATTTAATTAAATATTCTATTCACGCTGGTTGGTAGTGATATTTAATTGAATTAATGATTAATCTGTCTGAGCTAATCGAGATTAATCTAATTAGTAAGGATAGGAATCTGTCTGAGCTGATCGAGATTCTAAAATCAACTACTCAATAAGTTCTATATCAATGATTTATCCCATTAAATAAATAATTTGATACAAGTTCCTTGCTAACGTCTTTTATTAATTCATTTTCATTAAAAAAAATAATTTGTATAATTAATTATTAAAAAAAATATATAAAAACAAATTTATTTCTTTTAAGTTTGTTTAATTTAGTTTTGCCTTTATATAATTTTAAAAATCTCCCAAAATTTAATATTTGATTAATAAATTTGAATTTAAGAACTTTTTACAAATCTCCGTGGATACGATCCTTATTTACCCTATCTATATAGGAGTATTAAAGGTTAAATTTGATAGTCACACGATGGGCTCGTCAAATTTTTTGCGCCGTTGCCGGGGATTTGTTTTTAAATTCTATATTTGAATTTGTTAATCAAATTTTATTTGCAGGTTTCATTTTAATGATGAAAAATATAAAAAAAAAATAATAAGTTCATTATTGTATGCGTCTTCGAAGTGGTAAGTTAATTAGATATCAATCAAAGGATCAAGAATTCAACCAACAAAGTTCGAATCTGGAAGAAGTTAAAGAAGAAGACCAACTTGATACGGAAATTATACCGGGTGATATTTTTCTAACTCCTCTTTTAAATATGGCTATTAATCAAAGATCATTAAAAGAACTTACTGCACCTACTTTAGATGAACAACCTTTATGCATTATATTTCCTCAAGTTAATGCAAATTTTTAAATGCATACTGGTTTTATACAATGTTTGCCTACTTTTAATTGTTTACCTGGAGAAGATCCATTAAGGCATATTAAGGAATTTCATGTTATATGTACTAATTTGAAACAAGAAGGAACAAGTGATGAAGTAATTAAATTATGTGCATTTCCTTTTAGTTTACAAAATAGTGCAAAAGATTGGTTATATGATTTGTCTTCTAGTTCTATTAGAGATTGGACTGCTATGCAATGTACTTTTCTTGCTAAATATTATCCTACATCTAGAACTGCTACTGATAGTGATACAATCAAAGTTCAACTCATAATTTATCAAAGTAGTTTTCATCTATAAAACTATTAGCGGAAATGTATTTAGTTTCAATGGTAGAAAGAGATACACATATTTGTTTCTTACTATACCATAAAACTAAAAATAACAAAGAAATTGACAATGACCACTAGTACTTTTACGTTTTACTTTACAACCCACATAATCTGCATTAGTATAAGCAATTAACTCAAATGTTATAGATTTAGGATACCACAAACCAAAATTTATAATCCCTTTCAAGTATCTAAAAATATGTTTAACAATAATTAAATGAGACTCTCTGAGAGATGATTGAAATGTAGTATATAGGCAAACAAAAAACATAATATCAGGCATACTAGTAGTAAAGTATAAAAGACTACCAATCATACATTTATATATACTTTGATCAACCATCTTACCATTGCTATCTTTGTCCAATTTAACAAATGTGGCCATAGGAGTATCAATGTCCATTAAATTAGCCATACCAAACCTTTTAAGTAGCTTTTTTGTGTACTTAACTTGTTTAATTTGCAGCCGAAGGAAGAAGTTCAGCTCACTCATCATGTAATGTACTCATAAATTAACTAATTTTTATGTTACTTAATAACTATATTTGGTTTAAAAATCGTTAATTGTGTTATTTAATTAATATATTTCACATTTCCTTTCTATTTCCTTGTTTATAAGTTTTTCAGTGTATTTTAGTACATTTTTGAAATAAAAGAAAGAAGAAGAAATGAAGATGAAAAAAAAAGGTGAACAGTAACTCCAGTGATCAGTACCGCTGTCGATGATGACGTCATTGCTTACATCATGAACAATGTCATCGGCTGGTCAAAGTCAACAAGTCAACCCTCTACAGTACCCAGAAGTCAAAATGACAATTTTACCCCTAGAAATTTCCCTATAAATATGCTAGCTTTCTTTCTCATTTGAGACACCAATTTAGCTTCAATCTTTTCCATTTATTTTATACTTTCTTTCTTTTATTATTATCTTCATATTAATATAATTTCTAGAATTTTTAGAATAGTTTTCAAGTCTTTTTGTAAAATTTAGTAAAGAAATTATATCCAAATAATTTCAGTATTTTCGGGGAGTATTTCTTTCAAATTTTATTTCTAATTATTATAAATTCCATCTTATATTTATTAAATATGTATTGTGAGTAATTTCCTTTTATTAGTAAGGATATGCGTTATATTTTTAATAAATGAGATTATGAGATAATGTTTTTACACTTAATTTCTATTTGGATTTATTTAATTGGACTTATGATCGGTTTACCCGTCTAGTCTTTATTATTTTTAGTTTATGCACTTTAAATATCGTAAATGGATGGCCAAGCCACCTAATTAGTTTAATTTCTTTATGTCTTTTATTTTCTTTTTTTATGGAAGGCCAAGCCTCCATACTTTTAGTTTAATTTATTTAAATGACCGGTTGAACCGCCTAATTTGTTTAGTTAATATAAATTCAATATTTATATATGTATATATATGTGTGTATTTATTTAATATACTTATATATATATATATTAGTTAAGTATTTATATAATTCCTGTTTTAATCAATATAATTATGTGAATTAATTGGATTGACAATCTAGTTAATAAACGTGATTATATAACTTGGATTATTAATCTTATATTAATTATTCAAGTAGCATTTACTAGTTTAATTAAGTTGCATCTCATGGCTTAATTAAATTAGTAGCGGAATTATATAATTTAAATTGTATATAATTAAGCTGATTGTTATATACAATTTAATGTTAGTGATGCCTTATTTGTTTAATGCAATTTGATTAAACATCCTATACACGCTGCTTAGTAGTGATGTTTAATTAAATTACAGATTAATCTGTCGGAGCTGATCGGGATTAATTTATTTTGTAAGGATAGGAATTTGTCTGAGCTGAATGAGATTCTAAAACCAACTACTTAATAATGTATTTATCTATGATTAATCCCATGAAAAATATAACTTGATACTAGTTCCTTGCTAACGTTTTTTATATCATTTGTATGGCAAATTTCTTTTTAATTCTATTCACAAATCCAAAAACCCCCCAAAACCTTTTCCAATTAATGATTTTAATTTAATAGTTGACAAATCTATGTGGATTCGATCCTTACTTTCCCTATCTACATAGGAATTGTTAGGTTTAGATTTGAGAATCGTACGACAGGCTTCGTCAAATTTTGGCTCTGCTACCGGGGATTTGTTTTAATTTCTTCTATTAAATTATTAATCCTTTTCTTTTGTTACAAATTTCATTCCTTTGGTGACACCAGACAACAAGTTTATTGTTGTATGCACTTAAGAAGTGGTAAGATCACCGGGGAAGAACAAATGAGTAAAACACCAGTTGATATAAGAGAACAAGCTACAGATATTGAACAAAGCAAAGTAGAAAATCAACTGGATACCCAACTTATTTATGGTGATATTCTTCCTACTCATCTTTTTAATATGGTTTTGCATCAAAGATCTCTAAAAGAACTCACTGCTCCTACTTTTGATGAACAACCTTTATGCATCATTTTTCCACAAGTTGATGCTAATTTTAAAATGCATACTGGTTTTATACAATGTTTGCCAACATTTAATGGATTACCTTAGGCACTTTAAGAAATTTTCATGTTATTTGCACTAATTTGAAACAAGAAGGTACAAGAGATGAAGTGATTAAACTGCGTTCTTTTCCTTTTAACTTACAAAATAGTGTAAAAGATTGGTTATATAATTTGCCTTTGGGATCTATTCAAGATTGGATTGGAATGCAAAGAGCTTTTCTAGCTAAATATTATTCTGCATCTAGAACTGCAACAGTCTGAAAGGATATAAGTGGTATAAGACAACAAACTGGTGAAACATTGTATGAATATTGAGAAATATTTAAAATATTATTTGGTAGTTGTCATCATTATCAAATACCTTAACAATTATTAATTCAATATTTTTATGAGGGTTTGATTTCTTATGACAGGATGACAATTGATGCTGCTAGTGGTGGTGCTCTTTCAAATAAAACCCCACAAGTTGCACGTGAATTAATAGCTAACATGGCTGCTAATTCATAATCTTTTAACACCAGGAATGATACTGTCAGGAAAGTTAATGAAGTATATGCATCATCATCATCTACACAAATTGAGCAAAGACTAGATCATGTTATCAATTTACTTGGTCAATTAGTTGGGAAAAAGATCAATGCACCGGTAAAAACGTGTGGAATTTGTTTAGGCAATGACCATACTACAGATTCTTATCCTACACTATTTCAAGAGGAACAAGCCAATGCCATGAGTAATTTTCAGAACCAACCTCAGAGAAGACACAATCCATTCTCCAACAAATACAATGAAGGGTAGAAAGACCATTGATGTACTCATAAATTAACTGATTTTTATGTTATTTAATGACCATATTTTGTTAAAAATCAGTTAATTATCTTATTTAATGGATATATTTCACGTTTTCCTTCTATTTCTTTGTTTGTAAGTTTTCTAGTGTATTTTAGTTCATTATGAAGATAAAAATAAGAAGAAGAAATGTTGGAGAAGTTAAAAAAAAACATCTATGTCATCCGATGACGTGGCGCAATAAGACGATGACACGTGGCACAATCAAAGGATGACAAGTGGCGCAATCAGAAGGTGACAAGTGGTGCTTTTAGAAGCCGCAATTAGGACCAATGAGAACGTGACACGTGGCGAAGTTGGGAAATTAGGCCACCAACTAAATTTTCAAAACTTTGGGGTGCAAAATAACCATTTTGTCCCTGATTCTTGTGGCTATAAATATGAAGCTTTTTTTTATGATTTAGTCACTAATTTAGCTCCAATTTTCTCCATTTATTTTGAAATTTATTTATTTTATTATTGTCTTCATCTTAGTATATTTTTCAGATTTTTTAGAATAATATTTCAAGACTTTTTGTAATATTTAGTAAAGAAATTCTATCCGGATATGGCCAATATTTTCAAATTTTCTTTCTAATGTTTATAAATTTCATCTTATATTTATTAAATATGTATTGTGAGTAATTTTCTTTTGTTAGCAAGGATATGTGTTAAGTTATTAATAAATGGGATTATGAGATAATTTTCTTTGTACTTAATTTTATTTAGATTTATTTAACAGGATTTATGGTTTGTTTACTCGCCTAGTCTTTATTTATTTTGCTTTATGCACTTTAAATATCACAAATGGATAGCCGAGCCACCTATTAGTTTAATTCACTTTTATGTCTTTAATTCTTTGTATTATGGAAGGCCAAGCGTCCTAACTAGTTTAATAATTTTTTTATGTATTTAATTCATTTTTTATGGAAGCTGAGATTCCATACTTTTAGTTTAATTTCTTTAAATGGCCGGTTGAACCGCCTAATTTCTTTAGTTAATATAAATCCAATCTTTCTTTCTATATATATATATGTGTATTTATTTAATATACTTATATATATATTAATTGAATATGTATATATTTCCTGTTTTAACCAATATAATTGTGTGAATTAATTGGATTGACAATCTAGTTAATGATGGAAGGCCGAGCGTCCTAACTACTTTAACAAATTTTTATGTATTTAATTCATTTTTTAATGAAAGGCTGAACCTCCATAGTTTTAGTTTAATTTATTTAAATGGCCTGTTGAACCGCCTAATTTCTTTAGTTAATATAAATCAAATCTTTCTATATATATATATATGTGTGTGTGTGTGTGTGTATTTATTTAATATACTTATATATATATATATATTAATTGAATATTTATATAATTCATGTTTTAACCAATATAATTGTATGAATTAATTGGATTGACAATCTAGTTAATGAATGTGATTATATAACTAGGATTATTGATCTTGTATTAATGATTCAAGTAGCATCTACTAGTTTAATTGAGTTGCAACTCTCGTCTTAATTAAATTAGTAGCCAACTCAATTAAATTAGTAGCGAAATTATATAATTTAAATTGTATATAATTAAGCTGATTGTTATATACAATTTAATGTTAGTATTTCAAATTTCGTTTTAATTCTGTTTACAAATTCCAAAACCTCAAAAATATTTATTTTAATTGTTGTCATTATCTTATTATCAAAATACCAAAACCCCCAAAACCTTTTTCGATTAATGATTTTAATTTAAGAGTTGACAAATCTCTGTGGATTCGATCGCTACTTTCCCTATCTACATAGGAAATTGATTTCATCACCTATCATTCAACACCCCAATTGGAATTTTCCTTTTGAAATAATGTGTGATGCTAGTGACAAAGCGGTTGGAGCTGTTCTAGGTCAAAAAATAGATAAAGTTCCTAATGTGATATATTATGCATCTAAATTACTTGATGATGTCTAATGCAATTATACCACAACTGAGAAGGAACTCTACTATGTTATTTTTGCTCTAGAGAAATTTAGATATTATCTGTTAGGAACAAAAGTGATTGTTTATTCAGATCATGCAGCTCTAAAGTACCTGTTAAAGAAGGAGTCTAAACCAAGACTACTGAGATGGATTATCTTACTACATGAATTTGACCTTAAAATTCGAGATAAGAAGGGAGCAGAGAATCTTGTTGCTGATCATTTGAGTCGACTCACATATGAAGGGGAAGTATCTCCTATCTCTGATTTATTTCCTAATGAGTATATTTATGCATTGCATGGAATTATACCTTGGTATGCTGATATGGTTAATTATATTGTTACTAAAGTATTTCCAAATCATTTATCTAAGCCTCAAAAGGATAAAATTAGAAATGACTCAAAACACTACCTTTGGGATGATCCATACCTTTTCAAAAGCTACGCAGACAATGTCATACGCAGATGTGTTCCAAATAATGAAATTCAATCCATATTGAATTTTTGTCATACTTTTGAATGTGGAGGTCATTTTGTGCCAAAATGAATTGCTAGAAAAATTCTAGAAAGTGGATTTTATTGGCCTACTCTTAATAAAGATGCATATTACTTTGTTAAATCTTGCAATGAATGTCAAAGAGTTGGTAATATATCCAAGAAAGATGAAATGCCTTTGAAGACTATATTAGTTCGTGAACTTTTTTATGTATGGGGCATTGATTTCATGGGACCTTTTCCTTCGTCTTTTGGAAATACTTACATCATACTTGCAGTGGATTATGTATCCAAATGGATTGAAGCTAACACTACTCGAACGAATGATTCTAAAGCAGTTGTGACATTTATCAAGGACAATATATTCCATAGATTTGGAATACCAAAGGCCATCATCAGTGACAAAGTTACGCATTTTTGAAACATGGTAGTAGAAACTCTGTTTAAAAAATATCATGTTTCTCATAAAGTTTCTACTGCCTATCATCCTCAAACAAATGGACTTGCTGAAATCTCTAACAAGGAAATTAAGTCTATTCTAGCTAAAGTAGTCAATCATAATAGGAAAGACTGGAGCCTTAGATTAGGAGATGCTCTTTGGGCATATAGAATTGCATTTAAAACCCCTATTGGTATGTCACTATTTAGGTTAGTTTATGGTAAAGCCTGTCATCTACCTGTGGAATTAGAACATAAGGCATTTTGGGCCATTAAACAATGTCATCTTAATCTTGATGATGCATAATCTAAATGAAAACAGTTGTCGTTCACTTAGGTATTTATCCGATAATCGAGAAGACAAAATTGCTTTCATTAAGAATGGACCGAGTAAAGAGTCATTAGATGATATCAAACTGACTCTTGATTTGCATTCTAGTGGATATGTTCAAATGGAAATTCTCGAGTTATGGAAACGATTCAAAATTGAACAACTCCGGTACAGTCTTCGGTATCTGAATTTAAATGATCCCGTTTGTCAGTTTTTAAGAAAGTTGGATTAGCAGCATATTCACGACTCATAGAAGGTGTTTGAAATCGTTATTGGACGTAAAACCAGAGGAAGATGTGAGCCACAATCACAACTACTTGTTTTTATTTGTTTCTTCCTTGATTTGTTTTATTTGTTTGCTTTCTTTTTAGTGTGTAAGAGAATCACTTTTGAAGTCGTTACTATGGAAGACCCATCAATCAGAAGTCTAACAAACATCGCAGTGTTTGGAGGAAATACTGTGGGTGCTACTGTTTCGCATCTAACTCCTGCTATCCTATTGGGAAGAGTACTATCTCATCGAAAGATCGATTTTGTATACGGAGGAGGAAATGCTGGATTAATTGGAGAGGTTGCTCGAGCACACCAGTCATACCAAACACTTGGTTTGATTGAAACAAATCAGCCAAAATCATGGCAAACACTTGGTAACGCTTTTTATATCATTTGTATTCCAAATTTCATTTTAATTCTGTTTACAAAATCTAAAACCTCAAAAATATTTATTTTAATTGTTGTCATTATCTTATTCTCAAAATACCAAAACCCCTAAAACCTTTTACGATTAATGATTTTAATTTAAGAGTTGACAAATATTTGTGAATTCGATCCCTACTTTCCCTATCTAAGTGGAATTGTTAGGTTTAAATTTGAGAGTCATACGACAGACTTCGTCAAGCATCCTAACTTTAGATAGAGTAACCAAGGGGTTAGGCCACCAATGAACCCACCAAGTTTTGTTCCTAATTAACACCAAAATCCTCCTCAACCTCAGAACCAACAACTAAGTATGTCTTTAGAAGATATGGTGAAATCTCTAGCTTCAAGTTCTATATCTTTGTAGAGAGATACCCTGTCATTCCAAAATGATAAAGAGTCCAGCATTCATAATTTGGAGAATCAGGTTGGACAAATGGCTTATGAGCTAAGTCAATTAAAAACACAACTTTTCAATAAACTTCCATCACAACCACTCAATCCCAGAGAGAATGCTAGTGCAGTAACATTGAGAAGTGGTAAAATATAGGAAGAATCCAAGAGACCAAAGGAAAATAAAGGCACGGATAAAGGACCTATTTCAAGCCCAACAACTTTCGACAAAGTTCCTCATATAGGAAAATTTTCTTCTTCTATTCCCAAGGTAAGTCCTCCTTTCTCCAATAGGTTAACTAAGAACAAGAAAGATGAGGAAGAAAAAGATGTTCTGGAGATCTTCAAGAATGTTGAAGTCAACATTCCTCTTTTGGATGCAATAAGACAAATTCCTCATTATGCAAAGTTCCTAAAAGAACTTTGCACCAACAAGAAGAAGCTTAAAGGTAACGAGAGAATCAGTGTGGGGGAATATGTGTCTGCTGTTCTCCATCAGAAACTTCCTGCAAAGCAAAAAGATCCAGGTATGTTCGCTATCCTTTGTACAATTGGTGAAAAGTAGTCTCAGGTTGTATGCTAGATTTAGGAGCCTCTATTAATATCATGCCTTATACAATCTATAACTCTTTAAATTTGGGACTAATGAAACCTACTAGACTTGTTATTCAGTTAGCTGATAGGTATGCGGCTTATCCAAAGGGAGTAATAGAAGATGTATTGGTTAAAGTAAATGATTTAGTATTCCCTGCAGATTTTTACATTTTGAAAACTGAGGATAGTCAAAATACTTGTTCATCACAGTCACCTATTCTGTTAGGTAGACCATTTCTGAAAACTGTTAGAACTAAAATTGATGTAAATGAATGTACTTTATCAATAGAATTTGATGGTGATAAAATTTCTTTTAACATATTTGATGCCATGATGTACTATTCTGATGAATGTTCTACAGTTTCTGTTGTTGATATTATATTGAAATGATGTAATCCATTATGAACTTAAGCTATACTAAGAGGGGGGGTGAATTAGGTTTTTACCCGATTTTTCAACCTAATTCAATAAAACGCCTCTTTGACAACAAATATCAAACACTTTGTGTGCTAGTTGTGTGAGAAAATAATGTGTTCAAATAAAATGCAGAAATTAGAGCAATGAACACAATGATTTATAGTGGTTCGGTTTATCCAACAAAACCTAATCCACTACCTTGAGTACCCTACTCAAGGATTTACCAAATCCCTTCACTAATCAAATAAATGAGATTACGAAAAAGGTTCACCCAATTCACATTAGGGTTTTACAAATAATCTCTCAACCAATCAAGGCTTACTCAATCCTTGAGTTTTACAACACAACCCTGATTATACAATAATCCCACCACTCTCCTTAGTGAATCCTAACAATACAATTCAATTCAAGGTTCACCCAAAGGTTTTACAAACAAACCTTGAATACAAAACAACCTACACAAGGCTCATCCTAACACTTAGGGTTTTATGCTACTTGCAACCTTGATACAATTACAATCAATAATAAGAGATAGAAAGTTTGATAGATATCACTTTAATGTGAAGATATATCAATTTGAATCACAATCACCTCTTTGAGTAATGGCTTGCCAAGATTGCTCAAAATTCACCTTTGAATGTAAAAACCCTTCTTGAATGATTTTAACAAGATTGATGTTTAGATGGGGTTTTGGAATGTTTCTAAGATGTTATAGGATCAATATATATTATATGTTTGCCCAAAATTGTTCTTAGAAAGAATTCCAAGGGTTTTGGTATTTAAAGGTTTGTTTCCAACTGTAAAAATGAAGCTGTTAGAAACCCACTCAGGAGAAGTGCGGTCGACCGTATATCAGATTGGTCGTCCGCACCATCATCCGCAAGCTCACTGGACAACCTTGGGATGATGATTTTCATTGTGCGGTCGACCTCACTTCACTGCGGTCAACCTCATGGTCGTCCACAAGTTGACAGATGAACAAATTTGACAGCACATGCATCCACAAGATAAACTAACTTGTGGATGATACCTGGATCACTTTAGATCGACTGAAACATGTTCATTTGTGTATCAACAATATTCTAACACACAAATTATGACTTCAATCAACCATATAAGTTATGGTATCAATCTAACAAGAGTGTATGAACCATTTAAGTTTTGAAATCATGATGCATGGTTTTCGAAATACCAAAACATATTTTAACATATTAAAAACATTTTGAAATAACGTTTTAAGTTCATAGAGCAACCTTTAGAAACCATTACTCAATTAGAGGTTAGACTAAAGATATCAAAATATATTAAACTTTAAAACTATACCTGTAGTTTCTATTTAATCCCATAAAAGCTTGTTTTCAAATCTTGATAGTCTTGACTTGCATATTTCCTTGAAGACTTGAAATCTCGTCCTTGCATGGATTAGATCATGAATCCAAAAACTCTATCACTTGTTCAAACAAGACATTAGTCCTCATAAATGTTTGTCATTAATCAAAATTAAGACATTAAAAACTTTAGGACTTTAGGTAAAAACAATTAAGTGCAAGGATTCAAAGTAAGAAAGAGTTTATAGAATATGTATGAAACATTTTAAAAAAGCTCCCCCTTACAATATGTTAGGTATTTGTAAGATATCGCATATAGCATATAATCATTTAGTTTGATGATATCAAGAAATATATTGAAGGAAACAATTTTGAACAAATATTGGATCTCAAAATGAAAAGGTTCATTGTAAGTATATGAGATCACTTTCTAGCTTATATAGGCTCAAATGAGCCTATTGTACCACCAACCTCCATATCCTTCTTCCTTCTAGTCTTAAAAATATTTATAATACAATTATAAAGCTCCCCCTATCAATATGCATGAGTTTTGTAAAAATTTTGACAGTTTCCTTTGTAACTCTTATAAATCCAATTTCACAATACAAACTCAACAATGCAAAAGAGATGAGATATATCACATAATATCACACAAATGGCCAACCCAACGATCAACACACAATTCCCATTCTCCTTAAATCTCAATATCTCAAATACATAAATTTTAAATCAAGGATAGCCATATTTAACATTTTAAAGTTCTTTCTTCTTCTTCTTGGTTTTGATGAACCTGATCGTCAAGTGCACTTTCAAATACTTCAAGTTCCTCAAATTCTCCCCTTTTGTCATTTCTTCCCTTTTGTACCTATTCTTGATTTTCCTCAAAAATTATTGAACTTCAAGTATCTTTCTTTAGATGGTTTCTCCTTTTTGCATTGAATTCTCCCATTTTGTTGCAAGTGTTATCGATCTTCATCTTCATGCAAAATGTTAGTTTTCAAAAGAACACAACACAATTATAACTCCTAAACATTGCTATCAACAATTAGTTTTTCTCCCCCTTTGTCATCATTCAAAAAGAATGTGTATGAAGGATTAAAATAAGGTCAAAAGCATATAATAAAATCTTTCAATTTACCAAGGAGTCATCATAAGGAATAATCAAACCAACAAACTACATTACTTAAAATTTTACTACATGAAGAGACCATAATGTAGCAGAAAACATATGAAAATAGTGCATTATAGATATAAAAAGAAAATGAAAGGTATAAAGATGATCATCAAGTAGCCAAAACTAGAGTCCGAAGCTTAGGGAGCATAGACCTTATGAAGGAGTGGTCTCCGGAATGATAATAGCGTTAACTGGTAGATCATCAATAGAAGTAGTCACTACAGTAGTATCCTCTGAAATGATGGTAGAGGATGTATCAACAACAATAGATGGCTCAATACTAATTGATGACACAACAATTTGAGTAATAGGATAATTTGTCATATATGTAGTCTTCTCAACAAAATGTAAGGAATTATCTATGTGGACTCCATATAATGCCTAAAGATGAGTAGATATATTATCAACCTTGTGATGAAGAAACTTTACTCTTGATTTAAGTTGAACAACTTCTTCAAACACATCTTGGATTTTAGTATTAAACTTCTCAAGGATAATATCCATCTTGTTTGAGAGATGCTCCAAATCATTCCACAAGGCATCTTTTGTAGGAGGAATAAAACCTATATTCCTCTTGCATCAATCATTTTCCTTCACTCAGTTTCTTTCTAATAGAAGTATCAAAAGGAGTTTCCTTTTCTTTTTCCATTGATTTCTTCCATTTCCTTATTCTTTCTCTAGTGGAAGTATCAAGTGGTATATTTTCTTCTTCCTCTAGTTGATCAACTTTCCTCTTTATACCTTTTGATGTCTAGTATCAAGTGATTAGCTTTTTCTTGACCAATTCCTTTCTCATTAATGCCCTTTCAAATAATAATGAGTACATTTTCACCCATCAATCTTGTAATTTCGGAAATGGCTTAGAGTAAATCTTCTTGAGATATTTTCTTTCTCAATCCCAATCATCATTTAAACATAAGTCATGCATCCTTTTGTATGCAACAAAATCATGTTTATGAAGATATCTCATGTCAACAATCTCAAGTAAAGAAAATTCAAAATGTTTGAACACTCTTTAAAGCAACCTTCCATAAAGTAGGTTCTTTCCTATTTTCTTAGCCTTCTAATCAATGAACAATATCCATAAGATAACCAAGATCTACTTGTTTTCCTTTGAACATAATTAGCAGAATAAACATGTGCAAATGAGTAATAGATGCCCTATGACCATCTATGAGTACAAATATAGTGGTGCACATATGACAAAGTATATTATTTTCAAGACTAAAAATAATAGATTCCCTTTTTTTTTGCAAGATTCACAAAGTACTATTCATTTGTAAAAGAATCTTCAAAATCTTAAATGGAGAATGCATAATAATAGCAAACTTGGTGAGTATAAAAAAAAATGTAATCTCATCAACATGAGCACTCAAAATATCATCCAAGTTATAGTGATTGAAATTTAAATCAATACCATATACTTTAGACACATAATATACAACCTAATATCCTTCGAGAATATTTTTCTCTAGATTAGCATAGCATCGAAGCATATAGTCATATTACATATGCTTATCATGCACAATAATATCATATCATCCTTCATTAGCAAAATACTTCAAGATATTTTCAAAAAGGAAACTTACTCGAATAAATCGTACTTTCAAGAATCACATTTCAAAGTTCGATATAGTCATAGAATCAAATTTAATTCTCATTACTTGTGAATAAAGAAGTAATGTTGCTTTTTTTCTTCTTTGGTACCATTTGAGATTTGGTTGAACCATTTTTTGATCCAATATGCTTATCTCTTGTTATTTCTTCATTTGGATGATAGAATCATTTTGGGCGGTCGACCGAACAATTTGATTGTGGTTGTCCGTAAATTCTCTGCCTACTTTGCGATCGATGAATAGTAATCTGCGGTCGACCAGAAATTTGATATTGGTCTTTCACAAGTCCTCTGTCTATTTTGCGGTCGACCGAAGATTTTCTAGGGGTCTTCCGCAAGTCCATTGACCATTTTTCGGACGATACTCCTGTAAAATGCGGTCGACCGCACCTTCTTCAGGTGTCATTTGAAATTTCTTCTAAGAAACTTATAATCAACCAAGAATTGTTGTTTTGATAATTAAAAGAGCTATACAATGACAAACTCATTAACAATTGTATATAAACACTCAAGAGCTTTCTAAAATAGAACCTTTTCTCGGCCAATGGATAAACACATCAATTTTAATAACAAAGTTCACTTAAATATAATATTAACATAAATTTGAACAATTAAAATGCCATGCACTTTATTATTTAAAAATAGTGTAGTGTCTACAATTCCTCTAGTCAATCCCTTTTCAATGAGGAAGATGCTAAGCCTTTCATACTAAGCTCTTGGAGTTTGTTTCAAACCATATAAAGCTTTTGAAAGTTTGTAAACATGATTTTCAAAAGATTCATGCACAAAACCAGGAGGTTGTTCAACATAAACTACCTATTGGATGTAACAAATTTAGAAATGCACTTTTAACATCCATTTGAAATAATTTAAAACCTATAAAAAATGCAAATGCAAGTAACATTCTAATGGACTCTAATCTAGTAATTGGGGCAAAAATCTCATCATAATCAATGCCCTCTTCTTAATTATATCTTTGAGCAACAAGTGTAGCCTTATTTCTAGTGACAATACCATAATCAACAAGTATGTTTCTAAAAATCCATTTTGTACCAATAATGATGTGATTTGAAGGTTTAGGTACAAGTTCCCAAACTTTGCTCCTTTCAAATTGATTTAGCTCTTCTTAGATAACAATAATCCAAAAATCATCACTAAGAGCCTCATCAATGTTCCTAGGTACTATATGAGACAATAATGCAAGATTATCAACACAATTTATAAAATGTCTTCTTGTTCTTATCCCTTCATTGGGATTACCAATGATTTGATCATTTGGATGATTATGGACGTATTTCCATTCCTTTGGAAGATCATGACTTGTCTCTCCTTCATGTGAGGTTGATTATTGAATGTCAATGATCTCTTCATTTTCATCCTTAGGTATTGAATGATCTTCATTTGACTGAACAATATTTTTGTTCGTTGACTCAATAGGTAGCTCTTGAAAATCACCTTCATTCTCATCTCTTGGAAAGTAAATGTTAGACTCATCAAATACAACATGAATAGTTTCATCAATAACCATAGTTCTTTTATTTTAAACACAACTTTTTTATTTGAATAGTAGCCAAGGAACATACCTTCATCGAATTTCTTGTCAAACTTACCAAGATTGTCTTTGACATTTAGAATAAACCATTTATAACCAAACACTTCCTTAGCTATCATTTTCATAGTTCAAGAGAAAGAGGTTGGCGATCTGTGGTTTGGGAGAAATCGAAAGTTAGCATGTTCAAATTAAATACGGATGCTAGTGTTATGAATGGAAGGGCTTCTGGTGGTGGAGGTTTAAGGGATAGCAATGGCAAGCTTATTTTTGCTTTCTATAAAGAGTTTGGTGATATATCGGTACTTAAGGCTGAAACATTGGCTTTGTTATTTGGTCTTCAAAGTTGTGTGCTTAGAGGTTTTTCTAATTTTGAGGTTGAGGTGAATAGTTATATTTTGGTATCTTTGTTATCTTCTTCAGAGGTTGGTAACTGGTTAATTTGTTATGAATTAGCTCATCTTCGCCAGATTATTAGAGATCACAGGGTGACTGTTACTCATATATTTCGGGAAGCTAATCAATTGACAGATGGGCTAGCTGGTTTACATATGATTAATACAATGTTCTTTAATTAGGAAACTTTACCTCTTCACTTGCGTAGGATACTTTTGGCAGATGCTAGTGGTTTGCCTTCTTTTAGAAAAGTTAGGTTTATTTAACGTTTTGTCTCTTTTAGGTTTTACTTGTAAGGGAGTAGTACTCCTGTTTTATTTCTTCTAGTTGGAGCTTTGCTCTTTCTTTTTGTACTTTTCCTTGTTTTTTTTTATGATTAATAAAATCTAGGTGTGGCATCCCTCCCCTTAGGGGTTTTGCCAAAAAAAAAACCAATCACTTTAGAGTAGGAAATGGAAGGGGTTTTGTCAAACATAAGTTCATAAGGGGTTTTATTAACCAAGGGTCTAAGAAGCACTCTATTAACAATATAGCAAGAAGTATTCATAAATTAAACCCAAAAATATTTTTGCAAATAATTTTCACATAGTATGGAGCATGCCATTTCTTGTAAAGTAAGATTTTTCCTTTCAACAACAACATTTTGTTGAGGAGCTTTTGCAGCTAAAAAATTGTGAGATGTATCATTCTCATCACATAATTTTGTAAAAATACTATTGTGAAACTCTCTACCATTATCAGTTCCAATGAAGATAAGTTTGCAACCAATGGTGTTTTGTACTTGTTTAAAGAGCTTGACAAAAGCATCAAAAACTTCATCTTTACTCAACAAGAATAATATCCAAGTAAATCTAGAAAAATCATCAATAGTCACATAGACATATAGTTTGCCACCAATTCTCATGGTTCTCATAGGACCAAATAAATCCATATGTACAAGTTCAAGAGGTTTTGAAGTAGAGACATTTTCTTTGATTTGAAAGAGCTCTTAACTTGTTTACATGCATCACAAATATGATCTTTCTCAAAATTAATGTTAGGCAAACCTCTAACATACTAATGCTTTGATATTATGCAAAGTATCTATGCTAACATGTCCTAATTTATAAAGTCAAATATATGCATCATCATTTTTCAAAGCAAGGCATTTAACAACTTGTTCAACTAGATCATCAGATAAAAATCATACATATTTTCATTTCTTAGTACTTGCAGATGACCATTCTTGGGCTTGTGGTCGACCAAACTTTTCCTTAGGTTGTCCACAACCTTACTGTCCACTTAGTGAATGATATTTATAGTATATTTAGTGTTTATGAGAAAAGTTTGTAAAAAACAATATGGCAAGACAACTCAATTATCACTATATGCAATTTACATGTTTCATGAGGAAATAATTTAGCATATACAACATACAAAATCTAATTAGAGAACTAATCAAGTAATTGTATTAAAAATACTTTTCAACCACATGTAACACATATAACACATATAAAATTTATAACCAAGAAATTCTTACTAATGATTCAATCTCAAAAGAATGAATTTTTTTATTATTACCTTCATGAAGAACATTGTACCTTAGTATATCATATTTGATCATGTGGATTGAGCAAATTCTCTTGACCTGTTGTATTGCTCCTTCATGATCAACATATTGAGTTACTTACAAAGAAGATGAAACTTTTGGTATCCAAGTGACTTTGGATCCATGAGAATTAGTCGAATTTGTTTTAACAATCCAAATACTTTTTGCACCATTCTCGATTTTTTTCTTGCCATAACATATATTTACCTTATGGCCAAACTTGCCACAATAGGTACAACATTTTCTTGATGACATATGAGTATGAGTGTGATGTGTATGATGTACTCTATGATGTGCATGTGAGATATTCTTGTGTGATATATTTTTATGTGTATGCGAGACATCATCATGTGTATCAATAAAACCAATACCTCTCTTATTATTAGAGAGTTTTTGAGTACCAAGTAATTTACTAAAATTATCTCTACCACATGTGAGTTTATGTAAGCTAACACTTAAATCATCTATTCTCAACTTCATAGCATCATAGTCACTCATCATGTCATTCAATTTCTTGTTTCTAATAACAAGATAATTATTAGCATTTTCAAGAAATTTCATCTTATCACATAGACCAAGAATATTTTCATCAAGAGTCATTTTGGAAGAAAGTAATAAAACATTTTCATCAAGTAATTTAGCATTCTCTAATAACAAATTTTCAACTTGACATTTCAAGAATTTATTCTTCTTGATTACTTTCTTCATTTCATGATAGAGATTAGCAACAAATTCATCTTGATCAAATATATCACAATTATCATTTCAATAATTTTCACTAACATGCAAAGTTTGTGAGGTAGAAGTACTTATCTCATCTTCAAGAGCCATAAGACAAGTGTTTGCAAACTCAGATTGATCGTTTTCTTCATTTCACTTTCTTCTTGATTTGATGTGCATGTCAATCCTTCATGTGCAACTTCAAGTAATCTTCACATTTCATATGCGGAACTACAACCACTTACTCTATTGTATTCATCTAAATCAAGAGTACAACAAAAATTATTCATAGCAATAAAGTTTGAAGTCATTTTCTTTTTATCCTCTTCATCAAACTCATTAAGAGTTTTCTCAACACTTCTTCCCTTTATAATCTTAGTGGGAACATAAGGACCATTTATAACAATATTCCATAAATCAAAATCAATGGAGGAAATATAAATATGAATTCTATCTTTCCATAAAGTGTAGTTATAGCCATTCAACAAAGGTGGTCTACTAGTAGAGTAACCCTCACTTATGATATTGTTGTCTATATGAGCCATAAGATCTTTACTTCTAGGTGATTAAACCTCAAACAAGAAGACCTGCTTTGATTCCAATTGAAAAACCTAAGAGAGGGGTGAATTAGGTTTTTACCCGATTTTTCAACCTAATTCAATAAAACACCTCTTTGACAACAAATATCAAACACTTTGTGTGCTAGTTGTGTGAGAAAATAATGTGTTCAAATAAAATGCAGAAATTAGAGCAATGAACATAATGATTTATAGTGGTTCGGTTTATCCAACAAAACCTAATTCACTACCTTGAGTACCCTACTCAAGGATTTACCAAATCCCTTCACTAATCAAATAAATGAGATTACGAAAAAGATTCACCAAATTCACCTTAGGGTTTTACAAATAACCTCTCAACCAATCAAGGCTCACTCAACCCTTGAGTTTTACAACACAACCTTGATTATACAATAATCTCACTACTCTCCTTAGCGAATCCTGACAATACAATTCAATTCAAGGTTCACCCAAAGGTTTTACAAACAACCCTTGAATACAAAACAACCTACACAAGGCTCATCCTAACACTTAGGGTTTTATGCTACTTGCAACCTTGATACAAATACAATCAATAATAAGAGATAGAGAGTTTGATAGATATCACCTTAATGTGAAGATATATAAATTTGAATCACAATCACCTCTTTGAGTAATGGCTTGCCAAGATTGCTCAAAATTCACCTTTGAATGTAATAACCCTTCTTGAATGATTTTAACAAGATTGATGTTTATAAGGGGTTTTGGAATGTTTCTAAGATGTTATAGGATCAAGATATATAATATTTTTGCCCAAAATTGTTCTTAGAAAGAATTCCAAAGGTTTTGGTATTTAAAGGTTTGTTTCCAGTGGTAAAAAATGAAGCTGTTAGAAACCCATTTAGGAGAAGTGCGGTCGACCGTATATCAGACTGGTCGTCCGCACCATCATCCACAAGCTCACTGTACAACCTTGGGATGATGATTTTCATTGTGCGGTCGACCTCATGGTCGTCCACAAGTTGACAGATGAACAAATTTGACAGCACATGCATCCACAAGATAAACTAACTTGTGGATGATACCTGGATCACTTTAGATCGACTGAAACATGTTCATTTGTGTATCAACAATATTCTAACACACAAATTATGACTTCAATCAACCATATAAGTTATGGTATCAATCCAACAAGAGTTTATAAACTATTTAAGTTTTGAAATCACAATGCATGGTTTTCGAAATACCAAAACATATTTTAACATATTAAAAACATTTTGAAATAACGTTTTAAGTTCATGAAACAACCTTTAGAAACCATTACTCAATTAGAGGTTAGACTAGAGGTATCAAAATATATTAAACTCTAAAACTATACCTCTAGTTCCTATCTAATCTAATAAAAACTTGTCTTCAAATCTTGATAGTCTTGACTTGCATATTTCCTTGAAGACTTGAAATCTCGTCCTTGCATGGATTAGATCATGAATCCAAAAACTCTATCACTTGTTCAAACAAGACATTAGTCCTCATCAATGTTTGTCATTAATCAAAATTAAGACATTAAAAGCTTTAGGGCTTTCAATAATTGTATCTGCACCCACAACCAATGAGCTATTGGATAAATTAATGGCTTTTGTACCAGAGACAGATCCAGAAGTACTCTAATTAGCTGGTCTATTTCTGGTAACATAAGGCCTTCTTTGATAGTTTGAGCTTTTTTGCATGAATCATACTTATATATATCCCTCGATCCTACTTTGAGCCAACATGCATGAATGGTTTCATTCTCATTTAATTTCTTTTATAAATAGCCTTGTTTATTACTTTTTCTATCCAGATATTTTATTAAGAATGTATTAATCATGTGTTAATCTGTATTGAAAAGTTATGAGCACTGCTGATAAAGGATTTGAGATATTGTAAAAATAAACCAAAGGTAAAAAGCTCATAGATATGATCTCTTCAAAAAAAAAAAAGTGTGAAAAAAAAAGAAAAAAGAAATGAAGAGATATTAAGGGTAAGGTTTTCTTCAAAGATGTGTAATTTATTGACGAGCGTGTCGTTGCGCTATCAAATTAATACCAAACTCAACCAACTTATATAGTTAGGGCAAGTAAGGGTCGAACCCACAGGGATTTGTAAAATTTCAGAACAAGTAAACTAATCAAGATTAGGGGAGAAAGATTTGATTTTTATTTTAAAAGAATAAACTTTAAATAAATTTACTCACAAATTAATTAAGAATCAAAGAAAAGAAAAACGTTAGCAAGGACTTTGTATTTCGGTTTTACTTATTCGGGATTACTCATTGATAATAACCTATTTGAGTAGTGACTTAGAATTCCGCGTAGCGCAGCAAATTCCAATTCCTGTAAAAATTAGGTTAATTCCCGAGAAGCACGGCAAATTAACTGTAACCTGATTAAACCAAATTACCGAATCGCTCGCATAAGATAGTCAATCAAGTTATTAAGCATAAGGACAACATCAACACAAATTACATAAAATTAATGGCCGATTAAAATCATGCAATTCGTTTCAAACAATTCCCTATTAATTAATCAAACACAGATTTAAATTAATCAATAGTTACTACTTTTGGTTACCGAAAACCGATTCTGCATAACCCTAGTTAATCAATTATGCAAAACAATTAAGATGGCCAATAATAACTGAAATAACACAATTGATAGAATAAAACCAAGAATTGTTCAAATACTCAAATAAAAGTAATGATTCCTTGAAAAGATCGGGTTTTTAATTACAAAACGTAAATCTCATATTCCCGAATAAAGTAAACCTAATACATGTCCTTGCCAACTAAAAACGTTTACTCACAAAACATAAAGGAAAACATCATAAAAAGATTAAGGGAAAGAGAGAAACTCATTAGTCGGAAATCCGATTTCCCGAGAAGCTCCAACCCTTGATCTCCTACAATGCTCGGGAAGAAAATATCTAACGTGCTTGACACCCTAAACTAAGCTATTAAGACCTATATATAGTTAGAAAAAGGTCCTAGGGTAGTTATACAAGAATCCTAATTAGAAACTACTTAAAACAATCTTAAAACTTTAAATTCGGAAAGTGGACGCCCGAGTCCTCAAAGTGGACGCCTGAGTAGATGAGACGCGTCCACTTGACTGTCAATCTTCTGAGAGTGGACGCGTGACATTTGGTGGACGCGTCCACTTTCTTGCCTTGCGCGTCCACTTGACTGTCCTGCGCGTCCACTTTACTGTGCAACTTCTGAGGGTGGACGTGTGCAATTTGGTGGACGCGTCCACTTCCTGGCCTTGCGCGTCCAATTGGTTTCTGAGGCGCGTCCACTCCATTTTTTCCTGCGAAACAACTTCTTAAAGCTCCTATCTTCCTCCAATGTCTTCTAAACATGTTAAAATACCTTCAAAATACCTGTAAACAAAGAGAAAAGTGTAAAGAATCAATTTAAGCACATAAACACACAATTAGGTAGATTTTATCTCAATAAACAACACATTAAGCTTCTAAAAACCAATCTAATTATGGTTCAATCATTTATTCTCAATTTACACTGTTGAAATATTTTGTATATTCCTATCCTTCGCTTGTAGTCAAATCCCGAGCTTAAAAGTCATATTAGACTCAGATCGACTAAAATTTTCATCACTAGTAGAGAGTATGTGATTTTGCAAGCTTATAAGTTGTGTTGAGAAACTAAGAATGTATTTTTATTTACATAGTGACTTTGTTGTTATCTTTTCATTATACTGATATCATGTTTTTTAAAAAAAATTATCAAGGCTATTGAATATTAATGTTATTCACAGTCACATTTTGTTAACATTGAATATTAATGTTAAACTTGTAAATGATATTCAAGCACACGAGCACAATTGCTTTTCAAATAAAAATGGTTAATTGTGAAAGTTGTATTGAAATTAATATAACACTTTGTTACCTTATTAATCTTCTTTAAGCTATTTATAGTTGTATATTTTGTGTTTATATTTTGCTTGAGGACAAGCAAAGAGATAGTGTAGGGGAATTTGATGTACTCATAAATTAACTGATTTTTATGTTACTTAATGACTATATTTTGTTTAAAAATCGGTTAATTGTATTATTTAATGAATATATTTTACATTTCCTTTCTATTTCTTTGTTTATAAGATTTTCAGTGTATTTTAGTACATTTTGGAGATAAAAATAAGAAGAAATGAAGATGAAAAAAAAAGGTGAACAGTAACTCCGGTGAACAGTACCGCCATCGATAATGATGTCACTGCTTACGTCATGAACAGTGTCGTCATCTGGTCAAAGTCAACAAGTCAACCCTCTATAGTATCCGGAAGTCAAAATGATCATTTTACCCCTAGAAATTTCCCTATAAATATGCTAGCTTTCTTTCTCATTTGAGACACCAATTTAGCTCCAATCTTCTCCATTTCTTTTGTAATTTCTTTTTTTTATTATTATCTTCATATTAATATAATATCTAGAATTTTTAGAATAGTTTTCCAAGTCTTTTTGTAAAATTTAGTAAAGAAATTCTGTCTAGATAATTTCAATATTTTCGGGGAGTATTTCTTTCAAATTTTCTTTCTAATGTTTATAAATTTCATCTTATATTTATTAAATATGTATTATAAGTAATTTCCTTTTGTTAACAAGGATATGTGTTAAGTTATTAATAAATGGAATGATGAGAAAATTTTCTTTTACTCTTAATTTCTATTTGGATTTATTTAACTGGACTTATGGTTGGTTTACCCGCCTAGTCTTTATTATTTTTACTTTATGCACTTTAAAAATTGCAAAAGGATGGTCGAGCCACCTAATTAGTTTAATTTCTTTATGTCTTTTATTTTCTTTTTTTATGGAAGGCCGAACCCCCTATACTTTTAGTTTAATTTATTTAAATGGGCGGTTGAACCGCCTAATTTCTTTAGTTAATATAAATCTAATATTTATTTATATATATTTGTGTATTTATTTAATATACTTGATGAAACTTTTAGTAATGATTTTTGGATTATTGTCATGCAAAAGGAGCTAAATCAATTTGAAAGGAGAACTTGTACCTAGACCTTTAAATCACACTATTATTGGCACAAAATGAGTTTTTAGAAACAAATTTGATAAACATGGTATTGTCACTAGAAATAAGGCTAGACTTGTTGCTCAAGGGTATAATCAAGAAGAAGGCATTGATTATGATGAGACTTTTGTCCAGTTGTTAGATTAGAGTCCATTAGAATGCTACTTACATCTGCATCCTTTAAATACTTTAAATTATTTCACATGGATGTTAAAAGTGACTTTTTAAATGATTTAATCCAAGAGGAAGTTTATGTTGAACAACCTCCTAGTTTTGTACATGAATCTTATAAAAATCATGTCTACAGCTTTTAAAAGCTTTATATGGTTTAAAATAAGCACCAAGAGCTTGGTATGAAAGACTTGGCAATTTTCTTATTGAAAAAATATTTTCTAGAGAAATAGTAGATACTATACTATTTATCAAAAACAAAGTACGTGATATTTTGATTGTTCAAATATATGTTGAAGATATTATATTTGGTGCTACTAATGAAAATGTATGCAATGATTTTTCTTAGACTATGTAGGATGAGTTTGTAAGAGCATGATGACGAAGCCTGTCGTACGACTCTTTAATTTAAACCTAACAATTCCTATGTAGATAGGAAAAGTAGGGATCGAATCTACAGAGATTTATCAACTCTTAAATTAAAATCATTAATCGGAAAAGGTTTTTGGGGGGTTTTTGGATTTATGAATAAAATTAAAACGAAATTTGCAATACAAATGATATCAAAAGCATTAGCAAGGAACTAGTATCAAGTTATATTTTTCATGGGATTAATCATAAATAAAGACATTATTAAGTAATTGGTTTTAGAATCCCAATCAACTAAGACAGATTCTTATCCTTACAAATTAGATTAATCCCGATCAACTCAAACAGATTAATTTCTAATTTAATTAAACACTACTACCAACCAATGTGTCTAGGATTCTCAATCAAATTACATTAGGTCAATAAAACATCACCAAAATTAAATTGTATATAACAATCAGCTTAATTATATACAATTTAAATTATATAATTCCGCTACTAATTTAATTCAGTCAAGAGCTGCAGCTCAATTAAACTAATAGATTCTACTTGAATCATTAATACAAAATTAATAATCCTAGCTATATAATCAAGTTTATTAACTAGATTGTCAATCCAATTAATTCACATAATTATATTTATTAAAACATTAATTATATAAATACTTAATTAATATATATATATAAGTATATTAAATAAATACACAAATATATATATATATATATATAAATATTGGATTTATATTAACTAAACAAATTAGGCGGTTCAATAGGCCATTTAAATAAATTAAACTAAAAGTATGAAGGCTCAGCCTTCCATAAAAAAAGAAAATAAAAGATATAAAGAAATTAAACTAATTAGGTGGCTCGACCATCCATTTACGATATTTAAAGTGCATAAAGTAAAAAAAATAAAGACTAGGCGGGTAAACCGACAATAAGTCAAGTTAAATAAATCAAAATAGAAATTAAGTGTAAAGAAAATTATCTCATCATCCCATTTAATAATAACTTAACACATATCCTTGCTACCAAAATGAAATTACTTACAATACATATTTAATAAATATAAGATGAAATTTATAAACATTAGAAAGAAAATTTGAAAGAAATACTCCCCGAAAATATTGAAATTATCTAGACAAAATTTCTTTACTAAATTTTACAAAAAGACTTGAAAAACTATTCTAAAAATTCTAGAAATTATATTAATCTGAAGATAATAATAAGAGAAAGAAATTACAAAAGAAATGGAGAATATTGGAGCTAAATTGGTGTCTCAAATGAGAAAAAAAGCTAGCATATTTATAGGGAAATTTCTAGGGGTAAAATAGTCATTTTGACTTCTGGTACTGCAGAGGGTTGACTTGTTGACTTTGACCAACCGACGACACTATTCATGATGTAAGCAGTGGTGTCATTATCGACGGCGGTACTGTTCACCAAAGTTACTCTTCACCAATTTTTTTTCTTGTTCTTCTTCATCTTCATTTCTTTTTATTTCCAAAATGTACTAAAATACACTGAAAAACTTATAAACAAATAAATAGAAAGGAAATGTGAAATATATCCATTAAATAACACAATTAAACTATTTTTAAATAAAATATAGTCATTAAGTAACATAAAAATCAGTTAATTTATGAGTATATCATTAAACATGATTATATAATAATAACAACTGAAATTATATAAATACTCAAATTATTAAATAACATGACTAAAATAATTTTAAAAATTTGGACAATTAAACCTGCAAAATATAAGAAAATTGTTACACAATTATATAGTTACAAAACTACAAATATTAAAGAAAACATAAATTTGACGGTTTTACCAGCAATAAAAAGTAAAAATAAGGAAATTTTAACTTCCACAATAAAAAGTACAAAAGAATAAAAGATGAAGATATTACTCTCCACATTTATGAAATTTAAAGTACGAAAAGTAAATTTGGTGATTTTACTCAACAATAGTACAATAAAATAAATGACAGAAAATAAATACATAAAATAAATAACAAAAAGTAAATACAAAAATTAAATAACAGAAAAGTAAAAGTTAGAAGTTAGAAGTTAGAAAGTTAGCAGTTAAAAGTTAGAAGTTAAAGCGGTAAAACTAGCCATTATTTAAATTAATTTAGTCCTGCTCGAAAAAAAACTCCAGTTTTCTATACAACGATAATTATCTAAAAATCTCATTAATTAATAACTTTAATACATGTCCTTGCTAACGGTAAATAAAATACTCACAATACATGATTCAAATGAAGAATTTTAATAATTGAAATCAAGAATAAGAAGGATAACTTTCCTTGGATTTCTCCCGATAGTAATTCTTCAGTATTCTTGAAATCAAATCTAAAAACCTTCCAAAATAAACTCTAAAAATTCCTAAAAATACTTAAGATCTATTAGAAAATATTGGTAAGAAAATTTGACAGAGTCTTTGGTTGTAGAAGGTTGTACAAACATAATAAACTTCGTGCCCACTTTATAGAAATTTATAGGGTCAAATTTGAAATAAAAATAAATAAAATATGACAAACATAAAAGTAGTGGGGGACAAAGTGGAGTTTTTGTAAAGTTGAGGCAAAACACGTGAAGTGGAGAAAGTTGCATCAGCTGCCACATGTCGCCATCTGATTGGTCTGAAATTTAACATACTGATCACCATCCATTTTGCGCGTGCTGGCACGTGTGTCACCATTGCCAAAGGAGCGATGCGTCCAGATTCAGCCACGTCGCCATCCTCTATGCGTGACACGTGTCATCACCATTTGTTTCTAGCATATATGAAAATTGAATTCCACGTGTCTGTGCTGATGCAACGACTGACATGGCTCCCCTGTACACATGGCATTGTCACGTGTCATCACTGTAGAAATTTTTTTTTTTTTTACAAAATCACAATAAATATCTAAAAACACTACAAACAAAAAATATTAGTAGGAAATGTAAAATAATCATAAAATAACATAACATTAAATGAAATTAAATACAAATAGCATAATAAAATTACATAAAAATACATCTATTTTTATTTTATCATACTTCAATAACTGTAGTTTGTTTTCTGATTTCAACTGGTCTTTTACCTCATTATTCTTCCCTACTGATTTTACCACTTCTTAAATGCATACAACAATGAACTTGCTATCTGGCGTCACTAAAGGAATGAAATATATATATATATATATCTCAATGTCAACAAAGTAATGAAATCTGTAACAAAAGAAAAGGATTTATAATTTTAATAAAAGAAAATTAAAACAAATCCATGGCAACGGCACCAAATTTAACGAATCATGTCATACGACTCTCAAATTTAAACATAACAATTCCTATGTAGATAGGGAAAGTAGAGATTGAATCCACAGAGATTTGCCAACTTTTAAATTAAAACAATTAATTGGAAAATGTTTTTGGGGGGGTTTTGGATATTGTGAACAAGAAAATAACAATAATTAAAAGAAATATTTTTGGGGCTTTTGGATTTGTAAACAGAATTAAAAAGGATTTTGGAATACAAATGATATAAAAAACATTAGCAAGGACTAATATCAAATTATATTTTCATGGGATTAATCATAGATAAAGACACTATTAAGCAGTTGGTTTTAGAATGTCAATCAGCTCAAACAAATTCCTATCTTTACAAAGGGAGACACAAGCAAGTCTTCAAGGAGGTGACTGGGTATGGTTGCATTTACGCAAGGAACAATTTTCAGCATAGAAAAAATCAAATTTATTGCCTAGATGGGACAATCCTTTTTAGATCTTGAAAGAATCAATGATAATGCCTACAAGCTAGACTTTCTTATGCATGTGACGATTTTAGGACACATCTATCTCAAGAGGAGGGGAATGATAAGGGCAGGGATAGCATATGCAAGAGTACATGGTTTGAGACATTCATATCTAATTCAAGTTCTCGTTGAACCTGCTACAAGAGCTCAGACCAATAAATTTAAAGAATCACTTAGTAGGCTAGTTCGAGGAATTAGACTCAAACTAGTTCATGGAAGCCCATTGAAGGATTTGACAATTAGAACCTAATGTGCATGATTCAAGATCTAGAATCTTCCAAATAGTCATTCTCTCAAAGTCAAAGACAAGGTTGCTGATACGATCCTTGCTTATCTATCAAACAAGACCCGTAACAACTTCTTGATACTATTACCAAATATCACGAATTAGGAGCCTTTAGTTATCAAACAACTAAGAACCCTAATTATAAGTGGCGAAATTCTTAGAGAATTTCAAGGCAAAGCTCTCACAAGAACTTTAAGAGAAAACTCAAAATTGTATTCAATCAATAATCGTCTGAATTGTTCCATTACATATATAGACGAAAGAGTTCAAATCCTTATTTGATTAGGAACTCTACTTATTTAAAAAGAAAATAATCAAATCTACTAAGATATCAAATCTACCTAGATTTCCTTATTCAAAAAGGAAAACAAATAACACAATAAATCCAATAGATACCAAATCTGCTAAGATTTCCAAATTCTTATAGAAAACGAATAAACCCTAAATTCCTTATGGTATGGACGAAATTCCTAAGATTGGTGGTCTTGGAATTCATCTTTCTTCTCATTTGTATCAAATTTAATTAAATTCACAAGTCTTGGACAGCCCATGCAATTTCCTTCTTGAGCAGATTTATCCAAATAACACATAATAAGCCCATTAAGTGCATCTTTCATTTGTTTAGCTCTAACTCTTGTAATTGGACCTCCATCATAGCTCAAAGAATCCAGTTTTTTTCTTATTTGCACTTGAACTCCAATTTTCATTAATGACATTGACGAAACCTGTCGTACGACTCTCAAATTTAAACCTAACAATTCCGATGTAGATATGGAAAGTAGGGATTGAATCCACAGAGATTTGTCAACTCTTAAATTAAAATTGTTAATCGAGCTCTTGTAATTGGACCTCCATCATAGCTCAAAGGATCCAGCTTTTTCTTATTTGCACTTGAACTCCAATTTTCACTAATGACATTGACGAAGCCTGTCGTACGACTCTCAAATTTAAACCTAACAATTCCTATGTAGATAGGGAAAGTAGGGATCGAATCCACAGAGATTTGTCAACTCTTAAATTAAAATCGTTAATCGGAAAAGGTTTTGGGGGTTTTGGAATTTTGAGAATAAGGAAATGACAACAATTAAAATAAATATTTTTAGGTTTTGGATTTTGTAAACAGAATTAAAACGAAATTTGGAATACAAATGATATAAAAAGCATTAGCAAGGAACTAGTATCAAGTTATATTTTTCATGGGATTAATCATAGATAAATACATTATTAAGTAGTTGGTTTTAGAATCCCGATCAGCTCAGACAGATTCTTATCCTTACAAAATAGATTAATCCCGATCAGCTCAGACAGATTAGTCTCTAATTTAATTAAACACCACTACCAACCAGCGTGTATAGGATGCTCAATCTAATTGCATTAAACAAATAAGGCACCACCAACATTAAATTGTATATAACAATCAGCTTAATTATATACAATTTAAATTATATAATTTTGCTACTAATTCAATTAAGCCAAGAGCTGTAACTCAATTAAACTAGTAGATGCTACTTGAATCATTAATACAAGATTAATAATCCTAGCTATATAATCACATTCATTAACTAGATTGTCAATCGAATTAATTCACACAATTATATTGGTTAAAACAGGAATTATATAAATACTTAATTAATATATATAAGTATATTAAATAAATACACACACATATATATATAGAGAGAGAAAGATTGGATTTATATTAACTCAAGAAATTAGGCGGTTCAACTGGCCATTTAAATAAATTAAACTAAAAGTATGGAGGCTCGGCCTTCCATTAAAAAAAGGATTAAATACATAAAAATATATTAAACTAGTTAGAAGACTCAGCCTTCCATAATACAGAAAATAAAAGACATAAAAGTAAATTAAACTAATAGGTGGCTCGGCCATCCATTTGCGATATTTAAAGTGCATAAAGCAAAATAAATAAAGACTAGGCGGGTAAACTGACCATAAGTCCAGTTAAATAAATCCAAATAGAAATTAAGTACAAAGAAAATTATCTCATAATTCCATTTATTAATAACTTAACACATATCATTGCTAACAAAAGAAAATTGCTCACAATACATATTTAATAAATATAAGATGAAATTTATAAACATTAGAAATAAAATTTGAAAGATAAATTCCCCGGAAATATTGAAATTATCCGGACATAATTTCTTTACTAAATATTACAAAAAGCCTTGAAATATTATTCTAAAAAATCTGGAAAATATACTAATATGAAGACAATAATAAAAGAAATAAATTGCAAAAGAAATGGAGAAGATTGGAGCTAAATTGGTGTTTAAATCATAAAAACAAGCTTCCTATTTATAGCCACAAAATCAGGGGCAAAATGGTCATTTTGCACCCCAAAGTCTTGAAAATTTAGTTGGTGGCCTAATTTGCCCAACTTCACCACATGTCGGGTCCTCATTGGTCCAAATTGAGGCTTCTAGAAGCGCCACTTGTCACTTTTTGATTGTGCCACTTGCCATCTTCTAATTGCGCCACGTGTCATCTTCTCATTGCGCCACGTCATCGGATGACATAGATTTTATTTTTTTTCAAAACTTCTCCAACATTTCTGAAAGTTCTAAAGCTTTTAATATCTTAATTTTGATTAAATGACAAACATTGATAAGGACTAATGGCTTTATTGTATTAGTGATGATATTTTAGGATTCATATATCTAATCCATGCAAGATCGAAGTTTCAAATCTTCAGGAAGGAGCATTTTACAATGTTTGATACATATTCTATAAACTCTTTCTTACTTTGAATCCTTGCACTTAATTGTTTTACCTATCACATTGCATCAATATTTGTCATCATCAAAAAGGGGGAGTTTGAAAGCCCTAAAGCTTTTAATGTCTTAATTTTGATTAATGAAAAACATTGATGAGTACTAATGTCTTATTTGTACAAGTGATAGAGTTTATGGATTCATGATTTAATCCATGCAAGAACAGGATTTCAAGTCTTCAAGGAAGTATACAAGTCAAGACTATCAAGATTTGAAGACAAGCTTTTATTGGATTAGATAGGAACTAGATGTATAGTCTTAGAGTTATATATTTTGATATCTCTAGTTCTACCTTTAATTGAGTAATGGTTTCTAAAGGTTGCTCTATGAACTTAAAACGTTATTTCAAAATGTTTTTAATATGTTAAAATATGTTTTGGTATTTCGAAAACCATGCATCTTGATTTCAAAACTTAAATGGTTGATAAACTCTTGTTGGATTGATACCATAACTTATATGGTTGATTGAAATCATCATTTATGTGTTAGAATATTGTTGATACACAAATGAACATGTTTCAGTTGACCTAAAGTGGTCCAGGTATCGTCCATAAGTTAGTTTATCTTGTGGATGCATGTGCTGTCAAATTTGTTCATCTGCCAACCTGTGGACGACCATGAGGTCGACCGCAGGTGAAGTCCGGTCGACCGGAGGATGAAAAATCATCATCCGGTGGTTGTCCAGTGAGCTTGAGTATGATGGTGCGGACGACCAAGTCTGATATGCGGTCGACCGCACTTCCTGAGTGGGTTTCCAACAGCTTCATTTTTTACCGTTGGGAACAAACCTTTAAATACCAAAACCTTTGGAATTCTTTCTAAGAAGATTTTTTCAGCAAAAACATTATATATCTTGATCCTATAACATCTTAGAAACATTCCAAAACCCTTTCTAAACATCAATCTTGTTAAAATCATAAAATAAGGGTTTTTACATTCAAAAGTGAATTTTGAGCAATCTTGACAAGCCATTACTCAAAGAGGTGATTGTGATTCAAATTGATATATCTTCACATTAAGGTGATATCTATCAAACTCTCTATCTTTTATTATTGATTGAAATTGTATCAAGGTTGCAAGTAGTATAAAACCCTAAGTGTTAAGGTGAGCCTTGTGTAGGTTGTTTTGTATTCAAGGTTTGTTTGTAAAACCTTTGGGTGAACCTTGAATTGAATTGTTGTGTTAGGATTCACTAAAAAGAGTGGTGGAATTATTTTATAATCAAAGTTGTGTTGTAAAACTCAAGGGTTGAGTGAGCTTTGATTGGTTGAGAGGTTATTTGTAAAACCCTAAGGTGAATTGGGTGAACCTCTTTTGTAATCTCATTTATTTGATTAGTGAAGGGATTTGATAAATCCTTGAGTACGTAACTCAAGGTAGTGGATTAGGTTTTGTTGGATAAACCGAACCACTATAAATCATTGTGTTCAATGCTCTAATTTCTGCATTTTATTGGAACACATTATTTCTCACACAATTAGCACACCAAGTGTTTGATATTTGTTGTCAAAGAGGTGTTTTATTGAATTAGGTTGAAAAATCGGATAAAAACCTAATTCACCCCCCCTCTTAAGTTTTTCAATTTCTTCTTCTTCTTTTTATCACCATAATGAACTAAAATACACTGGAAAAATTACAAACAAAGAAATAGAACGAAAACGTGAAATATATTGATTAAATTTGATGTACTCATAAATTAGCTGATTTTTATGTTATTTAAAGACTATATTTTGTTTGAAAATCGGTTAATTATGTTATTTAATGGATATATTTCACGTTTCCCTTCTATTTCTTTGTTTGTAAGTTTTCCAGTGTAAGTTCATTGTGGAGATAAAAAGAAGAAGAATAAATGTTGAGAAGTTTTAAAGTTAAAATATATATAAAAGTCCTATTTGACCCAGATTCACCAAAATTTTTCATCATTAGTAGAGAGTATGTGAGTTTACAAGTTTATAAGTTGTGTTGAGAAACTAAGAATGTATTTTTATTTACATAGTGACTTTGTTATTATCCTTTCATTATATTGATACCATGTTTAAAAAAAAAATTTATCAAGGGTTTTATGTTTTTCACGGTCACATTTTGTTAACTTTGAATGTTAATGTTAAACTTGTAAATGATATTCATGCACACGAACACAATTGTTTTTTCTAATATAAAAAAGGATTAATTGTGAAAGTCGTATTGAAATTTATATAACACTTTGTTACATTATTAATCTCGTTTAAGTTATTTATACTTGTATATTTTGTGTTTATATTATGCTTGAGGGCAAGCAAAGGGATAGTGTGGGGGAATTTGATGTACTCATAAATTAGCTGATTTTTATGTTATTTAATGACTATATTTTGTTTGAAAATCGGTTAATTATGTTATTTAATGGATATATTTCACGTTTCCCTTCTATTTCTTTGTTTGTAAGTTTTCCAGTGTATTTTAGTTCATTATGGAGATAAAAAGAAGAAGAATAAATGTTGAGAAGTTTTAAAGTTAAAATATATATAAAAGTCCTATTTGACACAGATTCACCAAAATATTTCATCATTAGTAGAGAGTATGTGAGTTTAAAAATTTATAAGTTGTGTTGAGAAACTAAGAATGTATTTTTATTTACATAGTGACTTTGTTATTATCCTTTCATTATATTGATACCATGTTTAAAAAAAAAAATTTATCAAGGGTTTTATGTTTTCAACGGTCACATTTTGTTAACTTTGAATGTTAATGTTAAACTTGTAAATGATATTCAAGCACACGAGCACAATTGTTTTTTCTAATATAAAAAAGGATTAATTGTGAAAGTCGTATTGAAATTTATATAACACTTTGTTACATTATTAATCTCGTTTAAGTTATTTATACTTGTATATTTTGTGTTTATATTATGCTTGAGGGCAAGCAAAGGGATAGTGTGGGGGAATTTGATGTACTCATAAATTAGCTGATTTTTATGTTATTTAATGACTATATTTTGTTTGAAAATCGGTTAATTATGTTATTTAATGGATATATTTCACGTTTCCCTTCTATTTCTTTGTTTGTAAGTTTTCCAATGTATTTTAGTTCATTATGGAGATAAAAAGAAGAAGAATAAATGTTGAGAAGTTTTAAAGTTAAAATATATATAAAAGTCCTATTTGACCCAGATTCACCAAAATTTTTCATCATTAGTAGAGAGTATGTGAGTTTACAAGTTTATAAGTTGTGTTGAGAAACTAAGAATCTATTTTTATTTACATAGTGACTTTGTTATTATCCTTTCATTATATTGATATCATGTTTAAAAAAAAAAAATTTATCAAGGGTTTTATGTTTTTCACGGTCACATTTTGTTAACTTTGAATGTTAATGTTAAACATATAAATGATATTCAAGAACACGAGCACAATTGTTTTTCTAATATAAAAAAGGGTTAATTGTGAAAGTCCTATTGAAATTTATATAACACTTTGTTACATTATTAATCTCGTTTAAGTTATTTATACTTGTATATTTTGTGTTTATATTTTGTTTCAGGGCAAGCAAAGGGATAGTGTGGGGGAATTTGATGTACTAATAAATTAGCTGATTTTTATATTATTTAATGACTATATTTTGTTTGAAAATCGGTTAATTATGTTATTTAATGGATATATTTCACGTTTCCCTTCTATTTCTTTGTTTGTAAGTTTTCCAGTGTATTTTAGTTTATTATGGAGATAAAAAGAAGAAGAATAAATGTTGAGAAGTTTTAAAGTTAAAATATATATAAAAGTCCTATTTGACACAGATTCACCAAAATATTTCATCATTAGTAGAGAATATGTGAGTTTACAAATTTATAAGTTGTGTTGAGAAACTAAGAATGTATTTTTATTTACATAGTGACTTTGTTATTATCCTTTCATTATATTGATACCATGTTTAAAAAAAAAATTTATCAAGGGTTTTATGTTTTTCACGGTCACATTTTGTTAACTTTGAATGTTAATGTTAAACTTGTAAATGATATTCAAGCACACGAGCACAATTGTTTTTTCTAATATAAAAGAGGATTAATTGTGAAAGTCGTATTGAAATTTATATAACACTTTGTTACATTATTAATCTCGTTTAAGTTATTTATACTTGTATATTTTGTGTTTATATTATGCTTGAGGGCAAGCAAAGGGATAGTGTGGGGGAATTTGATGTACTCATAAATTAGCTGATTTTTATGTTATTTAATGACTATATTTTGTTTGAAAATCGGTTAATTATGTTATTTAATGGATATATTTCACGTTTCCCTTCTATTTCTTTGTTTGTAAGTTTTCCAATGTATTTTAGTTCATTATGTAGATAAAAGAAGAAGAATAAATGTTGAGAAGTTTTAAAGTTAAAATATATATAAAAGTCCTATTTGACACAGATTCACCAAAATTTTTCATCATTAGTAGAGAGTATGTGAGTTTACAAATTTATAAGTTGTGTTGAGAAACTAAGAATGTATTTTTATTTACATAGTGACTTTGTTATTATCCTTTCATTATATTGATACCATGTTTAAAAAAAAAATTTATCAAGGGTTTTATGTTTTTCACGGTCACATTTTGTTAACTTTGAATGTTAATGTTAAACTTGTAAATGATATTCAAGCACACGAGCACAATTGTTTTTTCTAATATAAAAAAGGATTAATTGTGAAAGTCCTATTGAAATTTATATAACACTTTGTTACATTATTAATCTCGTTTAAGTTATTTATACTTGTATATTTTCTGTTTATATTTTGCTTGAGGGCAAGCAAAGGGATAGTGTGGGGGAATTTGATGTACTCATAAATTAGCTGATTTTTATGTTATTTAATGACTATATTTTGTTTGAAAATCGGTTAATTATGTTATTTAATGGATATATTTCACGTTTCCCTTCTATTTCTTTGTTTGTAAGTTTTCCAGTGTATTTTTGTTCATTATGGAGATAAAAAGAAGAAGAATAAATGTTGAGAAGTTTTAAAGTTAAAATATATATAAAAGTCCTATTTGACACAGATTCACCAAAATATTTCATCATTAGTAGAGACTATGTGAGTTTACAAATTTATAAGTTGTGTTGAGAAACTAAGAATGTATTTTTATTTACATAGTGACTTTGTTATTATCCTTTCATTATATTGATACCATGTTTAAAAAAAAAATTTATCAAGGGTTTTATGTTTTTCACGGTCACATTTTGTTAACTTTGAATGTTAATGTTAAACTTGTAAATGATATTCAAGCACACGAGCACAATTGTTTTTTCTAATATAAAAAAGGATTAATTGTGAAAGTCGTATTGAAATTTATATAACACTTTGTTACATTATTAATCTCGTTTAAGTTATTTATACTTGTATATTTTGTGTTTATATTATGCTTGAGGGCAAGCAAAGGGATAGTGTGGGGGAATTTGATGTACACATAAATTAGCTGATTTTTATGTTATTTAATGACTATATTTTGCTTGAAAATCGGTTAATTATGTTATTTAATGGATATATTTCTCGTTTCCCTTCTATTTCTTTGTTTGTAAGTTTTCCAATGTATTTTAGTTCATTATGGAGATAAAAAGAAGAAGAATAAATGTTGAGAAGTTTTAAAGTTAAAATATATATAAAAGTCCTATTTGACACAGATTCACCAAAATTTTTCATCATTAGTAGAGAGTATGTGAGTTTACAAATTTATAAGTTGTGTTGAGAAACTAAGAATGTATTTTATTTACATAGTGACTTTGTTATTATCCTTTCATTATATTGATACCATGTTTAAAAAAAAAATTTATCAAGGGTTTTATGTTTTTCACGGTCACATTTTGTTAACTTTGAATGTTAATGTTAAACTTGTAAATGATATTCAAGCACACGAGCACAATTGTTTTTTCTAATATAAAAAAGGATTAATTGTGAAAGTCCTATTGAAATTTATATAACACTTGTTACATTATTAATCTCGTTTAAGTTATTTATACTTGTATATTTTCTGTTTATATTTTGCTTGAGGGCAAGCAAAGGGATAGTGTGGGGGAATTTGATGTACTCATAAATTAGCTGATTTTTATGTTATTTAATGACTATATTTTGTTTGAAAATCGGTTAATTATGTTATTTAATGGATATATTTCACGTTTCCCTTCTATTTCTTTGTTTGTAAGTTTTCCAGTGTATTTTTGTTCATTATGCAGATAAAAGAAGAAGAATAAATGTTGAGAAGTTTTAAAGTTAAAATATATATAAAAGTCCTATTTGACCCACATTCACCAAAATTTTCATCATTAGTAGAGAGTATGTGAGTTTACAAATTTATAAGTTGTGTTGAGAAACTAAGAATGTATTTTTATTACATAGTGACTTTGTTATTATCCTTTCATTATATTGATAGCATGTTTAAAAAAAAAAATTTATCAAGGGTTTTATGTTTTTCACGGTCACATTTTGTTAACTTTGAATGTTAATGTTAAACATGTAAATGATATTCAAGCACACACGAGCACAATTGGTTTTCTAATATAAAAAAGGGTTAATTGTGAAATTCCTATTGAAATTTATATAACACTTTGTTACATTATTAATCTCGTTTAAGTTATTTATACTTGTATATTTTGTGTTTATATTATGTTTGAGGGCAAGCAAAGGGATAGTGTGGGGAATTTGATGTACTCATAAATTAGCTGATTTTTATGTTATTTAATGACTATATTTTGTTTGAAAATCGGTTAATTATGTTATTTAATGGATATATTTCACGTTTCCCTTCTATTTCTTTGTTTGTAAGTTTTCCAGTGTATTTTAGTTCATTATGGACATAAAAAGAAGAAGAATAAATGTTGAGAAGTTTTAAAGTTAAAATATATATAAAAGTCCTATTTGACATAGATTCACCAAAAATTTTCATCATTAGTAGAGAGTATGTGAGTTTACAAGTTTATAAGTTGTGTTGAGAAACTAAGAATGTATTTTTATTTACATAGTGACTTTGTTATTATCTTTTCATTATATTGATACCATGTTTAAAAAAAAATAAATTATCAAGGGTTTTATGTTTTTCACGGTCACATTTTGTTAACTTTGAATGTTAATGTTAAACTTGTAAATGATATTCAAGCACACGAGCACAATTGTTTTTTCTAATATAAAAAAGGATTAATTGTGAAAGTCGTATTGAAATTTATATAACACTTTGTTCCATTATTAATCTCGTTTAAGTTATTTATACTTGTATATTTTCTGTTTATATTTTGCTTGAGGGCAAGCAAAGGGATAGTGTGGGGGAATTTGATGTACTCATAAATTATCTCATTTTTTATGTTATTTAATGACTATATTTTGTTTGAAAATCGGTTAATTATGTTATTTAATGGATATATTTCACGTTTCCCTTCTATTTCTTTGTTTGTAAGTTTTCCAGTGTATTTTTGTTCATTATGCAGATAAAAAGAAGAAGAATAAATGTTGAGAAGTTTTAAAGTTAAAATATATATAAAAGTCCTATTTGACCCACATTCACCAAAATTTTTCATCATTAGTAGAGAGTATGTGAGTTTACAAATTTATAAGTTGTGTTGAGAAACTAAGAATGTATTTTTATTACATAGTGACTTTGTTATTATCCTTTCATTATATTGATAGCATGTTTAAAAAAAAAAATTTATCAAGGGTTTTATGTTTTTCACGGTCACATTTTGTTAACTTTGAATGTTAATGTTAAACATGTAAATGATATTCAAGCACACACGAGCACAATTGGTTTTCTAATATAAAAAAGGGTTAATTGTGAAATTCCTATTGAAATTTATATAACACTTTGTTACATTATTAATCTCGTTTAAGTTATTTATACTTGTATATTTTGTGTTTATATTATGTTTGAGGGCAAGCAAAGGGATAGTGTGGGGAATTTGATGTACTCATAAATTAGCTGATTTTTATGTTATTTAATGACTATATTTTGTTTGAAAATCGGTTAATTATGTTATTTAATGGATATATTTCACGTTCCCTTCTATTTCTTTGTTTGTAAGTTTTCCAGTGTATTTTAGTTCATTATGGACATAAAAAGAAGAAGAATAAATGTTGAGAAGTTTTAAAGTTAAAATATATATAAAAGTCCTATTTGACATAGATTCACCAAAAATTTTCATCATTAGTAGAGAGTATGTGAGTTTACAAGTTTATAAGTTGTGTTGAGAAACTAAGAATGTATTTTTATTTACATAGTGACTTTGTTATTATCTTTTCATTATATTGATACCATGTTTAAAAAAAAATAAATTATCAAGGGTTTTATGTTTTTCACGGTCACATTTTGTTAACTTTGAATGTTAATGTTAAACTTGTAAATGATATTCAAGCACACGAGCACAATTGTTTTTTCTAATATAAAAAAGGATTAATTGTGAAAGTCCTATTGAAATTTATATAACACTTTGTTCCATTATTAATCTCGTTTAAGTTATTTATACTTGTATATTTTCTGTTTATATTTTGCTTGAGGGCAAGCAAAGGGATAGTGTGGGGGAATTTGATGTACTCATAAATTATCTCATTTTTTATGTTATTTAATGACTATATTTTGTTTGAAAATCGGTTAATTATGTTATTTAATGGATATATTTCACGTTTCCCTTCTATTTCTTTGTTTGTAAGTTTTCCAATGTATTTTAGTTCATTATGCAGATAAAAAGAAGAAGAATAAATGTTGAGAAGTTTTAAAGTTAAAATATATATAAAAGTCCTATTTGACCCAGATTCACCAAAATTTTTCATCATTAGTAGAGAGTATGTGAGTTTACAAATTTATAAGTTGTGTTGAGAAACTAAGAATGTATTTTTATTTACATAGTGACTTTGTTATTATCCTTTCATTATATTGATAGCATGTTTAAAAAAAAAATTTATCAAGGGTTTTATGTTTTTCACGGTCACATTTTGTTAACTTTGAATGTTAATGTTAAACATGTAAATGATATTCAAGCACACACGAGCACAATTGGTTTTCTAATATAAAAAAGGGTTAATTGTGAAATTCCTATTGAAATTTATATAACACTTTGTTACATTATTAATCTCGTTTAAGTTATTTATACTTGTATATTTTGTGTTTATATTATGTTTGAGGGCAAGCAAAGGGATAGTGTGGGGAATTTGATGTACTCATAAATTAGCTGATTTTTATGTTATTTAATGACTATATTTTGTTTGAAAATCGGTTAATTATGTTATTTAATGGATATATTTCACGTTTCCCTTCTATTTCTTTGTTTGTAAGTTTTCCAGTGTATTTTAGTTCATTATGGACATAAAAAGAAGAAGAATAAATGTTGAGAAGTTTTAAAGTTAAAATATATATAAAAGTCCTATTTGACATAGATTCACCAAAAATTTTCATCATTAGTAGAGAGTATGTGAGTTTACAAGTTTATAAGTTGTGTTGAGAAACTAAGAATGTATTTTTATTTACATAGTGACTTTGTTATTATCTTTTCATTATATTGATACCATGTTTAAAAAAAAATAAATTATCAAGGGTTTTATGTTTTTCACGGTCACATTTTGTTAACTTTGAATGTTAATGTTAAACTTGTAAATGATATTCAAGCACACGAGCACAATTGTTTTTTCTAATATAAAAAAGGATTAATTGTGAAAGTCGTATTGAAATTTATATAACACTTTGTTCCATTATTAATCTCGTTTAAGTTATTTATACTTGTATATTTTCTGTTTATATTTTGCTTGAGGGCAAGCAAAGGGATAGTGTGGGGGAATTTGATGTACTCATAAATTATCTCATTTTTTATGTTATTTAATGACTATATTTTGTTTGAAAATCGGTTAATTATGTTATTTAATGGATATATTTCACGTTTCCCTTCTATTTCTTTGTTTGTAAGTTTTCCAGTGTATTTTTGTTCATTATGCAGATAAAAAGAAGAAGAATAAATGTTGAGAAGTTTTAAAGTTAAAATATATATAAAAGTCCTATTTGACCCACATTCACCAAAATTTTTCATCATTAGTAGAGAGTATGTGAGTTTACAAATTTATAAGTTGTGTTGAGAAACTAAGAATGTATTTTTATTACATAGTGACTTTGTTATTATCCTTTCATTATATTGATAGCATGTTTAAAAAAAAAAATTTATCAAGGGTTTTATGTTTTTCACGGTCACATTTTGTTAACTTTGAATGTTAATGTTAAACATGTAAATGATATTCAAGCACACACGAGCACAATTGGTTTTCTAATATAAAAAGGGTTAATTGTGAAATTCCTATTGAAATTTATATAACACTTTGTTACATTATTAATCTCGTTTAAGTTATTTATACTTGTATATTTTGTGTTTATATTATGTTTGAGGGCAAGCAAAGGGATAGTGTGGGGAATTTGATGTACTCATAAATTAGCTGATTTTTATGTTATTTAATGACTATATTTTGTTTGAAAATCGGTTAATTATGTTATTTAATGGATATATTTCACGTTTCCCTTCTATTTCTTTGTTTGTAAGTTTTCCAGTGTATTTTAGTTCATTATGGACATAAAAAGAAGAAGAATAAATGTTGAGAAGTTTTAAAGTTAAAATATATATAAAAGTCCTATTTGACATAGATTCACCAAAAATTTTCATCATTAGTAGAGAGTATGTGAGTTTACAAGTTTATAAGTTGTGTTGAGAAACTAAGAATGTATTTTTATTTACATAGTGACTTTGTTATTATCTTTTCATTATATTGATACCATGTTTAAAAAAAAATAAATTATCAAGGGTTTTATGTTTTTCACGGTCACATTTTGTTAACTTTGAATGTTAATGTTAAACTTGTAAATGATATTCAAGCACACGAGCACAATTGTTTTTTCTAATATAAAAAAGGATTAATTGTGAAAGTCGTATTGAAATTTATATAACACTTTGTTCCATTATTAATCTCGTTTAAGTTATTTATACTTGTATATTTTCTGTTTATATTTTGCTTGAGGGCAAGCAAAGGGATAGTGTGGGGGAATTTGATGTACTCATAAATTATCTCATTTTTTATGTTATTTAATGACTATATTTTGTTTGAAAATCGGTTAATTATGTTATTTAATGGATATATTTCACGTTTCCCTTCTATTTCTTTGTTTGTAAGTTTTCCAATGTATTTTAGTTCATTATGCAGATAAAAAGAAGAAGAATAAATGTTGAGAAGTTTTAAAGTTAAAATATATATAAAAGTCCTATTTGACCCAGATTCACCAAAATTTTTCATCATTAGTAGAGAGTATGTGAGTTTACAAATTTATAAGTTGTGTTGAGAAACTAAGAATGTATTTTTATTTACATAGTGACTTTGTTATTATCCTTTCATTATATTGATAGCATGTTTAAAAAAAAAATTTATCAAGGGTTTTATGTTTTTCACGGTCACATTTTGTTAACTTTGAATGTTAATGTTAAACATGTAAATGATATTCAAGCACACACGAGCACAATTGGTTTTCTAATATAAAAAAGGGTTAATTGTGAAATTCCTATTGAAATTTATATAACACTTTGTTACATTATTAATCTCGTTTAAGTTATTTATACTTGTATATTTTGTGTTTATATTATGCTTGAGGGCAAGCAAAGGGATAGTGTGGGGAATTTGATGTACTCATAAATTAGCTGATTTTTATGTTATTTAATGACTATATTTTGTTTGAAAATCGGTTAATTATGTTATTTAATGGATATATTTCACGTTTCCCTTCTATTTCTTTGTTTGTAAGTTTTCCAGTGTATTTTAGTTCATTATGGACATAAAAAGAAGAAGAATAAATGTTGAGAAGTTTTAAAGTTAAAATATATATAAAAGTCCTATTTGACATAGATTCACCAAAAATTTTCATCATTAGTAGAGAGTATGTGAGTTTACAAGTTTATAAGTTGTGTTGAGAAACTAAGAATGTATTTTTATTTACATAGTGACTTTGTTATTATCTTTTCATTATATTGATACCATGTTTAAAAAAAAATAAATTATCAAGGGTTTTATGTTTTTCACGGTCACATTTTGTTAACTTTGAATGTTAATGTTAAACTTGTAAATGATATTCAAGCACACGAGCACAATTGTTTTTTCTAATATAAAAAAGGATTAATTGTGAAAGTCGTATTGAAATTTATATAACACTTTGTTCCATTATTAATCTCGTTTAAGTTATTTATACTTGTATATTTTCTGTTTATATTTTGCTTGAGGGCAAGCAAAGGGATAGTGTGGGGGAATTTGATGTACTCATAAATTATCTCATTTTTTATGTTATTTAATGACTATATTTTGTTTGAAAATCGGTTAATTATGTTATTTAATGGATATATTTCACGTTTCCCTTCTATTTCTTTGTTTGTAAGTTTTCCAGTGTATTTTTGTTCATTATGCAGATAAAAAGAAGAAGAATAAATGTTGAGAAGTTTTAAAGTTAAAATATATATAAAAGTCCTATTTGACCCACATTCACCAAAATTTTTCATCATTAGTAGAGAGTATGTGAGTTTACAAATTTATAAGTTGTGTTGAGAAACTAAGAATGTATTTTTATTACATAGTGACTTTGTTATTATCCTTTCATTATATTGATAGCATGTTTAAAAAAAAAAAATTTATCAAGGGTTTTATGTTTTTCACGGTCACATTTTGTTAACTTTGAATGTTAATGTTAAACATGTAAATGATATTCAAGCACACACGAGCACAATTGGTTTTCTAATATAAAAAAGGGTTAATTGTGAAATTCCTATTGAAATTTATATAACACTTTGTTACATTATTAATCTCGTTTAAGTTATTTATACTTGTATATTTTGTGTTTATATTATGTTTGAGGGCAAGCAAAGGGATAGTGTGGGGAATTTGATGTACTCATAAATTAGCTGATTTTTATGTTATTTAATGACTATATTTTGTTTGAAAATCGGTTAATTATGTTATTTAATGGATATATTTCACGTTTCCCTTCTATTTCTTTGTTTGTAAGTTTTCCAGTGTATTTTAGTTCATTATGGACATAAAAAGAAGAAGAATAAATGTTGAGAAGTTTTAAAGTTAAAATATATATAAAAGTCCTATTTGACATAGATTCACCAAAAATTTTCATCATTAGTAGAGAGTATGTGAGTTTACAAGTTTATAAGTTGTGTTGAGAAACTAAGAATGTATTTTTATTTACATAGTGACTTTGTTATTATCTTTTCATTATATTGATACCATGTTTAAAAAAAAATAAATTATCAAGGGTTTTATGTTTTTCACGGTCACATTTTGGTAACTTTGAATGTTAATGTTAAACTTGTAAATGATATTCAAGCACACGAGCACAATTGTTTTTTCTAATATAAAAAAGGATTAATTGTGAAAGTCGTATTGAAATTTATATAACACTTTGTTCCATTATTAATCTCGTTTAAGTTATTTATACTTGTATATTTTCTGTTTATATTTTGCTTGAGGGCAAGCAAAGGGATAGTGTGGGGGAATTTGATGTACTCATAAATTATCTCATTTTTTATGTTATTTAATGACTATATTTTGTTTGAAAATCGGTTAATTATGTTATTTAATGGATATATTTCACGTTTCCCTTCTATTTCTTTGTTTGTAAGTTTTCCAATGTATTTTAGTTCATTATGCAGATAAAAAGAAGAAGAATAAATGTTGAGAAGTTTTAAAGTTAAAATATATATAAAAGTCCTATTTGACCCAGATTCACCAAAATTTTTCATCATTAGTAGAGAGTATGTGAGTTTACAAATTTATAAGTTGTGTTGAGAAACTAAGAATGTATTTTTATTTACATAGTGACTTTGTTATTATCCTTTCATTATATTGATAGCATGTTTAAAAAAAAAATTTATCAAGGGTTTTATGTTTTTCACGGTCACATTTTGTTAACTTTGAATGTTAATGTTAAACATGTAAATGATATTCAAGCACACACGAGCACAATTGGTTTTCTAATATAAAAAAGGGTTAATTGTGAAATTCCTATTGAAATTTATATAACACTTTGTTACATTATTAATCTCGTTTAAGTTATTTATACTTGTATATTTTGTGTTTATATTATGCTTGAGGGCAAGCAAAGGGACAGTGTGGGGAATTTGATGTACTCATAAATTAGCTGATTTTTATGTTATTTAATGACTATATTTTGTTTGAAAATCGGTTAATTATGTTATTTAATGGATATATTTCACGTTTCCCTTCTATTTCTTTGTTTGTAAGTTTTCCAGTGTATTTTAGTTCATTATGGACATAAAAAGAAGAAGAATAAATGTTGAGAAGTTTTAAAGTTAAAATATATATAAAAGTCCTATTTGACATAGATTCACCAAAAATTTTCATCATTAGTAGAGAGTATGTGAGTTTACAAGTTTATAAGTTGTGTTGAGAAACTAAGAATGTATTTTTATTTACATAGTGACTTTGTTATTATCTTTTCATTATATTGATACCATGTTTAAAAAAAAATAAATTATCAAGGGTTTTATGTTTTTCACGGTCACATTTTGTTAACTTTGAATGTTAATGTTAAACTTGTAAATGATATTCAAGCACACGAGCACAATTGTTTTTTCTAATATAAAAAAGGATTAATTGTGAAAGTCGTATTGAAATTTATATAACACTTTGTTCCATTATTAATCTCGTTTAAGTTATTTATACTTGTATATTTTCTGTTTATATTTTGCTTGAGGGCAAGCAAAGGGATAGTGTGGGGGAATTTGATGTACTCATAAATTATCTCATTTTTTATGTTATTTAATGACTATATTTTGTTTGAAAATCGGTTAATTATGTTATTTAATGGATATATTTCACGTTTCCCTTCTATTTCTTTGTTTGTAAGTTTTCCAGTGTATTTTTGTTCATTATGCAGATAAAAAGAAGAAGAATAAATGTTGAGAAGTTTTAAAGTTAAAATATATATAAAAGTCCTATTTGACCCACATTCACCAAAATTTTTCATCATTAGTAGAGAGTATGTGAGTTTACAAATTTATAAGTTGTGTTGAGAAACTAAGAATGTATTTTTATTACATAGTGACTTTGTTATTATCCTTTCATTATATTGATAGCATGTTTAAAAAAAAAAATTTATCAAGGGTTTTATGTTTTTCACGGTCACATTTTGTTAACTTTGAATGTTAATGTTAAACATGTAAATGATATTCAAGCACACACGAGCACAATTGGTTTTCTAATATAAAAAAGGGTTAATTGTGAAATTCCTATTGAAATTTATATAACACTTTGTTACATTATTAATCTCGTTTAAGTTATTTATACTTGTATATTTTGTGTTTATATTATGTTTGAGGGCAAGCAAAGGGATAGTGTGGGGAATTTGATGTACTCATAAATTAGCTGATTTTTATGTTATTTAATGACTATATTTTGTTTGAAAATCGGTTAATTATGTTATTTAATGGATATATTTCACGTTTCCCTTCTATTTCTTTGTTTGTAAGTTTTCCAGTGTATTTTAGTTCATTATGGACATAAAAAGAAGAAGAATAAATGTTGAGAAGTTTTAAAGTTAAAATATATATAAAAGTCCTATTTGACATAGATTCACCAAAAATTTTCATCATTAGTAGAGAGTATGTGAGTTTACAAGTTTATAAGTTGTGTTGAGAAACTAAGAATGTATTTTTATTTACATAGTGACTTTGTTATTATCTTTTCATTATATTGATACCATGTTTAAAAAAAAATAAATTATCAAGGGTTTTATGTTTTTCACGGTCACATTTTGTTAACTTTGAATGTTAATGTTAAACTTGTAAATGATATTCAAGCACACGAGCACAATTGTTTTTTTCTAATATAAAAAAGGATTAATTGTGAAAGTCGTATTGAAATTTATATAACACTTTGTTCCATTATTAATCTCGTTTAAGTTATTTATACTTGTATATTTTCTGTTTATATTTTGCTTGAGGGCAAGCAAAGGGATAGTGTGGGGGAATTTGATGTACTCATAAATTATCTCATTTTTTATGTTATTTAATGAAAAACCTAAGAGGGGGGGTGAATTAGGTTTTAACCGATTTTTCCTTTTTTTTAAATTAAACAAGCTTTCTAAGATAACAAATATCAAACACTTGGTGTTCAACCAAAGTATGAAAAGATGAGTTCAAGAAAAGAAGCAATGAACACAAAGATTTATAGTGGTTCGGTTTATCCAACAAAACCTAATCCACTACCTTGAGCTATCTACTCAAGGATTTCACAAAACCTTTCACTAATATAGTAAGAGAGAATACAATAGAGGCTCACCCAATTCCCTTAGGGTTTTACAACATAAACCTCTTAACCAACCAAGGTTCACTCAACACTTTGAGTTTTACAATATAACCTTGTCTACACACCTTTCTCTATTACAACAATTAATGAAAAAGAAGCTCTTAACACAAACACAGTTTTCTATGGTTCAAGGGTCACTCTAATCCTTAGAGTTTTAAGCTCAATGCAACCTTGAACAATTCAATCAAGATATGAATAAGAAGAGTTTGATATATGAAATCACCTTAATGTGAAGATATATCAATGTAAAGCATAAATACCTCTTTGAGTAATGTTTTCTTGTAAGTTGCTCAAGAACCCCAATGATTTTGTATAAATCTCACTTTGATGAATTTCACAATATGAATGTTAAGATTTGGTTTCAAAATAATCTCCAGAGGTTCTATGAACTGTTAGGATCAGATTTTTGCTCAAAAAGTAATTGATGTGAGTTGTTTAAACGATTGGGTATTTATATGTATGCACCAACGGTCATAAAAATGGCTGTTTGAATCCCACTCAGGAGAAGTGCGGTCGACCGCAAATCAAGAGGGTCGTCCGTACCATCATCCGCAAATGTTCCAGAGAACTCTGGACAGCATGCGGACGATGAGCTCAAAAGTCCGGTCGACCGCTCCATCATCCGCAAGTGTTCCAGAGAACTCTGGACAGCCTGCGGACGATACTCTGAGAAGTCTGGTCGACCGCATGATTTGTGGTCGTCCACACTTTTGTCAGGTCGACCACAAATGCATTAAAACTATGCAGAACAAGTTCCCAAACAACTCTAAGAGTTTGCAAACTATATTTTATGAATTTTGAAGTATGTGCATGTATTTTGAAAATCATTTCAAATACCCAACTCATGTTTTATCTAAATGAAATGCATTTTGAAAATCATTTCACTCTTATTGAGCAACCTATAGAACTCATTACTCAAAGGGATAGACCTAGAGATAACCAAAGATAAATAAAGAATTAAAGCTACACCTCTAGATCCTATCTAATCCAGAAACGCTTATCTTCAAGGCTTGACATCAAAAGCTCTTTCCTGAAGATTTGAAACTTTGATCTTGCAAGGATTAGATATATGAATCCTAAAAGATCATCACTAATACAATAAAGCCATTAGTCCTTATCAATGTTTGTCATTTAATCAAAACTAAGATATTAAAAGCTTTAAGGCTTTCATTTAATGACTATATTTTGTTTGAAAATCGGTTAATTATGTTATTTAATGGATATATTTCACGTTTCCCTTCTATTTCTTTGTTTGTAAGTTTTCCAGTGTATTTTAGTTCATTATGGACATAAAAAGAAGAAGAATAAATGTTGAGAAGTTTTAAAGTTAAAATATATATAAAAGTCCTATTTGACACAGATTCACCAAAATATTTCATCATTAGTAGAGAGTATGTGAGTTTACAAATTTATAAGTTGTGTTGAGAAACTAAGAATGTATTTTTATTTACATAGTGACTTTGTTATTATCCTTTCATTATATTGATACCATGTTTAAAAAAAAAATTTATCAAGGGTTTTATGTTTTTCACGGTCACATTTTGTTAACTTGAATGTTAATGTTAAACTTGTAAATGATATTCAAGCACACGAGCACAATTGTTTTTTCTAATATAAAAAAAGGATTAATTGTGAAAGTCCTATTGAAATTTATATAACACTTTGTTACATTATTAATCTCGTTTAAGTTATTTATACTTGTATATTTTCTGTTTATATTTTGCTTGAGGGCAAGCAAAGGGATAGTGTGGGGGAATTTGATGTACTCATAAATTAGCTGATTTTTATGTTATTTAATGACTATATTTTGTTTGGAAATCGGTTAATTATGTTATTTAATGGATATATTTCACGTTTCCCTTCTATTTCTTTGTTTGTAAGTTTTCCAGTGTATTTTTGTTCATTATGCAGATAAAAAGAAGAAGAATAAATGTTGAGAAGTTTTAAAGTTAAAATATATATAAAAGTCCTATTTGACCCAGATTCACCAAAAGTTTTCATCATTAGTAGAGAGTATGTGAGTTTACAAATTTATAAGTTGTGTTGAGAAACTAAGAATGTATTTTTATTTACATAGTGACTTTGTTATTATCCTTTCATTATATTGATAGCATGTTTAAAAAAAAAAAATTTATCAAGGGTTTTATGTTTTTCACGGTCACATTTTGTTAACTTTGAATGTTAATGTTAAACATGTAAATGATATTCAAGCACACACGAGCACAATTGGTTTTCTAATATAAAAAAGGGTTAATTGTGAAAGTCCTATTGAAATTTATATAACACTTTGTTACATTATTAATCTCGTTTAAGTTATTTATACTTGTATATTTTGTGTTTATATTATGCTTGAGGGCAAGCAAAGGGATAGTGTGGGGAATTTGATGTACTCATAAATTAGCTGATTTTTATGTTATTTAATGACTATATTTTGTTTGAAAATCGGTTAATTATGTTATTTAATGGATATATTTCACGTTTCCCTTCTATTTCTTTGTTTGTAAGTTTTCCAGTGTATTTTTGTTCATTATGCAGATAAAAAGAAGAAGAATAAATGTTGAGAAGTTTTAAAGTTAAAATATATATAAAAGTCCTATTTGACCCAGATTCACCAAAATTTTTCATCATTAGTAGAGAGTATGTGAGTTTACAAATTTATAAGTTGTGTTGAGAAACTAAGAATGTATTTTTATTTACATAGTGACTTTGTTATTATCCTTTCATTATATTGATAGCATGTTTAAAAAAAAAATTTATCAAGGGTTTTATGTTTTTCACGGTCACATTTTGTTAACTTTGAATGTTAATGTTAAACATGTAAATGATATTCAAGCACACACGAGCACAATTGGTTTTCTAATATAAAAAGGGTTAATTGTGAAATTCCTATTGAAATTTATATAACACTTTGTTACATTATTAATCTCGTTTAAGTTATTTATACTTGTATATTTTGTGTTTATATTATGCTTGAGGGCAAGCAAAGGGATAGTGTGGGGAATTTGATGTACTCATAAATTAGCTGATTTTTATGTTATTTAATGACTATATTTTGTTTGAAAATCGGTTAATTATGTTATTTAATGGATATATTTCACGTTTCCCTTCTATTTCTTTGTTTGTAAGTTTTCCAGTGTATTTTAGTTCATTATGGACATAAAAAGAAGAAGAATAAATGTTGAGAAGTTTTAAAGTTAAAATATATATAAAAGTCCTATTTGACATAGATTCACCAAAAATTTTCATCATTAGTAGAGAGTATGTGAGTTTACAAGTTTATAAGTTGTGTTGAGAAACTAAGAATGTATTTTTATTTACATAGTGACTTTGTTATTATCTTTTCATTATATTGATACCATGTTTAAAAAAAAATAAATTATCAAGGGTTTTATGTTTTTCACGGTCACATTTGTTAACTTTGAATGTTAATGTTAAACTTGTAAATGATATTCAAGCACACGAGCACAATTGTTTTTTCTAATATAAAAAAGGATTAATTGTGAAAGTCGTATTGAAATTTATATAACACTTTGTTCCATTATTAATCTCGTTTAAGTTATTTATACTTGTATATTTTCTGTTTATATTTTGCTTGAGGGCAAGCAAAGGGATAGTGTGGGGGAATTTGATGTACTCATAAATTATCTCATTTTTTATGTTATTTAATGACTATATTTTGTTTGAAAATCGGTTAATTATGTTATTTAATGGATATATTTCACGTTTCCCTTCTATTTCTTTGTTTGTAAGTTTTCCAATGTATTTTAGTTCATTATGCAGATAAAAAGAAGAAGAATAAATGTTGAGAAGTTTTAAAGTTAAAATATATATAAAAGTCCTATTTGACCCAGATTCACCAAAATTTTTCATCATTAGTAGAGAGTATGTGAGTTTACAAATTTATAAGTTGTGTTGAGAAACTAAGAATGTATTTTTATTTACATAGTGACTTTGTTATTATCCTTTCATTATATTGATACCATGTTTAAAAAAAAATAAATTATCAAGGGTTTTATGTTTTTCACGGTCACATTTTGTTAACTTTGAATGTTAATGTTAAACTTGTAAATGATATTCAAGCACACGAGCACAATTGTTTTTTCTAATATAAAAAAGGATTAATTGTGAAAGTCGTATTGAAATTTATATAACACTTTGTTCCATTATTAATCTCGTTTAAGTTATTTATACTTGTATATTTTCTGTTTATATTTTGCTTGAGGGCAAGCAAAGGGATAGTGTGGGGGAATTTGATGTACTCATAAATTAGCTGATTTTTATGTTATTTAATGACTATATTTTGTTTGGAAATCGGTTAATTATGTTATTTAATGGATATATTTCACGTTTCCCTTCTATTTCTTTGTTTGTAAGTTTTCCAGTGTATTTTTGTTCATTATGCAGATAAAAAGAAGAAGAATAAATGTTGAGAAGTTTTAAAGTTAAAATATATATAAAAGTCCTATTTGACCCAGATTCACCAAAATTTTTCATCATTAGTAGAGAGTATGTGAGTTTACAAATTTATAAGTTGTGTTGAGAAACTAAGAATGTATTTTTATTTACATAGTGACTTTGTTATTATCCTTTCATTATATTGATAGCATGTTTAAAAAAAAAAATTTATCAAGGGTTTTATGTTTTTCACGGTCACATTTTGTTAACTTTGAATGTTAATGTTAAACATGTAAATGATATTCAAGCACACACGAGCACAATTGGTTTTCTAATATAAAAAAGGGTTAATTGTGAAATTCCTATTGAAATTTATATAACACTTTGTTACATTATTAATCTCGTTTAAGTTATTTATACTTGTATATTTTGTGTTTATATTATGCTTGAGGGCAAGCAAAGGGATAGTGTGGGGAATTTGATGTACTCATAAATTAGCTGATTTTTATGTTATTTAATGACTATATTTTGTTTGAAAATCGGTTAATTATGTTATTTAATGGATATATTTCACGTTTCCCTTCTATTTCTTTGTTTGTAAGTTTTCCAGTGTATTTTAGTTCATTATGGACATAAAAAGAAGAAGAATAAATGTTGAGAAGTTTTAAAGTTAAAATATATATAAAAGTCCTATTTGACATAGATTCACCAAAAATTTTCATCATTAGTAGAGAGTATGTGAGTTTACAAGTTTATAAGTTGTGTTGAGAAACTAAGAATGTATTTTTATTACATAGTGACTTTGTTATTATCTTTTCATTATATTGATACCATGTTTAAAAAAAAATAAATTATCAAGGGTTTTATGTTTTTCACGGTCACATTTTGTTAACTTTGAATGTTAATGTTAAACTTGTAAATGATATTCAAGCACACGAGCACAATTGTTTTTCTAATATAAAAAAGGATTAATTGTGAAAGTCGTATTGAAATTTATATAACACTTTGTTCCATTATTAATCTCGTTTAAGTTATTTATACTTGTATATTTTCTGTTTATATTTTGCTTGAGGGCAAGCAAAGGGATAGTGTGGGGGAATTTGATGTACTCATAAATTATCTCATTTTTTATGTTATTTAATGACTATATTTTGTTTGAAAATCGGTTAATTATGTTATTTAATGGATATATTTCACGTTTCCCTTCTATTTCTTTGTTTGTAAGTTTTCCAATGTATTTTAGTTCATTATGCAGATAAAAAGAAGAAGAATAAATGTTGAGAAGTTTTAAAGTTAAAATATATATAAAAGTCCTATTTGACCCAGATTCACCAAAATTTTTCATCATTAGTAGAGAGTATGTGAGTTTACAAATTTATAAGTTGTGTTGAGAAACTAAGAATGTATTTTTATTTACATAGTGACTTTGTTATTATCCTTTCATTATATTGATAGCATGTTTAAAAAAAAAATTTATCAAGGGTTTTATGTTTTTCACGGTCACATTTTGTTAACTTTGAATGTTAATGTTAAACATGTAAATGATATTCAAGCACACACGAGCACAATTGGTTTTCTTATATAAAAAAGGGTTAATTGTGAAATTCCTATTGAAATTTATATAACACTTTGTTACATTATTAATCTCGTTTAAGTTATTTATACTTGTATATTTTGTGTTTATATTATGCTTGAGGGCAAGCAAAGGGATAGTGTGGGGAATTTGATGTACTCATAAATTAGCTGATTTTTATGTTATTTAATGACTATATTTTGTTTGAAAATCGGTTAATTATGTTATTTAATGGATATATTTCACGTTTCCCTTCTATTTCTTTGTTTGTAAGTTTTCCAGTGTATTTTAGTTCATTATGGACATAAAAAGAAGAAGAATAAATGTTGAGAAGTTTTAAACTTAAAATATATATAAAAGTCCTATTTGACAGAGATTCACCAAAACTTTTCATCATTAGTAGAGAGTATGTGAGTTTACAAGTTTATAAGTTGTGTTGAGAAACTAAGAATGTATTTTTATTTACATAGTGACTTTGTTATTATCTTTTCATTATATTGATACCATGTTTAAAAAAAAATAAATTATCAAGGGTTTTATGTTTTTCACGGTCACATTTTGTTAACTTTGAATGTTAATGTTAAACTTGTAAATGATATTCAAGCACACGAGCACAATTGTTTTTTCTAATATAAAAAAGGATTAATTGTGAAAGTCGTATTGAAATTTATATAACACTTTGTTCCATTATTAATCTCGTTTAAGTTATTTATACTTGTATATTTTCTGTTTATATTTGCTTGAGGGCAAGCAAAGGGATAGTGTGGGGGAATTTGATGTACTCATAAATTATCTCATTTTTTATGTTATTTAATGACTATATTTTGTTTGAAAATCGGTTAATTATGTTATTTAATGGATATATTTCACGTTTCCCTTCTATTTCTTTGTTTGTAAGTTTTCCAGTGTATTTTAGTTCATTATGCAGATAAAAAGAAGAAGAATAAATGTTGAGAAGTTTTAAAGTTAAAATATATATAAAAGTCTTATTTGACCCAGATTCACCAAAATTTTTCATCATTAGTAGAGAGTATGTGAGTTTACAAATTTATAAGTTGTGTTGAGAAACTAAGAATGTATTTTTATTTACATAGTGACTTTGTTATTATCCTTTCATTATATTGATAGCATGTTTAAAAAAAAAATTTATCAAGGGTTTTATGTTTTTTCACGGTCACATTTTGTTAACTTTGAATGTTAATGTTAAACATGTAAATGATATTCAAGCACACACGAGCACAATTGGTTTTCTAATATAAAAAAGGGTTAATTGTGAAATTCCTATTGAAATTTATATAACACTTTGTTACATTATTAATCTCGTTTAAGTTATTTATACTTGTATATTTTGTGTTTATATTATGCTTGAGGGCAAGCAAAGGGATAGTGTGGGGAATTTGATGTACTCATAAATTAGCTGATTTTTATGTTATTTAATGACTATATTTTGTTTGAAAATCGGTTAATTATGTTATTTAATGGATATATTTCACGTTTCCCTTCTATTTCTTTGTTTGTAAGTTTTCCAGTGTATTTTAGTTCATTATGGACATAAAAAGAAGAAGAATAAATGTTGAGAAGTTTTAAAGTTAAAATATATATAAAAGTCCTATTTGACATAGATTCACCAAAAATTTTCATCATTAGTAGAGAGTATGTGAGTTTACAAGTTTATAAGTTGTGTTGAGAAACTAAGAATGTATTTTTATTTACATAGTGACTTTGTTATTATCTTTTCATTATATTGATACCATGTTTAAAAAAAAATAAATTATCAAGGGTTTTATGTTTTTCACGGTCACATTTTGTTAACTTTGAATGTTAATGTTAAACTTGTAAATGATATTCAAGCACACGAGCACAATTGTTTTTTCTAATATAAAAAAGGATTAATTGTGAAAGTCGTATTGAAATTTATATAACACTTTGTTCCATTATTAATCTCGTTTAAGTTATTTATACTTGTATATTTTCTGTTTATATTTTGCTTGAGGGCAAGCAAAGGGATAGTGTGGGGGAATTTGATGTACTCATAAATTATCTCATTTTTTATGTTATTTAATGACTATATTTTGTTTGAAAATCGGTTAATTATGTTATTTAATGGATATATTTCACGTTTCCCTTCTATTTCTTTGTTTGTAAGTTTTCCAGTGTATTTTAGTTCATTATGCAGATAAAAAGAAGAAGAATAAATGTTGAGAAGTTTTAAAGTTAAAATATATATAAAAGTCCTATTTGACCCAGATTCACCAAAATTTTTCATCATTAGTAGAGAGTATGTGAGTTTACAAATTTATAAGTTGTGTTGAGAAACTAAGAATGTATTTTTATTTACATAGTGACTTTGTTATTATCCTTTCATTATATTGATAGCATGTTAAAAAAAAAAATTTATCAAGGGTTTTATGTTTTTCACGGTCACATTTTGTTAACTTTGAATGTTAATGTTAAACATGTAAATGATATTCAAGCACACACGAGCACAATTGGTTTTCTAATATAAAAAAGGGTTAATTGTGAAATTCCTATTGAAATTTATATAACACTTTGTTACATTATTAATCTCGTTTAAGTTATTTATACTTGTATATTTTGTGTTTATATTATGCTTGAGGGCAAGCAAAGGGATAGTGTGGGGAATTTGATGTACTCATAAATTAGCTGATTTTTATGTTATTTAATGACTATATTTTGTTTGAAAATCGGTTAATTATGTTATTTAATGGATATATTTCACGTTTCCCTTCTATTTCTTTGTTTGTAAGTTTTCCAGTGTATTTTAGTTCATTATGGACATAAAAAGAAGAAGAATAAATGTTGAGAAGTTTTAAAGTTAAAATATATATAAAAGTCCTATTTGACATAGATTCACCAAAATTTTCATCATTAGTAGAGAGTATGTGAGTTTACAAGTTTATAAGTTGTGTTGAGAAACTAAGAATGTATTTTTATTACATAGTGACTTTGTTATTATCTTTTCATTATATTGATACCATGTTTAAAAAAAATAAATTATCAAGGGTTTTATGTTTTTCACGGTCACATTTTGTTAACTTTGAATGTTAATGTTAAACTTGTAAATGATATTCAAGCACACGAGCACAATTGTTTTTTCTAATATAAAAAAGGATTAATTGTGAAAGTCGTATTGAAATTTATATAACACTTTGTTCCATTATTAATCTCGTTTAAGTTATTTATACTTGTATATTTTCTGTTTATATTTTGCTTGAGGGCAAGCAAAGGGATAGTGTGGGGGAATTTGATGTACTCATAAATTATCTCATTTTTTATGTTATTTAATGACTATATTTTGTTTGAAAATCGGTTAATTATGTTATTTAATGGATATATTTCACGTTTCCCTTCTATTTCTTTGTTTGTAAGTTTTCCAGTGTATTTTAGTTCATTATGGACATAAAAAGAAGAAGAATAAATGTTGAGAAGTTTTAAAGTTAAAATATATATAAAAGTCCTATTTGACACAGATTCACCAAAATTTTCATCATTAGTAGAGAGTATGTGAGTTTACAAATTTATAAGTTGTGTTGAGAAACTAAGAATGTATTTTTATTTACATAGTGACTTTGTTATTATCCTTTCATTATATTGATAGCATGTTTAAAAAAAAAATTTATCAAGGGTTTTATGTTTTTCACGGTCACATTTTGTTAACTTTGAATGTTAATGTTAAACATGTAAATGATATTCAAGCACACACGAGCACAATTGGTTTTCTAATATAAAAAAGGGTTAATTGTGAAATTCCTATTGAAATTTATATAACACTTTGTTACATTATTAATCTCGTTTAAGTTATTTATACTTGTATATTTTGTGTTTATATTATGCTTGAGGGCAAGCAAAGGGATAGTGTGGGGAATTTGATGTACTCATAAATTAGCTGATTTTATGTTATTTAATGACTATATTTTGTTTGAAAATCGGTTAATTATGTTATTTAATGGATATATTTCACGTTTCCCTTCTATTTCTTTGTTTGTAAGTTTTCCAGTGTATTTTAGTTCATTATGGACATAAAAAGAAGAAGAATAAATGTTGAGAAGTTTTAAACTTAAAATATATATAAAAGTCCTATTTGACAGAGATTCACCAAAACTTTTCATCATTAGTAGAGAGTATGTGAGTTTACAAGTTTATAAGTTGTGTTGAGAAACTAAGAATGTATTTTTATTTACATAGTGACTTTGTTATTATCTTTTCATTATATTGATACCATGTTTAAAAAAAAATAAATTATCAAGGGTTTTATGTTTTTCACGGTCACATTTTGTTAACTTTGAATGTTAATGTTAAACTTGTAAATGATATTCAAGCACACGAGCACAATTGTTTTTTCTAATATAAAAAAGGATTAATTGTGAAAGTCGTATTGAAATTTATATAACACTTTGTTCCATTATTAATCTCGTTTAAGTTATTTATACTTGTATATTTTCTGTTTATATTTTGCTTGAGGGCAAGCAAAGGGATAGTGTGGGGGAATTTGATGTACTCATAAATTATCTCATTTTTTATGTTATTTAATGACTATATTTTGTTTGAAAATCGGTTAATTATGTTATTTAATGGATATATTTCACGTTTCCCTTCTATTTCTTTGTTTGTAAGTTTTCCAGTGTATTTTAGTTCATTATGCAGATAAAAAGAAGAAGAATAAATGTTGAGAAGTTTTAAAGTTAAAATATATATAAAAGTCTTATTTGACCCAGATTCACCAAAATTTTTCATCATTAGTAGAGAGTATGTGAGTTTACAAATTTATAAGTTGTGTTGAGAAACTAAGAATGTATTTTTATTTACATAGTGACTTTGTTATTATCCTTTCATTATATTGATAGCATGTTTAAAAAAAAAATTTATCAAGGGTTTTATGTTTTTCACGGTCACATTTTGTTAACTTTGAATGTTAATGTTAAACATGTAAATGATATTCAAGCACACACGAGCACAATTGGTTTTCTAATATAAAAAAGGGTTAATTGTGAAATTCCTATTGAAATTTATATAACACTTTGTTACATTATTAATCTCGTTTAAGTTATTTATACTTGTATATTTTGTGTTTATATTATGCTTGAGGGCAAGCAAAGGGATAGTGTGGGGAATTTGATGTACTCATAAATTAGCTGATTTTTATGTTATTTAATGACTATATTTTGTTTGAAAATCGGTTAATTATGTTATTTAATGGATATATTTCACGTTTCCCTTCTATTTCTTTGTTTGTAAGTTTTCCAGTGTATTTTAGTTCATTATGGACATAAAAAGAAGAAGAATAAATGTTGAGAAGTTTTAAAGTTAAAATATATATAAAAGTCCTATTTGACATAGATTCACCAAAAATTTTCATCATTAGTAGAGAGTATGTGAGTTTACAAGTTTATAAGTTGTGTTGAGAAACTAAGAATGTATTTTTATTTACATAGTGACTTTGTTATTATCTTTTCATTATATTGATACCATGTTTAAAAAAAAATAAATTATCAAGGGTTTTATGTTTTTCACGGTCACATTTTGTTAACTTTGAATGTTAATGTTAAACTTGTAAATGATATTCAAGCACACGAGCACAATTGTTTTTTCTAATATAAAAAAGGATTAATTGTGAAAGTCGTATTGAAATTTATATAACACTTTGTTCCATTATTAATCTCGTTTAAGTTATTTATACTTGTATATTTTCTGTTTATATTTTGCTTGAGGGCAAGCAAAGGGATAGTGTGGGGGAATTTGATGTACTCATAAATTATCTCATTTTTTATGTTATTTAATGACTATATTTTGTTTGAAAATCGGTTAATTATGTTATTTAATGGATATATTTCACGTTTCCCTTCTATTTCTTTGTTTGTAAGTTTTCCAGTGTATTTTAGTTCATTATGCAGATAAAAAGAAGAAGAATAAATGTTGAGAAGTTTTAAAGTTAAAATATATATAAAAGTCCTATTTGACCCAGATTCACCAAAATTTTTCATCATTAGTAGAGAGTATGTGAGTTTACAAATTTATAAGTTGTGTTCAGAAACTAAGAATGTATTTTTATTTACATAGTGACTTTGTTATTATCCTTTCATTATATTGATAGCATGTTTAAAAAAAAAATTTATCAAGGGTTTTATGTTTTTCACGGTCACATTTTGTTAACTTTGAATGTTAATGTTAAACATGTAAATGATATTCAAGCACACGAGCACAATTGTTTTTCTAATATAAAAAAGGGTTAATTGTGAAATTCCTATTGAAATTTATATAACACTTTGTTACATTATTAATCTCGTTTAAGTTATTTATACTTGTATATTTTGTGTGTATATTTTGTTTGAGGGCAAGCAAAGGGATAGTGTGTGGGAATTTGATGTACTAATAAATTAGCTGATTTTTATGTTATTTAATGACTATATTTTGTTTGGAAATCGGTTAATTATGTTATTTAATGGATATATTTCACGTTTCCCTTCTATTTCTTTGTTTGTAAGTTTTCCAGTGTATTTTTGTTCATTATGCAGATAAAAAGAAGAAGAATAAATGTTGAGAAGTTTTAAAGTTAAAATATATATAAAAGTCCTATTTGACCCAGATTCACCAAAATTTTTCATCATTAGTAGAGAGTATGTGAGTTTACAAATTTATAAGTTGTGTTGAGAAACTAAGAATGTATTTTTATTTACATAGTGACTTTGTTATTATCCTTTCATTATATTGATAGCATGTTTAAAAAAAAAATTTATCAAGGGTTTTATGTTTTTCACGGTCACATTTTGTTAACTTTGAATGTTAATGTTAAACATGTAAATGATATTCAAGCACACACGAGCACAATTGGTTTTCTAATATAAAAAAGGGTTAATTGTGAAATTCCTATTGAAATTTATATAACACTTTGTTACATTATTAATCTCGTTTAAGTTATTTATACTTGTATATTTTGTGTTTATATTATGCTTGAGGGCAAGCAAAGGGATAGTGTGGGGAATTTGATGTACTCATAAATTAGCTGATTTTTATGTTATTTAATGACTATATTTTGTTTGAAAATCGGTTAATTATGTTATTTAATGGATATATTTCACGTTTCCCTTCTATTTCTTTGTTTGTAAGTTTTCCAGTGTATTTTAGTTCATTATGGACATAAAAAGAAGAAGAATAAATGTTGAGAAGTTTTAAAGTTAAAATATATATAAAAGTCCTATTTGACATAGATTCACCAAAAATTTTCATCATTAGTAGAGAGTATGTGAGTTTACAAGTTTATAAGTTGTGTTGAGAAACTAAGAATGTATTTTTATTTACATAGTGACTTTGTTATTATCTTTTCATTATATTGATACCATGTTTAAAAAAAAATAAATTATCAAGGGTTTTATGTTTTTCACGGTCACATTTTGTTAACTTTGAATGTTAATGTTAAACTTGTAAATGATATTCAAGCACACGAGCACAATTGTTTTTTCTAATATAAAAAAGGATTAATTGTGAAAGTCGTATTGAAATTTATATAACACTTTGTTCCATTATTAATCTCGTTTAAGTTATTTATACTTGTATATTTTCTGTTTATATTTTGCTTGAGGGCAAGCAAAGGGATAGTGTGGGGGAATTTGATGTACTCATAAATTATCTCATTTTTTATGTTATTTAATGACTATATTTTGTTTGAAAATCGGTTAATTATGTTATTTAATGGATATATTTCACGTTTCCCTTCTATTTCTTTGTTTGTAAGTTTTCCAGTGTATTTTAGTTCATTATGGACATAAAAAGAAGAAGAATAAATGTTGAGAAGTTTTAAAGTTAAAATATATATAAAAGTCCTATTTGACACAGATTCACCAAAATATTTCATCATTAGTAGAGAGTATGTGAGTTTACAAATTTATAAGTTGTGTTGAGAAACTAAGAATCTATTTTTATTTACATAGTGACTTTGTTATTATCCTTTCATTATATTGATACCATGTTTAAAAAAAAAATTTATCAAGGGTTTTATGTTTTTCACGGTCACATTTTGTTAACTTTGAATGTTAATGTTAAACTTGTAAATGATATTCAAGCACACGAGCACAATTGTTTTTTCTAATATAAAAAAAGGATTAATTGTGAAAGTCCTATTGAAATTTATATAACACTTTGTTACATTATTAATCTCGTTTAAGTTATTTATACTTGTATATTTTCTGTTTATATTTTGCTTGAGGGCAAGCAAAGGGATAGTGTGGGGGAATTTGATGTACTCATAAATTAGCTGATTTTTATGTTATTTAATGACTATATTTTGTTTGAAAATCGGTTAATTATGTTATTTAATGGATATATTTCACGTTTCCCTTCTATTTCTTTGTTTGTAAGTTTTCCAGTGTATTTTAGTTCATTATGCAGATAAAAAGAAGAAGAATAAATGTTGAGAAGTTTTAAAGTTAAAATATATATAAAAGTCCTATTTGACCCAGATTCACCAAAATTTTTCATCATTAGTAGAGAGTATGTGAGTTTACAAATTTATAAGTTGTGTTGAGAAACTAAGAATGTATTTTTATTTACATAGTGACTTTGTTATTATCCTTTCATTATATTGATAGCATGTTTAAAAAAAAAAATTTATCAAGGGTTTTATGTTTTTCACGGTCACATTTTGTTAACTTTGAATGTTAATGTTAAACATGTAAATGATATTCAAGCACACACGAGCACAATTGGTTTTCTAATATAAAAAAGGGTTAATTGTGAAATTCCTATTGAAATTTATATAACACTTTGTTACATTATTAATCTCGTTTAAGTTATTTATACTTGTATATTTTGTGTTTATATTATGCTTGAGGGCAAGCAAAGGGATAGTGTGGGGAATTTGATGTACTCATAAATTAGCTGATTTTTATGTTATTTAATGACTATATTTTGTTTGAAAATCGGTTAATTATGTTATTTAATGGATATATTTCACGTTTCCCTTCTATTTCTTTGTTTGTAAGTTTTCCAGTGTATTTTAGTTCATTATGGACATAAAAAGAAGAAGAATAAATGTTGAGAAGTTTTAAAGTTAAAATATATATAAAAGTCCTATTTGACATAGATTCACCAAAATTTTCATCATTAGTAGAGAGTATGTGAGTTTACAAGTTTATAAGTTGTGTTGAGAAACTAAGAATGTATTTTTATTTACATAGTGACTTTGTTATTATCTTTTCATTATATTGATACCATGTTTAAAAAAAAATAAATTATCAAGGGTTTTATGTTTTTCACGGTCACATTTTGTTAACTTTGAATGTTAATGTTAAACTTGTAAATGATATTCAAGCACACGAGCACAATTGTTTTTTCTAATATAAAAAAGGATTAATTGTGAAAGTCGTATTGAAATTTATATAACACTTTGTTCCATTATTAATCTCGTTTAAGTTATTTATACTTGTATATTTTCTGTTTATATTTTGCTTGAGGGCAAGCAAAGGGATAGTGTGGGGGAATTTGATGTACTCATAAATTATCTCATTTTTATGTTATTTAATGACTATATTTTGTTTGAAAATCGGTTAATTATGTTATTTAATGGATATATTTCACGTTTCCCTTCTATTTCTTTGTTTGTAAGTTTTCCAGTGTATTTTAGTTCATTATGGACATAAAAAGAAGAAGAATAAATGTTGAGAAGTTTTAAAGTTAAAATATATATAAAAGTCCTATTTGACACAGATTCACCAAAATATTTCATCATTAGTAGAGAGTATGTGAGTTTACAAATTTATAAGTTGTGTTGAGAAACTAAGAATCTATTTTTATTTACATAGTGACTTTGTTATTATCCTTTCATTATATTGATACCATGTTTAAAAAAAAAATTTATCAAGGGTTTTATGTTTTTCACGGTCACATTTTGTTAACTTTGAATGTTAATGTTAAACTTGTAAATGATATTCAAGCACACGAGCACAATTGTTTTTTCTAATATAAAAAAAGGATTAATTGTGAAAGTCCTATTGAAATTTATATAACACTTTGTTACATTATTAATCTCGTTTAAGTTATTTATACTTGTATATTTTCTGTTTATATTTTGCTTGAGGGCAAGCAAAGGGATAGTGTGGGGGAATTTGATGTACTCATAAATTAGCTGATTTTTATGTTATTTAATGACTATATTTTGTTTGAAAATCGGTTAATTATGTTATTTAATGGATATATTTCACGTTTCCCTTCTATTTCTTTGTTTGTAAGTTTTCCAGTGTATTTTAGTTCATTATGCAGATAAAAAGAAGAAGAATAAATGTTGAGAAGTTTTAAAGTTAAAATATATATAAAAGTCCTATTTGACCCAGATTCACCAAAATTTTTCATCATTAGTAGAGAGTATGTGAGTTTACAAATTTATAAGTTGTGTTGAGAAACTAAGAATGTATTTTTATTTACATAGTGACTTTGTTATTATCCTTTCATTATATTGATAGCATGTTTAAAAAAAAAATTTATCAAGGGTTTTATGTTTTTCACGGTCACATTTTGTTAACTTTGAATGTTAATGTTAAACATGTAAATGATATTCAAGCACACACGAGCACAATTGGTTTTCTAATATAAAAAAGGGTTAATTGTGAAATTCCTATTGAAATTTATATAACACTTTGTTACATTATTAATCTCGTTTAAGTTATTTATACTTGTATATTTTGTGTTTATATTATGCTTGAGGGCAAGCAAAGGGATAGTGTGGGGAATTTGATGTACTCATAAATTAGCTGATTTTTATGTTATTTAATGACTATATTTTGTTTGAAAATCGGTTAATTATGTTATTTAATGGATATATTTCACGTTTCCCTTCTATTTCTTTGTTTGTAAGTTTTCCAGTGTATTTTAGTTCATTATGGACATAAAAAGAAGAAGAATAAATGTTGAGAAGTTTTAAAGTTAAAATATATATAAAAGTCCTATTTGACATAGATTCACCAAAAATTTTCATCATTAGTAGAGAGTATGTGAGTTTACAAGTTTATAAGTTGTGTTGAGAAACTAAGAATGTATTTTTATTTACATAGTGACTTTGTTATTATCTTTTCATTATATTGATACCATGTTTAAAAAAAAATAAATTATCAAGGGTTTTATGTTTTTCACGGTCACATTTTGTTAACTTTGAATGTTAATGTTAAACTTGTAAATGATATTCAAGCACACGAGCACAATTGTTTTTTCTAATATAAAAAAGGATTAATTGTGAAAGTCGTATTGAAATTTATATAACACTTTGTTCCATTATTAATCTCGTTTAAGTTATTTATACTTGTATATTTTCTGTTTATATTTTGCTTGAGGGCAAGCAAAGGGATAGTGTGGGGGAATTTGATGTACTCATAAATTATCTCATTTTTTATGTTATTTAATGACTATATTTTGTTTGAAAATCGGTTAATTATGTTATTTAATGGATATATTTCACGTTTCCCTTCTATTTCTTTGTTTGTAAGTTTTCCAGTGTATTTTAGTTCATTATGGACATAAAAAGAAGAAGAATAAATGTTGAGAAGTTTTAAAGTTAAAATATATATAAAAGTCCTATTTGACACAGATTCACCAAAATATTTCATCATTAGTAGAGAGTATGTGAGTTTACAAATTTATAAGTTGTGTTGAGAAACTAAGAATCTATTTTTATTTACATAGTGACTTTGTTATTATCCTTTCATTATATTGATACCATGTTTAAAAAAAAAATTTATCAAGGGTTTTATGTTTTTCACGGTCACATTTTGTTAACTTTGAATGTTAATGTTAAACTTGTAAATGATATTCAAGCACACGAGCACAATTGTTTTTTCTAATATAAAAAAAGGATTAATTGTGAAAGTCCTATTGAAATTTATATAACACTTTGTTACATTATTAATCTCGTTTAAGTTATTTATACTTGTATATTTTCTGTTTATATTTTGCTTGAGGGCAAGCAAAGGGATAGTGTGGGGGAATTTGATGTACTCATAAATTAGCTGATTTTTATGTTATTTAATGACTATATTTTGTTTGAAAATCGGTTAATTATGTTATTTAATGGATATATTTCACGTTTCCCTTCTATTTCTTTGTTTGTAAGTTTTCCAGTGTATTTTAGTTCATTATGCAGATAAAAAGAAGAAGAATAAATGTTGAGAAGTTTTAAAGTTAAAATATATATAAAAGTCCTATTTGACCCAGATTCACCAAAATTTTTCATCATTAGTAGAGAGTATGTGAGTTTACAAATTTATAAGTTGTGTTGAGAAACTAAGAATGTATTTTTATTTACATAGTGACTTTGTTATTATCCTTTCATTATATTGATAGCATGTTTAAAAAAAAAAATTTATCAAGGGTTTTATGTTTTTCACGGTCACATTTTGTTAACTTTGAATGTTAATGTTAAACATGTAAATGATATTCAAGCACACGAGCACAATTGTTTTTCTAATATAAAAAAGGGTTAATTGTGAAATTCCTATTGAAATTTATATAACACTTTGTTACATTATTAATCTCGTTTAAGTTATTTATACTTGTATATTTTTTGTGTATATTTTGTTTGAGGGCAAGCAAAGGGATAGTGTGTGGGAATTTGATGTACTAATAAATTAGCTGATTTTTATGTTATTTAATGACTATATTTTGTTTGGAAATCGGTTAATTATGTTATTTAATGGATATATTTCACGTTTCCCTTCTATTTCTTTGTTTGTAAGTTTTCCAGTGTATTTTAGTTCATTATGGACATAAAGAGAAGAAGAATAAATGTTGAGAAGTTTTAAAGTTAAAATATATATAAAAGTCCTATTTGACCCAGATTCACCAAAATTTTTCATCATTAGTAGAGAGTATGTGAGTTTACAAATTTATAAGTTGTGTTGAGAAACTAAGAATCTATTTTTATTTACATAGTGACTTTGTTATTATCCTTTCATTATATTGATAGCATGTTTAAAAAAAAAAATTTATCAAGGGTTTTATGTTTTTCACGGTCACATTTTGTTAACTTTGAATGTTAATGTTAAACATGTAAATGATATTCAAGCACACACGAGCACAATTGGTTTTCTAATATAAAAAAGGGTTAATTGTGAAATTCCTATTGAAATTTATATAACACTTTGTTACATTATTAATCTCGTTTAAGTTATTTATACTTGTATATTTTGTGTTTATATTATGCTTGAGGGCAAGCAAAGGGATAGTGTGGGGGAATTTGATGTACTCATAAATTAGCTGATTTTTATGTTATTTAATGACTATATTTTGTTTGAAAATCGGTTAATTATGTTATTTAATGGATATATTTCACGTTTCCCTTCTATTTCTTTGTTTGTAAGTTTTCCAGTGTATTTTAGTTCATTATGGACATAAAAAGAAGAAGAATAAATGTTGAGAAGTTTTAAAGTTAAAATATATATAAAAGTCCTATTTGACATAGATTCACCAAAAATTTTCATCATTAGTAGAGAGTATGTGAGTTTACAAGTTTATAAGTTGTGTTGAGAAACTAAGAATGTATTTTTATTTACATAGTGACTTTGTTATTATCTTTTCATTATATTGATACCATGTTTAAAAAAAAATAAATTATCAAGGGTTTTATGTTTTTCACGGTCACATTTTGTTAACTTTGAATGTTAATGTTAAACTTGTAAATGATATTCAAGCACACGAGCACAATTGTTTTTTCTAATATAAAAAAGGATTAATTGTGAAAGTCGTATTGAAATTTATATAACACTTTGTTCCATTATTAATCTCGTTTAAGTTATTTATACTTGTATATTTTCTGTTTATATTTTGCTTGAGGGCAAGCAAAGGGATAGTGTGGGGGAATTTGATGTACTCATAAATTATCTCATTTTTATGTTATTTAATGACTATATTTTGTTTGAAAATCGGTTAATTATGTTATTTAATGGATATATTTCACGTTTCCCTTCTATTTCTTTGTTTGTAAGTTTTCCAGTGTATTTTAGTTCATTATGGACATAAAAAGAAGAATAATAAATGTTGAGAAGTTTTAAAGTTAAAATATATATAAAAGTCCTATTTGACCCAGATTCACCAAAATTTTTCATCATTAGTAGAGAGTATGTGAGTTTACAAAGTTTATAAGTTGTGTTGAGAAACTAAGAATCTATTTTTATTTACATAGTGACTTTGTTATTATCCTTTCATTATATTGACATCATGTTTAAAAAAAAAAAATTTATCAAGGGTTTTATGTTTTTCACGGTCACATTTTGTTAACTTTGAATGTTAATGTTAAACATGTAAATGATATTCAAACACACGAGCACAATTGTTTTTCTAATATAAAAAAGGGTTAATTGTGAAAGTCCTATTGAAATTTATATAACACTTTGTTGCATTATTAATCTCGTTTAAGTTATTTATACTTGTATATTTTGTGTTTATATTTTGTTTGAGGGCAAGCAAAGGGATAGTGTGGGGGAATTTGATGTACTCATAAATTAGCTGATTTTTATATTATTTAATGACTATATTTTGTTTGAAAATCGGTTAATTATGTTATTTAATGGATATATTTCACGTTTCCCTTCTATTTCTTTGTTTGTATGTTTTCCAGTGTATTTTAGTTCATTATGTAGATAAAAAGAAGAAGAATAAATGTTGAGAAGTTTTAAAGTTAAAATATATATAAAAGTCCTATTTGACACAGATTCACCAAAATATTTCATCATTAGTAGAGAGTATGTGAGTTTACAAATTTATAAGTTGTGTTGAGAAACTAAGAATGTATTTTTATTTACATAGTGACTTTGTTATTATCCTTTCATTATATTGATACCATGTTTAAAAAAAAAATTTATCAAGGGTTTTATGTTTTTCACGGTCACATTTTGTTAACTTTGAATGTTAATGTTAAACTTGTAAATGATATTCAAGCACACGAGCACAATTGTTTTTTCTAATATAAAAAAGGATTAATTGTGAAAGTCCTATTGAAATTTATATAACACTTTGTTACATTATTAATCTCGTTTAAGTTATTTATACTTGTATATTTTCTGTTTATATTTTGCTTGAGGGCAAGCAAAGGGATAGTGTGGGGGAATTTGATGTACTCATAAATTAGCTGATTTTTATGTTATTTAATGACTATATTTTGTTTGAAAATCGGTTAATTATGTTATTTAATGGATATATTTCACGTTTCCCTTCTATTTCTTTGTTTGTAAGTTTTCCAGTGTATTTTAGTTCATTATGCAGATAAAAAGAAGAAGAATAAATGTTGAGAAGTTTTAAAGTTAAAATATATATAAAAGTCCTATTTGACCCAGATTCACCAAAATTTTTCATCATTAGTAGAGAGTATGTGAGTTTACAAATTTATAAGTTGTGTTGAGAAACTAAGAATGTATTTTTATTTACATAGTGACTTTGTTATTATCCTTTCATTATATTGATACCATGTTTAAAAAAAAAAATTTATCAAGGGTTTTATGTTTTTCACGGTCACATTTTGTTAACTTTGAATGTTAATGTTAAACTTGTAAATGATATTCAAGCACACGAGCACAATTGTTTTTTCTAATATAAAAAAAGGATTAATTGTGAAAGTCCTATTGAAATTTATATAACACTTTGTTACATTATTAATCTCGTTTAAGTTATTTATACTTGTATATTTTCTGTTTATATTTTGCTTGAGGGCAAGCAAAGGGATAGTGTGGGGGAATTTGATGTACTCATAAATTAGCTGATTTTTATGTTATTTAATGACTATATTTTGTTTGAAATCGGTTAATTATGTTATTTAATGGATATATTTCACGTTTCCCTTCTATTTCTTTGTTTGTAAGTTTTCCAGTGTATTTTAGTTCATTATGGACATAAAGAGAAGAAGAATAAATGTTGAGAAGTTTTAAAGTTAAAATATATATAAAAGTCCTATTTGACCCAGATTCACCAAAATTTTTCATCATTAGTAGAGAGTATGTGAGTTTACAAATTTATAAGTTGTGTTGAGAAACTAAGAATGTATTTTTATTTACATAGTGACTTTGTTATTATCCTTTCATTATATTGATAGCATGTTTAAAAAAAAAATTTATCAAGGGTTTTATGTTTTTCACGGTCACATTTTGTTAACTTTGAATGTTAATGTTAAACATGTAAATGATATTCAAGCACACACGAGCACAATTGGTTTTTCTAATATAAAAAAGGGTTAATTGTGAAATTCCTATTGAAATTTATATAACACTTTGTTACATTATTAATCTCGTTTAAGTTATTTATACTTGTATATTTTGTGTTTATATTATGCTTGAGGGCAAGCAAAGGGATAGTGTGGGGGAATTTGATGTACTCATAAATTAGCTGATTTTTATGTTATTTAATGACTATATTTTGTTTGAAAATCGGTTAATTATGTTATTTAATGGATATATTTCACGTTTCCCTTCTATTTCTTTGTTTGTAAGTTTTCCAGTGTATTTTAGTTCATTATGGACATAAAAAGAAGAAGAATAAATGTTGAGAAGTTTTAAAGTTAAAATATATATAAAAGTCCTATTTGACATAGATTCACCAAAACTTTTCATCATTAGTAGAGAGTATGTGAGTTTACAAGTTTATAAGTTGTGTTGAGAAACTAAGAATGTATTTTTATTTACATAGTGACTTTGTTATTATCTTTTCATTATATTGATACCATGTTTAAAAAAAATAAATTATCAAGGGTTTTATGTTTTTCAAGGTCACATTTTGTTAACTTTGAATGTTAATGTTAAACTTGTAAATGATATTCAAGCACACGAGCACAATTGTTTTTCTAATATAAAAAAGGATTAATTGTGAAAGTCGTATTGAAATTTATATAACACTTTGTTCCATTATTAATCTCGTTTAAGTTATTTATACTTGTATATTTTTGTGTATATTTGTTTGAGGGCAAGCAAAGGGATAGTGTGTGGGAATTTGATGTACTAATAAATTAGCTGATTTTTATGTTATTTAATGACTATATTTTGTTTGGAAAATCGGTTAATTATGTTATTTAATGGATATATTTCACGTTTCCCTTCTATTTCTTTGTTTGTAAGTTTTCCAGTGTATTTTAGTTCATTATGGACATAAAGAGAAGAAGAATAAATGTTGAGAAGTTTTAAAGTTAAAATATATATAAAAGTCCTATTTGACCCAGATTCACCAAAATTTTTCATCATTAGTAGAGAGTATGTGAGTTTACAAATTTATAAGTTGTGTTGAGAAACTAAGAATGTATTTTTATTTACATAGTGACTTTGTTATTATCCTTTCATTATATTGATAGCATGTTTAAAAAAAAAATTTATCAAGGGTTTTATGTTTTTCACGGTCACATTTTGTTAACTTTGAATGTTAATGTTAAACATGTAAATGATATTCAAGCACACGAGCACAATTGTTTTTCTAATATAAAAAAGGGTTAATTGTGAAATTCCTATTGAAATTTATATAACACTTTGTTACATTATTAATCTCGTTTAAGTTATTTATACTTGTATATTTTGTGTGTATATTTGTTTGAGGGCAAGCAAAGGGATAGTGTGTGGGAATTTGATGTACTAATAAATTAGCTGATTTTTATGTTATTTAATGACTATATTTTGTTTGGAAATCGGTTAATTATGTTATTTAATGGATATATTTCACGTTTCCCTTCTATTTCTTTGTTTGTAAGTTTTCCAGTGTATTTTAGTTCATTATGGACATAAAAGAAGAAGAATAAATGTTGAGAAGTTTTAAAGTTAAAATATATATAAAAGTCCTATTTGACACAGATTCACCAAAATATTTCATCATTAGTAGAGAGTATGTGAGTTTACAAATTTATAAGTTGTGTTGAGAAACTAAGAATGTATTTTTATTTACATAGTGACTTTGTTATTATCCTTTCATTATATTGATATCATGTTTAAAAAAAAAAATTTATCAAGGGTTTTATGTTTTTCACGGTCACATTTTGTTAACTTTGAATGTTAATGTTAAACTTGTAAATGATATTCAAAGCACACGAGCACAATTGTTTTTTCTAATATAAAAAAGGGTTAATTGTGAAAGTCCTATTGAAATTTATATAACACTTTGTTACATTATTAATCTCGTTTAAGTTATTTATACTTGTATATTTTGTGTTTATATTTTGCTTGAGGGCAAGCAAAGGGATAGTGTGGGGAATTTGATGTACTCATAAATTAGCTGATTTTTATAGTTATTTAATGACTATATTTTGTTTGAAAATTGGTTAATTATGTTATTTAATGGATATATTTCACGTTTCCCTTCTATTTCTTTGTTTGTAAGTTTTCCAGTGTATTTTAGTTCATTATGTAGATAAAAAGAAGAAGAATAAATGTTGAGAAGTTTTAAAGTTAAAATATATATAAAAGTCCTATTTGACACAGATTCACCAAAATATTTCATCATTAGTAGAGAGTATGTGAGTTTACAAATTTATAAGTTGTGTTGAGAAACTAAGAATGTATTTTTATTTACATAGTGACTTTGTTATTATCCTTTCATTATATTGATACCATGTTTAAAAAAAAAATTTATCAAGGGTTTTATGTTTTTCACGGTCACATTTTGTTAACTTTGAATGTTAATGTTAAACTTGTAAATGATATTCAAGCACACGAGCACAATTGTTTTTTCTAATATAAAAAAGGGATTAATTGTGAAAGTCCTATTGAAATTTATATAACACTTTGTTACATTATTAATCTCGTTTAAGTTATTTATACTTGTATATTTTCTGTTTATATTTTGCTTGAGGGCAAGCAAAGGGATAGTGTGGGGAATTTGATGTACTCATAAATTAGCTGATTTTTATGTTATTTAATGACTATATTTGTTTGAAATCGGTTAATTATGTTATTTAATGGATATATTTCACGTTTCCCTTCTATTTCTTTGTTTGTAAGTTTTCCAGTGTATTTTAGTTCATTATGCAGATAAAAAGAAGAAGAATAAATGTTGAGAAGTTTTAAAGTTAAAATATATATAAAAGTCCTATTTGACCCAGATTCACCAAAATTTTCATCATTAGTAGAGAGTATGTGAGTTTACAAATTTATAAGTTGTGTTGAGAAACTAAGAATGTATTTTTATTTACATAGTGACTTTGTTATTATCCTTTCATTATATTGATAGCATGTTTAAAAAAAAAAATTTATCCAGGGTTTTATGTTTTTCACGGTCACATTTTGTTAACTTTGAATGTTAATGTTAAACATTGTAAATGATATTCAAGCACACGAGCACAATTGTTTTTCTAATATAAAAAAGGGATTAATTGTGAAATTCCTATTGAAATTTATATAACACTTTGTTACATTATTAATCTCGTTTAAGTTATTTATACTTGTATATTTTTTGTGTATATTTTGTTTGAGGGCAAGCAAAGGGATAGTGTGGGGGAATTTGATGTACTAATAAATTAGCTGATTTTTATGTTATTTAATGACTATATTTTGTTTGGAAATCGGTTAATTATGTTATTTAATGGATATATTTCACGTTTCCCTTCTATTTCTTTGTTTGTAAGTTTTCCAGTGTATTTTGTTCATTATGGACATAAAGAGAAGAAGAATAAATGTTGAGAAGTTTTAAAGTTAAAATATATATAAAAGTCCTATTTGACCCAGATTCACCAAAATTTTTCATCATTAGTAGAGAGTATGTGAGTTTACAAATTTATAAGTTGTGTTGAGAAACTAAGAATGTATTTTTATTTACATAGTGACTTTGTTATTATCCTTTCATTATATTGATAGCATGTTTAAAAAAAAAATTTATCAAGGGTTTTATGTTTTTCACGGTCACATTTTGTTAACTTTGAATGTTAATGTTAAACATGTAAATGATATTCAAGCACACGAGCACAATTGTTTTTCTAATATAAAAAAGGGTTAATTGTGAAATTCCTATTGAAATTTATATAACACTTTGTTACATTATTAATCTCGTTTAAGTTATTTATACTTGTATATTTTGTGTGTATATTTTGTTTGAGGGCAAGCAAAGGGATAGTGTGTGGGAATTTGATGTACTAATAAATTAGCTGATTTTTATGTTATTTAATGACTATATTTTGTTTGGAAATCGGTTAATTATGTTATTTAATGGATATATTTCACGTTTCCCTTCTATTTCTTTGTTTGTAAGTTTTCCAGTGTATTTTAGTTCATTATGGACATAAAAGAGAAGAAGAATAAATGTTGAGAAGTTTTAAAGTTAAAATATATATAAAAGTCCTATTTGACACAGATTCACCAAAATTTTCATCATTAGTAGAGAGTATGTGAGTTTACAAATTTATAAGTTGTGTTGAGAAACTAAGAATGTATTTTTATTTACATAGTGACTTTGTTATTATCCTTTCATTATATTGATAGCCATGTTTAAAAAAAAAAATTTATCAAGGGTTTTATGTTTTTCACGGTCACATTTTGTTAACTTTGAATGTTAATGTTAAACTTGTAAATGATATTCAAGCACACGAGCACAATTGTTTTTTCTAATATAAAAAAAGGATTAATTGTGAAAGTCCTATTGAAATTTATATAACACTTTGTTACATTATTAATCTCGTTTAAGTTATTTATACTTGTATATTTTCTGTGTATATTTTGCTTGAGGGCAAGCAAAGGGATAGTGTGGGGGAATTTGATGTACTCATAAATTAGCTGATTTTTATGTTATTTAATGACTATATTTTGTTTGAAAATTGGTTAATTATGTTATTTAATGGATATATTTCACGTTTCCCTTCTATTTCTTTGTTTGTAAGTTTTCCAGTGTATTTTAGTTCATTATGCAGATAAAAGAAGAAGAATAAATGTTGAGAAGTTTTAAAGTTAAAATATATATAAAAGTCCTATTTGACCCAGATTCACCAAAATTTTCATCATTAGTAGAGAGTATGTGAGTTTACAAATTTATAAGTTGTGTTGAGAAACTAAGAATGTATTTTATTTACATAGTGACTTTGTTATTATCCTTTCATTATATTGATAGCATGTTTAAAAAAAAAAATTTATCAAGGGTTTTATGTTTTTCACGGTCACATTTTGTTAACTTTGAATGTTAATGTTAAACATGTAAATGATATTCAAGCACACACGAGCACAATTGGTTTTCTAATATAAAAAAGGGTTAATTGTGAAATTCCTATTGAAATTTATATAACACTTTGTTACATTATTAATCTCGTTTAAGTTATTTATACTTGTATATTTTGTGTTTATATTATGCTTGAGGGCAAGCAAAGGGATAGTGTGGGGAATTTGATGTACTCATAAATTAGCTGATTTTTATGTTATTTAATGACTATATTTTGTTTGAAAATCGGTTAATTATGTTATTTAATGGATATATTTCACGTTTCCCTTCTATTTCTTTGTTTGTAAGTTTTGCCAGTGTATTTTAGTTCATTATGGACATAAAAAAAAGAAGAATAAATGTTGAGAAGTTTTAAAGTTAAAATATATATAAAAGTCCTATTTGACCCAGATTCACCAAAATATTTCATCATTAGTAGAGAGTATGTGAGTTTACAAATTTATAAGTTGTGTTGAGAAACTAAGAATGTATTTTTATTTACATAGTGACTTTGTTATTATCTTTTCATTATATTGATACCATGTTTAAAAAAAAATAAATTATCAAGGGTTTTATGTTTTTCACGGTCACATTTTGTTAACTTTGAATGTTAATGTTAAACTTGTAAATGATATTCAAGCACACGAGCACAATTGTTTTTTCTAATATAAAAAAGGATTAATTGTGAAAGTCGTATTGAAATTTATATAACACTTTGTTCCATTATTAATCTCGTTTAAGTTATTTATACTTGTATATTTTCTGTTTATATTTTGCTTGAGGGCAAGCAAAGGGATAGTGTGGGGGAATTTGATGTACTCATAAATTATCTCATTTTTTATGTTATTTAATGACTATATTTTGTTTGAAAATCGGTTAATTATGTTATTTAATGGATATATTTCACGTTTCCCTTCTATTTCTTTGTTTGTAAGTTTTCCAGTGTATTTTAGTTCATTATGGACATAAAAAGAAGAATAATAAATGTTGAGAAGTTTTAAAGTTAAAATATATATAAAAGTCCTATTTGACCCAGATTCACCAAAATTTTTCATCATTAGTAGAGAGTATGTGAGTTTACAAGTTTATAAGTTGTGTTGAGAAACTAAGAATCTATTTTTATTTACATAGTGACTTTGTTATTATCCTTTCATTATATTGATAGCATGTTTAAAAAAAAAATTTATCAAGGGTTTTATGTTTTTCACGGTCACATTTTGTTAACTTTGAATGTTAATGTTAAACATGTAAATGATATTCAAGCACACGAGCACAATTGTTTTTCTAATATAAAAAAGGGTTAATTGTGAAATTCCTATTGAAATTTATATAACACTTTGTTACATTATTAATCTCGTTTAAGTTATTTATACTTGTATATTTTGTGTGTATATTTTGTTTGAGGGCAAGCAAAGGGATAGTGTGTGGGAATTTGATGTACTAATAAATTAGCTGATTTTTATGTTATTAATGACTATATTTTGTTTGGAAATCGGTTAATTATGTTATTTAATGGATATATTTCACGTTTCCCTTCTATTTCTTTGTTTGTAAGTTTTGCAGTGTATTTTAGTTCATTATGGACATAAAAAAAAGAAGAATAAATGTTGAGAAGTTTTAAAGTTAAAATATATATAAAAGTCCTATTTGACCCAGATTCACCAAAATATTTCATCATTAGTAGAGAGTATGTGAGTTTACAAATTTATAAGTTGTGTTGAGAAACTAAGAATGTATTTTTATTTACATAGTGACTTTGTTATTATCTTTTCATTATATTGATACCATGTTTAAAAAAAAATAAATTATCAAGGGTTTTATGTTTTTCACGGTCACATTTTGTTAACTTTGAATGTTAATGTTAAACTTGTAAATGATATTCAAGCACACGAGCACAATTGTTTTTTCTAATATAAAAAAGGATTAATTGTGAAAGTCGTATTGAAATTTATATAACACTTTGTTCCATTATTAATCTCGTTTAAGTTATTTATACTTGTATATTTTCTGTTTATATTTTGCTTGAGGGCAAGCAAAGGGATAGTGTGGGGGAATTTGATGTACTCATAAATTAGCTGATTTTTATGTTATTTAATGACTATATTTTGTTTGAAAATTGGTTAATTATGTTATTTAATGGATATATTTCACGTTTCCCTTCTATTTCTTTGTTTGTAAGTTTTCCAGTGTATTTTAGTTCATTATGCAGATAAAAAGAAGAAGAATAAATGTTGAGAAGTTTTAAAGTTAAAATATATATAAAAGTCCTATTTGACCCAGATTCACCAAAAATTTTCATCATTAGTAGAGAGTATGTGAGTTTACAAATTTATAAGTTGTGTTGAGAAACTAAGAATGTATTTTTATTTACATAGTGACTTTGTTATTATCCTTTCATTATATTGATACCATGTTTAAAAAAAAAATTTATCAAGGGTTTTATGTTTTTCACGGTCACATTTTGTTAACTTTGAATGTTAATGTTAAACTTGTAAATGATATTCAAGCACACGAGCACAATTGTTTTTTCTAATATAAAAAAAGGATTAATTGTGAAAGTCCTATTGAAATTTATATAACACTTTGTTACATTATTAATCTCGTTTAAGTTATTTATACTTGTATATTTTCTGTTTATATTTTGCTTGAGGGCAAGCAAAGGGATAGTGTGGGGGAATTTGATGTACTCATAAATTAGCTGATTTTTATGTTATTTAATGACTATATTTTGTTTGAAAATTGGTTAATTATGTTATTTAATGGATATATTTCACGTTTCCCTTCTATTTCTTTGTTTGTAAGTTTTCCAGTGTATTTTAGTTCATTATGCAGATAAAAAGAAGAAGAATAAATGTTGAGAAGTTTTAAAGTTAAAATATATATAAAAGTCCTATTTGACCCAGATTCACCAAAATTTTTCATCATTAGTAGAGAGTATGTGAGTTTACAAATTTATAAGTTGTGTTGAGAAACTAAGAATGTATTTTTATTTACATAGTGACTTTGTTATTATCCTTTCATTATATTGATACCATGTTTAAAAAAAAAAATTTATCAAGGGTTTTATGTTTTTCACGGTCACATTTTGTTAACTTTGAATGTTAATGTTAAACTTGTAAATGATATTCAAGCACACGAGCACAATTGTTTTTTCTAATATAAAAAAGGATTAATTGTGAAAGTCCTATTGAAATTTATATAACACTTTGTTACATTATTAATCTCGTTTAAGTTATTTATACTTGTATATTTTCTGTTTATATTTTGCTTGAGGGCAAGCAAAGGGATAGTGTGGGGGAATTTGATGTACTCATAAATTAGCTGATTTCTATGTTATTTAATGACTATATTTTGTTTGAAAATCGGTTAATTATGTTATTTAATGGATATATTTCACGTTTCCCTTCTATTTCTTTGTTTGTAAGTTTTCCAGTGTATTTTAGTTCATTATGCAGATAAAAAGAAGAAGAATAAATGTTGAGAAGTTTTAAAGTTAAAATATATATAAAAGTCCTATTTGACCCAGATTCACCAAAATTTTTCATCATTAGTAGAGAGTATGTGAGTTTACAAATTTATAAGTTGTGTTGAGAAACTAAGAATGTATTTTTATTTACATAGTGACTTTGTTATTATCCTTTCATTATATTGATAGCATGTTTAAAAAAAAAATTTATCAAGGGTTTTATGTTTTTCACGGTCACATTTTGTTAACTTTGAATGTTAATGTTAAACATGTAAATGATATTCAAGCACACGAGCACAATTGTTTTTCTAATATAAAAAAGGGTTAATTGTGAAATTCCTATTGAAATTTATATAACACTTTGTTACATTATTAATCTCGTTTAAGTTATTTATACTTGTATATTTTTTGTGTATATTTTGTTTGAGGGCAAGCAAAGGGATAGTGTGTGGGAATTTGATGTACTAATAAATTAGCTGATTTTTATGTTATTTAATGACTATATTTTGTTTGGAAATCGGTTAATTATGTTATTTAATGGATATATTTCACGTTTCCCTTCTATTTCTTTGTTTGTAAGTTTTCCAGTGTATTTTTGTTCATTATGGACATAAAGAGAAGAAGAATAAATGTTGAGAAGTTTTAAAGTTAAAATATATATAAAAGTCCTATTTGACCCAGATTCACCAAAATTTTTCATCATTAGTAGAGAGTATGTGAGTTTACAAATTTATAAGTTGTGTTGAGAAACTAAGAATGTATTTTTATTTACATAGTGACTTTGTTATTATCCTTTCATTATATTGATAGCATGTTTAAAAAAAAAATTTATCAAGGGTTTTATGTTTTTCACGGTCACATTTTGTTAACTTTGAATGTTAATGTTAAACATGTAAATGATATTCAAGCACACGAGGACAATTGTTTTTCTAATATAAAAAAGGGTTAATTGTGAAATTCCTATTGAAATTTATATAACACTTTGTTACATTATTAATCTCGTTTAAGTTATTTATACTTGTATATTTTGTGTGTATATTTTGTTTGAGGGCAAGCAAAGGGATAGTGTGTGGGAATTTGATGTACTAATAAATTAGCTGATTTTTATGTTATTTAATGACTATATTTTGTTTGGAAATCGGTTAATTATGTTATTTAATGGATATATTTCACGTTTCCCTTCTATTTCTTTGTTTGTAAGTTTTCCAGTGTATTTTAGTTCATTATGGACATAAAAAGAAGAAGAATAAATGTTGAGAAGTTTTAAAGTTAAAATATATATAAAAGTCCTATTTGACACAGATTCACCAAAATATTTCATCATTAGTAGAGAGTATGTGAGTTTACAAATTTATAAGTTGTGTTGAGAAACTAAGAATGTATTTTTATTTACATAGTGACTTTGTTATTATCCTTTCATTATATTGATACCATGTTTAAAAAAAAAATTTATCAAGGGTTTTATGTTTTTCACGGTCACATTTTGTTAACTTTGAATGTTAATGTTAAACTTGTAAATGATATTCAAGCACACGAGCACAATTGTTTTTCTAATATAAAAAAGGATTAATTGTGAAAGTCCTATTGAAATTTATATAACACTTTGTTACATTATTAATCTCGTTTAAGTTATTTATACTTGTATATTTTCTGTTTATATTTTGCTTGAGGGCAAGCAAAGGGATAGTGTGGGGGAATTTGATGTACTCATAAATTAGCTGATTTTTATGTTATTTAATGACTATATTTTGTTTGAAAATTGGTTAATTATGTTATTTAATGGATATATTTCACGTTTCCCTTCTATTTCTTTGTTTGTAAGTTTTCCAGTGTATTTTAGTTCATTATGCAGATAAAAAGAAGAAGAATAAATGTTGAGAAGTTTTAAAGTTAAAATATATATAAAGTCCTATTTGACCCAGATTCACCAAAATTTTTCATCATTAGTAGAGAGTATGTGAGTTTACAAATTTATAAGTTGTGTTGAGAAACTAAGAATGTATTTTTATTTACATAGTGACTTTGTTATTATCCTTTCATTATATTGATACCATGTTTAAAAAAAAAATTTATCAAGGGTTTTTATGTTTTTCACGGTCACATTTTGTTAACTTTGAATGTTAATGTTAAACTTGTAAATGATATTCAAGCACACGAGCACAATTGTTTTTTCTAATATAAAAAAAGGATTAATTGTGAAAGTCCTATTGAAATTTATATAACACTTTGTTACATTATTAATCTCGTTTAAGTTATTTATACTTGTATATTTTCTGTTTATATTTTGCTTGAGGGCAAGCAAAGGGATAGTGTGGGGGAATTTGATGTACTCATAAATTAGCTGATTTTTATGTTATTTAATGACTATATTTTGTTTGAAAATCGGTTAATTATGTTATTTAATGGATATATTTCACGTTTCCCTTCTATTTCTTTGTTTGTAAGTTTTCCAGTGTATTTTAGTTCATTATGCAGATAAAAAGAAGAAGAATAAATGTTGAGAAGTTTTAAAGTTAAAATATATATAAAAGTCCTATTTGACCCAGATTCACCAAAATTTTTCATCATTAGTAGAGAGTATGTGAGTTTACAAATTTATAAGTTGTGTTGAGAAACTAAGAATGTATTTTTATTTACATAGTGACTTTGTTATTATCCTTTCATTATATTGATAGCATGTTTAAAAAAAAAATTTATCAAGGGTTTTATGTTTTTCACGGTCACATTTTGTTAACTTTGAATGTTAATGTTAAACATGTAAATGATATTCAAGCACACGAGCACAATTGTTTTTCTAATATAAAAAAGGGTTAATTGTGAAATTCCTATTGAAATTTATATAACACTTTGTTACATTATTAATCTCGTTTAAGTTATTTATACTTGTATATTTTTTGTGTATATTTTGTTTGAGGGCAAGCAAAGGGATAGTGTGTGGGAATTTGATGTACTAATAAATTAGCTGATTTTTATATTATTTAATGACTATATTTTGTTTGGAAATCGGTTAATTATGTTATTTAATGGATATATTTCACGTTTCCCTTCTATTTCTTTGTTTGTAAGTTTTCCAGTGTATTTTTGTTCATTATGGACATAAAGAGAAGAAGAATAAATGTTGAGAAGTTTTAAAGTTAAAATATATATAAAAGTCCTATTTGACCCAGATTCACCAAAATTTTTCATCATTAGTAGAGAGTATGTGAGTTTACAAATTTATAAGTTGTGTTGAGAAACTAAGAATGTATTTTTATTTACATAGTGACTTTGTTATTATCCTTTCATTATATTGATAGCATGTTTAAAAAAAAATTTATCAAGGGTTTTATGTTTTTCACGGTCACATTTTGTTAACTTTGAATGTTAATGTTAAACATGTAAATGATATTCAAGCACACGAGCACAATTGTTTTTCTAATATAAAAAAGGGTTAATTGTGAAATTCCTATTGAAATTTATATAACACTTTGTTACATTATTAATCTCGTTTAAGTTATTTATACTTGTATATTTTGTGTGTATATTTTGTTTGAGGGCAAGCAAAGGGATAGTGTGTGGGAATTTGATGTACTAATAAATTAGCTGATTTTTATGTTATTTAATGACTATATTTTGTTTGGAAATCGGTTAATTATGTTATTTAATGGATATATTTCACGTTTCCCTTCTATTTCTTTGTTTGTAAGTTTTCCAGTGTATTTTAGTTCATTATGGACATAAAAAGAAGAAGAATAAATGTTGAGAAGTTTTAAAGTTAAAATATATATAAAAGTCCTATTTGACACAGATTCACCAAAATATTTCATCATTAGTAGAGAGTATGTGAGTTTACAAATTTATAAGTTGTGTTGAGAAACTAAGAATGTATTTTTATTTACATAGTGACTTTGTTATTATCCTTTCATTATATTGATACCATGTTTAAAAAAAAAATTTATCAAGGGTTTTATGTTTTTCACGGTCACATTTTGTTAACTTTGAATGTTAATGTTAAACTTGTAAATGATATTCAAGCACACGAGCACAATTGTTTTTTCTAATATAAAAAAAGGATTAATTGTGAAAGTCCTATTGAAATTTATATAACACTTTGTTACATTATTAATCTCGTTTAAGTTATTTATACTTGTATATTTTCTGTTTATATTTTGCTTGAGGGCAAGCAAAGGGATAGTGTGGGGGAATTTGATGTACTCATAAATTAGCTGATTTTTATGTTATTTAATGACTATATTTTGTTTGAAAATTGGTTAATTATGTTATTTAATGGATATATTTCACGTTTCCCTTCTATTTCTTTGTTTGTAAGTTTTCCAGTGTATTTTAGTTCATTATGCAGATAAAAAGAAGAAGAATAAATGTTGAGAAGTTTTAAAGTTAAAATATATATAAAAGTCCTATTTGACCCAGATTCACCAAAAATTTTCATCATTAGTAGAGAGTATGTGAGTTTACAAATTTATAAGTTGTGTTGAGAAACTAAGAATGTATTTTTATTTACATAGTGACTTTGTTATTATCCTTTCATTATATTGATAGCATGTTTAAAAAAAAAAATTTATCAAGGGTTTTATGTTTTCACGGTCACATTTTGTTAACTTTGAATGTTAATGTTAAACATGTAAATGATATTCAAGCACACACGAGCACAATTGGTTTTCTAATATAAAAAAGGGTTAATTGTGAAATTCCTATTGAAATTTATATAACACTTTGTTACATTATTAATCTCGTTTAAGTTATTTATACTTGTATATTTTGTGTTTATATTATGCTTGAGGGCAAGCAAAGGGATAGTGTGGGGAATTTGATGTACTCATAAATTAGCTGATTTTTATGTTATTTAATGACTATATTTTGTTTGAAAATCGGTTAATTATGTTATTTAATGGATATATTTCACGTTTCCCTTCTATTTCTTTGTTTGTAAGTTTTGCAGTGTATTTTAGTTCATTATGGACATAAAAAAAAGAAGAATAAATGTTGAGAAGTTTTAAAGTTAAAATATATATAAAAGTCCTATTTGACCCAGATTCACCAAAATATTTCATCATTAGTAGAGAGTATGTGAGTTTACAAATTTATAAGTTGTGTTGAGAAACTAAGAATGTATTTTTATTTACATAGTGACTTTGTTATTATCTTTTCATTATATTGATACCATGTTTAAAAAAAAATAAATTATCAAGGGTTTTATGTTTTTCACGGTCACATTTTGTTAACTTTGAATGTTAATGTTAAACTTGTAAATGATATTCAAGCACACGAGCACAATTGTTTTTTCTAATATAAAAAAGGATTAATTGTGAAAGTCGTATTGAAATTTATATAACACTTTGTTCCATTATTAATCTCGTTTAAGTTATTTATACTTGTATATTTTCTGTTTATATTTTGCTTGAGGGCAAGCAAAGGGATAGTGTGGGGGAATTTGATGTACTCATAAATTATCTCATTTTTATGTTATTTAATGACTATATTTTGTTTGAAAATCGGTTAATTATGTTATTTAATGGATATATTTCACGTTTCCCTTCTATTTCTTTGTTTGTAAGTTTTCCAGTGTATTTTAGTTCATTATGGACATAAAAAGAAGAATAATAAATGTTGAGAAGTTTTAAAGTTAAAATATATATAAAAGTCCTATTTGACCCAGATTCACCAAAATTTTTCATCATTAGTAGAGAGTATGTGAGTTTACAAGTTTATAAGTTGTGTTGAGAAACTAAGAATCTATTTTTATTTACATAGTGACTTTGTTATTATCCTTTCATTATATTGATAGCATGTTTAAAAAAAAATTTATCAAGGGTTTTATGTTTTTCACGGTCACATTTTGTTAACTTTGAATGTTAATGTTAAACATGTAAATGATATTCAAGCACACGAGCACAATTGTTTTTCTAATATAAAAAAGGGTTAATTGTGAAATTCCTATTGAAATTTATATAACACTTTGTTACATTATTAATCTCGTTTAAGTTATTTATACTTGTATATTTTGTGTGTATATTTTGTTTGAGGGCAAGCAAAGGGATAGTGTGTGGGAATTTGATGTACTAATAAATTAGCTGATTTTTATGTTATTTAATGACTATATTTTGTTTGGAAATCGGTTAATTATGTTATTTAATGGATATATTTCACGTTTCCCTTCTATTTCTTTGTTTGTAAGTTTTCCAGTGTATTTTAGTTCATTATGGACATAAAAAGAAGAAGAATAAATGTTGAGAAGTTTTAAAGTTAAAATATATATAAAAGTCCTATTTGACACAGATTCACCAAAATATTTCATCATTAGTAGAGAGTATGTGAGTTTACAAATTTATAAGTTGTGTTGAGAAACTAAGAATGTATTTTTATTTACATAGTGACTTTGTTATTATCCTTTCATTATATTGATACCATGTTTAAAAAAAAAATTTATCAAGGGTTTTATGTTTTTCACGGTCACATTTTGTTAACTTTGAATGTTAATGTTAAACTTGTAAATGATATTCAAGCACACGAGCACAATTGTTTTTTCTAATATAAAAAAGGATTAATTGTGAAAGTCCTATTGAAATTTATATATAACACTTTGTTACATTATTAATCTCGTTTAAGTTATTTATACTTGTATATTTTTTGTATATATTTTGTTTGAGGGCAAGCAAAGGGATAGTGTGTGGGAATTTGATGTACTAATAAATTAGCTGATTTTTATGTTATTTAATGACTATATTTTGTTTGGAAATCGGTTAATTATGTTATTTAATGGATATATTTCACGTTTCCCTTCTATTTCTTTGTTTGTAAGTTTTCCAGTGTATTTTGTTCATTATGGACATAAAGAGAAGAAGAATAAATGTTGAGAAGTTTTAAAGTTAAAATATATATAAAAGTCCTATTTGACCCAGATTCACCAAAATTTTTCATCATTAGTAGAGAGTATGTGAGTTTACAAATTTATAAGTTGTGTTGAGAAACTAAGAATGTATTTTTATTTACATAGTGACTTTGTTATTATCCTTTCATTATATTGATAGCATGTTTAAAAAAAAAATTTATCAAGGGTTTTATGTTTTTCACGGTCACATTTTGTTAACTTTGAATGTTAATGTTAAACATGTAAATGATATTCAAGCACACGAGCACAATTGTTTTTCTAATATAAAAAAGGGTTAATTGTGAAATTCCTATTGAAATTTATATAACACTTTGTTACATTATTAATCTCGTTTAAGTTATTTATACTTGTATATTTTGTGTGTATATTTTGTTTGAGGGCAAGCAAAGGGATAGTGTGTGGGAATTTGATGTACTAATAAATTAGCTGATTTTTATGTTATTTAATGACTATATTTTGTTTGGAAATCGGTTAATTATGTTATTTAATGGATATATTTCACGTTTCCTTTTATTTCTTTGTTTGTAAGTTTTCCAGTGTATTTTAGTTCATTATGGACATAAAAAGAAGAAGAATAAATGTTGAGAAGTTTTAAAGTTAAAATATATATAAAAGTCCTATTTGACCCAGATTCACCAAAATATTTCATCATTAGTAGAGAGTATGTGAGTTTACAAATTTATAAGTTGTGTTGAGAAACTAAGAATGTATTTTTATTTACATAGTGACTTTGTTATTATCCTTTCATTATATTGATACCATGTTTAAAAAAAAAATTTATCAAGGGTTTTATGTTTTTCACGGTCACATTTTGTTAACTTTGAATGTTAATGTTAAACTTGTAAATGATATTCAAGCACACGAGCACAATTGTTTTTCTAATATAAAAAAGGGTTAATTGTGAAATTCCTATTGAAATTTATATAACACTTTGTTACATTATTAATCTCGTTTAAGTTATTTATACTTGTATATTTTTTGTGTATATTTTGTTTGAGGGCAAGCAAAGGGATAGTGTGTGGGAATTTGATGTACTAATAAATTAGCTGATTTTTATGTTATTTAATGACTATATTTTGTTTGGAAATCGGTTAATTATGTTATTTAATGGATATATTTCACGTTTCCCTTCTATTTCTTTGTTTGTAAGTTTTCCAGTGTATTTTTGTTCATTATGGACATAAAGAGAAGAAGAATAAATGTTGAGAAGTTTTAAAGTTAAAATATATATAAAAGTCCTATTTGACCCAGATTCACCAAAATTTTTCATCATTAGTAGAGAGTATGTGAGTTTACAAATTTATAAGTTGTGTTGAGAAACTAAGAATGTATTTTTATTTACATAGTGACTTTGTTATTATCCTTTCATTATATTGATAGCATGTTTAAAAAAAAAATTTATCAAGGGTTTTATGTTTTTCACGGTCACATTTTGTTAACTTTGAATGTTAATGTTAAACATGTAAATGATATTCAAGCACACGAGCACAATTGTTTTTCTAATATAAAAAAGGGTTAATTGTGAAATTCCTATTGAAATTTATATAACACTTTGTTACATTATTAATCTCGTTTAAGTTATTTATACTTGTATATTTTGTGTGTATATTTTGTTTGAGGGCAAGCAAAGGGATAGTGTGTGGGAATTTGATGTACTAATAAATTAGCTGATTTTTATGTTATTTAATGACTATATTTTGTTTGGAAATCGGTTAATTATGTTATTTAATGGATATATTTCACGTTTCCCTTCTATTTCTTTGTTTGTAAGTTTTCCAGTGTATTTTAGTTCATTATGGACATAAAAAGAAGAAGAATAAATGTTGAGAAGTTTTAAAGTTAAAATATATATAAAAGTCCTATTTGACACAGATTCACCAAAATATTTCATCATTAGTAGAGAGTATGTGAGTTTACAAATTTATAAGTTGTGTTGAGAAACTAAGAATGTATTTTTATTTACATAGTGACTTTGTTATTATCCTTTCATTATATTGATACCATGTTTAAAAAAAAAATTTATCAAGGGTTTTATGTTTTTCACGGTCACATTTTGTTAACTTTGAATGTTAATGTTAAACTTGTAAATGATATTCAAGCACACGAGCACAATTGTTTTTTCTAATATAAAAAAAGGATTAATTGTGAAAGTCCTATTGAAATTTATATAACACTTTGTTACATTATTAATCTCGTTTAAGTTATTTATACTTGTATATTTTCTGTTTATATTTTGCTTGAGGGCAAGCAAAGGGATAGTGTGGGGGAATTTGATGTACTCATAAATTAGCTGATTTTTATGTTATTTAATGACTATATTTTGTTTGAAAATTGGTTAATTATGTTATTTAATGGATATATTTCACGTTTCCCTTCTATTTCTTTGTTTGTAAGTTTTCCAGTGTATTTTAGTTCATTATGCAGATAAAAAGAAGAAGAATAAATGTTGAGAAGTTTTAAAGTTAAAATATATATAAAAGTCCTATTTGACCCAGATTCACCAAAATTTTTCATCATTAGTAGAGAGTATGTGAGTTTACAAATTTATAAGTTGTGTTGAGAAACTAAGAATGTATTTTTATTTACATAGTGACTTTGATATTATCCTTTCATTATATTGATACCATGTTTAAAAAAAAAATTTATCAAGGGTTTTATGTTTTTCACGGTCACATTTTGTTAACTTTGAATGTTAATGTTAAACTTGTAAATGATATTCAAGCACACGAGCACAATTGTTTTTTCTAATATAAAAAAAGGATTAATTGTGAAAGTCCTATTGAAATTTATATAACACTTTGTTACATTATTAATCTCGTTTAAGTTATTTATACTTGTATATTTTCTGTTTATATTTTGCTTGAGGGCAAGCAAAGGGATAGTGTGGGGGAATTTGATGTACTCATAAATTAGCTGATTTTTATGTTATTTAATGACTATATTTTGTTTGAAAATCGGTTAATTATGTTATTTAATGGATATATTTCACGTTTCCCTTCTATTTCTTTGTTTGTAAGTTTTCCAGTGTATTTTAGTTCATTATGCAGATAAAAAGAAGAAGAATAAATGTTGAGAAGTTTTAAAGTTAAAATATATATAAAAGTCCTATTTGACCCAGATTCACCAAAATTTTTCATCATTAGTAGAGAGTATGTGAGTTTACAAATTTATAAGTTGTGTTGAGAAACTAAGAATGTATTTTTATTTACATAGTGACTTTGTTATTATCCTTTCATTATATTGATAGCATGTTTAAAAAAAAAATTTATCAAGGGTTTTATGTTTTTCACGGTCACATTTTGTTAACTTTGAATGTTAATGTTAAACATGTAAATGATATTCAAGCACACGAGCACAATTGTTTTTCTAATATAAAAAGGGTTAATTGTGAAATTCCTATTGAAATTTATATAACACTTTGTTACATTATTAATCTCGTTTAAGTTATTTATACTTGTATATTTTTTGTGTATATTTTGTTTGAGGGCAAGCAAAGGGATAGTGTGTGGGAATTTGATGTACTAATAAATTAGCTGATTTTTATGTTATTTAATGACTATATTTTGTTTGGAAATCGGTTAATTATGTTATTTAATGGATATATTTCACGTTTCCCTTCTATTTCTTTGTTTGTAAGTTTTCCAGTGTATTTTAGTTCATTATGGACATAAAAAGAAGAAGAATAAATGTTGAGAAGTTTTAAAGTTAAAATATATATAAAAGTCCTATTTGACACAGATTCACCAAAATATTTCATCATTAGTAGAGAGTATGTGAGTTTACAAATTTATAAGTTGTGTTGAGAAACTAAGAATGTATTTTTATTTACATAGTGACTTTGTTATTATCCTTTCATTATATTGATACCATGTTTAAAAAAAAATTTATCAAGGGTTTTATGTTTTTCACGGTCACATTTTGTTAACTTTGAATGTTAATGTTAAACTTGTAAATGATATTCAAGCACACGAGCACAATTGTTTTTTCTAATATAAAAAAAGGATTAATTGTGAAAGTCCTATTGAAATTTATATAACACTTTGTTACATTATTAATCTCGTTTAAGTTATTTATACTTGTATATTTTCTGTTTATATTTTGCTTGAGGGCAAGCAAAGGGATAGTGTGGGGGAATTTGATGTACTCATAAATTAGCTGATTTTTATGTTATTTAATGACTATATTTTGTTTGAAAATTGGTTAATTATGTTATTTAATGGATATATTTCACGTTTCCCTTCTATTTCTTTGTTTGTAAGTTTTCCAGTGTATTTTAGTTCATTATGCAGATAAAAAGAAGAAGAATAAATGTTGAGAAGTTTTAAAGTTAAAATATATATAAAAGTCCTATTTGACCCAGATTCACCAAAATTTTTCATCATTAGTAGAGAGTATGTGAGTTTACAAATTTATAAGTTGTGTTGAGAAACTAAGAATGTATTTTTATTTACATAGTGACTTTGTTATTATCCTTTCATTATATTGATACCATGTTTAAAAAAAAAATTTATCAAGGGTTTTATGTTTTTCACGGTCACATTTTGTTAACTTTGAATGTTAATGTTAAACTTGTAAATGATATTCAAGCACACGAGCACAATTGTTTTTTCTAATATAAAAAAAGGATTAATTGTGAAAGTCCTATTGAAATTTATATAACACTTTGTTACATTATTAATCTCGTTTAAGTTATTTATACTTGTATATTTTCTGTTTATATTTTGCTTGAGGGCAAGCAAAGGGATAGTGTGGGGGAATTTGATGTACTCATAAATTAGCTGATTTTTATGTTATTTAATGACTATATTTTGTTTGAAAATCGGTTAATTATGTTATTTAATGGATATATTTCACGTTTCCCTTCTATTTCTTTGTTTGTAAGTTTTCCAGTGTATTTTAGTTCATTATGCAGATAAAAAGAAGAAGAATAAATGTTGAGAAGTTTTAAAGTTAAAATATATATAAAAGTCCTATTTGACCCAGATTCACCAAAATTTTTCATCATTAGTAGAGAGTATGTGAGTTTACAAATTTATAAGTTGTGTTGAGAAACTAAGAATGTATTTTTATTTACATAGTGACTTTGTTATTATCCTTTCATTATATTGATAGCATGTTTAAAAAAAAATTTATCAAGGGTTTTATGTTTTTCACGGTCACATTTTGTTAACTTTGAATGTTAATGTTAAACATGTAAATGATATTCAAGCACACGAGCACAATTGTTTTTCTAATATAAAAAAGGGTTAATTGTGAAATTCCTATTGAAATTTATATAACACTTTGTTACATTATTAATCTCGTTTAAGTTATTTATACTTGTATATTTTTTGTGTATATTTTGTTTGAGGGCAAGCAAAGGGATAGTGTGTGGGAATTTGATGTACTAATAAATTAGCTGATTTTTATGTTATTTAATGACTATATTTTGTTTGGAAATCGGTTAATTATGTTATTTAATGGATATATTTCACGTTTCCCTTCTATTTCTTTGTTTGTAAGTTTTCCAGTGTATTTTAGTTCATTATGGACATAAAAAGAAGAAGAATAAATGTTGAGAAGTTTTAAAGTTAAAATATATATAAAAGTCCTATTTGACCCAGATTCACCAAAATATTTCATCATTAGTAGAGAGTATGTGAGTTTACAAATTTATAAGTTGTGTTGAGAAACTAAGAATGTATTTTTATTTACATAGTGACTTTGTTATTATCTTTTCATTATATTGATACCATGTTTAAAAAAAAATAAATTATCAAGGGTTTTATGTTTTTCACGGTCACATTTTGTTAACTTTGAATGTTAATGTTAAACTTGTAAATGATATTCAAGCACACGAGCACAATTGTTTTTTCTAATATAAAAAAGGATTAATTGTGAAAGTCGTATTGAAATTTATATAACACTTTGTTCCATTATTAATCTCGTTTAAGTTATTTATACTTGTATATTTTCTGTTTATATTTTGCTTGAGGGCAAGCAAAGGGATAGTGTGGGGGAATTTGATTGTACTCATAAATTATCTCATTTTTTATGTTATTTAATGACTATATTTTGTTTGAAAATCGGTTAATTATGTTATTTAATGGATATATTTCACGTTTCCCTTCTATTTCTTTGTTTGTAAGTTTTCCAGTGTATTTTAGTTCATTATGGACATAAAAAGAAGAATAATAAATGTTGAGAAGTTTTAAAGTTAAAATATATATAAAAGTCCTATTTGACCCAGATTCACCAAAATTTTTCATCATTAGTAGAGAGTATGTGAGTTTACAAGTTTATAAGTTGTGTTGAGAAACTAAGAATCTATTTTTATTTACATAGTGACTTTGTTATTATCCTTTCATTATATTGACATCATGTTTAAAAAAAAAAATTTATCAAGGGTTTTATGTTTTTCACGGTCACATTTTGTTAACTTTGAATGTTAATGTTAAACATGTAAATGATATTCAAACACACGAGCACAATTGTTTTTTCTAATATAAAAAGGGTTAATTGTGAAAGTCCTATTGAAATTTATATAACACTTTGTTGCATTATTAATTTCGTTTAAGTTATTTATACTTGTATATTTTGTGTTTATATTTTGTTTGAGGGCAAGCAAAGGGATAGTGTGGGAGAATTTGATGTACTCATAAATTAGCTGATTTTTATCTTATTTAATGACTATATTTTGTTTGAAAATTGGTTAATTATGTTATTTAATGGATATATTTCACGTTTCCCTTCTATTTCTTTGTTTGTATGTTTTCCAGTGTATTTTAGTTCATTATGTAGATAAAAAGAAGAAGAATAAATGTTGAGAAGTTTTAAAGTTAAAATATATATAAAAGTCCTATTTGACACAGATTCACCAAAATATTTCATCATTAGTAGAGAGTATGTGAGTTTACAAATTTATAAGTTGTGTTGAGAAACTAAGAATGTATTTTTATTTACATAGTGACTTTGTTATTATCCTTTCATTATATTGATACCATGTTTAAAAAAAAAATTTATCAAGGGTTTTATGTTTTTCACGGTCACATTTTGTTAACTTTGAATGTTAATGTTAAACTTGTAAATGATATTCAAGCACACGAGCACAATTGTTTTTTCTAATATAAAAAAAGGATTAATTGTGAAAGTCCTATTGAAATTTTTATAACACTTTGTTACATTATTAATCTCGTTTAAGTTATTTATACTTGTATATTTTCTGTTTATATTTTGCTTGAGGGCAAGCAAAGGGATAGTGTGGGGGAATTTGATGTACTCATAAATTAGCTGATTTTTATGTTATTTAATGACTATATTTTGTTTGAAAATCGGTTAATTATGTTATTTAATGGATATATTTCACGTTTCCCTTCTATTTCTTTGTTTGTAAGTTTTCCAGTGTATTTTAGTTCATTATGCAGATAAAAAGAAGAAGAATAAATGTTGAGAAGTTTTAAAGTTAAAATATATATAAAAGTCCTATTTGACCCAGATTCACCAAAATTTTTCATCATTAGTAGAGAGTATGTGAGTTTACAAATTTATAAGTTGTGTTGAGAAACTAAGAATGTATTTTTATTTACATAGTGACTTTGTTATTATCCTTTCATTATATTGATAGCATGTTTAAAAAAAAATTTATCAAGGGTTTTATGTTTTTCACGGTCACATTTTGTTAACTTTGAATGTTAATGTTAAACATGTAAATGATATTCAAGCACACGAGCACAATTGTTTTTCTAATATAAAAAAGGGTTAATTGTGAAATTCCTATTGAAATTTATATAACACTTTGTTACATTATTAATCTCGTTTAAGTTATTTATACTTGTATATTTTGTGTGTATATTTTGTTTGAGGGCAAGCAAAGGGATAGTGTGTGGGAATTTGATGTACTAATAAATTAGCTGATTTTTATGTTATTTAATGACTATATTTTGTTTGGAAATCGGTTAATTATGTTATTTAATGGATATATTTCACGTTTCCCTTCTATTTCTTTGTTTGTAAGTTTTCCAGTGTATTTTTGTTCATTATGCAGATAAAAAGAAGAAGAATAAATGTTGAGAAGTTTTAAAGTTAAAATATATATAAAAGTCCTATTTGACCCAGATTCACCAAAAATTTTCATCATTAGTAGAGAGTATGTGAGTTTACAAATTTATAAGTTGTGTTGAGAAACTAAGAATGTATTTTTATTTACATAGTGACTTTGTTATTATCCTTTCATTATATTGATAGCATGTTTAAAAAAAAAAATTTATCAAGGGTTTTATGTTTTTCACGGTCACATTTTGTTAACTTTGAATGTTAATGTTAAACATGTAAATGATATTCAAGCACACACGAGCACAATTGGTTTTCTAATATAAAAAAGGGTTAATTGTGAAATTCCTATTGAAATTTATATAACACTTTGTTACATTATTAATCTCGTTTAAGTTATTTATACTTGTATATTTTGTGTTTATATTATGCTTGAGGGCAAGCAAAGGGATAGTGTGGGGAATTTGATGTACTCATAAATTAGCTGATTTTTATGTTATTTAATGACTATATTTTGTTTGAAAATCGGTTAATTATGTTATTTAATGGATATATTTCACGTTTCCCTTCTATTTCTTTGTTTGTAAGTTTTCCAGTGTATTTTAGTTCATTATGGACATAAAAAGAAGAAGAATAAATGTTGAGAAGTTTTAAAGTTAAAATATATATAAAAGTCCTATTTGACCCAGATTCACCAAAATATTTCATCATTAGTAGAGAGTATGTGAGTTTACAAATTTATAAGTTGTGTTGAGAAACTAAGAATGTATTTTTATTTACATAGTGACTTTGTTATTATCTTTTCATTATATTGATACCATGTTTAAAAAAAATAAATTATCAAGGGTTTTATGTTTTTCACGGTCACATTTTGTTAACTTTGAATGTTAATGTTAAACATGTAAATGATATTCAAGCACACGAGCACAATTGTTTTTCTAATATAAAAAAGGGTTAATTGTGAAATTCCTATTGAAATTTATATAACACTTTGTTACATTATTAATCTCGTTTAAGTTATTTATACTTGTATATTTTGTGTGTATATTTTGTTTGAGGGCAAGCAAAGGGATAGTGTGTGGGAATTTGATGTACTAATAAATTAGCTGATTTTTATGTTATTTAATGACTATATTTTGTTTGGAAATCGGTTAATTATGTTATTTAATGGATATATTTCACGTTTCCCTTCTATTTCTTTGTTTGTAAGTTTTCCAGTGTATTTTAGTTCATTATGCAGATAAAAAGAAGAAGAATAAATGTTGAGAAGTTTTAAAGTTAAAATATATATAAAAGTCCTATTTGACCCAGATTCACCAAAATTTTTCATCATTAGTAGAGAGTATGTGAGTTTACAAATTTATAAGTTGTGTTGAGAAACTAAGAATGTATTTTTATTTACATAGTGACTTTGTTATTATCCTTTCATTATATTGATAGCATGTTTAAAAAAAAATTTATCAAGGGTTTTATGTTTTTCACGGTCACATTTTGTTAACTTTGAATGTTAATGTTAAACATGTAAATGATATTCAAGCACACGAGCACAATTGTTTTTCTAATATAAAAAAGGGTTAATTGTGAAATTCCTATTGAAATTTATATAACACTTTGTTACATTATTAATCTCGTTTAAGTTATTTATACTTGTATATTTTTTGTGTATATTTTGTTTGAGGGCAAGCAAAGGGATAGTGTGTGGGAATTTGATGTACTAATAAATTAGCTGATTTTTATGTTATTTAATGACTATATTTTGTTTGGAAATCGGTTAATTATGTTATTTAATGGATATATTTCACGTTTCCCTTCTATTTCTTTGTTTGTAAGTTTTCCAGTGTATTTTAGTTCATTATGGACATAAAAAGAAGAAGAATAAATGTTGAGAAGTTTTAAAGTTAAAATATATATAAAAGTCCTATTTGACCCAGATTCACCAAAATATTTCATCATTAGTAGAGAGTATGTGAGTTTACAAATTTATAAGTTGTGTTGAGAAACTAAGAATGTATTTTTATTTACATAGTGACTTTGTTATTATCTTTTCATTATATTGATACCATGTTTAAAAAAAAATAAATTATCAAGGGTTTTATGTTTTTCACGGTCACATTTTGTTAACTTTGAATGTTAATGTTAAACTTGTAAATGATATTCAAGCACACGAGCACAATTGTTTTTTCTAATATAAAAAAGGATTAATTGTGAAAGTCGTATTGAAATTTATATAACACTTTGTTCCATTATTAATCTCGTTTAAGTTATTTATACTTGTATATTTTCTGTTTATATTTTGCTTGAGGGCAAGCAAAGGGATAGTGTGGGGGAATTTGATGTACTCATAAATTATCTCATTTTTTATGTTATTTAATGACTATATTTTGTTTGAAAATCGGTTAATTATGTTATTTAATGGATATATTTCACGTTTCCCTTCTATTTCTTTGTTTGTAAGTTTTCCAGTGTATTTTAGTTCATTATGGACATAAAAAGAAGAATAATAAATGTTGAGAAGTTTTAAAGTTAAAATATATATAAAAGTCCTATTTGACCCAGATTCACCAAAATTTTTCATCATTAGTAGAGAGTATGTGAGTTTACAAGTTTATAAGTTGTGTTGAGAAACTAAGAATCTATTTTTATTTACATAGTGACTTTGTTATTATCCTTTCATTATATTGACATCATGTTTAAAAAAAAAAATTTATCAAGGGTTTTATGTTTTTCACGGTCACATTTTGTTAACTTTGAATGTTAATGTTAAACATGTAAATGATATTCAAACACACGAGCACAATTGTTTTTTCTAATATAAAAAAGGGTTAATTGTGAAAGTCCTATTGAAATTTATATAACACTTTGTTGCATTATTAATTTCGTTTAAGTTATTTATACTTGTATATTTTGTGTTTATATTTTGTTTGAGGGCAAGCAAAGGGATAGTGTGGGAGAATTTGATGTACTCATAAATTAGCTGATTTTTATCTTATTTAATGACTATATTTTGTTTGAAAATTGGTTAATTATGTTATTTAATGGATATATTTCACGTTTCCCTTCTATTTCTTTGTTTGTATGTTTTCCAGTGTATTTTAGTTCATTATGTAGATAAAAAGAAGAAGAATAAATGTTGAGAAGTTTTAAAGTTAAAATATATATAAAAGTCCTATTTGACACAGATTCACCAAAATATTTCATCATTAGTAGAGAGTATGTGAGTTTACAAATTTATAAGTTGTGTTGAGAAACTAAGAATGTATTTTTATTTACATAGTGACTTTGTTATTATCCTTTCATTATATTGATACCATGTTTAAAAAAAAAATTTATCAAGGGTTTTATGTTTTTCACGGTCACATTTTGTTAACTTTGAATGTTAATGTTAAACTTGTAAATGATATTCAAGCACACGAGCACAATTGTTTTTTCTAATATAAAAAAAGGATTAATTGTGAAAGTCCTATTGAAATTTTTATAACACTTTGTTACATTATTAATCTCGTTTAAGTTATTTATACTTGTATATTTTCTGTTTATATTTTGCTTGAGGGCAAGCAAAGGGATAGTGTGGGGGAATTTGATGTACTCATAAATTAGCTGATTTTTATGTTATTTAATGACTATATTTTGTTTGAAAATCGGTTAATTATGTTATTTAATGGATATATTTCACGTTTCCCTTCTATTTCTTTGTTTGTAAGTTTTCCAGTGTATTTTAGTTCATTATGCAGATAAAAAGAAGAAGAATAAATGTTGAGAAGTTTTAAAGTTAAAATATATATAAAAGTCCTATTTGACCCAGATTCACCAAAATTTTTCATCATTAGTAGAGAGTATGTGAGTTTACAAATTTATAAGTTGTGTTGAGAAACTAAGAATGTATTTTTATTTACATAGTGACTTTGTTATTATCCTTTCATTATATTGATAGCATGTTTAAAAAAAAAAATTATCAAGGGTTTTATGTTTTTCACGGTCACATTTTGTTAACTTTGAATGTTAATGTTAAACATGTAAATGATATTCAAGCACACGAGCACAATTGTTTTTCTAATATAAAAAAGGGTTAATTGTGAAATTCCTATTGAAATTTATATAACACTTTGTTACATTATTAATCTCGTTTAAGTTATTTATACTTGTATATTTTGTGTGTATATTTTGTTTGAGGGCAAGCAAAGGGATAGTGTGTGGGAATTTGATGTACTAATAAATTAGCTGATTTTTATGTTATTTAATGACTATATTTTGTTTGGAAATCGGTTAATTATGTTATTTAATGGATATATTTCACGTTTCCCTTCTATTTCTTTGTTTGTAAGTTTTCCAGTGTATTTTTGTTCATTATGCAGATAAAAAGAAGAAGAATAAATGTTGAGAAGTTTTAAAGTTAAAATATATATAAAAGTCCTATTTGACCCAGATTCACCAAAAATTTTCATCATTAGTAGAGAGTATGTGAGTTTACAAATTTATAAGTTGTGTTGAGAAACTAAGAATGTATTTTTATTTACATAGTGACTTTGTTATTATCCTTTCATTATATTGATAGCATGTTTAAAAAAAAAATTTATCAAGGGTTTTATGTTTTTCACGGTCACATTTTGTTAACTTTGAATGTTAATGTTAAACATGTAAATGATATTCAAGCACACACGAGCACAATTGGTTTTCTAATATAAAAAAGGGTTAATTGTGAAATTCCTATTGAAATTTATATAACACTTTGTTACATTATTAATCTCGTTTAAGTTATTTATACTTGTATATTTTGTGTTTATATTATGCTTGAGGGCAAGCAAAGGGATAGTGTGGGGAATTTGATGTACTCATAAATTAGCTGATTTTTATGTTATTTAATGACTATATTTTGTTTGAAAATCGGTTAATTATGTTATTTAATGGATATATTTCACGTTTCCCTTCTATTTCTTTGTTTGTAAGTTTTCCAGTGTATTTTAGTTCATTATGGACATAAAAAGAAGAAGAATAAATGTTGAGAAGTTTTAAAGTTAAAATATATATAAAAGTCCTATTTGACATAGATTCACCAAAAATTTTCATCATTAGTAGAGAGTATGTGAGTTTACAAGTTTATAAGTTGTGTTGAGAAACTAAGAATCTATTTTTATTTACATAGTGACTTTGTTATTATCTTTTCATTATATTGATACCATGTTTAAAAAAAAATAAATTATCAAGGGTTTTATGTTTTTCACGGTCACATTTTGTTAACTTTGAATGTTAATGTTAAACTTGTAAATGATATTCAAGCACACGAGCACAATTGTTTTTTCTAATATAAAAAAGGATTAATTGTGAAAGTCGTATTGAAATTTATATAATACTTTGTTCCATTATTAATCTCGTTTAAGTTATTTATACTTGTATATTTTCTGTTTATATTTTGCTTGAGGGCAAGCAAAGGGATAGTGTGGGGGAATTTGATGTACTCATAAATTATCTCATTTTTTATGTTATTTAATGACTATATTTTGTTTGAAAATCGGTTAATTATGTTATTTAATGGATATATTTCACGTTTCCCTTCTATTTTCTTTGTTTGTAAGTTTTCCAGTGTATTTTAGTTCATTATGGACATAAAAGAAGAAGAATAAATGTTGAGAAGTTTTAAAGTTAAAATATATATAAAAGTCCTATTTGACCCAGATTCACCAAAATTTTTCATCATTAGTAGAGAGTATTTGAGTTTACAAATTTATAAGTTGTGTTGAGAAACTAAGAATGTATTTTTACTTACATAGTGACTTTGTTATTATCCTTTCATTATATTGATAGCATGTTTAAAAAAAAAAATTTATCAAGGGTTTTATGTTTTTCACGGTCACATTTTGTTAACTTTGAATGTTAATGTTAAACTTGTAAATGATATTCAAGCACACGAGCACAATTGTTTTTCTAATATAAAAAAGGGTTAATTGTGAAATTCCTATTGAAATTTATATAACACTTTGTTACATTATTAATCTCGTTTAAGTTATTTATACTTGTATATTTTGTGTTTATATTTTGTTTGAGGGCAAGCAAAGGGATAGTGTGGGGGAATTTGATGTACTAATAAATTAGCTGATTTTTATGTTATTTAATGACTATATTTTGTTTGAAAATCGGTTAATTATGTTATTTAATGGATATATTTCACGTTTTCCTTCTATTTCTTTGTTTGTAAGTTTTGCAGTGTATTTTAGTTCATTATGGAGATAAAAAGAAGAAGAATAAATGTTGAGAAGTTTTAAAGTTAAAATATACATATATATATATATGTCATCTGATGACGTGGCGTAATGAGAAGATGACAAGTGGCGAAATAAGAAGGTGACAAGTGGACCAATGAGGGCGTGACATGTGGCGAGGTTGGGGAAATAAGGCCACAAACTAAATTTTCAAGACTTTGGGGTGCAAAATGACTATTTTGCCCCTGATTTTTGTTGCTATAAATAGGATGTTTATTTTTATGATTTATATGTCAATTTAGCTCCAATCTTCTCCATTTCTTTTGCAATTTATTTATTTTTTTATTGTGTTCATCTTAGTATATTTTCCAGATTTTTTAGAATAATATTTCAAGGCTTTTTGTAATATTTAGTAAAGAAATTATGTCCAGATAATTTCAATATTTTCGGGGAGTTTATCTTTCAAAATTTCTTTCTAATGTTTATAAATTTCATCTTATATTTATTAAATATGTATTGTGAGTAGTTTTCTTTTGTTAGCAAGGATATGTGTTAAGTTATTAATAAATGGGATTATGAGATAATTTTCTTTGTACTTAATTTCTATTTGGATTTATTTAACTGGACTTATGGTCAGTTTACCCGCCTATTCTTTATTTATTTTGCTTTATGCACTTTAAATATCGCAAATGTATGGCCGAGCCACCTATTAGTGTAATTTACTTTTATGTCTTTTATTTTCTGTATTATGGAAGGCTGAGTCTTCTAACTAGTTTAATATATTTTTATGTATTTAATTCTTTTTTTTTATGGAAGGCCGAGCCTCCATACTTTTAGTTTAATTTATTTAAATGGCCGATTGAACCACCTAATTTCTTTAGTTAATATAAATCCAATCTTTCTTTCTATATATATATATATGTGTGTGTGTGTATTTATTTAATATACTTATATATATTAATTAAGTATTTATATAATTCCTGTTTTAACCAATATAATTGTGTGAATTAATTGGATTGACAATCTAGTTAATGAATGTGATTATATAGCTAGCATTATTAATCTTGTATTAATGATTCAAGTAGCATCTACTAGTTTAATTGAGTTGCAACTCTTAGCTTAATTAAATTACTAGCGGAATTATATAATTTAAATTGTATATAATTAAGCTGATTGTTATATACAATTTAAAGTTGGTGATGCATTATTTGTTTAATGCAATTTGATTGAGCATCCTATACACGCTGGTTGGTAGTGGTGTTTAATTAAATTAGAGATTAATCTGTCTGAACTGATCGGGATTAATCTATTTTGTAATGATATGAATCTATTTGAGCTGATCGGAATTTTAAAACCAACTACTTAATAATGTATCTATCTATGATTAATCCCATGAAAAATATAACTTGATATTAGTTCATTGCTAACGCCTTTTATATCATTTGAATTCCAAATTTCGTTGTAATTCTTTTTACAAAATCCAAAACCTCAAAAATATTTATTTTAATTGTTGTCATTACATTATTCTCAAAATTCCAAAAAACCCCCAAAACCTTTTCCGATTAACGATTTTAATTTAAGAGTTGACAAATCTCTATGGATTCGATCCCTACTTTCCCTATCTATATAGGAATTGTTAGGTTTAAATTTGAGAGCCGTACGACAGGCTTCGTCACGCCACGTCATTGGATGACATAGATTTTTTTTTTTAAAAAAAAAAAACTTCTCCAATATTTCTTCTTCTTCTTTTTATCTCCATAATGAACTAAAATACATTGGAAAACTTACAAACAAAGAAATAGAAGGAAAACGTGAAATATATCCATTAAATAACATAATTAACAGATTTTCAAACAAAATATAGTCATTAAATAACATAAAAATCAGTTAATTTATGAGTAAATCAGACATCTCCATGCTCCGCATCACTTGTTTGATAGATAAGTAAGGATCGTATCAGTTGCTAAAAACAATGAAGTTGTTTTGTGGAGGGAGACAAGGCTGAAAATAAGGATCTTGTTTTGTTGTGGAGACAATACTGAAAAGAAGACTTTAGTTTCATTTCCTTTGAATAGTGAGTTATTTTAGAATATTGTGAAGCTTTAAATCATTTAGAGTGCCTTCTTTACTTGACTTTCAGTGTGCTTATTTCATTATATATTGTAAGGTTCTAGGTTGAGAAACCAGATCATTTTTATCAAACAAGTTATTGAGAGTTGTTTCTCTTTAATTTTTAAACGAACTTTTTGAACTTATCAGAATTCTATGGTGTTTATACCCAAACTTGTCAATCAGACCAACCTAAGTAGAATGTAGCGTCTTCACATACCAATATTTGTGCTTCTTGTTAGGCATCAGGTTGAGGTTCTTCATCCCAAACCATTAGGACTTTGATCTTGGAGACTGATTTGATTATGGTTACGTCAGTTTCTTGGCATACTTTGTATCACGGTAAAACTTCTCAAATATCCAGTTAATTAAGCTCTCGGTAAAAATCTCAAAATCTCATTTATTAACTACTTAGAGCAAATCCTCGCCAAGATAAGTATATTACAATTACATCTTAATTAACATAACTAAAATGAAGAATTTAAGAATTGAAATAGAGTATGAAAGATAAACTTTTCTTAATTTTCACCTGGTTCGCATCTTCTCAGTTTGCTTGGTTTTTCCTCTAAAAGTTCTTCAAAAACTTATTAAAACTAATTTAATCTAACAATATAATATTTAGGGAGAAAAACTAGAGATAAATATTGGGACTAATAGACAACTTTAACAAAGGTTTTGGGGGTCAAAATGTGATTTTTCAAAGTTCTGGATGTGCCAACAAATTACAGAAGCCCGATGGGCTACGTGGCTCAATGAAATCCATCCACGCGCAAATGATTCGATGAGGGGCTGCGGTGCATGTCTGCCAGTGTGGGACACGTGTCGCGCATGAATTCGCTTGGCAGTGCACAATCTGTTCAATCCATTGCATCTTGGCCGCTCATTCCAATACCAAAACAATGATGTTTTATTTAATGAAAATGTGATCTTGACCGTTTGTTCTGGACAAATCTCTGCCGTTATCCTTGAATAAAAACATCCTCTATGGCGTGGCACACTAGGTGCCGACTGTTCTCCATCGTTGACATGTTGCTAATTTGGTTGTTGACTGATACCATGATATAATTGACTTTGACCAAAACTTTTTCATTTTGTCATTTTTTTTCACAGATATTTTTTTTCTTCTTTTATTGTCTACAAATGATAAAATATTTCTTAAAAATCCTGCAAAAAAAAATTTAACAAAATAGAAAAATATCTATAAAACAACATAATTAAATGATATTTAACCAAAATAAATTGATTTAATCATATTAAAAACTAATCATTTTCAGTTATATTAGAAGACACTTGGTTAATCTATCAATTACTATCCATATAGCATCCTTTTAACTTCATTTCCATTGCAAAATAGGTAAATGCTGCAATTTTTCTGCTGATCTTTGATGTTCCTCCACTCAAATAGGAGTACTGTCTCTAGGTTCATGAAAGAGAAAATCGAAATATATCTTACTTAACTATTTGACAAGCGAAACATTCAATGCAAGTTTTTATTTTTACTTTGTACTTTTTATCGTGAGATGTGTGTACAAATATTTATATTATATTATATATATATATATATATATATATATAGTGGTTTTCAAAATTTTTGAGGGAGTCATGGCCCTCGGTTCCTTAAACCATCTGCCCCTAAGGAACAAATTGACTTGTTTCTTATCCTAAGGAATGTGAGCAACCTTTTATGATCCCAAATCAATAGCAATGTTTTCAACAAGAAAAATGCTCTTGCCGTGAGTAATAGATACTAGACGAAGGCTATATATGAAATAATCTGTTATAAAAAATATAAAAAAAAGGTCTCAAAAGCTACAGAATTACACCCGTCAAAATCGCAATGTACGTCAGTGATAAGACTTTCAAAAAGATAGAAAGTTGTATGAAAGTTGAAATCCAAATCGCAACCACCAGTCATGGCTTTGTATTCAAAAGGCGAAAAAATTATGCAAGAAAAAGAGGCAGAGATTACTACTATATGGACATGGAACACCTGCAAACCCCACACCTAACTACCGTTCAACTTCAACGTGCCTACAACACCTCGTTTTTCCATCTTCTACAATTCTTCATCATCATTATCAGCCGCTCATAGGACAACCCCATCTCACATTTCTCTGTTTTTACTTTTGGATTTTTCAAGATTTTTTTGGATTGTTCTTGGCTTCCCCTATTGATAGAATCCCAAGAAAATTAAGCCCTTGCTTTGCTGATCTAAGGATTCGAAGATGGAGAACAGCGAGAAAGAGAAGATAGATACTGAGGAAGCTACGGTGAAAGAGGAAGTTGTTGAGGAGGTTTCAAGGACTCAGACAGAAACCCCTGACACGGATAGAGAAGTGGATGTGGAAGGGGCTGATTCTTCAGAAGTTGAATCAGGAACGAAAACAGGGGAGACAGTAGTTGCTGAAGAAGTAATTGAAACCAAAGAAAAGGTCAGGTCGACAGCTGATGGCACTGAACTTAAAGAAGAAGAAGAAGAAGCTGAAAAAGTTCCCAAAGGAGCCGATGGTGATTCAGCTCCGAAGAATTTGGAGGAGACTGCATTGCCAACTTCAGGAGCAAATGTTGAGGAATCATCAGGAGCTGGGGATTCAGTTCCAGACGAGAATCTTGCGACTAATGGCAGGGCTGGGAATCGAGGAACATTTGAAATTCCAAGAAGCAATGAAAATCAGGTGCTCTTTTTTGTTTGGTTTCTGGATTCTGTAGCTATGCATTGCCTCATCATAAACTAACCCTTCTCTTGATTTACAAAATTTGACAGCAATTTGTTGCTTCAACTCCCAGAACGAGGACTTCGTGGACAAACTGCTGTGGTTTGTTGGAGCTTCTGAAATGTTCAAATCAGTGAATTTTTCAGGTATATTGCTATCTTAATCTCATAATTCAATGTTGAACATTTCAAACTACTACCGGAAAGTCTATCGATTCATATATCCTAATTGTTGAGAAATCAAGAAATCTTGAATGGCAAAAGAATTTGTGGGAAGTTGCAACAGAACATTCTATTCAAGTTATCATACTTTTTAGGTTATCATCATCATAACTGATGTATTTTATGCTATGCAGAAACCTCTATGGGAATGGATTTTGGTTTTGAAGCTTTGGCGTGAGTTTAAAACATCATTGTTTTCTAACGTATAGATGAATAAGGTACATCTCCAGATGATAATACCATTTAGCTGCTATCCTTGGGTGTAGAGATTTGTGAAATGTGAATTATTTTCGTTGTTTTTGTGTTCATCTTGATTCTGTTTGTTGCTTTTCGAGTATTTTTTTATCAAATCGCAAAGGTCAATTGTATATACAATTGATATTTATTCCCAAATAAGAGGCATGTGAAATACGGAATATTATCCGAGATATAAATTTCATCTTCCTTTGTATTGCCACTCAAAATCAAGCTTTTTACCTTGGACTTGTAAATCTAGTGATAAATCCAACATCTGAGTACAATCAATTATTTTAAGGGGAATCTTATCCTAAAGTACCACTAAGTGCAATAACCAAGTCTGGAAAGGGGGAATTCATCTCTATCTCATTGATGTCATATATTAGATTTTCGCCAGTAAAATGCGCATTATTGTTTTTAAGTAGAAAGGAAAATCAAAACCAAAACGAAAGGATGTTGAAAAAGCAAGAGCGACAAACAATCATCAAACATATAATCTAAAACAAGGCCAACGGAAAGATAGAGCCACACTAGACAATACCGTGATTTCTGTTTTGTTGGAAATATCTGTTTTCTTTTACTTGTTTCTTTCTGTTTTATAATTTTACTTACCAGATTGACCTCCCATCAGAGTTTAAGGGTATATTTAATTGAATTTTGAAAGTATTTTTTGTTTTATTTTTAAATAAAAATATATTTAAATGGTAAATTTTTTTTATTAAGAATTAAAAGTTATTAATATATTTAGAGTTTCATATCATTAATAATATTATAAAATATAATTAATAAATTATTTAATATTATTTATGTAAATAAAAAATATTATTTATGTGATAATGTTAAAAAAAACCTTTTGATATATATTTTTATAAAAAATTAAAAAATTTATTTTGAAAACCAACACAAACATACTCCAAATTTTACAAAAAAATTGTTCTCTTAAAATTCAAATTTGAAACATTCATGAAATCCACATGAAATCCACAGGTGTCCTTTAATCGAAATATATGTTAGAACATGCAGCAATTTTCGGAGTGGGAAATTACCAAAAAGCTTGCCATTTCGAACGTAGACTACTGAGTCTCTAGGTATGACCTAAGATGTGTTGTTTGTCGCGTGGAAGTGGGTAACAGTCAGTCCCTCGCCAATATTTCATCAGAAGGGGACAAAAAAACGAAAAAGTTCCCCACGCCAACCTCTCCCCCTCCGATAGTTTCTTTAACTTCCCCCATCTTAAATTTGTTCTGTGAAAACCATCGGGTGAAAAACGTAGGATCCATCCAGCTGCTCCGCCGTAATTCTGCATTTCTCCATTTAGATATACAGTTGACACCTGATTGTTCCCCACAAACTCAGAACGTTTCCACACAGTTGCCTTGCCATGGTAGAAGATCAGTCCACTGCAATAGTAACGAATAACAAATGCTTTTGGCTGCCCTGCTGCACAACTCAACCCCCACAAAATGGAAAAATGAAAAGAGCAACTACACAAACAAAAAAAACAAAACAAAACAAAAAGAGAACTGCAATAGCTAAAAGCGCATAGATGAATTCTTCCACGATATTTCATCCATCGTAAACTATTCTTCTTCAGTTTGATTAACACAAGAAGAGTGCTTCATTCCAAGTACATATAAAACGCAATCTAGAAGTCTGCAACCAAAACAGTCACAAACCAATACTAGCAAGCGTGATATTTTCTTTTAACTTAGTAAGTTTGCTACAGCAGATGATAGACACAATTCAGAGGATTTTACACCTCAGGTGTGAAAGATTTTGGAAAATCATATCAAACTCAATGTACACAGTAAAGTGTTACCTAGCCAAATGGAATGAATGATGCCAAGCTCAACATATCCAAATCAAACATCAAAAGTATCTGAGGATGAGTAAAAACAAAGCTCTCAAGCCCATATGACATTGTTCTTCAACTTACGCTTGAAGCCAAGGCCTATGAAGTTGTTACTAATAAAGAAAGGAGAAGAGGTTCTTCAAAAAGGCTGGTGTGGAAGTCCCACATCCCATTTTATTCCCTGGCATGATTAACTTGATTTCACAACTGATTACAGATGAAGTAGTCTAAAAATTGAAAATGGCTTCAGACAAATGACAACTAAGATACACGGGTATAAGCAAAATAAAGTTCCAAAGTGGCAACTAAATGATCTACCATATGTAACGTCTGATCCACAAAAGGGAAGCAAATCATTCTTTATCTTTTCAAAAATGGATTAGTCCAAACACATCTCGAATCTAGAATTACCTGCCACTGAAGCCAGTATATGTATATGGTAATGGACAGTTTAATAATCATCAAAAGTACATTCACCACAAAAATCACAGAACATATAGCACCATAATCCAAACAAAACAACTCCACTTTGAAACTTGACTGGATGTTATAAATAACAAATCAATTGAAACACGTTGAGAATAAGTTCAAAATTCAGTTTTTCCCAAGGAGCGGTGCAGCTAACCAATTTAAACAGGCTAGTTTGTTGTCTTAACCATTATAGACCAATACATGCATAAAAAAGAAAGCAACCATGTCCTTAGATAATCTATTGGAAATGAGACCAAAAACACATAAATACAAAGCATTCACAAATAGAAACTACATCTCAGCAATAATAACTGTAATAAAATATATTAAAATCCATAACTGCAAAGCTTTCAATATATTGTATTTTCTCAAACAAAACAAGCATATTTCTTAACGCTGCTTAACCAAATAATACTTAAAGTTTAACTTTGGAGTCAATTACTACTAGAAATGTTCCATTAAAAAAGAAACGACATAACCATAACACCTATCAAAATTGATGCACCTCCACGCTCAAGGTTAACAATAAAATCCTAACCTGCAAGTTCCTCATAAATCTTCAATCTATTACTTCACCTTTTTCTGGCATGCAGGTAACAAACCACCCCAGTAACAGCAAAAGCACTAACCAGAGAAGCAGCAACCACAGGCCAATCTGCCTTTAATCCACCAATAAAATTCCCCTTCTCCCTCCCCTCGACAACAGCACTGCCTCTAGCCTCCTCCACAATATCTGCATTACCATTCACACCACCAACAATTTCCCATTGTTTTGCCTCCAACACTCCAATCATCCTCTCCTTCTCTTCCACCTTCAGTTCCAGAACCTCAACCTTTTCCTTATTTCCCAATTTCAACTCCTCAATTTTCCTCTCCAAACCCCTAATTTCCTCCTCCTTCTCACGCTCCCTAACGTCCGCACTATCCAATTTAGCAATCAACAAATCCCTTTCATTCTTAATAGCATCAAACTTAGCAGATTTTTCTGTTTCCCCATTTTCCAGATTCTCCACCTTCGCTTTCCACTCAGAGGCTTCCTTATTAGCCTCCTCTAAATCACTAATAGCTGATATCAAGTCATGCTGCAACCTCGACACCTCGGCTTCCAGCTCAGCTGCCCTACCCACCACAGATTGCAGAGATCTATTTTCATCTCCCAATTTCTCAATCTTGTTCTTCAAATCCTCACTCTCAGCATTTGATTCCTTCACCGATTCCTTCAGTTTCTCAATCCTAACATTCACAATCTCATTTTCGTGAACTAGCTGCTTCTTCTCCTGCTCCAACGCCGCGATCCTTTGCGAAAGTTGTGCAACCTTTGGTTCAGAATCTGCACTCTCATCACCGGTAATACTCACGGTCTGATCCACAGAATCACCGCCGTTGATCATCGCCGTTTCATCAGCCATACTTCTAACCAATAAAAGAACGAACAAAAATCCAAATTATAAAATGAACAAACTGAAAATTGAAAAAATCCAGTAATATCACGCACGCTTCAGCTACAGAAGGGCAGATTCAACATCAACAAACGAAAAACAGAAGGCAAAATCAGTAAATACATTACATTAACAGTAAAAATTAGCGTTGAAATTGAAGAGAGTGAGGAAATAGGCGGACCTCTTGGATAGTGGAGTGTTGTGGTGAGGACCGCGTATAGAGTTGAAAAGTGATGATGAATTTTGAGTTTTGATTAGGGTTTAAGATGGGAGGTTTCTGTTCGCTGATCCTGATTCACAAAGAAATTGGGAAAATTGCAAAATGACCTTTTATTGGTTGGGTGCCGCTGATGAACGAACGGTGGAGAATGTTTTATGATTT